>JAZDUA010000247.1:1362500-1962500 GCA_038098605.1 Gryllus longicercus | reverse complement strand
GCAACTCTGCTCAATGTGTGTTATTTACCGCTGACGTATGATTAACATCACTAGTACTTTTTGTACTCAGTGACACCTTGATTATAGTGATCAGTCATCAGGACATGCTCGGCTCTCGACCCCAACAATCCTTTGATCGCCAGTGATCCAAGCGGGGCGAAGTCGCCCTCGCAACCCCTGATCTAGTAATACGAGTATATTTATTTTCTAGAGATAATCAGTTATTTATTAATTGACATCGCTGGAAGATTTGTTTTCGAGAAACAATTTCTACTGTCCCAATTACTGAAAACCAATGTAAAACAATTGCATTCATAATATCACGGGCAATAAACTCTGATAGGCATTCAAGAAACATCATTTCACAGAGAATACATTATTTTGTATCGATCTCACTGAAGAACCAAGGAAGCATCCCGGAACAGAAACAACAATCGAAACGGCAGTCGAAATCCGGTAATAAATCTGAAAATGCAGCATCCGAGAGGAAGTTGAAAGTTGCAAATAAAAACTTCCCCGGGTCCCGGTGGCGCGGTGCGAGGAGGGGGGGAGGGAGGGGGTGCAGTGAAACGAAGGGATTAGAAAAAGTGCGGTCGCGAAAGGAAAGCTGCGTTGAGATAAAAAGAAAAGGAGCTCATTTGCATGAAGGAACGCGGACTGGATCGATGCCTGACGGGCACCATTAAGGCTCGCGAGGAGAGAGAGAGAGAGAATCCAGTTGTTACGTGGCGGACTGATCGGGACGTCTTACAATTCGTGGTTCTCAATAATGATTCCGTTTGCTGTATTTTCTTGTTCTTCTTTTGTTACTCGAAGATCTCAAGAAGACTGTACTGGATAATGGTTGCAGTTATCGACAGTCTAAGTAGGAGCAGTCCAATTCGATTGTTAAGCGACCTGAATAGAGAAATATTTTTTTAATGTTGAAAGTGGAGTGGACGACTCTTCTGATAAAGGTAAATGCGTAAAACCGATTATTTGACTTCCGTGTGAAGGTATTGCTAATAAAAAAATCTTAAGTATGGAACTTTTTTATGCTACAAATGTATCACGTTTCGGCAGGAAGTTATTATCAATTTCAAGTGAATGTTTTTAAGCACTATTTATTACTCAAAATAAATGTTCATGTATATCATTATTCATGATATACTTGATTCCAGACCGTATTATTATGAATGAATATTTGTTGTGAATGAACTATGCGTAATAACTGCCTATTTGAATTATCCTTACATCAAATTTAACATTATTTATTTTATCTGATTTTAATTTATAATTTATACGCTTTTATAAAGTTCGTCACTACGTCAAAAGTAAAATGTAGGCCCTAATTCAAATAACAGTACGATTCCATAGTTTTATTTACTTCATCTGTCTACCTGTTAATGAGACTGAATTTACCGGACTGCTGAAAAGAAAAGTTCTTCACTGTGTCCAAAGAAAGCTATCGTATATACCAGATGAAGCAATTTTCAGTTTTCTTTCTTTATATCCATTGCGTTCAATACAAATAGCACTCTCACTGCCGGAAGCCCTTTCCAGTATGTATTATTGGCAAGTTGAAGGATTAGAAACAAACGGTATCATCCCACATTTTAGTAAGTGCCATTACATATACAATATAATACTACACATTCGGAAACACTCGTACATGGCATGAAACATGCATTCTTCCTTCTTCACTAACCACATTAAATTCGTCCCTTAATGCATCATTATTTCCATTCCTGGGTCCGAGTTATACGCTAAACTTGAGCTACGTCAAAACTCGTGCGCTATCGATTACATCATATATCGTGATCTTCGTTTTGCGTCATTTATAAATATAAGCGCAGCTTAAAGATCACAGTTGAAAGTTCATAACATTTACCATATTTCACAAAATTATGGAAGTTGAAATGTGCAATTACATTGACTGGCGTCACGTATCTATGTTGTCAGCTTTAAAATGTAT
Source organism: Gryllus longicercus (assembly GCA_038098605.1). Lineage (NCBI taxonomy): Eukaryota > Metazoa > Arthropoda > Insecta > Orthoptera > Gryllidae > Gryllus > Gryllus longicercus. Next base: position 1,960,546 of record JAZDUA010000247.1, on the reverse strand, counting down.
ACCCACGTTAATGTTTGCCAGATGAAGCGTTAAGGAATAACTGTAAAAAGGAAAGAAGAAATCTTATTGCAATCTGTTCTTACCTGATCTTCTTAGACATGTGCTGCACTATGATCTACTTCTTCAAATCAATTGCATAATTTATCAAGAAAGGATAAATGCTAGATAAAAAACTGTGTGATTTACAAAGAAAGAATAACTAGGAAAAGAGAAACCTTTAATACACAAATTATTGCTCATCCGAGTAGAATTTTTTATTAAGTAGATAAAACTATAATAGTCTCATTTCCTTAAGATGTTTGATTTTTTGTCTCTCTTCCAGGAAGTGAGGAATACAAGTAGAAGCTATATTGATTAACTCGCAAAAAAGTATCCCTCCAACAGTAATTTACATCCTTTATGGTTTCACAATCAATAAACATAATCGACCAAGCCGCACGTATTGGAACAGTAAACCAACTGTAAGGAGGAAATGTGAACAAATTTATAATGCACGTAAAAAGGGATTAATGTGCCATTTTTTCTTCAACGAAATTCATGCCTCTTGGTAATAAATCATTTAACTGGTCGGTACACACTTCACTGTCGTCATTCACCCACTTTAAGGGGAACGTTGGGAACAGTAAACATGACTAATGAATCCAAGCCCCTTTACGTGCAGTAGCACCTTACTTCATATGCAAATGATACACTCAATCACGGGAAAAATCAAAGACCATAATACAGACCTCACTCAACACAATAATATATTTCTTTCACACACAAACTTTTACAGACATATCAACAGAATCAATGTATTTACAAAGACATATTTTTCCACACGAATCACTCACAGGCAGTCTTGAGAGCTGAGGCGAAGACATTCAAGTCCTCGAGAGGGCTCCACCAACGTAGTGCTCTGGGCTGTTCTGTCGTCGAGCGGAACCGTAAAGGAGGCCAGGGAAAAAAGGAGGAAAGAAGGAAGGGAGAGAAGGGGGGACAGAGAGAAGGGAAGGGCGCAGACCCTGGGCTGCCCCTGCGGAGCTAGTGCGAAGAGGCGCGGGTTTCGCAGCGTGCAATGGCACTTTCGAAAGATCCTTTTCATAACTGGTTTCGTTGCGTGTCACTTCACTGCGATGTTTCGCGAACTACACGACGGGGCGTCTGGGAATCTGCACTCGTTCAGGTCTCTGCTTTTCGGAAAAAAAAAAAAAAAAACGCGGAATTTAATATTGAACAGAAGACAGTGAATTCCCTTAATTAATACAATACTTAAAGAGAGACTCAACCCGCATACGGGGGTTTAGTGTCTTGTCAACTTGAGTTTCTTATACAGAATTTTTTTATGTCGAATTAAAAAAGTATATTAATTTGTTGGCTCATTTATAACATAACCAAAGTTGAGACTGAATTGTTGCTACACAAAATAGTCAAAGTTATATTTCTGAATATGTGTCGTCGGCTCCTGGAGAGGACCGAAGCACCTAGAACTAATTTAGAAAGATTCTATAGTTTTCAGAATGAATAAAACAGGCTTTCTGATAACATTTTTAGATCTTAAATTGCATTTGGAAAACACTTAACAAAAATTTTGAACATTATCAGCCACGTATTAGATAATGACATACAGAAGTGTTAATTCGTAAGAATTTTTACATGAGCAGTTATAGAAGAACTTCAGTGTCATATGAACTTGGTGTTTTTGATAGTCAAATTCTAAAAATGTTAACATAAACAATCACTGAATTTGTAATAGGCCTAACTTCAGTCGTCAAATGAAAATATAGATAAAATAATTTCATTCCAAGATTTTAATATATTTGTTAATAATTTACAAGATTCTGATAGAAGGGATGTTGGTATTTGGAAGCAGATATTACGAAGTTAGTTGCAAGCAACGTTATTACACCTTCACAAATTCAACATAATCAAGTCTCCGAATAGTACTGCTGAGTTCAGAACATGCACAAAATTTCAAGTTCTCCTCCAAGCAATATCAGCACTCGATTTTTTTTCTCTCGTCTAAATGGTGCAAGGAATCCAGGATTTACGCGTAATGACGGTCTAACACGAGAAATGTCAAGTGTTCATTTCACGAACGAAGATATAGTACAGTATATACAAATTCGGGAATAACATGAAACTGGAAAGAAAAAAAAAACAGAGCCCCGAAATTTCGAATCGCGCATATCCAGTCGTGCAACGTCGCAAGAAAGGGATCTCATTTAAGCCCCGAAGACGAGGCAGAAGCAATCTCCCGAGCTCTATCCGGCGGGGCGGGCCTCGTTGCTGAGCAAACGGTATTCGAGCCGGGAGCGGCAATGACTCGAAGCCAATAGCGCCGAAACACGAAGAAGGGAAGGGGAAGGGCGGGGGCGGGGATCAGGTCTCGCTGGCGAAAGGGCGGGTCCTAAGAGCGACGCCCGCAGCCACCCCGCCCGCCCCTACGGAATCTGCATGGAGATTTCGGGAACACACGGGGAGACATCGTCAGGAGAGCCGAAGGAAGGACAAGATGTCCTGGGGAGGTGCCAGACAGAGGCCCGTCCCTGAGTTAATCTGGGAGAGGGGAAGAGTGGGGTGCGGATAGGAACGTTACTCGAGACAAAGGTTTGGTGAACGACGGATTAACGTAAATATAAGTTTGATATTCGTCAAACGTGAAGCGCTGTCGAAGTAAAGAAATAATGGGATGGTTCAGAATCACTTGACCGTGAATTTAAAACTTTAAAAGGGCTATGCAGGTTGAAATGAAAAAGACCACAAGCCAGTGAATGCTGAATGTTTTACACAGGTGTTGGGTATCACGGGGCAGTAATGGAAAAGGTTGCAGAAGCTAGATAACACATCCACCCGAGACAGGGAACTCGGGCAGCAGGACTCTATCCCCAGCGAGCCAGTAGGCAAGTTGGTATTAGGGCAGACGCGGGATTCCTCCCTCTCGGACGCGTAGCCGTCTAGGACGGCTTCGCCCGGGACGAGGGCGACGGAAAGGACCGCGGTCTGTGGAGTGGGGATGGACAGTGAGAGGACGGGAGGGGAGGGGAGGGGAGGGGTGGAGTGGGGGGGGGGAAGGTCGAGAGCTTTCGGCGAGCCAGCCTCGACGCAGCTTCTTGCAGATCCACTTGGGAGCCGGCGCCGCCGCCGTTTTGAAGACAGCAGGACCCCCAAAGCGATCGAGGTCCTTCGATTCGAGAAGGTTTCGAGAAGGAAGAAGACTCTCTCTCCCTCTCGCTCTGCCCGCGTCGTCCGAAGGGAGTATAAGGATTTGGAACCCCCGCCGCGTCGCGTCGTGCTGCGCTGCGCTGCGCTGCGCTGCACAGATTCCCAGCGAACGCCGGCGACTTCGTTTCCAGGGTAGGGAAAGGATCTCGTCCTCTCGACAGAATATGAATAGCCCTTTTGCTCCTTTACGTTGTTTACAAAATTCAGTTATTTTCTGTGTGCGTTGTTTCTTTTCCTAATCTCAATCTATCTAGTCGTACGTACACCAGTAAAAAAAATATTGGGAGTGAATGAGTACTGAGCGTTACACACGTTTTCCTATCGCAAAGTGCGAAAAAATCACACGATTTATTCGAAGACGAGTTTTTTCGAACAAACCGTGAAAATTATGTTATTCAATATATTGCATAATTGGGTTAACATTAAAGGATGTACATTGCGCCATAATACTGCATTTGATTATTTATGTATATGCCGCCTGCGGTTGTTCAGTTTAATGCAATCACTTTTGAAACGTTAGATGTAATTCTTGCAACAACGCTTTTCTGATAGGCGATCAAGAGATTTTTGATTCCAAAATACACTCGGCAAATTCATAAACATACATCCCTATGATGAAACACATTATTTTACAATTACTTAACACGATATTTCAGTTCTCCACGATTTAGAGAGTTGAGTAAAACATGTAGACGCAATTTATAAGAAGACGTGGAAGACCTGAACAATGTACCATCGATGTAACATTTTTAGAGAAAAGATGAGACGGAGGTCCACATGGTGTTATGAGTTAGGACGCAAAACTAACAACAGATTATGGCAAGGAAGCGGGAACTTCACCAGGATTCGAGGAGAACCAGTCGAACAAATTACGGACAATTGACAAAAACATATGACCCACAACAGTGCTATTTCTGTAAATGTCTTAACAGCAACAGTCGTCGATATAACTATCCTTCGGTGTTGTAGTTCATCAATCAATTATGTCATTAATTTAAACATTCCCATCTATTTTATTACAAGGCAAAGTTAACTGTTATCTCATTGGTATAACTCAAAAAGGACTTCTAGGTTAGTGTTAGTCACATATTAAATATCTAATACTGATTTCATGTCGTCTCTTATTAATAAGATCGCTGCTTTGAAATGCTTACGATACTAATATTTATCAAGGATTTATAAAGTCTACAAACAGGAGACAATCTCATTTATTTTAAACACTAATCTCTTTGTTGGTATAAACAAAATTAACCCTAGATGAAGTACTTCTAAACATTTGGCTTCAGTGAGACCATATATGGATGACCAATGTGTCAACAATTTACTTTGCCATACAATATATTTCTCTTTTGTCAATTCGTTCACGGTTTCAACCACTAAAATGTATCTTAGTCATCTTGGTATCCACCTCCATCACAACCATCACCATCCCATCACCATTAATTACACAACTGATAGGTAGAAACACTCACATATGGGTCTTCATACGTCCGTGAGACTGCGATCCATTTACATGACGTAGGCTGCAGAAATGGGCAGATTTTTCGACGACATACCATTGCTGTCACAAAGAAGGTAAAATGAACAAGTTCTGTACCCTGGAGATAGAGCTAACTCTTGGAAAATTGAGTTGGACTTGCAATGACGAACTAGAGTCGAACAGAAAATCTTGAGTATTCTTTCTCGTCCAGGTCCATGTTGGGGACGAATGATTTCTGACGATCAGTGTGCGCCATAAAGTTTTTGTGGTTGAGAGCCTAGAAACCGTCTCAGATAATGGTTTTTTATTGTGCGCATATGACGAGTCACTGCTGAGCAAGTACAATCACTGCTCTGGAAGTCTCTTTCATTGGCGATGAGCAGCTTGCGGTTTTTAAAGCTGGGCAGATAATTGCTGACGTTTAATTCACACCCCTTACAAGATTGTTTGAAGGGATAGAATAATATACTTTTATTCTCCGTAATAAATGATTGACTTTACTGTTATTTAAAGTCTTGTTCATATAGTCATGTGCCCTCACTTGCATATATCAGAGGAGTTGAATAAAAAAATTTAGCGACTCAGTAGTAGTGTTTTCTATATATTACTTCCGATGTCTTCTTAAAGAAGATGATCCTTTTTTATAATTGGCAACAAACTGCTGCACTTCTTTACATGCATGACTCTGTGAAACAACTCATGTATCGGCAACAAGTTATTCCGGATCTCAACCAACACGACGCACAATGGCCTCCCCTCACACAATGTCTTCTCCATCGACGATGTGCCCCTTCTGGAATCCAGGAAAACAGCTCCATCTTGCGTGAAACCTCCATCACCTTCCCCGTCACAGGCACGCGTGCCTTGCTAATGTGCTACGATGCGTGCATGATTAAGTGCTGCGCATCCACAGGGCGCGCAACTGTTCAACCCTCTGCCGTTCCGATTCCCATGTCTTCCCCGACATGCTGAAGGGTCATTCAGCGCGCCAAAGCTCTCGTGGCGTCCACCAGCAGTAAAGAACTGCCTCTGCTCTGCCGAGTAAGCAACTTGGTGCTGCTGCTTCATAGAACACTAAATCTCCTTACAGTTCATCAGATTCTACTTGTTCCTTCGCCTCTCACTGAATGTTCTTCTGTTGGGCATAAACCATCGCTGCGCGCTTCGGGAGCTACTATTGGTGCTTCGGCCAAAGATTCAAGGAGCACTTATCAAGCATGCTGCTCGAATTGAATCAGGCTTTCACCACGACCAATCATCCAGCACGCCGATCCTTCCGCGCCGTGTCCGAGTGATGTTTTGGCGGCATAGAGTATGAGCTGTGTTGCTGCTCATCAGAGCATCCAGCCTGAGTCTCCTGACTGAATTATCTCCCGTTTTCATCAAAATGGCGCATTCAGTAGCGAGCCAATGTTCTTCCCACAGAGTATGCAACTTAGTAGTATTGCAGCTCCACAAAGCACGCAACCTGAGTGTTCTGCTACTCCTCAAACACGCTGATCAGTATGCCTTGCGTCGTCCCTCATTTTTTACATCACACAACGTTCACTTAACGGACGGTGAACTTAACTGGCGGTGGCTTCCATTGCTGTTGCTGCTGCAGAGAACTCTCAACATAAATCCGCTGACTCAGGAGCACTCATCCCACGTGTGGGTCGGTGTCGCTCGAAACGTCCTTCGGTTCCCTCCTCACACACAGAACGTTCACCCGGCCCGCGGCCGTGCCTCGCCACCTTCATCCCCCGCCGCCGCCGCCGTCGCTGCTGCTGCCGCGCGGGGCTATACGCAGCTCTCCTGCGCGCAGTCGCCCATCATGAGCGGCGTGCGCACCGTGACGACCTCGCGGCCGGGCAGCAGCGCCATGGGTGGCGGCGGCCCCACGGGCGACGGCGTGCAGCGCGGCGTGGCCCCGTGCGCGCGCAGCGTGTGCGAGATCTGCGCGTAGATGGTGGGCTCCGGCGGCGAGCGCGGCGGCGGCGGCGTCACCCCGCACCGGGACAGCGCCAGCTCCGCGTACTGCACCTCCTCGCCCTGCGCACACAGCGACGCGCGCAGGTGGCAACCAAAGGTACACACGATATTTCAGAATAAATGTTACAAACTTCTAGGGCATGTAGGGGGCTGAAAATGATCAGAATAAATGTTACAAACTTCTAGGGCATGTAGGGGGCTGAAGATGATCACATTTTGCCAACGAACATTAACGAGATTTTTCATGTGGTATTTAACCCTGATTGATAGTCAACCTACGTCATCTGAGGATTGACTGTAGATGATGTAGGGAAGTACTCCTCCCTTATGTAGACTTTTGAGATTATCCTAATATTCGTAGTAATGAGTCCCAAAAAATAAACTCCGGATAAAATGTCACAACTGAATTTGATTAAAAATAATTTGGTAGTGTAAGAGAAAAAACAATGGATGGATTGTTTTGAAAAATGGTATTAAAAATTAAGATTTCAAACAGCGAGAAAGGGCGCTGAAATATTGGAAGGAGAGGAGGAAAAACAACGGGTGGAGAAATGAAAAATGACTGCAATCCTCAGCCGTAACTAACGACAACAAGAATATCGTCGATGCAAAAGAAAACTGATACCGATCATAAATCGTTATTTTTCAGTTAAATAAATAAAGATGGTGACAAAATGGCTAGGGAAAATATAAAAGCCCAGTATTTGGCCGTGAAATTAAAGTCACCATGTTATGGTGAGATACACCATCAAGCAAAAGGAATATTTCTTAAGATATTTCATAATTTTTGTATAGAAGCGAAACAGTAGCTGAAGAGATAAGACACTCATTCAACTACCAACGCAGAGTAAAAGCTACTGTCCAGAAAATTGATATTTGTATTACAGGTTCCAACTATTATGCATGTAAAACTAGAAGAAATGTACAGACATATAGCATTTAAAGAGACAAAAACGTGGTTTTTAAACAGTATTTGCTTCTGTACATTCTGCAATGCATGCTGGATTTACGGGACTCCGGGGCGAACAGAGTAGGTTGAGAGCGGAGCATGAGGGGACGGGGAGGGGCCTGGTGGGGAAAGCTAGCGGGGCAGGGAGGGCGGCTAGTTCGCTGGCAGAGTGGATTGGAGGGAGAGGGTTAGAGTGGCGGGGGCAGCATAGAATGTAGGAGCGAGATAGAGAGGAGCAGGCGGGAGAGATTGGAGGAGTAGAAAGTACTAGAGCAGTGGGCGGAGCAGAGTAAATGAGCGGGGCAGGGAGGGTAGTGTGGAGGGACAAGATAGAATGGAACGGGTGGGATAGATTGGAGGGGTAGAAAGTAGTAGAGCGGGGGTTGAATTGAGGGTCGAGATAGAGAAGAGAGACCGGTGCAGAGTGAATGGGCGGAATAAAGTGGAGGGATAGAGTAGAACAGGGAGTGTAGGGTGGAGGGGCAAGATAGAATGGAGCGCGTGGGATAGAGGGCCCTCACCTGGCGCAGCGTGGGGAAGCGCAGGTGGTGCGGCGGCCCCAGGGGCCGGTAGGTGCCGTAGAGGGCGCCGTTGCAGTGCGCGGCCGAGGGCGAGGGCCCGCGGGGCGAGGGCACGCGCGGGGGCGCGGGCGCGCCGTAGGCCGCCGTGGGCGTGGGCGTCAGCAGGCCCTGCGTCAGCGGCCCGGGCGTCTCCGCCAGCTGGTACTCCGCGTCTGCAAGCGCGCGCTCCCATTGCGCCTTCCCGAAGCGGCCCATGCCCGCGCGGCCCACCGACGACAGCGCTGCGCCTAGACCGCGCGCCGCCGCCGTCAGCACGCGCGGCTCGCCCGCTCGCGGGAGCGGGGTCGCTCGCGGTTAGTGGGGGGGCGCACGCGGTTAAACGCTCTCACACACATGTTTAGTAGAGCCGGAATATCATTTTCGGTTAGTTTTATGTATACCGTCATACTTATCAGCATATCTCGAAACTCCAGATTGGATAGTTTCGCAATGAAAAAAAATAAACATACGCACACGTAAGCTTCCGCGGCTCGAATCCATAAATTCTCGGCTATCCGGGAGACGCCGCGTCGTTGGCCGAGAGGCCGACGTTTTGCCTGACATGTCGCAGGCTTCCTCAGGGCAGTGACGAAGCCCTGAGGTCGTCACTGCCCTGAGGAAGCCTGCGACATGTCAGGCGAAACGTCGGCCTCTCAACTAACGACGCTGCGTCCCCCGGACAGTGCATAATTTAAAGAGTAAACACAGCCGAGAAGAAGAATGTTATTCCTTTCTTGTTCAACTTATAAATACAGGGGAACTCAATTCTTCGAAGATGCTTGATTTCTTATATCCTTTTTTTATTTCTCTTCTTTCATTATTATATTTTATCATGAAGTAATCAGAAAAAAAGGAGGGAATATGGAGTTACGAGGTTTGCTAATTACCATTACGATGTATGAAACGGTGGTTAACATTATAATTACTGCAAACATACGCACCTTAGTCTAGCAAAAACCACATTTATTGTTAAATGGTTGATTGCATTGATGCGCAAATCGCTCACTGTCGGTGGATTAGGCTCACGCTCACACGGGGTTACACTCGCGGAAAGTTCCTGTCAAAAGGTCCTACTTTCATGATGTGTTTAGCAAAAATGTATTTAGTCCTACATAAACACATTTGGCCTAGGCAAGAATACGGTTAGGATTACACGTTCCGACGGAGAGTATAGCCAGTGTTTTGATAATGGTTACTTTCAAAAATACGTTTAGCCTAGCGAAAATTCATTTCTGGTTAGTGTCTTACGCATATTTAAATAAAACAGCGTTACAGGTAATTAGCTGATCATACTGATACACAAACCTCTCGCCGTTACTGGATTTCACGAAGACCGCATTTAAACACGCAGAATATTACTTACAATTCGTTAATCTCACACACATGTTTTGTCTAGTCAAAGAAGCTCTTAGTAATTATCTGCATACAGAGTCAAGACAAAAACACGTTTACTCTTAAATCTTATGCGTTCACTCGTAATACTCATTTAGAAACTCAATTTTTAATTTTAATATAAATTTACTTATTTTCGCAGCCATCGTAATATAATTTAACGTTCTTCACGTTTTAAGAATACCTCATCAACTAAGTATTACAAAACTATAACATAATTTGGATATGAAGGGTTCAAATCACCATCCTCGTGATATATTAGCTTTTCAAGTAGCTAAATGACATGTCGAGTATGACACGATCGCAAATCTTTTACAATAACAAACAGAATTACCAGATGAGACCAGACAGAAAAGTGTGGGTATTGTTACAGCGATCAAACAGGGCTTGTAACGTTTAGTCAAGTCTGTAGCCACATGTTGCTGACACTTGATTTGTTGTTTTCACACCGATCGTTAATTGAACATACACATATACATTCAGCCAACATTTCACACAGTCTCAACTCCCAAAATATTTCATTCGAAAGCACGTTCCAAATAATGAAAGTAATTTCATTAAAAACTCGAAAATTGTTTGTTCGCAAAAATCTATTATATCCCTGAGCTGAACTCAATCGTTTTCTGTTGACCATATGACCTTCAAATGCACAAAAAGATAATGAAATAACTAATAAGAAATACAAAATAATTTTTAAACTACTCATGAAATGAACTAGCATCACATAATGGCTTTTAAAACAAATATAATGATACATTTCGATTTTTTCGTGTATTGTATCATAGAAACTTACAGAAGCAACTTTAAAGCATTTCCTATTTCATCATCTTGCGCCTATACTGACAGAAAATAGATTGGACATGCAAGTAGTAGCATGTAAACTAATAATGTCTTTGCTTCAAAATATAGCTGATACCTCAACTTGCTGTATCAAAGCTTTTCCCCTTCCTTTTCTGTCTCAAGATAAAATTTGAAACAGTGAACTTTGGATTTTCGACTGTTCTTATTGAAATCTTTATTTAAATTTTGAACATTTCTATTACAGACTGTAAGCGAAAAATACTTTATCTAGCAAAAAACCACGTCACACATAGTTTTAAATGTTGTTGACGTAAATAAATATTTCGTATAGAATTTGTATGTGTAGTGACTTAAGTTTTCTTATAAATAAATAAAAATATTACGCATAAAATTTGAATTTATCACCTTTGAGTAACATTGAAAAATATTTTGTTTAATCCAGAGCAAACTTAAAAAGCATCTGAGCTTGCCATTACATATTTGATTCTTGCATAAAATGACGTAAACATCTTCACACAAAACGCATCGACAAAATCTTCCATAAGATTCTGTCGGATTCTCTCAGGTCCATTAATTTACCTGACATTATATGAACTTACCCCTGTAGCATCTGGAGGTAAATCTTTAAATTCAACGGAATAATCATTTAAATCAAGGTACATTTGCGAAAACTATTACACAAAAAAATTAACTTGGAATTGTACAACCTTCTTCCGAAATTGTTAAATAATTGTAAAAAAGGTTTAGCTTCTCTGAACAACACTAAGATTAGTTTATGAAATTATCCAAATCAGCTTCACAAGGTTACCCAAAAAACTCTTTTTCTCAAACTCGAAAAATTTCCAAAAATTCAATTTTCACAAATCTAACTCAGGTTACATTCCACACCATTACGGTCCTCAAAAGGGAACGTTAGAAAATTCATTCCGCAAACCAGGGCATTGTTTAACCCGGCGCTCACCCTTGTTGCAGGGGATGACGTCGGGGTTCTTCTCGTCGGCGGCGTCGAAGTCGAGGCCGAGGCCGAGGCCGGCGTCCGCTCGCGTCTGACCCCCGCGCGCCTTCTCCTTTAGCGCCAGGTCCGTGGGGCGCTGAGGGCCGCCCGCGCCGCCCGCACCGCCGCCGCCCCCACCGCCGCCGCCCCCGCCGCCCGCGCGCCGCCGAGAGCGCTTGCGCAGCGCCACCGCCGCCGCCACCACCGCCGTCGCCACCAGCAGCAGCGCCGCCAGCGCGCCCAGCAGCGTGGCCAGCAGAGGGGTCAGCTCCAGCGCCACCGGGGACCCTACGCACCCACGCACACAGGCACTCAGACCCATTGACCCACGGCACTCATATCATCTCTAAATCCACCAGCAGCAGCGCCGCCAGCGCGCCCAGCAGCGTGGCCAGCAGAGGGGTTAGCTCCAGCGCCACCGGGGACCCTACGCACCCACGCACACAGGCACTCAGCCTCATTGACCCACGGCACTCATCTCATCTCTAAATCCACCAGCAGCAGCGCCGCCAGCGCGCCCAGCAGCGTGGCCAGCAGAGGGGTTAGCTCCAGCGCCACCAGGGACCCTACGCACCCACGCACACAGGCACTCAGCCTCATTGACCCACGGCACTCATCTCATCTCTAAATCCACCAGCAGCAGCGCCGCCAGCGCGCCCAGCAGCGTGGCCAGCAGAGGGGTTAGCTCCAGCGCCACCGGGGACCCTACGCACCCACGCACACAGGCACTCAGCCTCATTGACCCACGGCACTCATCTCATCTCTAAATCCACCAGCAGCAGCGCCGCCAGCGCGCCCAGCAGCGTGGCCAGCAGAGGGGTTAGCTCCAGCGCCACCGGGGACCCTACGCACCCACGCACACAGGCACTCAGCCTCATTGACCCACGGCACTCATCTCATCTCTAAATCCACCAGCAGCAGCGCCGCCAGCGCGCCCAGCAGCGTGGCCAGCAGAGGGGTTAGCTCCAGCGCCACCGGGGACCCTACGCACCCACGCACACAGGCACTCAGCCTCATTGACCCACGGCACTCATCTCATCTCTAAATCCACCAGCAGCAGCGCCGCCAGCGCGCCCAGCAGCGTGGCCAGCAGAGGGGTTAGCTCCAGCGCCACCGGGGACCCTACGCACCCACGCACACAGGCACTCAGCCTCATTGACCCACGGCACTCATCTCATCTCTAAATCCACCAGCAGCAGCGCCGCCAGCGCGCCCAGCAGCGTGGCCAGCAGAGGGGTTAGCTCCAGCGCCACCGGGGACCCTACACACCCACGCACACAGGCACTCAGCCTCATTGACCCACGGCACTCATCGCATCTCTACATCCACCAGCAGCAGCGCCGCCAGCGCGCCCAGCAGCGTGGCCAGCAGGGGGGTTAGCTCCAGCGCCACCGGGGACCCTACGCACCCACGCACACAGGCACTCAGCCTCATTGACCCACGGCACTCATCTCATCTCTAAATCCACCAGCAGCAGCGCCGCCAGCGCGCCCAGCAGCGTGGCCAGCAGGGGGGTTAGCTCCAGCGCCACCGGGGACCCTACGCACCCACGCACACAGGCACTCAGCCTCATTGACCCACGGCACTCATCTCATCTCTAAATCCACCAGCAGCAGCGCCGCCAGCGCGCCCAGCAGCGTGGCCAGCAGAGGGGTTAGCTCCAGCGCCACCGGGGACCCTACGCACCCACGCACACAGGCACTCAGCCTCATTGACCCACGGCACTCATCTCATCTCTAAATCCACCAGCAGCAGCGCCGCCAGCGCGCCCAGCAGCGTGGCCAGCAGAGGGGTTAGCTCCAGCGCCACCGGGGACCCTACACACCCACGCACACAGGCACTCAGCCTCATTGACCCACGGCACTCATCGCATCTCTACATCCACCAGCAGCAGCGCCGCCAGCGCGCCCAGCAGCGTGGCCAGCAGGGGGGTTAGCTCCAGCGCCACCGGGGACCCTACGCACCCACGCACACAGGCACTCAGCCTCATTGACCCACGGCACTCATCTCATTTCTAAATCCACCAGCAGCAGCGCCGCCAGCGCGCCCAGCAGCGTGGCCAGCAGGGGGGTTAGCTCCAGCGCCACCGGGGACCCTACGCACCCACGCACACAGGCACTCAGCCTCATTGACCCACGGCACTCATCTCATCTCTAAATCCACCAGCAGCAGCGCCGCCAGCGCGCCCAGCAGCGTGGCCAGCAGAGGGGTTAGCTCCAGCGCCACCGGGGACCCTACGCACCCACGCACACAGGCACTCAGCCTCATTGACCCACGGCACTCATCTCATCTCTAAATCCACCAGCAGCAGCGCCGCCAGCGCGCCCAGCAGCGTGGCCAGCAGGGGGGGTTAGCTCCAGCGCCACCGGGGACCCTACGCACCCACGCACACAGCCTCATTGACCCACGGCACTCATCTCATCTCTAAATCCACCAGCAGCAGCGCCGCCAGCGCGCCCAGCAGCGTGGCCAGCAGAGGGGTTAGCTCCAGCGCCACCAGGGACCCTACACACCCACGCACACAGGCACTCAGCCTCATTGACCCACGGCACTCATCGCATCTCTACATCCACCAGCAGCAGCGCCGCCAGCGCGCCCAGCAGCGTGGCCAGCAGGGGGGTTAGCTCCAGCGCCACCGGGGACCCTACGCACCCACGCACACAGGCACTCAGCCTCATTGACCCACGGCACTCATCTCATCTCTAAATCCACCAGCAGCAGCGCCGCCAGCGCGCCCAGCAGCGTGGCCAGCAGGGGGGTTAGCTCCAGCGCCACCGGGGACCCTACGCACCCACGCACACAGGCACTCAGCCTCATTGACCCACGGCACTCATCTCATCTCTAAATCCACCAGCAGCAGCGCCGCCAGCGCGCCCAGCAGCGTGGCCAGCAGAGGGGTTAGCTCCAGCGCCACCGGGGACCCTACGCACCCACGCACACAGGCACTCAGCCTCATTGACCCACGGCACTCATCTCATCTCTAAATCCACCAGCAGCAGCGCCGCCAGCGCGCCCAGCAGCGTGGCCAGCAGGGGGGTTAGCTCCAGCGCCACCGGGGACCCTACGCACCCACGCACACAGCCTCATTGACCCACGGCACTCATCTCATCTCTAAATCCACCAGCAGCAGCGCCGCCAGCGCGCCCAGCAGCGTGGCCAGCAGAGGGGTTAGCTCCAGCGCCACCGGGGAACCTACGCACCCACGCACACAGGCACTCAGCCTCATTGGCCCACGGCACTCATCTCATCTCTAAATCCACCAGCAGCAGCGCCGCCAGCGCGCCCAGCAGCGTGGCCAGCAGGGGGGTTAGCTCCAGCGCCACCGGGGACCCTACGCACCCACGCACACAGGCACTCAGCCTCATTGACCCACGGCACTCATCTCATCTCTAAATCCACCAGCAGCAGCGCCGCCAGCGCGCCCAGCAGCGTGGCCAGCAGAGGGGTTAGCTCCAGCGCCACCGGGGACCCTACGCACCCACGCACACAGGCACTCAGCCTCATTGACCCACGGCACTCATCTCATCTCTAAATCCACCAGCAGCAGCGCCGCCAGCGCGCCCAGCAGCGTGGCCAGCAGAGGGGTTAGCTCCAGCGCCACCGGGGACCCTACACACCCACGCACACAGGCACTCAGCCTCATTGACCCACGGCACTCATCTCATCTCTAAATCCACCAGCAGCAGCGCCGCCAGCGCGCCCAGCAGCGTGGCCAGCAGAGGGGTTAGCTCCAGCGCCACCGGGGACCCTACGCACCCACGCACACAGGCACTCAGCCTCATTGACCCACGGCACTCATCTCATCTCTAAATCCACCAGCAGCAGCGCCGCCAGCGCGCCCAGCAGCGTGGCCAGCAGAGGGGTTAGCTCCAGCGCCACCGGGGACCCTACGCACCCACGCACACAGGCACTCAGCCTCATTGACCCACGGCACTCATCTCATCTCTAAATCCACCAGCAGCAGCGCCGCCAGCGCGCCCAGCAGCGTGGCCAGCAGAGGGGTTAGCTCCAGCGCCACCGGGGACCCTACGCACCCACGCACACAGCCTCATTGACCCACGGCACTCATCTCATCTCTAAATCCACCAGCAGCAGCGCCGCCAGCGCGCCCAGCAGCGTGGCCAGCAGAGGGGTTAGCTCCAGCGCCACCGGGGACCCTACGCACCCACGCACACAGGCACTCAGACCCATTGACCCACGGCACTCATCTCATCTCTAAATCCACCAGCAGCAGCGCCGCCAGCGCGCCCAGCAGCGTGGCCAGCAGAGGGGTTAGCTCCAGCGCCACCGGGGACCCTACGCACCCACGCACCCAGCCTCATTGACCCACGGCACTCATCTCATCTCTAAATCCACCAGCAGCAGCGCCGCCAGCGCGCCCAGCAGCGTGGCCAGCAGAGGGGTTAGCTCCAGCGCCACCGGGGACCCTACGCACCCACGCACACAGGCACTCAGCCTCATTGACCCACGGCACTCATCTCATCTCTAAATCCACCAGCAGCAGCGCCGCCAGCGCGCCCAGCAGCGTGGCCAGCAGAGGGGTTAGCTCCAGCGCCACCGGGGACCCTACACACCCACGCACACAGGCACTCAGCCTCATTGACCCACGGCACTCATCTCATCTCTAAATCCACCAGCAGCAGCGCCGCCAGCGCGCCCAGCAGCGTGGCCAGCAGAGGGGTTAGCTCCAGCGCCACCGGGGACCCTACGCACCCACGCACCCACGCACTCAGCCTCATTGACCCACGGCACTCATCTCATCTCTAAATCCACCAGCAGCAGCGCCGCCAGCGCGCCCAGCAGCGTGGCCAGCAGAGGGGTTAGCTCCAGCGCCACCGGGGACCCTACGCACCCACGCACACAGGCACTCAGCCTCATTGACCCACGGCACTCATCTCATCTCTAAATCCACCAGCAGCAGCGCCGCCAGCGCGCCCAGCAGCGTGGCCAGCAGAGGGGTTAGCTCCAGCGCCACCGGGGACCCTACGCACCCACGCACACAGGCACTCAGCCTCATTGACCCACGGCACTCATCTCATCTCTAAATCCACCAGCAGCAGCGCCGCCAGCGCGCCCAGCAGCGTGGCCAGCAGAGGGGTTAGCTCCAGCGCCACCGGGGACCCTACGCACCCACGCACACAGCCGCATTGACCCACGGCACTCATCTCATCTCTAAATCCACCAGCAGCAGCGCCGCCAGCGCGCCCAGCAGCGTGGCCAGCAGAGGGGTTAGCTCCAGCGCCACCGGGGACCCTACGCACCCACGCACACAGGCACTCAGCCTCATTGACCCACGGCACTCATCTCATCTCTAAATCCACCAGCAGCAGCGCCGCCAGCGCGCCCAGCAGCGTGGCCAGCAGTGGGGTTAGCTCCAGCGCCACCGGGGACCCTACGCACACACGCACTCAGCCTCATTGACCCACGGCACTTATCTGATCTCTAAATCCACCAGCAGCAGCGCCGCCAGCGCGCCCAGCAGAGGGGTCAGCAGAGGGGTTAGCTCCAGCGCCACCGGGGACCCTACGCACCCACGCACACAGGCACTCAGCCTCATTGACCCACGGCACTCATCTCATCTCTAAATCCACCAGCAGCAGCGCCGCCAGCGCGCCCAGCAGCGTGGCCAGCAGAGGGGTTAGCTCCAGCGCCACCGGGGACCCTACGCACCCACGCACACAGCCTCATTGACCCACGGCACTCATCTCATCTCTAAATCCACCAGCAGCAGCGCCGCCAGCGCGCCCAGCAGGGTGGCCAGCAGAGGGGTTAGCTCCAGCGCCACCGGGGACCCTACGCACCCACGCACAAAGGCACTCAGCCTCATGACCCACGGCACTCATCTCATCTCTAAATCCACCAGCAGCAGCGCCGCCAGCGCGCCCAGCAGCGTGGCCAGCAGGGGTGTTAGGTCCAGCGCCACCGGGGACCCTACGCACCCACGCACACAGGCACTCAGCCTCATTGACCCACGGCACTCATCTCATCTCTAAATCCACCAGCAGCAGCGCCGCCAGCGCGCCCAGCAGCGTGGCCAGCAGGGGTGTTAGCTCCAGCGCCACCGGGGACCCTACGCACCCACGCACACAGGCACTCAGCCTCATTGACCCACGGCACTCATCTCATCTCTAAATCCACCAGCAGCAGCGCCGCCAGCGCGCCCAGCAGCGTGGCCAGCAGAGGGGTTAGCTACAGCGCCACCGGGGACCCTACGCACCCACGCACACAGGCACTCAGCCTCATTGACCCACGGCACTCATCTCATCTCTAAATCCACCAGCAGCAGCGCCGCCAGCGCGCCCAGCAGCGTGGCCAGCAGAGGGGTTAGCTACAGCGCCACCGGGGACCCTACGCACCCACGCACACAGGCACTCAGCCTCATTGACCCACGGCACTCATCTCATCTCTAAATCCACCAGCAGCAGCGCCGCCAGCGCGCCCAGCAGCGTGGCCAGCAGAGGGGTTAGCTCCAGCGCCACCGGGGACCCTACGCACCCACGCACACAGGCACTCAGCCTCATTGACCCACGGCACTCATCTCATCTCTAAATCCACCAGCAGCAGCGCCGCCAGCGCGCCCAGCAGCGTGGCCAGCAGGGGTGTTAGGTCCAGCGCCACCGGGGACCCTACGCACCCACGCACACAGGCACTCAGCCTCATTGACCCACGGCACTCATCTCATCTCTAAATCCACCAGCAGCAGCGCCGCCAGCGCGCCCAGCAGCGTGGCCAGCAGAGGGGTTAGCTCCAGCGCCACCGGGGACCCTACACACCCACGCACACAGCCGCATTGACCCACGGCACTCATCTCATCTCTAAATCCACCAGCAGCAGCGCCGCCAGCGCGCCCAGCAGCGTGGCCAGCAGAGGGGTTAGCTCCAGCGCCACCGGGGACCCTACGCACCCACGCACACAGGCACTCAGCCTCATTGGCCCACGGCACTCATCTCATCTCTAAATCCACCAGCAGCAGCGCCGCCAGCGCGCCCAGCAGCGTGGCCAGCAGGGGTGTTAGGTCCAGCGCCACCGGGGACCCTACGCACCCACGCACACAGGCACTCAGCCTCATTGACCCACGGCACTCATCTCATCTCTAAATCCACCAGCAGCAGCGCCGCCAGCGCGCCCAGCAGCGTGGCCAGCAGGGGTGTTAGGTCCAGCGCCACCGGGGACCCTACGCACCCACGCACACAGGCACTCAGCCTCATTGACCCACGGCACTCATCTCATCTCTAAATCCACCAGCAGCAGCGCCGCCAGCGCGCCCAGCAGCGTGGCCAGCAGAGGGGTTAGCTCCAGCGCCACCGGGGACCCTACACACCCACGCACACAGCCGCATTGACCCACGGCACTCATCTCATCTCTAAATCCACCAGCAGCAGCGCCGCCAGCGCGCCCAGCAGCGTGGCCAGCAGAGGGGTTAGCTCCAGCGCCACCGGGGACCCTACGCACCCACGCACACAGCCTCATCGAACCAAGGCATAGCCACAGACACAGAGGGACTCCAGCTCATCTATTAAATGCAGGAGTGTTTCTTTCATCAGCTGAGTATTTCTGACTAATAGCTACGTCATTCAGCTCCAGCGCCACCGAGGACCTTAAGCACCCAAGAACATAGGGATTCAACTTCGTTCAACAAAGGCACACCCTGCATTCTCCTAGAAATACAGGCTTTCCAGTTTAGAGGGTTTAAGTGAGAGAGACACATGTGCGCTTCTCAGCCTGCTTGAGCGTGAAGCCCTCCAGGGCGAGGGGCCAAGTGAGAGAGAGAGAGACTCACCGGTGCGCTTCTCGGCCTGCTTGAGGGTGAAGCCCTCCAGAGCGAGGGGCTAAGTGAGAGAGACTCACCGGTGCGCTTCTCGGCCTGCTTGAGCGTGAAGCCATCCAGGGCGAGGAGCCAAGTGGGAGAGGGACTCACCGGTGCGCTTCTCGGCCTGCTAGAGCGTGAAGCCCTCCAGGGCGAAGGGCTAAGTGAGAGAGAGACTCACCGGTGCGCTTCTCAGCCTGCTTGAGCGTGAATCCCTCCAGGGCGAGGGGCCAAGTGAGAGAGAGGGACTCACCGGTGCGCTTCTCGGCCTGCTAGAGCGTGAAGCCCTCCAGGGCGAAGGGCTAAGTGAGAGAGAGTCACCGGTGCGCTTCTCGGCCTGCTTGAGCGTGAAGTCCTCCAGAGCGAGGGGCCAAGTAAGAGAGAGAGAAACTCACCGGTGCGCTTCTCAGCCTGCTTGAGCGTGAAGCCCTCCAGGGCGAGGGGCCAAGTGAGAGAGAGGGACTCACCGGTGCGCTTCTCGGCCTGCTAGAGCGTGAAGCCCTCCAGGGCGAAGGGCTAAGTGAGAGAGAGACTCACCGGTGCGCTTCTCGGCCTGCTTGAGCGTGAAGCCCTCCAGGGCGAAGGGCTCGCTGCGCCCTTTGGCGTTGAGCGCGTAGGCGTGCACCCGCAGCACGCGGCCCGCCCGCAGCCCCTCCACGAGGAAGCGCGGCCAGCGCGAGGAGACGTTGGCGGCCAGCAGCCCGCTCTCCAGGTCGAACACCTCCAGCTGGAAGGTCTGCGGCAGCCCCCCGTCGAAGCCCTCCTCGCACTCCACCTCCAGCGAGCCCGTCGTCTGGTTCGTCAGTGAGCAGTTCAAGGGTGGTTCCGGACGACCTGCAAAACATTGATACAAATCACAATACTTGAAGATTGGAAAATAAATGCAAAAAGTATGTTACCTATTGTCTAACTTTTCATTACTTTGCAAATTAGATCCGTATTTTGCTCTCAACTCCAAAAAATCTGGCCAAATTACAAAAGTTTGGCTTGATTTTCTTGAAAAGAGCAGGAGTTCCAGAGGTCGCTGATTAATAGTACGAAAGTCTAAAAAAATATTTTTTTGAAGCAAATCAAGCCGAACCTTTGAAATCTGGCCAGGTTTTTGGCAGTTGGAACCAGTGTGAGTCGCTTCAGAAAGACTAGGCAGGTTTCGCTATGAATGCGCAAAACTGACACGCCTCTCCAGTGCTTGGTGAAGTATTCGCTGCTTATACTGTCCTTAGGTTATATTTTCTAAAACTAAACTGTTACATGGACATAACGCCTCTGAACAGCTCTTAACGGCCTGCGTTTGTTGAGGAATTTACAGTCATACCTCCGTTATAAACAATCGAAACAAATGAGTTGTAAGCAAATATGACTGAGTTCTCCTACACACAAAAAAAAAAGGAATTTCGTATTTTTATTTTATAACTATTAAACAACTCAAGGCCGATATCACAAATACAGGAGTCGCACGCCTTCCTGGGAGCTCACCCACCTGCCGGGATGATGTGGAAGACGCAGGGCTCGCGCTGCTGGCCCGCGGCGTTGTTGGCGCTGCACAGCAGCGTGCCGTAGTCCAGCTCTGTCATGGGCGCGTAGGAGAGCGTGGACGAGGCGCCGGCCTCCTCACCGCCCCCGCCCCCGCCAGCGCCAGCGCCGCCGCTGTAGCGCGCCTCGGGCACCTCCACGGCCGCGTCGCCGGCGCCCGAGTGGTTGAAGCTCCAGCGGAAGGAGTCGGGCGGCGGGTACGCGTCCACCTCGCACGTCACCTTCGCCGGCTCCAGCCGCGCCACCGCGTACACGCGCCGCTGCTCCGCGCGGCACACCGGCTTGTCTGCGGGCAGCGAGCGCGGCCGAGTGACACTCACGCTGGGAGGGGCAAGGAGGGTTGGGATTCATCACACTGGCACTTACAATGAAAAAAACGTTCTCAGACACAAAGATGCGAAACATGTTTCTCTGAGTAATATGTCTGAATCCAAAATCGATGCGTCGCGAATAACGCATACTAGATTTTTGGTGTCTTGTAACATTATACTCTTGGGAAGTCTCAGACCCAACACTCGACAACTGTTTCTCTGAATGACGACGGGCTCAATCCAAATCCGAAGCCAGAATTGCGCCACCATCTTCCATTTTTTACATCGCGAAAACCACCGCAACATTTACAATTTCATGTTTTTTTTTCTTTTTGTTTTTGCGTTTGAAAAATGGAGGGTGATGGTGCAATCTTCACACTCGGATTCAGCGCGTCCTCATTCATAAACACATGTGTTAAGTATTTTTTCTTGTGTCTGTGTTAGTGTTTCGGGAGCGTCAACTACTATAGTCATTAGTTCCACAAGTGTACCGCTATTTTATAGTCCGCGAGTCGAAGTATTCCTCACCCGATGGAACGTGAGATCCAGCAGGGACCAACATGTAAGTTTTGCAGCGTTTTCCCTCATCAGGTATCTCCCCAGCAGGGCACTGTTCCAGTCGGGACAAGCTCTCAGCTCCCTATTGTTCACTCGGCATGTACGGCATTGTAGATTACTTTTGTGTGTGTTAGTGTGTGTGTGTGTGTGTGTGTGTGTGTGTGTGTGTGTGCAGAAGGACACTTCAAGACGGCGGCTGAGCTCGATCTATCTACTTGTATGTAGCGGCTGTCTTAACTCCGCCACAGTCGGTACTCAATCCGTAAGAAGGAAACAATCTGAAAAGGCACTTAATGCGGCACGTCCTTGCGATGGTACTTTCTCACAGGCAATCTTCTTACATTTCGACACTGTTATGCCGTGTTTCTTTACAAATTTTTCCTGGGGTTTCAGTTTTATTACTTTAGTTTTTTGAATTCTGTATTAACTATTATACGTTTAGTTATATTTGATGACTTGAGAAACAATTTCCATCCAATTTGATGATTAGAAACTAGATTTTTATAATAATATTTAAAATTTGTTGTCAATAACTTTCGCAAAACTGGTGTCAACCTTCTGGCGCCAATGAGCAACAAGAAAACCACGAAATTTGGTTAAAACGTAGACGCGAGTTTCAGAAGACTACAATTCTCTTTTAGGTCACGCGATATTGATTTCAGTCTCCGTAACGTTCGACTTTAAGGGTTCTTAAATTCCGATCATCTCTGGGCGATTCGCGAGTTTTGCGAGCTGCTTGAAAATCTTGAGAATAACATTCAAACTCTGCGATTTCTATAATTACACTGCTCAGCATTCACACCACACCTTGAAGGAGATAAACTTCTCCTTTATTTTACCGCTCGAGGCTAAGAGGCTTGAAAACCGAAACTTCGGAACAGGAATTGGCTTTTTAGAGTAATAAACATACAGAAACGTGGTTTCCCTTTAAAAACGAATTATTTTAGAGAACGATCGTGCTCTGCAAATTTGAGAGAAATTCAAATACTTTTTCGTCGAATCCTCATTCATATACAAGAAAATATCAGGTATATATACCAAGGACAATAGAGCCTGTATAAATATGGTAAACATTGCCATTCGGTTTTTTATATACCCACATTTTAAAATGTGAATACGCTGTTTCGTCTCATTCATTGATCGTATTATTGGGAATGATATTTTTTCCTGCATTAGTAGCTTTCTACCTCAACTCACTATTCTTGAGCTCATACAAGTCAAGTAAATACCGGAGGTGATTAGAGCGGGAATAATAGGAATATTTGTGTACTAAGTGAATAGTCTCTGTACTTCCATTACCCGATAAATACGCCATGATAACTGAGGGTTTTATGCAATTGAAATATTCAAGCAACTCATCTTTAATCAAATTCGCGGTACTCCGTAAAATAAAGTTGAAATGAAAAAATGCATTCAAAGAATTTGTTTATTTTCGCTTCACCAAATGTGTTAATTCTACTGAAAACCGGTTTTTATTTAATGCTTCTATTTTATAAGATATAATTAACCCACAGCTTTGTGGAAAAGATCATTTAATGGAACACGGTCTACGGTTTGTTGAATGATTCAGCTGTCAGCTTTAGATTTTTTCGCCGGCAGATTTACCACCGCAGCTTTCCAACACGCACTTTTTTACTTCAAACTTTTCAAATCGTAATTTTCAAACTCTCGCACAAAAACGCATCACTCCCATCATTACATCTCCCAATGTAAACTCTGTCCTTCCAACCTCCGCATAAGCCGACCGCGGCACAGTCTGCCCTCGGCGCCCAGGCTTGAAAGCAGACGACGCGGCGGAAGCGGTGCAGTAGTGACAGGGTGGTGGAGGTGGTGGTGGTGGTGGCAGTGGTGGAGGAAGTGGAAGTGGCGGTGGTGATGGGAGCAGTGGTGGTAGCGGCTGGGAGGGTAAAGGGGGAGAGGTGATGGGGTGGCGGGGCGGTAAAGGGATGGCTGCGGGGAGGCCTAGCGGTAGGGGTGGAGTGAAGGCTGGAAAGTGGCGGGGCTACGTAACACTGGCGGCGAGGAAGCGGGACAGCACAACGGTGGCGGCAGCGGGGAAGAGGCAGCATAGCGGTGGCGGCGGGGAGATGGCGGTGGGTATGCGGGGTAGGTTGGGGGCAAGGTTGTTTGTGAGGCAGAGCAGCGGTGGCGGCGGGGAGGCATAACGGTAGAGGCGACAGGGAGTCGGGGACGCGTAGCTATGGTGCCGGGGGTGGCCGTGTGTTGGGGTAGGGTGGCGGCAGGGTGGGGCCAGTGAGTTAGGCGCGGGGGCGGGGCAGCGCGGGGCTGGCGGGGCGGTGGCGGACGCGGCGCCGCAAAGGCCGAGAACCGATCACAGCCAGCGCGCGGCACCGCCGCCGCCGCATTATTTTGTTCGCGGCATTACCGAGAGGACAGAGGCGCTGCGGCGCCGAACATCATCAACACAAAACAGGCGGCTTACGGCGCGTTATCCCCCGGGGACAAAACACTCGGGCGGCGCGCGGGGCGGGGCGGGGCGGGGCGGCGCCGGGGGATTAAGCGGGGAGTCGGTTCTGTTGTATCGGCTGCGAATCCGGCGCTTAAGTTGCGGCGCCGCGTGGCAGGACGAGGCGCGCAATGGCGGGATGCGGCTGTGGTAGGAAGCTGCGTGCCAGGACGGCGCGGAGGGAGACGGGAGGAGGGGAGATATTGTGGGGTATGGAGTGGCTGGATGCAATGTATAATGCATAACGAAACGAGGCAGGATTGATTGACTATTTAATGATTCCAGGCACGTCGACTACAAGGTTCATTAGTATCGTAAGTGTAGTGGGGTGGCTGTGACCTTTCTGTATGGCGAGATCCGGCGCCGACCTACCGTTGGCTAGCGCGGGAAGAGGCGGGAAAATGAAATGAGAGGAGGAGCTAAGCGAGGCACTACGGGGCGGGGAGGTGTGGGATGTAATGTGGTGGGAGGTTGACTTGGGCGGGAATAAAGTTCGGGACGGGGTCTGGGCAGAGGCCAGAAGGGAGGGATTCAGCAGAGGCCAGCGGAGAGAGGAGTAGCAGGGGAGGGATAGGCCAGCGGGGTGTTGCGGAGCACAGAGAGCAGCAGGGAAGTGGCCGGTAGAGGCGAAGCGGAGTTACGAGATTTGAGGAAGGAGAATGATCTGGCGAGATTTAATGATGGAATCACAACCTGAAGTTAATAGAGAAGATGGAGTGGGAATATGACATGATTGTAAAAAATACACAAAATGTATGTGAAAAAAAATGCGAGTGAACTTAGGATGGATGGTTAAAAATACAATTTTCTTGTAATATTGCGATAATCGAAGAGAACGAGAATGCAATAAATGGAAGTGTGAAATAGTGTGAAAATGTATTCTGCAGAGTTAGAAGGTAGCAGTGGAGGATCCTAGAAATACTTCGCCTGAGCAGGGATTATGGCTTACGAGGCCAGAAGTTAGTGGGGCGAAAGGTCACGAGTAAAGGAAACGGTGGAGGGAGAAACATTACTTGCCTCGCACCCAGAGGGCAAGATGGGTGCGCGGGGATGGGCGGCAGCGGGGAAGAGGCAGCATAGCGGTGGCGGCGGGGAGTCGGGGACGCGTAGCTATGGTGCCGGGGGTGGCCGTGTGTTGGGGTAGGGTGGCGGCAGGGTGGGGCCAGTGAGTTAGGCGCGGGGGCGGGGCAGCGCGGGGCTGACGGGGCGGTGGCGGACGCGGCGCCGCAAAGGCCGAGAACCGATCACAGCCAGCGCGCGGCACCGCCGCGCGTGCGTAGTAAGAAATTGGTGAGTAAGAGGAGACTGAGTAAAGATGGTGTGACTGTACGAACGACAAGACGCAACGCCAAGCCACGTAAGAACGACTGATTGATGGCCATTTATATAAGATTGCCAGTTTTAGGGTCATCGCGTCATCCTCATTGTAATTAGTTCCGTAAGTCTATCAAGTTCTATCCCTTCATGTGCTTCTTCTTCTTCTTCTTCTTCTTCTTCTTCTTCTTCAGCGCCGCCGCTGGAACGTAAAATCCGGCGCCAACCTACACGTCGGACAGAGACATTTCCCCCTTTCAGGTATCAACCAAAGTGACCCCACATATGTTTACAAAACATTGATAATTTTAAAAATCAATTGATTAAATTCGATGTTTTTTTAATATAGATTTCTCAGTTCTTTCTGATTTTGCTTTGAATGTTTTGGTTGTATGAAAAAGTATGAGAAATGTTCACAACCACAATTTTGTAAGAGTTAAATTCGAAATAATACTCAATAATTTCACTGCAAGTTTGTGTGTGATGCAAGTTCGACAGAGTCAAAGGTTTATAAGTACCTTCATCGAGCAGCCTATCTCTTCCCCGAGAGATGAATCCAACGTCCTTGTATTTCTTCCGTCTTCCCTCGCACGTTAGAGATGTTGAACGCACGTGCAGTAAAGTCTCCCGTTGTTCCCGCATCCTTCAACTAAGGAAGCTCTGGGCCCTTGAGATGACTCAGGCTTTCAGGCTCCATTTTTTATACTCTATTTTAGTCCGTTTAGCTCGATAAATTTTAATTATAAATGAATAATTCAGGTCACTGTCAAATTAAATTCTTCGCCGCAAGAACGTAAAAGTAAGAGCTTACTATACCGCTTAGAAAAACATCGATGGTGTGGGGCGATGTAGTATTATTATAGATGATTTAATTTTGAGTTGATTTGAAACACGCTCCGGCTCACGAGAACTGCTCCACCAAATCGATCGGAGGGTCCACAAAAATCGATAGAGCATCCGTAAGCTAAAATTGTTCTTCAGTGGTCGAATTCGATCAGATTATATTGCTAGTGTCGAAAATCCGCCACTGTGGGCTCAAAGTTCATGTCCTGCACGTAAGGGACGCAGCACAGGCAGTGGGAATGTTGCCACTATGCCAAAACCACAAGAGAATAGCGAGTTAAGAACGCGTGGGAGGCGAGACTTGTGGGATTTACATGCGGCGAACTGCGCGTGGGAAGTAGAGCCCCTAAGAAGCACCCGGTGGGCGCTCGGCTGGAGAACACGCGGCAGACTAAGCACTTGGGTAGGAGTCGGAGGGCGTGCGCGGGGGCGGGTAGGAAAGCAAAGACATGGGCGGCCGGGTAGGGGAGCAAGGCGAGTGGGCGCCCCAGGCGTGGGCGGAGGCCAGCGGGAGACTAACGACGTGGGTGGGAGGCCAAAGAGGTAGGGAAAGAAAGCGCGAGCGAAGAGGCGGTGAGACTTACGGAGGGGACCTGGGCGAGAGACAAGAGGGCATTGGCCGAAGACAGCTAGGAGAGACAGAGCACGGGCGGTGAGAGATCCAAGGCGTGGGTGGAGGTCGTCGGGTGACTAACACGTGGGTTGGTGACGAAAGGCGTGGGCAGAGATAGGCGAAGGAGCAAGAACGCGGGGCGTAACGGGTGGGAGGCCCAGGGCGGGGGTATAAGAGTGGGCGGGAGACAGGACGTGGGCGGTGACGGGTGGGTGACCCAGAGAGAGCGAGGGCGATGATGAGGGCGGGGGCGAAGGCGAGAGCGGGAGCGAGGGCGGGGGCGAAGAGAGCGGGGAGAGGGCGGGGGTGAGGGAGGGAGCGAGGGACGGAGTTTAGGCGGGATATAAGGCGTGTGCCGAGCCGGGCAGGAGAGCCAGAGCGCGGGCGGTGCGGGTGGGAGACCCAGAGAGGGGGACGAAGGCGGGGGCGTGGGTGAGAGACAGGACGTGGGCGGTGCCGGAAGGGAGACCCAGGCCGAGGGCGTGGGCGGAGACGAGCAGGAGTGCCAGAGGGCGGTGTATGTCTGTTGGGCGACCCAGGGGTGGGGACGGGGCGGAGACGGGCAGGAGAGCCCTGACGGAAGAGAGACCCGGGGCGGGGGCGGGAGGGAGTGCGTGGGCGGAGACGCGCGGCTGCTGCGGGCCTAATCCGCCTCCGCGCGAGGCGCCAGCTCCGGCTTCTGCTGGTGCGTAGGCGCGCGGCAGATTACGCTGCCACTGGGAGGCACGCGGCCCCGCAAAAAGATGCAGCCGCAGATACGCAGCCGGTTATTTTTACTTCCCACCAGCATGCTCAAGGCGCGACAACTGACAAGGAAATAGGGCTACTGTTCTGCAGAGTTATAAGTATATGACATGTGCGTTGTGCAGAGAAACATAAGCAACACAGATATTCGTGGACATTTTCTGCTACCACATTTTTTCTCTCAAAAATGTGATTCCATGGCAACTATCTCACTTCTTTTTTGCGCTGATGTAGATATCGAAATGTTGTTTCTAAAAATCGGGAAGTAAAGCTGCGGCGCTCACATTTATTAATTTATTAAACTAGACGACAAAGAGATTTTTATTTACGAGAGGAAAGTTCTATTTATTATTTCAAGAGCGACACAATAGGAGGTACCTTCGAAAAGGCACGTTCTAGTTTGGATATTTTTAATTTGGACGACGAAAGAATCTTCATTGAAAAATGATGTTAGCTTGCTTTGCAGAAAAGTTAGAAAAATGCCAATCATCGTCTTTCAAGTCATATTATTCAAAAATGAAAAACACCTTGTGTATGAAAAGGTAAGTCCATTTTTCCATAACATATTATTAAGGTAAGACTTTTCCCAACAATGCAATCTTTACAAAACAAAACAAATTAAATTATAGTTTTAAATGTGAAAAAAAACTTCAACTTGGAACACAACTTTCATCATTTGCGGGAATACGGCGTTGGTATGGAATGACGGAACCATCGAAAAATATTACACAACGTCCAAAAAAATCTCATTTTGTAAATTACACAATTTGTGAACCAGGCCAACAAGAAAATGGAAGCAAATTCTCCGAGTAATGCACGATTGTGCACAGTACCGAGGCGCAACGTGTTTTGCTGACTGAATGAGAGTCTGATATCCGAATGTGCCATAATTTTCGAAATTCTGTTGCCTGTCTTAAATCTCCTGTACGTACTCATGGAGAATAATTCCATATCCAGTAGTAACACAATTACGAGATTGACGACAATGTTTTCTGATAAAACGGAATATTTAGACATCTTTTCTCAGCTTCTTATGTAGAGTGGATAATCCCATTTGAATAGTTGCCTAAAATAAACCGCACAGCCGGTGTGTTTGATGAATATGAAGAATTACTTTAACGTGGGCTCCCGTACGTCAAAAACGGCATTGTATGGGTTCGTAAGCTTCCGCGGCCGGAGCCAATGTATTCTTGGCTATCCGGGATGAGCCGCATCGCAGTCAATGGTACTGACGTTTCGGTCATTTTGCTGTGACCTTCTTCAGAGCTATACTGCTGTAAAGGCAGTTATGTCGACCAAGTCATAAAGCTAGTGTCGCTCATCAGCCACTGTCGGGACTCGAATCCTCCCCGGCGAGAGTCGCTGGCTCTACTCACACATGACGCGCAGCGGGACGGCGTTGGACTCCCCGTCGCCCTCCACGTTGCTAGCGAAGCAGCTGTAGTTGCCCGCCTGCTACCTACCACGGCCCACTACCCATTAGAGCAGCCTTCAGCTACAATTCTCCTTCGGGCAGCGGAAGTCGTCCTAGTTATGTAGCTAGTGTCGCTCATCGGCCACTGTCGGGACTCGAATCCTCCCCGCGAGAGTCACTGGCTCTACTCACACATGACGCGCAGCGGGACAGCGTTGGACACCCCGTCGCCCTCGACGTTGCTGGCGAAGCAGCTGTAGTTGTCCGCCTGCTACCTACCACGGCTAACTACCCATAAGAGCAGCCTTAAGCTACAATTCTCCTTCAGGCAGCGGAAGTCGTCCTAGTTATGTAGCTAGTGTCGCTCATCAGCCACTGTCGGGACTCGAGTCCTCCCCGGCGAGAGTCGCTGGCTCTACTCACACATGACGCGCAGCGGGACGGCGTTGGACTCCCCGTCGCCCTCCACGTTGCTGGCGAAGCAGCTGTAGTTGTCCGCCTGCTACCTATCATGGCCAACTACCCATAAGAGCAGCCTTCAGCTACAATTCTCCTTCAGGCAGCGGAAGACGACCTAGTTATGTAGTTAGATTCGCTCATCGGCCACTGTCGGGACACGAATCATCCCCGGCGAGAGTCGCTGGCTCTACTCACACATGACGCGCAGCGGGACAGCGTTGGACTCCCCGTCGCCCTCGACGTTGCTGGCGAAGCAGCTGTAGTTGCCCGCCTGCTACCTACCACGGCTAACTACCCATAAGAGCAGCCTTAAGCTACAATTCTCCTTCAGGCAGCGGAAGTCGACCTAGTTATGTAGCTAGTGTCGCTCATCAGCCACTGTCGGGACTCGAATCCTCCCCGGCGAGAGTGGCTGGCTCTACACACACATGACGCGCAGGGGGACGGCGTTGGACTCCCCGTCGCCCTCCACGTTGCTGGCGAAGCAGCTGTAGTTGCCCGCCTGCTACCTACCACGGCTGACTACCCATAAGAGCAGCCTTCAGCTGCAATTCTCCTTCAGGCAGGGGAAGTCGACCTAGTTATGTAGCTAGTGTCGTTCATCAGCCAGTGTCGGCACTCGAATCCTCCCCGGCGAGAGTCGCTGGCTTTACTCACACATGACGCGCAGCGGGACAGCGTTGGACTCCCCGTCGCCCTCCACGTAGCTGGCGAATCAGCTGTAGTTGCCCGCCTGCTACCTACCACGGCCCACTACCCATTAGAGCAGCCTTAAGCTACAATTCTCCTTCAGGCAGCGGAAGTCGTCCTAGTTATGAAGCTAGGGTCGCTCATCAGCCACTGTCGGGACTCGAGTCCTCCCCGGCGAGAGTCGCTGGCTCTACTCATACATGACGCGCAGCGGGACGGCGTTGGACTCCCCGTCGCCCTCCACGATGCTGGCGAAGCAGCTGTAGTTGCCCGCCTGCTACCTACCACGGCCCACTACCCATTAGAGCAGCCTTCAGCTACAATTCTCCTTCAGGCAGCGGAAGTCGACCTAGTTATGTAGCTAGTGTCGCTCATCAGCCACTGTCGGGACTCGAATCCTCCACGGCGAGAGACGCTGTCTCTACTCACACATGTCGCGCAGCGGGACGGACTCTACGGTTGGACTCTACGTATCCTTTGACGTTGCTGGCGAAGCAGCTGTAGTTGCCCGCCTGCTACCTACCACGGCCAACTACCCATAAGAGAAGCATTCAGCTACAATTCTCCTTCAGGCAGCGGAAGTCGACCTAGTTATGTAGCTAGTGTCGCTCATCAGCCACTGTCGGGACTCGAATTCTCCCCGGCGAGAGTCGCTGGCTCTACTCACACATGACGCGCAGTGGGACAGCGTTGGACTCCCCGTCGCCCTCCACGTTGCTGGCGAAGCAGCTGTAGTTGTCCGCCTGCTACCTACCACGGCTAACTACCCATAAGAGCAGCCTTCAGCTACAATTCTCCTTCAGGCAGAGGAAGTCGACCTAGTTATGTAGCTTGTGTCGCTCATCAGCCACTGTCGGGACTCGAATCCTCCCCGGCGAGAGTCGCTGGCTCTACTCACACATGACGCGCAGAGGGACAGCGTTGGACTCCCCGTCGCCCTCCACGATGCTGGCGAAGCAGCTGTAGTTGCCCGCCTGCTACCTACCACGGCCCACTACCCATTAGAGCAGCCTTCAGCTACAATTCTCCTTCAGGCAGCGGAAGTCGACCTAGTTATGTAGCTAGTGTCGCTCATCAGCCACTGTCGGGACTCGAATCCTCCACGGCGAGAGACGCTGTCTCTACTCACACATGTCGCGCAGCGGGACGGACTCTACGGTTGGACTCTACGTATCCTTTGACGTTGCTGGCGAAGCAGCTGTAGTTGCCCGCCTGCTACCTACCACGGCCAACTACCCATAAGAGAAGCATTCAGCTACAATTCTCCTTCAGGCAGCGGAAGTCGACCTAGTTATGTAGCTAGTGTCGCTCATCAGCCACTGTCGGGACTCGAATTCTCCCCGGCGAGAGTCGCTGGCTCTACTCACACATGACGCGCAGTGGGACAGCGTTGGACTCCCCGTCGCCCTCCACGTTGCTGGCGAAGCAGCTGTAGTTGTCCGCCTGCTACCTACCACGGCTAACTACCCATAAGAGCAGCCTTCAGCTACAATTCTCCTTCAGGCAGAGGAAGTCGACCTAGTTATGTAGCTTGTGTCGCTCATCAGCCACTGTCGGGACTCGAATCCTCCCCGGCGAGAGTCGCTGGCTCTACTCACACATGACGCGCAGAGGGACAGCGTTGGACTCCCCGTCGCCCTCCACGTTGGTGGCGAAGCAGCTGTAGTTGTCCGCCTGCTACCTACCACGGCTAACTACCCATAAGAGCAGCCATCAGCTACAATTCTCCTTCAGGCAGCGGAAGTCGACCTAGTTATGTAGCTTGTGTCGCTCATCAGCCACTGTCGGGACTCGAATCCTCCCCGGCGAGAGTCGCTGGCTCTACTCACACATGACGCGCAGCGGGACGGCGTAGGACTCCCCGTCGCCCTCCACGTTGCTGGCGAAGCAGCTGTAGTTGCCCGCCTGCTACCTACCACGGCCCACTACCCCTTAGAGCAGCCTTCAGCTACAATTCTCCTTCAGGCAGCGGAAGTCGTCCTAGTTATGTAGCTAGTGTCGCTCATCGGCCACTGTCGGGACTCGAATCCTCCCCGCGAGAGTCACTGGCTCTACTCACACATGACGCGCAGCGGGACAGCGTTGGACACCCCGTCGCCCTCGACGTTGCTGGCGAAGCAGCTGTAGTTGTCCGCCTGCTACCTACCACGGCTAACTACCCATAAGAGCAGCCTTCAGCTACAATTCTCCTTCAGGCAGCGGAAGTCTTCCTAGTTATGTAGCTAGTGTCGTTCATCAGCCACTGTCGGGACTCGAATCCTCGACGGCGAGAGTCGCTGGCTCTACTCACACATGACGCGAAGGGGGACTGCGTTGGACTCCCCTTCGCCCTCCACGTTGCTGGCGAAGCAGCTGTAGTTGTCCGCCTGCTACCTACCACGGCTAACTACCCATAAGAGCAGCCTTAAGCTACAATTCTCCTTCAGGCAGCGGAAGTCGTCCTAGTTATGTAGCTAGTGTCGTTCATCAGCCACTGTCGGGACTCGAATTCTCCCCGGCGAGAGTCGCTGGCTCTACTCACACATGACGCGCAGCGGGACAGCGTTGGACTCCCCGTCGCCCTCCACGTTGCTGGCGAAGCAGCTGTAGTTGCCCGCCTGCTACCTATAACGGCCCACTACCCATAAGAGCAGCCTTCAGCTACAATTCTCCTTCAGGCAGCGGAAGTCGACCTAGTTACGTAGCTAGTGTTGCTCATCAGCCACTGTCGGGACTCGAATCCTCCCCGGCGAGAGTCGCTGGCTCTACTCACACATGACGCGCAGCGGGACGGCGTTGGACTCCCCGTCGCCCTCCACGTTGCTGGCGAAGCAGCTGTAGTTGCCCGCCTGCTACCTACCACGGCTAACTACCCATAAGAGCAGCCTTCAGCTACAATTCTCCTTCAGGCAGCGGAAGTCGACCTAGTTACGTAGCTAGTGTTGCTCATCAGCCACTGTCGGGACTCGAATCCTCCCCGGCGAGAGTCGCTGGCTCTACTCACACATGACGCGCAGCGGGACGGCGTTGGACTCCCCGTCGCCCTCCACGTTGCTGGCGAAGCAGCTGTAGTTGCCCGCCTGCTACCTACCACGGCTAACTACCCATAAGAGCAGCCTTCAGCTACAATTCTCCTTCAGGCAGCGGAAGTCGACCTAGTTATGTAGCTAGTGTCGCTCATCAGCCACTGTCGGGACTCGAATCCTCCCGGCGAGAGTCGCTGGCTCTACTCACACATGACGCGCAGAGGGACAGCGTTGGACTCCCCGTCGCCCTCCACGTTGGTGGCGAAGCAGCTGTAGTTGTCCGCCTGCTACCTACCACGGTTAACTACCCATAAGAGCAGCCTTCAGCTACAATTCTCCTTCAGGCAGCGGAAGTCGACCTAGTTATGTAGCTTGTGTCGCTCATCAGCCACTGTCGGGACTCGAATCCTCCCCGGCGAGAGTCGCTGGCTCTACTCACACATGACGCGCAGCGGGACGGCGTAGGACTCCCCGTCGCCCTCCACGTTGCTGGCGAAGCAGCTGTAGTTGCCCGCCTGCTACCTACCACGGCCCACTACCCATTAGAGCAGCCTTCAGCTACAATTCTCCTTCAGGCAGCGGAAGTCGTCCTAGTTATGTAGCTAGTGTCGCTCATCGGCCACTGTCAGGACTCGAATCCTCCCCGCGAGAGTCACTGGCTCTACTCACACATGACGCGCAGCGGGACAGCGTTGGACACCCCGTCGCCCTCGACGTTGCTGGCGAAGCAGCTGTAGTTGTCCGCCTGCTACCTACCACGGCTAACTACCCATAAGAGCAGCCTTAAGCTACAATTCTCCTTCAGGCAGCGGAAGTCGTCCTAGTTATGTAGCTAGTGTCGCTAATCGGCCACTGTCAGGACTCGAATCCTCCCCGCGAGAGTCACTGGCTCTACTCACACATGACGCGCAGCGGGACAGCGTTGGACACCCCGTCGCCCTCGACGTTGCTGGCGAAGCAGCTGTAGTTGTCCGCCTGCTACCTACCACGGCTAACTACCCATAAGAGCAGCCTTCAGCTGCAATTCTCCTTCAGGCAGCGGAAGTCGTCCTAGTTATGTAGCTAGTGTCGCTCATCAGCCACTGTCGGGACTCGAATCCTCCACGGCGAGAGACGCTGGCTCTACTCACACATGACGCGCAGCGGGACAGCGTTGGACACCCCGTCGCCCTCCACGTTGCTGGCGAAGCAGCTGTAGTTGCCCGCCTGCTACCTACCACGGCTAACTACCCATAAGAGCAGCCTTCAGCTACAATTCTCCTTCAGGCAGCGGAAGACGACCTAGTTATGTAGTTAGTATCGCTCATCGGCCACTGTCGGGACACGAATCCTCCCCGGCGAGAGTCGCTGGCTCTACTCACACATGACGCGCAGCGGGACAGCGTTGGACTCCCCGTCGCCCTCGACGTTGCTGGCGAAGCAGCTGTAGTTGCCCGCCTGCTACCTACCACGGCCCACTACCCATTAGAGCAGCCTTCAGCTACAATTCTCCTTCAGGCAGCGGAAGTCGACCTAGTTATGTAGCTAGTGTCGCTCATCAGCCACTGTCGGGACTCGAATCCTCCCCGGCGAGAGTGGCTGGCTCTACTCACACATGACGCGCAGGGGGACGGCGTTGGACTCCCCGTCGCCCTCCACGTTGCTGGCGAAGCAGCTGTAGTTGCCCGCCTGCTACCTACCACGGCTGACTACCCATAAGAGCAGCCTTCAGCTGCAATTCTCCTTCAGGCAGGGGAAGTCGACCTAGTTATGTAGCTAGTGTCGTTCATCAGCCAGTGTCGGCACTCGAATCCTCCCCGGCGAGAGTCGCTGGCTTTACTCACACATGACGCGCAGCGGGACAGCGTTGGACTCCCCGTCGCCCTCCACGTTGCTGGCGAAGCAGCTGTAGTTGCCCGCCTGCTACCTACCACGGCTGACTACCCATAAGAGCAGCCTTCAGCTGCAATTCTCCTTCAGGCAGGGGAAGTCGACCTAGTTATGTAGCTAGTGTCGCTCATCAGCCACTGTCGGGACTCGAATCCTCCACGGCGAGAGACGCTGGCTCTACTCACACATGACGCGCAGCGGGACAGCGTTGGACTCCCCGTCGCCCTCCACGTAGCTGGCGAATCAGCTGTAGTTGCCCGCCTGCTACCTACCACGGCCCACTACCCATTAGAGCAGCCTTAAGCTACAATTCTCCTTCAGGCAGCGGAAGTCGTCCTAGTTATGAAGCTAGGGTCGCTCATCAGCCACTGTCGGGACTCGAGTCCTCCCCGGCGAGAGTCGCTGGCTCTACTCATACATGACGCGCAGCGGGACGGCGTTGGACTCCCCGTCGCCCTCCACGATGCTGGCGAAGCAGCTGTAGTTGCCCGCCTGCTACCTACCACGGCCCACTACCCATTAGTGCAGCCTTCAGCTACAATTCTCCTTCAGGCAGCGGAAGTCGACCTAGTTATGTAGCTAGTGTCGCTCATCAGCCACTGTCGGGACTCGAATCCTCCACGGCGAGAGACGCTGTCTCTACTCACACATGTCGCGCAGCGGGACGGACTCTACGGTTGGACTCTACGTATCCTTTGACGTTGCTGGCGAAGCAGCTGTAGTTGCCCGCCTGCTACCTACCACGGCCAACTACCCATAAGAGAAGCATTCAGCTACAATTCTCCTTCAGGCAGCGGAAGTCGACCTAGTTATGTAGCTAGTGTCGCTCATCAGCCACTGTCGGGACTCGAATCCTCCCCGGCGAGAGTGGCTGGCTCTACTCACACATGACGCGCAGGGGGACGGCGTTGGACTCCCCGTCGCCCTCCACGTTGCTGGCGAAGCAGCTGTAGTTGCCCGCCTGCTACCTACCACGGCTGACTACCCATAAGAGCAGCCTTCAGCTGCAATTCTCCTTCAGGCAGGGAAGTCGACCTAGTTATGTAGCTAGTGTCGTTCATCAGCCAGTGTCGGGACTCGAATCCTCCCCGGCGAGAGTCGCTGGCTTTACTCACACATGACGCGCAGCGGGACAGCGTTGGACTCCCCGTCGCCCTCCACGTTGCTGGCGAAGCAGCTGTAGTTGCCCGCCTGCTACCTACCACGGCTGACTACCCATAACAGCAGCCTTCAGCTACAATTCTCCTTCAGGCAGCGGAAGTCGACCTAGTTATGTAGCTAGTGTCGCTCATCAGCCACTGTCGGGACTCGAATTCTCCCCGGCGAGAGTCGCTGGCTCTACTCACACATGACGCGCAGTGGGACAGCGTTGGACTCCCCGTCGCCCTCCACGTTGCTGGCGAAGCAGCTGTAGTTGTCCGCCTGCTACCTACCACGGCTAACTACCCATAAGAGCAGCCTTCAGCTACAATTCTCCTTCAGGCAGAGGAAGTCGACCTAGTTATGTAGCTTGTGTCGCTCATCAGCCACTGTCGGGACTCGAATCCTCCCCGGCGAGAGTCGCTGGCTCTACTCACACATGACGCGCAGAGGGACAGCGTTGGACTCCCCGTCGCCCTCCACGTTGGTGGCGAAGCAGCTGTAGTTGTCCGCCTGCTACCTACCACGGCTAACTACCCATAAGAGCAGCCATCAGCTACAATTCTCCTTCAGGCAGCGGAAGTCGACCTAGTTATGTAGCTTGTGTCGCTCATCAGCCACTGTCGGGACTCGAATCCTCCCCGGCGAGAGTCGCTGGCTCTACTCACACATGACGCGCAGCGGGACGGCGTAGGACTCCCCGTCGCCCTCCACGTTGCTGGCGAAGCAGCTGTAGTTGCCCGCCTGCTACCTACCACGGCCCACTACCCATTAGAGCAGCCTTCAGCTACAATTCTCCTTCAGGCAGCGGAAGTCGTCCTAGTTATGTAGCTAGTGTCGCTCATCGGCCACTGTCGGGACTCGAATCCTCCCCGCGAGAGTCACTGGCTCTACTCACACATGACGCGCAGCGGGACAGCGTTGGACACCCCGTCGCCCTCGACGTTGCTGGCGAAGCAGCTGTAGTTGTCCGCCTGCTACCTACCACGGCTAACTACCCATAAGAGCAGCCTTCAGCTGCAATTCTCCTTCAGGCAGCGGAAGTCGTCCTAGTTATGTAGCTAGTGTCGCTCATCAGCCACT
Source organism: Gryllus longicercus (assembly GCA_038098605.1). Classification (NCBI taxonomy): domain Eukaryota; kingdom Metazoa; phylum Arthropoda; class Insecta; order Orthoptera; family Gryllidae; genus Gryllus; species Gryllus longicercus. The sequence goes on along the minus strand of JAZDUA010000247.1, from coordinate 1,923,345 downwards.
GTCGGGACTCGAATCCTCCACGGCGAGAGACGCTGGCTCTACTCACACATGACGCGCAGCGGGAAAGCGTTGGACACCCCGTCGCCCTCCACGTTGCTGGCGAAGCAGCTGTAGTTGCCCGCCTGCTACCTACCACGGCTAACTACCCATAAGAGCAGCCTTCAGCTACAATTCTCCTTCAGGCAGCGGAAGTCGACCTAGTTATGTAGCTTGTGTCGCTCATCAGCCACTGTCGGGACTCGAATCCTCCACGGCGAGAGACGCTGGCTCTACTCACACATGACGCGCAGCGGGACGGCGTAGGACTCCCCGTCGCCCTCCACGTTGCTGGCGAAGCAGCTGTAGTTGCCCGCCTGCTACCTACCACGGCTAACTACCCATAAGAGCAGCCTTCAGCTACAATTCTCCTTCAGGCAGCGGAAGTCGTCCTAGTTATGTAGCTAGTGTCGCTCATCAGCCACTGTCGGGACTCGAATTCTCCCCGCGGGAGTCACTGGCTCTACTCACACATGACGCGCAGCGGGAAAGCGTTGGACACCCCGTCGCCCTCGACGTTGCTGGCGAAGCAGCTGTAGTTGTCCGCCTGCTACCTACCACGGCTAACTACCCATAAGAGCAGCCTTCAGCTACAATTCTCCTTCAGGCAGCGGAAGTCGACCTAGTTATGTAGCTAGTGTCGTTCATCAGCCAGTGTCGGGACTCGAATCCTCCCCGGCGAGAGTCGCTGGCTCTACTCATACATGACGCGCAGCGGGACGGCGTTGGACTCCCCGTCGCCCTCCAGGATGCTGGCGAAGCAGCTGTAGTTGCCCGCCTGCTACCTACCACGGCCAACTACCCATAAGAGCAGCCTTCAGCTACAATTCTCCTTCAGGCAGCGGAAGTCGACCTAGTTATGTAGCTAGTGTCGCTCATCAGCCACTGTCGGGACTCGAATCCTCCACGGCGAGAGACGCTGGCTCTACTCACACATGACGCGCAGCGGGACAGCGTTGGACACCCCGTCGCCCTCGACGTTGCTGGCGAAGCAGCTGTAGTTGTCCGCCTGCTACCTACCACGGCTAACTACCCATAAGAGCAGCCTTCAGCTACAATTCTCCTTCAGGCAGCGGAAGTCGACCTAGTTATGTAGCTAGTGTCGCTCATCAGCCACTGTCGGGACTCCAATCCTCCCCGCGAGAGTCGCTGGCTCTACTCACACATGACGCGCAGCGGGACGGCGTTGGACTTCCCGTCGCCCTCCACGTTGCTGGCGAAGCAGCTGTAGTTGCCCGCCTGCTACCTATAACGGCCCACTACCCATAAGAGCAGGCTTCAGCTACAATTCTCCTTCAGGCAGCGGAAGTCGTCCTAGTTATGTAGCTTGTGTCGCTCATCAGCCACTGTCGGGACTCGAGTCCTCCCCGGCGAGAGTCGCTGGCTCTACTCATACATGACGCGCAGCGGGACGGCGTTGGACTCCCCGTCGCCCTCCACGATGCTGGCGAAGCAGCTGTAGTTGCCCGCCTGCTACCTACCACGGCCAACTACCCATAAGAGCAGCCTTCAGCTACAATTCTCCTTCAGGCAGCGGAAGTCGACCTAGTTATGTAGCTAGTGTCGCTCATCAGCCACTGTCGGGACTCGAATCCTCCACGGCGAGAGACGCTGGCTCTACTCACACATGACGCGCAGCGGGACAGCGTTGGACACCCCGTCGCCCTCGACGTTGCTGGCGAAGCAGCTGTAGTTGTCCGCCTGCTACCTACCACGGCTAACTACCCATAAGAGCAGCCTTCAGCTACAATTCTCCTTCAGGCAGCGGAAGTCTTCCTAGTTATGTAGCTAGTGTCGTTCATCAGCCACTGTCGGGACTCGAATCCTCGACGGCGAGAGTCGCTGGCTCTACTCACACATGACGCGAAGGGGGACTGCGTTGGACTCCCCTTCGCCCTCCACGTTGCTGGCGAAGCAGCTGTAGTTGTCCGCCTGCTACCTACCACGGCTAACTACCCATAAGAGCAGCCTTAAGCTACAATTCTCCTTCAGGCAGCGGAAGTCGTCCTAGTTATGTAGCTAGTGTCGTTCATCAGCCACTGTCGGGACTCGAATTCTCCCCGGCGAGAGTCGCTGGCTCTACTCACACATGACGCGCAGCGGGACAGCGTTGGACTCCCCGTCGCCCTCCACGTTGCTGGCGAAGCAGCTGTAGTTGCCCGCCTGCTACCTATAACGGCCCACTACCCATAAGAGCAGCCTTCAGTTACAATTCTCCTTCAGGCAGCGGAAGTCGACCTAGTTACGTAGCTAGTGTTGCTCATCAGCCACTGTCGGGACTCGAATCCTCCCCGGCGAGAGTCGCTGGCTCTACTCACACATGACGCGCAGCGGGACGGCGTTGGACTCCCCGTCGCCCTCCACGTTGCTGGCGAAGCAGCTGTAGTTGCCCGCCTGCTACCTACCACGGCTAACTACCCATAAGAGCAGCCTTCAGCTACAATTCTCCTTCAGGCAGCGGAAGTCGACCTAGTTACGTAGCTAGTGTTGCTCATCAGCCACTGTCGGGACTCGAATCCTCCCCGGCGAGAGTCGCTGGCTCTACTCACACATGACGCGCAGCGGGACGGCGTTGGACTCCCCGTCGCCCTCCACGTTGCTGGCGAAGCAGCTGTAGTTGCCCGCCTGCTACCTACCACGGCTAACTACCCATAAGAGCAGCCTTCAGCTACAATTCTCCTTCAGGCAGCGGAAGTCGACCTAGTTACGTAGCTAGTGTTGCTCATCAGCCACTGTCGGGACTCGAATCCTCCCCGGCGAGAGTCGCTGGCTCTACTCACACATGACGCGCAGCGGGACGGCGTTGGACTCCCCGTCGCCCTCCACGTTGCTGGCGAAGCAGCTGTAGTTGTCCGCCTGCTACCTACCACGGCTAACTACCCATAAGAGCAGCCGTCAGCTACAATTCTCCTTCAGGCAGCGGAAGTCGTCCTAGTTATGTAGCTAGTGTCGTTCATCAGCCACTGTCGGGACTCGAATCCTCGACGGCGAGAGTCGCTGGCTCTACTCACACATGACGCGAAGGGGGACTGCGTTGGACTCCCCTTCGCCCTCCACGTTGCTGGCGAAGCAGCTGTAGTTGTCCGCCTGCTACCTACCACGGCTAACTACCCATAAGAGCAGCCTTAAGCTACAATTCTCCTTCAGGCAGCGGAAGTCGTCCTAGTTATGTAGCTAGTGTCGTTCATCAGCCACTGTCGGGACTCGAATTCTCCCCGGCGAGAGTCGCTGGCTCTACTCACACATGACGCGCAGCGGGACAGCGTTGGACTCCCCGTCGCCCTCCACGTTGCTGGCGAAGCAGCTGTAGTTGCCCGCCTGCTACCTATAACGGCCCACTACCCATAAGAGCAGCCTTCAGCTACAATTCTCCTTCAGGCAGCGGAAGTCGACCTAGTTACGTAGCTAGTGTTGCTCATCAGCCACTGTCGGGACTCGAATCCTCCCCGGCGAGAGTCGCTGGCTCTACTCACACATGACGCGCAGCGGGACGGCGTTGGACTCCCCGTCGCCCTCCACGTTGCTGGCGAAGCAGCTGTAGTTGCCCGCCTGCTACCTACCACGGCTAACTACCCATAAGAGCAGCCTTCAGCTACAATTCTCCTTCAGGCAGCGGAAGTCGACCTAGTTACGTAGCTAGTGTTGCTCATCAGCCACTGTCGGGACTCGAATCCTCCCCGGCGAGAGTCGCTGGCTCTACTCACACATGACGCGCAGCGGGACGGCGTTGGACTCCCCGTCGCCCTCCACGTTGCTGGCGAAGCAGCTGTAGTTGCCCGCCTGCTACCTACCACGGCTAACTACCCATAAGAGCAGCCTTCAGCTACAATTCTCCTTCAGGCAGCGGAAGTCGACCTAGTTACGTAGCTAGTGTTGCTCATCAGCCACTGTCGGGACTCGAATCCTCCCCGGCGAGAGTCGCTGGCTCTACTCACACATGACGCGCAGCGGGACGGCGTTGGACTCCCCGTCGCCCTCCACGTTGCTGGCGAAGCAGCTGTAGTTGTCCGCCTGCTACCTACCACGGCTGACTACCCATAAGAGCAGCCTTCAGCTGCAATTCTCCTTCAGGCAGGGGAAGTCGACCTAGTTATGTAGCTAGTGTCGCTCATCAGCCATTGTCGGGACTGCAATCCTCCCCGCGAGAGTCGCTGGCTCTACTCACACATGACGCGCAGCGGGACGGCGTTGGACTCCCCGTCGCCCTCCACGTTGCTGGCGAAGCAGCTGTAGTTGCCCGCCTGCTACCTATAACGGCCCACTACCCATAAGAGCAGGCTTCAGCTACAATTCTCCTTCAGGCAGCGGAAGTCGTCCTAGTTATGTAGCTAGTGTCGCTCATCAGCCACTGTCGGGATTCGAATCCTCCCCGCGAGAGTCGCTGGCTCTACTCACACATGACGCGCAGCGGGACGGCGTTGGACTCCCCGTCGCCCTCCACGTTGCTGGCGAAGCAGCTGTAGTTCCCCGCCTGCTACCTACCACGGCCCACTACCCATTAGAGCAGCCTTCAGCTACAATTCTCCTTCAGGCAGCGGAAGTCGACCTAGTTACGTAGCTAGTGTTGCTCATCAGCCACTGTCGGGACTCGAATCCTCCCCGGCGAGAGTCGCTGGCTCTACTCACACATGACGCGCAGCGGGACGGCGTTGGACTCCCCGTCGCCCTCCACGTTGCTGGCGAAGCAGCTGTAGTTGCCCGCCTGCTACCTATAACGGCCCACTACCCATAAGAGCAGGCTTCAGCTACAATTCTCCTTCAGGCAGCGGAAGTCGTCCTAGTTATGTAGCTAGTGTCGCTCATCAGCCACTGTCGGGACTCGAATCCTCCCCGCGAGAGTCGCTGGCTCTACTCACACATGACGCGCAGCGGGACGGCGTTGGACTCCCCGTCGCCCTCCACGTTGCTGGCGAAGCAGCTGTAGTTCCCCGCCTGCTACCTACCACGGCCCACTACCCATTAGAGCAGCCTTCAGCTACAATTCTCCTTCAGGCAGCGGAAGTCGACCTAGTTATGTAGCTAGTGTCGCTCATCAGCCACTGTCGGGACTCGAATCCTCCCCGCGAGAGTCGCTGGCTCTACTCACACATGACGCGCAGCGGGACGGCGTTGGACTCCCCGTCGCCCTCCACGTTGCTGGCGAAGCAGCTGTAGTTCCCCGCCTGCTACCTACCACGGCCCACTACCCATAAGAGCAGCCTTCAGCTACAATTCTCCTTCAGGCAGCGGAAGTCGACCTAGTTATGTAGCTAGTGTCGCTCATCATCCACTGTCGGGACTCGAATCCTCCACGGCGAGAGACGCTGGCTCTACTCACACATGACGCGCAGCGGGACAGCGTTGGACTCGCCGTCGCCCTCCACGTTGCTGGCGAAGCAGCTGTAGTTGCCCGCCTGCTACCTACCACGGCTAACTACCCATAAGAGCAGCCTTCAGCTACAATTCTTCTTCAGGCAGCGGAAGTCGACCTAGTTATGTAGCTAGTGTCGCTCGTCAGCCACTGTCGGGACTCGAATCCTCCCCGGCGAGAGTCGCTGGCTCTACTCACACATGACGCGCAGCGGGACGGCGTTGGACTCCCCGTCGCCCTCCACGTTGCTGGCGAAGCAGCTGTAGTTGCCCGCCTGCTACCTACCACGGCTAACTACCCATAAGAGCAGCCTTCAGCTACAATTCTCCTTCAGGCAGCGGAAGTCGACCTAGTTATGTAGCTATTGTCGCTCATCAGCCACTGTCGGGACTCGAATCCTCCACGGCGAGAGACGCTGGCTCTACTCACACATGACGCGCAGCGGGACAGCGTTGGACTCCCCGTCGCCCTCCACGTTGCTGGCGAAGCAGCTGTAGTTGCCCGCCTGCTCGCGCCGCACGCCTTGCAGCGCCAGGTCGTGGTTGATCAATAGAACACCCGCCTTTGGGTTATGTTGCACTATGCGACCCTGTAACACAAGAGACATGTTGCCACCACATGAAACGGACAATGCTACTAGGATATTCTCCGTCAATGCCATTCAGTTAGATTCATCACAAGGGGGAAAACAATTATGATGTAGATATATTTTTGAATACCAATGAAACATAATAATTAAACACGTATCACTTGCGTACAGTACACTTTTACGGCACAAGGTGATATATTTTTTTCTAGTTGACAATTATGGACATAGTACTATAAACTATGGATGAAAATTGTATATCTTAGAAACTTTCAGAAATTAAGAATAAGTACAAATTATTTACGAATAACTATATTTAAATCATTGATATGTCTAAAACGTAATTCTTAGTTTTGAGTGCGACCATATAAAAGGATGTCTGTACTATGGATTAGTATGCTGGGGGGCTAGAATGACAATAAATCATGATGTATCATTTAATGATGCACATAATACTCATTTACCACATATTTTTTAATGCTAGTCAATGCAACACAGGGTAATACTGGGAAATGACCTGTTGTTTTTATCATGACTAATTTTTAGTACTTATTTCAGTTAAGTATTTATAAATAACTGGCAGTCAGTAATATATTTATTTGTATATTGAAATTAGACTTAAGGAAATAAATATGAACTTCCAGGTTTTTAAGAAATATTTTGTAACTCTTTTGTAATGCATTATAAAAACGCTTAAATGTCACTCTTAAATAACATAGATAATTATTTTGCATTTTTGGACAAACTTGAAGTAAATATAAAACGAAGCTGCCAAAATCATGTTCCTTGTATTTAGTGTCTTGTACTTCTTTTGTAAAACTCCCATAGGTCATCTGGTGTGAACACATACTGGAACGTGTACTGGTGTGATCACATTGAACATTTTTGGAATATTTCCTGCTAGCTGATTCTTTAAAACAACATGCAGACTCTTCTTCATTCCAGCAAATGTTTCCTTCACTACATCGTAAACAACATTTTCATTATTTTACTTAGAAGCCCTAACGAGCATTTACAAATTGTAATTTCTCCTCTTTTTTCTCTTGGGTTTCAATATTAAATTAATTTCACTGAAATGCTCTTTTATGCTATTTTGTTGAATTTTTTAAATAGTCTCCTTCCTTGTCCTTAATTACATTTTGTAGTTTTCTTTAAATTTATTATTTTCGATTACGTTAACGTGTGGTGAAGTAATATTTTCATTTAGCACATATCGGGTTAATATTACAAATTCTAAAATATATAAAATTAAAAATATAAAATGTAAGCTAGCTCTTTTCTGGTCCATGTGTCGAGAAAGATGGACCAGATTGTCATTAGAGGGTCGGTCAAATTGGATGACTGCTCTACAACGGTCAATGTGTTTCATTGATATGACTTAATTATAGAAATAATAGGATTTACTACTCAATACAAATTCGGCATGTAACACAAAACATTTTTCAAATAAGTGTACTTTGAAAATCACTCAGTAGGCCGTAATTACCGACCGTAATACGCTTGGCGCTGAGCCCCCTCTCTCTGATCTATTTATTTACTTTTTATTTATTTATTTATTTATAAAATATATTATTTAAGAATGCTCAGTTGTAGCGAAGATGAATATTATTTTCGTTCTGCACGTTTCTTTCAATAATGCTGGAATCAGAATAAGCATAGTTATCGCAACTTCACTTAACTCATTTTCATTTCAACTGTACTTATTACCCACTTTAGTTGGAGTTTCTGTGTAGAAATTCAAGTTTGAGCGAGTCCGTCGGAAGAGACAGTCTGTCGGAGAAAATTCCCAACAACATGCAAACGTGTTTTCGGGCGATTAACACACTCTTTTACTTCGCTCCTAAGTAGAGAAAACAATCGCTACAAACACCGACAGGAGTTGCACGGCAGGGAACGAATTCCGCCCGCTTCCCGGCCGCGCTCCAGGCGCTTGTTCCTTGAAGAAGGAGTTCCGGGCGACGCAAAAGATCCATTCCTTCTTCCTCTGCCGACGAGCAGCGCCGTGGGCGGCGCGCGCGCGAGCCTTGCAACGCCCCCTCCCCCTCCCCCCTCTCTGTCTCTCCCGTTCCTTCTCCACCGCCGGGCAATCTTAGCGTTCCAAGCTCTCCTCGCTCAACTCCGCGCTTTGAGCCCCCCCCGCTGCGCTGCGGAGCTGGTCTCCCTCCCACCGTCTCAACGCCCGTCTTCCTCTAACTGCCGTTCCATCGCACTGCCTCCGTGATTCGTTTTCTACCTGTGTCGCGGCCCCCTTGATCGTCCGCATCCACCAAAACCGCCCTGGTCTGTCACTACCACCCGCGGAGATACGCATGCGTGCGTCGAAGACGCGATTTACCTGTATCGCCATGTCCTTCAATGGAGAATCTTCCATTATTTCTGTCTCTCTTGCGTCTGCCTTTATTGACTTCCTCCGTCTACATTCCCCGCGCATTCCACTCGATATCCTCTATCGTCATTTCAGAATATCCTTGTACCCCTACTCGCATATCTCGCCTGAGTCTTTAATACCGTCATTATTGCAGCTATCAAATTAGGCACTCGCTAATTTCTCTTCTGCTACGAGAAGTCCAGTGCCCAATTCCCGGTACCGTAACTTACCTCTCTCCCTCCGTGAATTCGGCTACTGCCACCGCTACCAGCTTCTCTGATCTCACTATCTCCCAAGTTCCTGTCTTCATCGTCCACCCTGCCATCACATCCGTATCCTCTTCCCCCGCAACGGATCGACTCCGTCGCCAGAGCGCGACTTCATCACCACCGTCAGCAAATCTGCGCGCGCCTTCACTCCCACCCTCACCGCAGCCATCGATTCCAGCGCTCCGCCAACACCGCTTCCACCCCGACCGCAACCCCCTGCTCCCTCCGCCGCCGCCGCAGCCGCCGCCGCCGGCGGACAGAGGTCTTCTCCTGCGAGGGGTCGGCGAGAAGCCGATTTCCGGTTCCGGGCGGTCGGTGTCCACGGTGTTCTTATCAACGACCCCAATGCCCGGCGACGGAGCGGCCCTGGCCGAGGGGAGGCGCTGCCGGAGATTTCCGGGCCGTGGAGAGGAACGAATCGTTCAGAGCCGTTTATCTTAAATTTCCAGATTCAATGGTTTCGCGGCCGTTCAGAAGATTGAGATTGACATCTCACTCGAGAGAGTAAACGGCAAAGTCGAAAACCTGTACTTCGTGTCGTCACTGTTATTATCAGCCTTGGTATCCATATCGAATAACATGAACCTAAAAATACCTACATATGGACTAAAAGTGTTCAAAATATGGAGTAGAAAATGGAAAGACATCTGATCAAAATGTTCAAAATACTAAAAACAATATATATGAATCAAAAGTGCATGTTATATAAATAAAGAAAACTTAAAGATTTAATTTTAGCTGTAGAATAAGGTTTAATCATGTCTCGTAGTACAATAGAGTGAACAATATTGTGTTGCTGGGAGTACGATTCTTAATCCTTTTCTGCTAACTGGCCACGTATAAAGACGTTAAATCAGGATCCACTTTAAATTGAACTTAGAGGTAAAAAAAATTCAAGTGTAATTTTGAAAGACTAGTACTGAACATATTGTAAATACTGATTGCAAAGATCCGGTAGATTTTTTAAATACATAAAAGTATGTCTTATAATGGAAATTGGACAAATATAGATAATCAAATATCTTTCAAATCACTTAAAAATCATCATTCTTAATCATATGACAAAAATTTGACTAACTAGTAATCAAACAAACTGTGATATTCAGAATTTAATTTTAATTTTAACTGTAAAATAAGGTTTAATCATGTCTCGTACTACAATAGAATGAGTTAGTTGTTATTATAAACAGACTTCAAAATAAACTTGAATGTGACTTACATTGAAAGAATTCTTATGAACATAAAGTAACTAAGAGATTTCCGGAGTGCTAATGTACTATGTTTATAATTAAAATGAATGGCTAGTAATTAAAAAGGAATTAACGAAATGGCATGTAGACAAAAATAGGTATTAAGTTTCTGAATAAACTAAATGAATTATGTAATCTACGTTATTCATAACGTGATTAAATAGTGATGTTCAACCACTCCGTGGCGCTAAAGGCGAAACAATGGCTAAATGAAGCTCTGGGTTTGGAAGTGGTTGGGTATTTCACATGTGTTTGTTGTTAACTGTCATTAGGTACTTTGACAATCAGCTAGACACAATACAAAAACGTCAATCAATACACGTTAATATGTATTAATTAATCCTATTGTTTTGAAAGGTTTTGTAACTCTTGCCCACTCAATAGTATGACAGGAAACGCTACCAAATAATGTATCGAGTTATTCTTCGTTAATTAAAATAGTATCAACTTAAAATTGAAGTAACATATTCAACTGTGAGTCTCTGCGTCATCTGTCAATATTCAAAGTTTTAACAATTCAACACTTCACTCGAGTTGAATGCATCACTTATTGTAAGATGAATTTTAGTATTCATTTCAAAGATTAAACATTTTAATTTGTTAATAACTCATAAATTCTCGGTGACAGTTTGGCCTGAAGTTATTCGGTTTTTATCAAGCCGACATTATATTATTCGAAATGAATTGGAGAATCATGACTTTACCTCCAATAATTTAAAAAACGCCTACAATTACAGACTTTGGAGAATATGTTATTTGGACACTTCTCACGTATGACATACGTGCTGTAATATTAAAATGTCGTCTGTAATCTATATTGCTTTGGTAAAGTTGGAAAAAAAAATTAAAAAGAGTGGGTTAGTTCGTCTCCGCGGTGGAAATGTTTCGTGAAAATGTCTGAGACGGTATCATAAAAGAAGCTTAATATTAATTGGTAATTTAATTCATTCTTTTTAATAAAATGAGTTTATGGAGAAGTACAATCTACATATGAATGATTTGGGGCAGTAACAAGATAAGACATATAAGCCGTAGTATGCCTTCTACTATTCGTTAATGTTTTTAATTCGATTTAGATCGAAGTGGCTTCTGTTGTTACTTTCCCTAGTCCTTCTTAAATATGAACGCAACATAGTATACTATAATAAGGTAAGAAACACTTTCACGAAATATTTACATTTACAGTGGATGGTGTAGTTTATTTTATTACTCTCTCAAGCCCCTCAGAGTTATTCATTGTTTTTTTAATCAAAGGTAGTGGTGCCCAATATGTGTTATCACTCTTTTTAACCAGTTTCATGTACAAAAACAAAAAAATATCCTAAATAAATAAAATGAATACTTTTCTGCAATCATTAGTTCGTTACTTTGTTTTGATGAACCATGGTGCACACAATCCATCGAAACCATTCATCTGGTGCAAGCAAGCGTGTGAGCGAGGTTCCAGATAGTATATTAGAGACATTTTAACTTCGTAGATCTTTGGATGTATTTAAATGCAAAGATAAGTGAGTGTAAATAAAGTGACAAAACTCAACATACATTCAAGATAGTCATCGTAATACTATTGAATGCAGATAGTCTAAAGGGTCTGTGGTATCTAAAATAAAAGTGGTATCTAAAATAAATATCTGTGGTAGGTAAAACATATGTACAAGTTAAGTTCAGTGTTTAAGCTGCTTCTTTTTTCTTGTAGTTCAATTGCACAATCTTAAATTACATAGCGGAACAACTATCGGACCATCACGTCTACATCAAAGGGCACTTTGAACACTTAACTGACGATCACGAACATATCTTCATGCGCAGATGTTTAAGGGCATGAATAGCCACCTGGGTGATGCTAGGCTGAAGGTGACGGTGGCCAATGGTGTTGGGTTATCTGGGCTCGGTGAGCACACAAAACCATTGAGTTTCCTCAGCATGGTAAATGGCCCTCTATCGAGACTCGTAGTGAGAACGATTCACACTTATTTCATTCCTCTTGATGGAAGCTTTCTTTTGATTGTCGTTTTCTAAAATTGCGAGCAATTTTTGCGTTTCATACAAGGCAACCTCGTGAATTATTTGAAATTTCAATTCAATGTTGATTTTCATTTCCATTCCCGCGCTTTTTTAAATTGCGTTTAAAATGCAACGCAACGCCTTAACAACAAAACCAGTACGTTGTTGCTCAACGCATTCCCGCGCCACAGTAGATTATAATTTCTGCACATACCTAATGCGTGACTTTCATGCGCACGCAACTACACGCGAGCGTTGACGCTAAAGGCAAACCACATCCTGCACGACAAGCACGTACGGACATCAATCGTCGTTGGCGCATTATTAATCACGTGGGTATAAGTGATCAAAATCTTACTGTATTTTGTCCCAAAAGAAAGTTCGGCCGGCCTCCATTGTAACGAGCGGAAATGAAGTTTTCACGACAAAAAACATGCTGGTTAACGGCCATTAATGTCCAACTGATTCGAAAGATATCAAACGATAGATTATAGTCTTTTATACGTCCATCTCTTCTTCAAAGGGAAGATAGTGTTTTTTTAATACGTTTTTCTGTCTGTGATTACTGATCCTAAACACTGATTGTTACGAGGGCGGGCATTAAAATTGCACCAAGGATATCAAGCAACATCGTGCTTTTCCCACCCAGCTTTCTCCTTCTTTTTCCGATAGTGGGCGCAAGCAAGTGGCTCGCACGTCCTTGCGAGTTCGGGGCGTCATTACAAGGAGTTCACAAATTCGCCGCTCTCCGGCGGGTGGCCGCTTAGGCGGGCAGACCGGCCGGAGGCGCAGGCGGGGGAGATGCGTTTCCGGGGAAAGGCGCCAGACAGGATGGGGCGGAGGTGGAGTGGGAGGAAGTGAGGGAGAGAGAAAAAGGATTGCGCGGCGTTGCGAGTAGGACGAAGAGGGATGGAGCGGGACGGGGCTAACCGGAAGGAAGAGGCAGCGCGGGAGAGGGCGGCGTCAAGGGTAGAACGAGACTGCTGGGCGGGTCGGGTGAGTCAGGGAGGGGAAGGGGTCGGGAGAGAGAACGCGGGTGGAGGCAAGAACGAAAGGGGCAGTGTGAGACGGCGCGGAAAGGGACGAGATGGGCAGGAAGGGACGAGGGATCGAATGCAAGCGAGAGCAATAGTGAGAGCGAGTACATGAAGGAGAGAGGAGGCGAGGGCGTGAGAGAGAATGAGAGAGAGGGAGACGGAGAGGTCGGGCGAGGGTGAAGGGCAAGAGTGAGGGAGTTGGGAAAGGCGGGGGCGCGGACAAGATAAGAAGGACGGTGAGGGTGAGACTGGGTGCGAGGGTGGGGGTGGGGGGCGAGGGAGGGGATGGGGGGCGAGGGAAAGAACGAGGGCGTTGGTGAGGGAGAGGGCTGGGGTGAGGCGAGAGCGAGAGCGAGGGCGAAGATGAGGAAGAATGTGGGGCGAGGGAGAGAGCGCTGGCGACGTCGAGGGTGGGTGCGAGAACGTGGGCCAGAGCGTGGGCGAGGGCGAGGGCGAGGGCGAGGGCGAGGGCGGAGGTGAGGGTGTGAACGAAGGCTGGAAGCCGCGGCGGAGGGCGCACCCTTGCCGCATTATCCGACGCCTTGATGGAAGGGTTCGCGGGCTCAGCGAGGAGATTGCCGCGTGTCGCCTCCGCCCGTGTCCTCGCCCTTCGCCACCGCCGGTTCCTTTCGCCACTAGAAGCCGCTACTACTCGGAGGGTGACTTCGAAGCCCTTGGGGCGCCCCAGATTACTAGGCAGTGCATGTCATGTGCGGCTTCGCCAGTAAGCAAACTTAATAGTCGTTTTACTGTTTTCAAATCTTAAGTAAACATTAACGTAGTTGGGGATACAATAAAATTTGTTTCATTATAATACAAATGCAAACATGAAGCACGTACATCAATCGTTTATATTTAAGTCACTAATTTATTTTATTTTATGAAGGGATATGTTTTAATTGTTGATTGTTGACATGCAATTTGTAAAAGATTAACTTGCAAAGAATGTAATTTTGTTAAAAGCAATAGAGTGCAATAAGAACCTTGCTTTGTAGGCTTACGAGTCCTTCATTACCATTGTTTTAAAATAACGTTTTTCTCCTTACAGGTCTCTCAGATATTTTGCTGAGTGACAAGAAACGTCTTCGCTTTATGATTATTCTCGACTAGCCATTCTGTCTGTTGGTACCCTCAACTTTATTATCGCATTTTCCGACGATAGGGCCAACGGAAACTCTTCACAACAAAAGCGACAAAATTGAAAAGACCAGGGAGTTACGTTGGCAGTACACCTCTTGCAATAAAGTCGAGTAGGAATTTTTCGTCATGACGTGCAGGGAAGTGGAGGGTAGTACTTTGAGTGTCTGCACTTTGAAGGTCTGGAATTTGCGCCTTGGAGACGGTGACCAACTCAACGCCAGCCGTATGCGTGGAGTAAGGCACACGTGGTTGGAGTAGGGCAGGCTGGAATTGCGTGGTCTGTGTTCACACAGCAACATTGCAGCTCCGTGATGCCACGTGTTCTGTCGCAAAAGTACAATAGATGAATATGCGTCGTAAAACACAGAGTCTCGGTCTTCGAAAAATACCGAGGACGTCTGCGAGTTCTCGCAAGTGTATGACGAGGAAATTTATTTTGACGAATCAAGATTGAGATTAATTTTGTTATTTCTTGTGTATAAGGAATTATTTATGTTAGAAGATGTTTAAGATAATACGATGTTAAAGATAAGTTGTCATGTAGGAAGATGTTATAAAATAAGTTGTTTATATTATATTTATCTTCATAAGAGAAATAATATGTTACGAGTTATGTTTTCGAGATTTCATTTCAGACGTCATTTAAAAAAAAAGTAACAATAATTGCATCAAATAAAATAATTGTCAGTGTTCAGAAATATTAAAACTGCCAATGCATTTAACCAAAATTATGCCCATTTATTATCACCTTGCGGCTACGTGAAAAGCCATTATTTGCAATGTTTAATAATCATAATGAATTACTAAATGAGCTATAATATAAACAAACATATCTTTTTAGAATTAGGAAAAATACGAGAACACGGGCTACTAAAATGTACGTAAATGACAATACGGTTAATTTAAACCAAAGACAGGTAAGAGACTAACACAAAATCACGAAAATCTAAAAAACAAAGTACATTATGTACATACACTAGGAATAAAACTACTTGTAACACAAATATATAACATCAGGAAAGCAAAAGTCATCAAAAATTTCCCAAAAAATAATCACAGAAATATTATTTAAGGCAACTCTATGTCCAGGATATAGGAGTTAGATTGTTTCAGTCAGTTCAGAAAAAGAAAGCGGGTAATGTGATAAGCATTAGGACACGAGTCACAGAGCTCACACATTATTCTATGATTAAATGTCAGAATGCACTCACGTCGTGCTTCCAGATGACCTTGTAAGCCCACGGGTTGGCGTGCACTTTGCACTCAAAGTACACGTCGTCACCTTCCTCGATGTCATCGGGGTTCAGGTTCGACCCCAGTTGCAGTCGAAGTGCAGGTGCATCTAAACAGAGAGAACTTTATTGATGCCACATCATTAAGTTTATTGAAGCGGTATCCGCTGCAGGAACGTTATTGAAAGAAATAGAAAAAAAACTGCTTCGAATGAAATATTCAGGAAAAACACACCTTGATATAAATGACATATACATGTCGTATGTTGGTCCTTAAAAGGTGCGTAAGGTTTAGCCCAGAGATACACCCTAACGAAATTTCCATCATGTACTCGTAATCAGAACCGTTCGTCTGCCTTAGCTTTCATCACTCACTGTCCGGCTGAATTTAGCTCAAAGCTAGAATTGCCACAGACTTTACAGCGACTGTGACCAGGTTATCTTAGGGATAGTCTCACAACGAAGGGGGAATATTGACACTAGCTTTATAGCTAGGTCGAATTTAGGTTGTGTGTGTGTGTGTGTGTGTGTGTGTGTAGAATATAATTCGAGAGGCCGGTTGCTCTGATCGGTACTTTTCAGTGGGTTTTCAATACCAGACGAATGTGGAAGCAGTACCGAAACAAAGTAACCAAGAACCGCTTGCGATATTCCTTACTCATCTCTCCATACACACGCACACTTACACATAGATGTATTACACTACTACAAACGTTGGGAGTATGAGACCAGTCGGGGGCTTATAACTTGTCCCAGCTGGGGCGGTGCCTCCCTAGGAGAGGTACCCGAGGGAGGATATTCCCCACAAACCGGGTTATAGTCTGCGCAGAATTCCACAATTCAAAGGCGAGGAACCTACGCCACCTCCGGGGTTAAAATATTCACTTTTCTAAAGCAACAAATGACCATATCAATTCAGACGTCCGGAAAGAATCAATCAAACTACACTGCGATGGAATACAAATATAATTAAAATTTCTACTAAATTTTAAGAAGCAAAGTCAAGTACGTCGTTAGTGCTTTACTGGATCCGGATCTACCATCCATACTTTTATAAGTACAAGAATCGACATGATGTCCACTACAGAATGGTATATTTAAAAAAATGTGTACCGCTTATGAGCGGATTTCGACGCCTGAGATGGCTAAGAAAGTGTACAGCTTCAGCGCTTGGATCCGAAGGGTCGCGGGTTCGCGTCCTGCCTTGCGCATAGTTGTCCGCCGACATCAGATCAGAGGAGTCCCCAGTGCGTCCCTTCGGACGCAAAGAGTAAAGACTGTCGGCTGGATAAAAGCCAGAGGAAGAAAATCCGTTTCTAAACAACGCCCGGAAAGGGACGCAGCTGGGGACAACTTGCTTGAAGCTCACCGGCTCAATTCAGGCTCAGAATTGTGTCTCAAAATAAAAAATAATAATAAAAATAAAAAAAAAACGGGAGAGGTGGATCAGGGTCAGGTCACTGCCGTGCTTCTGAACGGGAGGTCCTAAGTTCGAATTGCGATGGTAGCAGGATTTTCTACACTAGCCGGTCAGTTACGACGAATTCAGTCGCTGTCTGGAGGAGAATTCCAGCGGCCGGCTGCTCTGATCGGTAGTTTAACGTCGTTTCTCCGATAATCACCAGGCGAATGCCAGAGCAGTACAAACGGGCCATGGTCCGCGCGCGATCTTTCCTTATTTTTCCTTATCCTATCTCACACACTTACATTAACATACCCAACAAAACAGCTCAGAACGTGTCCCAACCGGGACGTTGCTTCGCTGGTGGGAGATACCTGGCTGTGGAAAACCCCACTAGCCGACGGCAGGTGGGCGCCCAATGTCGCCATCCAGCGGACAACGCCACTTACCGAGCTAAATCTTGCACTACACTTACGGGACTAATGACCTTACGTTAATGCGGCCGAGATCACAATCATTCAAAAATCAACAAAATAAACGTGGATTCTATTTTAATTCCATTTAACAATTAAAAGTTATTTTCATTGCGTAGAGAGATGATAGAGGGAAGGGGGCTTTTGTTTCCAAAAAGGGGCCCCCGTGAATCTTCTGCTCGAGGCCGCGTATTTTCACCGGGTGCCCTTGCGAGGCCGTTTATGAGCCGCCTTGACGAAACGTTCGCTCTCGAACTTGAGTGATAAAATGTGGCCCATAACCTTGAAACCTGCGCCCAGGAAAGGCGCGCGCTTTGTGGTTGCAGAGATAAAGGGTACATAAAGTTCAGTTCACATCAAGATATATAGAACACTCAGTAACGTTCCAACTCATGCAGTTGGATAGTCCCTTTCTAAACACTGGTGCAAATCACAGCAATGTGTATTGATTCGTACCTCATGAGACCATCCTTTAGAAGCAATAACGAATGTCGAGCTTGTTTATCTAAAAGCGAAAATATTAATTAAGTTGCGCAGTTTATTCCGATTATTGCTTGAGTCAGCATTCAAATTTTTATTTCGCGATGACCTATCTGGAGTTGTTTGAATCTTATAATCAATAATTTCAATATACTTCAAATAACATAATTTTAAAGGGTTTAGTCTCTTAATGATTGAAATTACATTAAGTTAAGAACTTTAATTTATTTCATCCTTTGTTTGCTATTGTAAACCACCAAGAAGATAAAAAATTTCATTACCAATGTTATCTACAAAGAAACTATTTGTTTTCGTTTAGAATAAGAATGTTTAATATTTCCAATTGCATGGTTGAGTTAGAATATCAAAAAAATTTCCCCCCAATTTCTGTAAACCTCTTTTTTCTGTTCACAAAGCTAATTTTTAAATATTCTTACGGCTTACACCCCATACTATCCAAATATGTGTTGAAATGGTTCATGCCAACGTTAATATTCGGTTCAAAATTAAAATTCCTCATCCATTAAATGAAGATGGCGTCACAATGGGGGAAAAGTCGATCTCCGCCCTCAAAAGACAGTCTCCAAATCGCCAGCCCCGAGCCCAGTGTGTTATTAAACCGTGGAAAAGGAAGTCGTCGAAGGGAACTCTCGTAAAAGAGCCTCCTCCTTTGTAGCCTTTCGCACGCACCGCGGCGTAAGTCTCCGGGGTCAGCGAATTATGAAACCCCTACTCCGCCGCCGCCGCCGTCCCTCGGATTTTACACGCCCGCGGGAGCGGACGGCAGCGGAGAAAGAAGCCGCGCCGTCTTCAGAGGGAAATATCGATTTCATGACGTCGCCCTGTCACACGCAGATCCCACGGTTATGAATATCGGCGGGGGCCAGAAGGCTGTTCGAAGGCCCACGGCGGGCCCGGATCGGCGGAGATCTCCGAAAAGGAGGGGGGCGCAGCGATGGCATTTCAACAGCCTGGGACGGGGATGAAAGGAGCGGGGCGGAGGGGTCGGCAAAAGCTGAGGTGGCGGTGGAAGTGCTGTAGACGGCGGTGGACGCAACAGGGGATGGGCTGCGGGCTTCAAAGGCGGTGGGTGTCATGGGCGGAGGGTGACGGGGACGGTGGGTGTCGGGGCAGGTGGGTGTCGTGGCAGGTGGGTGTCGGAGCAGGTGGGTGTCGGGGGCGGTGGGTGTCGGGGGCGGTGGGTGTCGGGGGCAGGTGGGTGTCGGGGCAGGTGGGTGTCGGGGCAGGTGGGTGTCGGGGCAGGTGGGTGTCGGGGCAGGTGGGTGTCGGGGGCAGGTGGGTGTCGGGGCAGGTGGGTGTCGGGGCAGGTGGGTGTCGGGGCAGGTGGGTGTCGGGGCAGGTGGGTGTCGGGACAGGTGGGTGTCGGGGCAGGTGGATGTCGGGGCAGGTGGGTGTCGGGGGCAGGTGGGTGTCGGGGGCAGGTGGGTGTCGGGGGCGGTGGGTGTCTGGGGTGGTGGGTGTCGGGGGCAGGTGGGTGTCGGGGGCAGGTGGGTGTCGGGGGCAGGTGGGTGTCGGGGCAGGTGGGTGTCGGGGGCGGTGGGTGTCTGGGGTGGTGGGTGTCGGGGCAGGTGGGTGTCGGGGGCAGGTGGGTGTCGGGGGCAGGTGGGTGTCGGGGGCAGGTGGGTGTCGGGGGCAGGTGGGTGTCGGGGGCAGGTGGATGTCGGGGGCAGGTGGGTGTCGGGGCAGGTGGGTGTCGGGGCAGGTGGGTGTCGGGGGCGGTGGGTGTCTGGGGTGGTGGGTGTCTGGGGTGGTGGGTGTCGGGGGCAGGTGGGTGTCGGGGGCAGGTGGGTGTCGGGGGCAGGTGGGTGTCGGGGCAGGTGGGTGTCGGGGGCGGTGGGTGTCGGGGGCGGTGGGTGTCGGGGGCGGTAGGTGTCGGGGGCGGTGGGTGTCGGGGGCGGTGGGTGTCTGGGGTGGTGGGTGTCGGGGCAGGTGGGTGTCGGGGGCAGGTGGGTGTCGGGGCAGGTGGGTGTCGGGGCAGGTGGGTGTCGGGGGGCAGGTGGGTGTCGGGGGCAGGTGGGTGTCGGGGGCAGGTGGGTGTCGGGGGCAGGTGGGTGTCGGGGGCAGGTGGGTGTCGCGGGCAGGTGGGTGTCGGGGGCAGGTGGGTGTCGGGGGCGGTGAGTGTCGGGGCAGGTGGATGGCGTAATTTGATTTATTCAATTTACAATGGAAATAACATTTATGTAAGTTTAAATTAGAAACAAAATTCTAATGTAAACATGAATTAAATTTGTACGAATTTTCCAACAAGAGATTAAGCCGAGATTTGTTTCATGTATGTCAGAATTAAATTGTTTTGCTTTTATTAAGAGCGAATTAGAATTGGTGACAGATGAAAATTTTAAAAATATGGCTTGGTTTATTACTTCAGATCGTTTGTTTGAAAATGATATCCGTGAAGAAAGAAAATGCAACAAGCGGCAAGTGCAACCGTTTTTATCAGGAAAATGTGGGAAGAGGAAATAATAAAAGAACGGAGAGATCTATAAATGTGCCAATAGTATCAGTCAGTATGGGAGTTAGAGGGAATAAAATGCCAAGGAAAATATTAAATTGTTAATTTCGATTATAATAAATATTAAAAGTCATTAATAAAATACGAATCATCAGATGGCAATGTCACTATATTTTCTCAGATACTAACTTTATTTGTTTCTGGGACTAAAGACCACTTTCTACTCAACGAGAAGAATTACAATAATACTCAATACATGAATGTGTGATACGTTTTATTAACTCAGTAGTCCGAATCACACGTCCGCAGGAGAGATGTCAACGTGACTTCCAAGCGGTGAGTGAAGATCCAGGAGGCTCCACAGAATACAGAAGATGGCGAAGGACGTAAGAGCGAGGGCAGAATGACGAGGCCAGGTGTCGGCGATGGCAGGGGCGTGCGAATAGCAAGGGGCAGGAGAGCGGCCTGGGTTGCCGACAGGGTTTCAGGGGCCCCCAACGAAGGTTGATGGGAAAGGCTTTCGTGATAAGGATACACACGACGAATCGAGTGAACGCGGCGATATGGCGTGAGTAACGAAATGCGGATATGAACGTTACAAAAGTGAAAGGGTGTTTACACAACTATCACGTACGCGGCAAATGTACGATTCGGGACGTTTCGGGATGAATAAACGGGAGTGACTGGCAAAGACAGAACACCAATTAACTTTTATCATTATTCATTATTCCCCTCTTTACCATTAAAGCTATTTACTGTTTTCCAGGTAGTTTGAATATCAAGATCTCATCAGGCGTAAGAGAGCTGTACAAGAAGAACCGAAGAACTAGAGGACGATGAAGAAAGGAAAGAGGAAATTAAAGAAAGTAAGAAAAAGATGAAAATACAGACAAAACGGAAAGAAAAAAGTCAATATTAAATAACCATTGTAACCATCCACCGTATTTCTTCATGGCGCTTTTATCTTCAATTCCTTTCTTCCGCTTACAACCCCTCGTGCGTCATTGCGATCCACGAAACCCTGATGATTCCGGAACATAGGATGAACAGCATGTTGAGAATAGGCGGATGTTTTCAAGCCACACACGTACCAGGGACGTTCAGCTGCACTCAACCGCGTCCAACCTTCTTTCCTCCCAACTAAGTCCTCTGCCTTCTTCTCCGAGTGAGCACTTAGTGTTTCCGGTTTTAGTTACAAATCTTTTTGTTCAAGTAAGTGTAGCATTTTAAGCTCGGAGGTGGAGGTGTCCCTTTCTCGCAGGAATGAACGATCGGATAAGACCTTCTCGGTGGCTTGTTGGGTGCGTTCCCTCTTCAAGTGTCCAACATTGGGGTGCTGCCCCAGTCGAGGCCACCTCCCGACCCGTGGCTCCACAGGTGGGGGGAGTGAACGGAATGTGTCATAAGCAAAGAGAAGTGGACAGAGATAAGGAACAAAATATCACGCAATCTGTTTGTCAGGGTACACATCTTGCACGATTTATTATTATTATTATTATTATTATTATTATTATTGACCGAAGAAACCTCGCATAACTCCAGACAGAGGATGCATTTGACCTAGCAAGTGTCGAAAATCCATCATAGGGACTGAAACACATTGACCACCCGGTCCGGAACACTGGAACTCATTGATGAGTGATTACGGGCGTGTCAACTGTTAAGATCATTAGACCCCTATGAGTAGCGTATGCTGTCATCACGGGAGGTGGCGGAGATCTTCCCCCACTGGCTGGAGAAATCCGGCGCCGCATCCGAAATGCGTCGTCTTGGGGGGATGTCCCCAACTAGGTATCTCCCACCGCCCCAGCCGCGACAAGATCTAAACTCCCGACTGGTCTCTCGATGTGTGTAGAAGTGGAGTTCGTGCAACTGTACGTAAGGAATGAGGATGGGGCAGGGAAAAGGAAGGAAAGATCGCGCGCGGTCCGTGGCCCGTTTGTTAGAGCACTGCTCCGGCATTCGCCTGGTGTTGATCGGAGAAACCATGAAAACCTACCGATCAGAGCCGCTAGAATTCTTTTCCAGGGAGCGGCTGGATTCGACCTAGATGCCTTAGCTAGCCGGAACGCTGGACAACAGGCGGACGTTTCCACACCATCACCCACCGGCGACGTTGCCTGCTCTCAACCCCGTCCGATCCTCACTCCTCGGCCGTCTCCTCGTCGCCACTCGCGCAGGGCGCTCTCCTTCGCCCGCGCGTACGAGTGGCACTCAGGCCGGGCGGCGGCCGGGGCGGCCCCGCGAATCAATTTCGCATCGCGGGCAGCGCCGCCGCCGCCGGAGGAGGAGGAGGCAGCACCGAAGACGAGATGGAAGCGGGCGCCTCGTGCCGTTCCCGACATCTGCGTGGGCCCGCCAGCTGCACCGCGCGTCTGGTCGCCCGGCGCGGCGCGGCGCGGCGTTTAACATCACGTACAAAAACACCTCGTTCCTCGCAGAAAAGTCTCGTGCGAGCGGATGACCTGCCGTAGAGCGTGGTGAGGGGCGGGTGGCAGGGGCAGGGGCAGGGGCAGGGGCGGGGGCGGGGGGGGAGGGGCGAGACCCGTGGAGATGGATGTTCATGAAACTTTTTATTGAAAATTCGCCATGAATGTATGCGAACGCCGGGCAAGAATTTAATAAATCATACGGAAGCATAAATCCGTTTCTGACAGTATCTAATTTAATACGTATCAGAATGGAAAACTGGTTCGGAGGAGACGAGGTTGGGAGGGGGCGTTGGTTCCAGTCTGCTTGGAAATCAAAGCTGCTTTTTTGTGTGTATACTAAACGCTGAAATAATGTTAGTTTAGGAATTCTTTTATATTTGTATTGCATTGGAGGTAAAACTGAGTATTAATTTCCAATTTCAATTCGGAGAAAAAGGATCCAGTCTTTTTCGAAGCTGATCAACAGTGTTGATACAGCCATGTTTACTTGAAATCTTTGATCGTTTGAATTGCAGTGCTTACCAAAAGTAATATAAAAACACCTTTAATTTGCTGACTATGAGAATTTTCTTTTGTAAATCGATTTTAGTCTTTATATTTTATTCAAATGATTCTTTTACCTAGAATAAAAACTCCATATTCTCCTTTTAAAGTTTTGCTTAGAAAAAAGTTATTACAGATTATAGTATTAATACAGACGTCAAATGCGGCACTATTTTAATGTTAAAAATTACGGAGGTAGCCAGTGAAGTGAAACCCGCTCAGATGAATTGAACTTCGTTTTGGCATAGATAAATCACAGGATTGTAGAAGTGAAAAATTTTGCAAGAGTGACCAAAGTTAATTTTACTAGACGTCTAGATTAATAGAAAATGGATCACCAAGAAACAAATCTTGCAAATAATTATTTAATCGCAAAATGTGCAAGGCAATGTGAGCCAATATAGTATTAAACTCTTATAAATTTAGTATTTCTTTTAAGTGTCGTGGCAGAAATATAGAAAATTTAAATTTGTAGGATGACTCGATACATTTATTACGTTCTGTACTTCATAGTGCATGTTGGTGTGCTACATGTCCTCGACGTCCATGGGCGCGCCATGTGATTGTTTTGAGCGTCTCATTATGCAAGTAATGTCAAACTGCATCATTCATACAAACTGCGCTAGCACGGCATCGGCAACTGCCCCTGACTTCACTTTCATTTCCCCTCTAAATCTAGTAAAGAGTGTACACCGTAAGATGAGGTGAAGAAAGTAAGCACATAGCGTGCTCGAATTATAACGAAGAATGGTGGCTTCATACGAAAACAATCTATGCTTACATATTATTTAATTCCTTCACAACTTATTACTTTAGTTCATGGTTATTTTGTTTTTTATATATTGCGTTGCATAAACATGTTTGCTAAGGGGGAACGAATACTTCTGAATGAACAAATTTTTGCTCGTTTTGGTTTTGAGTTTCATTTAATGAAATCATTAATTAATTTATCGATAAAATATCGAAAATATTTATTCTTCCTTACAGGAGGACAACTATTTTACCAGTCAAGGGGAAGTTAGAAAGTTGAACATATAAGAATATTTGTCTCTTAAAGCTCTTAACAAGACGTTCGAAATTAATGCAATTATTGCACTCTAACGTAGCGCGATAACGAAACCGAGTTACATTTTATTCAAAACGTTTTATTTTACTTCCAACTGACAATTTCAAATACGACTGATTTATTTCATGTTAATGGATAATTTATTTATTTTAGTAGAGGAAATGGGATTTAATAACGCATTTTTGGCCGTAAACTGACTTTTCCAAAGGACTGTCACGGGCCAGGAACCCAATGATGTTTGATGCACCGCCACCCCGGAGTGATTTGCTCAACAATACTCTTGTCAAGCGCCAGTTGGTCTGGACGCAGTGCCTGCAAACTTTACAAACCTAGTTACTTTGTTCGCGACATCGACATACCCCCACTGCTCACTCACAAGAGACTTTGAGATCGTAAGTTCCCTGGACAATGCCTGAACGCATTCTAACTAAATCAGTGTGGAGTTCCAGGGATGTATCGCTAGTTCACGTCGACACGCCAAGTGCCCTCGACGCCGCCTGATTCTTTGCTCGTGCATTTTCAAAGCAACTGGTGTGACGGTCGCTCTAAGCAAGGGCTGAGCTTCTGGGAAGTACTCCCAGTGCACGTTGAAGCGCCACGTGTCCTCGACGGTGGCGGCAGATCCTCGGGCCGAGTCAAGTGAGCTCCTTAGCGTTGACTGCCAATTTCTGAGAATTTGCTGAGTATGTATTGTTGTGTTTGCTAATATGTAAGTGTGCGGTATTCCGTAAGGGGCAACCGACGGCAGAAGGGTTTGAGGTTCCTTGGTGGAGGCTTCAAAAATGTCCACTAGTTTCTCGGCGGAACTCGTCGTTAGCGCCACGATGGTTGCAGTGAAAAGGCTGCGCTAAGCTGCTGGTTACCGAATTCGCCGGTCTACCCACAGATTTGGCCCCTACCCGCCGTCGTTTGTTCAGGATTTGGCGGGAGACTTATTCCCAAACCCACGTAAAGCATTCCGACGAGGAGCCCCAATCTTCCGTCAGGTTGCTCTCTCATCTCCAGTGATACGTCGACAGCGTCCAAGTGGATGCAATGAAGACACAAGCGCAAAGGCCACTTCGGCTTCGATCCGGTTGTGCACTTTGTTTCGTCATGTCCGGCCCGGCGCAAGGTGAGTGGCGCTTAATTGGACTACGGTGCTAGCCCGGACAGCTAGTAGCTCTGAGCTGGCTGAGTGGCCCTATCCAAGCCTAATTGGGACGCTGCGTTTCGACGTATGAGGAAGCCAGCTCAAAGGAGTACTTTCTGCGAAGGATGCGGATAAAGGCTAACGGCTAGGTGCTCACCCTGCCGAAACAAGACTGAGTGGGGTAGCTGCCCACGCGGACCCGTACTCACAGAAGACGTCGAGGCGCCACGTGTCCTCCTCGACGCCCGCGGGCAGCGACGGGTTCTCCGCGCGGCAGGTCAGCACCTTCCCGTTGTCGGCGGCCGTCGGCGTCAGTCGGACCGTGGACGTCGTCACGTTGCCTTCGCCCAGGATCTGCAAAAGCACGTAAGCCAATATTCTTTTAAATCATTGCAAGTAAAGTGCAAGCATTAAGTTGCATTTATACGTCATCACGTTGCCTTCGCCCACGATCTGCAAAAGCACATAAGCGAATATTCTTTTAAATCATTGCAAGTAAAGTGCAAGCATTAAGTTGCATTTATACGTCATCACGTTGCCTTCGCCCACGATCTGCAAAAGCACATAAGCCAATATTCTTTTAAATCATTGCAAGTAAAGTGCAAGCATTAAGTTGCATTTATACGTCATCACGTTGCCTTCGCCCACGATCTGCAAAAGCACATAAGCCAATATTCTTTTAAATCATTGCAAGTAAAGTGCAAGCATTAAGTTGCATTTATACGTCATCACGTTGCCTTCGCCCACGATCTGCAAAAGCACATAAGCCAATATTCTTTTAAATCATTGCAAGTAAAGTGCAAGCATTAAGTTGCATTTATACGTCATCACGTTGCCTTCGCCCACGATCTGCAAAAGCACATAAGCGAATATTCTTTTAAATCATTGCAAGTAAAGTGCAAGCATTAAGTTGCATTTATACGTCATCACCTTGCCTTCGCCCACGATCTGCAAAAGCACATAAGCGAATATTCTTTTAAATCATTGCAAGTAAAGTGCAAGCATTAAGTTGCATTTTTACGTCATCACGTTGCCTTCGCCCAGGATCTGCAAAAGCACATAAGCGAATATTCTTTTAAATCATTGCAAGTAAAGTGCAAGCATTAAGTTGCATTTATTGGTTTATTTGACGGAGAGAAGGATCTAGCTTGACGCGGCGTCAAGGTCCTTTTTCTAATATCGTCCCTGTTGCAGTAGTGATATCACATTTGTATACTGTAATAAGCCGTATAAAGGCTTTGTAGTTAAAAGTGATTGTAGGTAACTACATTTAGCAGAGAACAATGTTGATGAAGACTGAAAGGTACGCATTTACACATTACACATATTTTGCGTTTTACACATGTAGCAAGTTCTAAATGTTAAGTTCTTACAAAGCATTAGTATATTGATCACGTTTTTTATCAAGTTTCCCAAACGTTACTCTTATCACTGTGTAATGATTGTTCAAATGTTGCGCAAATAGTACAGGTGCCATGAAATCAAGAGACACGAAACAAGCTTTTCCATTGTAGCACACACAATATATTAATAACACAATGAAGACCACGGCCATTCATATCAATTACCGTAGAACCCACTTTCATGACATCGTATTTTCTAAAGTCGGAGTAATTCAATTAATACTTATAGTTTTCAACTAAACAATAATACAACAGTACTTAGGAGTACAAAACCGGTATTCCTTAGTTGTTTTCGGTTCGAATAACTCCGTTAAACAGGAATTTCGAGTCTGAAGAGCATCATTCTCTGAGAGGGTGTCAGCTGGAAGTTAATTGGAGGAACGTTTTCTAGAGTGTTGTTTCTCCAGACCTAACCCCATTCACGTCGCGAAAGTGTACGAGAGAAGAAGGGTGCAGAAAAATCATTACTTCTTTCCCCTAGCAAACAAACTTCTTACAGATCAGCACCGTAATTTTCATGAAACCCACTCCCTGTTCCTTGGGAGCCAAATATCAGCGAGTATCCTGCCTTTGAGATATCAAGTTCCGAGGTTTCTTTCTGGTTTCGTAGTTGCTAATAACAGACACACAAAATAAAAAAAAGTTGTCAAACCTAAAGACATGGCACATGTTTCTCTAAATATTTCGACGTGCTGAATGCGAATCTGAAGCCAGAATTGAGCCCACCACTTTCCAGTGTTTTTATAAATCGCGAAAACCCACGGTGCTTTTGTATTTCTTTCCCCCGGGATTGTTGTTAAAGGCAAAGACTTGCAACATGGTTGTGTATGTGTCGACGCTCTCAATTCGAATCCGAAGCAAAAATCACGACATCACCTTCCAGTTATTTTTAAATCGCGAAAAGAAACAACAACTGAAGGATGATGTCGCAATTGTTGCTTCAGATAAGGATTTAGCGCTTCGGCATACAGAGAAAAACATGTGTCAAGTCTTTGAATGCAACGTTTTTATTTTGTGTGCCTGTGTTATTTTTGGTTTGTAGTTCCCACTTTCAACTACGGTTCTTGCTTACATACAGAACATAAAATGACATCGAAGCATTTATTTACTTACAAATAGAACATGTTTCGGTCAACCAATATGACTCTACCTCATTCAATTGTAAAACAAAATAATTACGTCACCAGCCTTTTTATAATAAGATATAATAACGGGGTAAATAAAAAACGGTTATAAAAAGTTCAAAGAACAAGTACAATGACAAACGACAATAGCCGGCGGCCTTCGCAGGCACGACGGCCCCCGCGTAATGGAAAAGTCCCCCTGAAGAGCGCGCAGCCTGTCGCAGGGCGCGCGTTATCTCGTGCCGTGGCCGCGGTCCGCTCCAAGGCCGGGGCCACAATTGGCGAGCGCCGCCGGGGCCCGGGCGCGCGGCCGCCTGCGGCTCTGTGTTCAAGACAAATGCGCATCGTCGCGCGCGCGTCCCGCGAGGGCGCGCCCCTGAACCTGCGCCTCCACCGGAACAAAGACAAAATTATCACCAGATTAGGCGGGGGATGAAAACGCGTTAGCTCCCCTCGCTTTTGTTGGATCCCTGAATGTGGAGTATTGTTAAGTCCATTAATTTCTTGTTTGCCTGTGTCTGCGTTTAATGAAAAGACGGCTGGCAGGATGGCGGTGGGGAGGGGGAGGGGATGGTGGAGGAGGTGGCGAGAAAATTAATTTAAGCAACCGTGTTTCCACGCTCTGCCGGAGAAAGATGCCAAGATCCGGCATTACATTCTCTGTGTCGGTGATAGGGAATGAATGACTAACGAAATTACTTCTACGGTAGTAGGAGGAAAATATCGCTTACAGCAAGCAAACGGAAGAAACTATTTGTTTTCATGGAGCAATAACCGGGTGTCCATACTAGAACATCTTGGTTTAATTCAAGAAGAGGTTTAACCTTTGCTTTCGCTCAAAATTACTCTCACTCTCCCCTATATCTCTGAAATTATTTTCTTCAATCATTTTCACAGCATGAATAGATAATACCGACAGAACATTATTTGCAATCGTGTTGTTAATAATTCGCTAAAGCAAGTCACAATGTTGCTTTATTCAATGTAACATTGCGTATTAACTATCAAACATAGCTATCAAACATATACATTTAAATGAATGACGAGATAACCCAAGTGTCAAAATAGTGTACCTGGCGCAAAAAGTTTTGTCTACTAGAATGTTTGGTTGAAAGCTTGAATTTCGGATTGACAGTCTTTGGTTTAATCTTATAATTTTTTGTGAATTACATCCAGATGATCAGTATTAGTTTTTAAACACTAACAGTTTTGAACAAAACACTTTCAAACAATGATGAAATATTGTTGTAGAAAATACTGTGAATAAGAGGACAAATAAAAATGTTGATGAAACCGATTGTGGAAAACATGTCAAAAACTACTACAAATTAATAAAGATTTTTTTTATTTAAAAGTGTTTGACAATAAATTCCTCTGAAATAAAACGTATTTACAAATTTTTTATTCTTCGTAATCAGTTTATCACCAATCCTATCTTTGATAAATTTCACTTTCAACGCGTGCATTTCAAAACTTCACAACTTTTTTTGCTCCCAGCACCTCTGGTTTTGTAGCCCTTTTCAAAACCAGCCTCCCGCATTTTGAAGCCGAAATCGACGTGGACAACTTTCAGTTGACACGCTCTCTCAATTAATTCTCCTTTCAAGAACTCTCTCACCTCCCGAACTGGCCGTTGAGTGCTTGGCGACGCTTCTATTCCGTGAATTACAAGTGCTTTTTTTTCCCTCGCTTCTTTTAGTCCCAGACGTCCCGTTCTCAATTCCCCCTTCCCGGTCCGGCCGCGCCTCGATCTCAACGAAGCAGAAAAAGATATTTCTTTCGCAATCCCATCGGATGAATTCGCAAAGGCGCCCGGACTCGAGGAGGTATTTACTTTCAATTACGATGTGGGTGTTCGATTCCTGCGCCCCGCGCTGCTAACGGGGGGGCAGATTCCCTCCCACCCGGACTTGGTCTAGAAGACGGCGGCGGTAGAGTGGGCAGGGAGAGGGGCGGGGACGGGGCGCGGGACCGGGGCCGGAGGTGGTGATGGTGCAGTGAACGCGAGGATGATGATAGTTGTCATGAAAATGGGGAAGGCTAAAGAGGTGATACATGTGAAGGCGGCGGTGTCGGGGTCAATGATATGAAGTGATGTGGGATGATCATCGGGCGGGAATGCGATGCCGGCGGCGGTATCTGCAGCAGGTGGTGAAGGCAGTGGATAGATGGTGAGGCTCTGGGTCGTAGTATTGTTGGCAGTGGACCTAGTGGTGGTCGTGGAAAAGACGACGGTCTTGGTGATGGCGGTGACCGTGATGGAAGTGTGGTTGTGGTCATGGTATAGATAACGTTCCTGTGAGCGGTGGTTAGCATGATGTCGTGAGTGGTCGTGATGCTCGTTGAGTGGGGGTATTCGTGGGGGTGGTAGTTAACATGATGGTGATGATGGTCATGGTGTTAAGTGGTCGTCGTGATGTTGGTGCTCGTGGTTGTGAAGGAGTTGGTTGTCGTGGTGGGGGAAAAAGCGATGGTAGTGGTGAGGGTCGTTGTCGGCGGAAGAAGAGACAATAGAAGTCGTAGTTTATTTAGGTGGCGAAGGCGGTGACGACAGCGCAGCCACAGGCGGCGAGGTGGCGACGGTAGCGTCAGCAGGGACGGCAGAGGCGGCGTATTCCCCGAGGCCCCGCTGTATCGGCCCCGGCCCCGGCCCCGCCCCGCCCCGCCCCGCCCCCGCCGCCCAAGAAAGAAATGCGAGGAAGCGGCTCGGCGGATATCGCGCGGTGTCTGCGAGGGCCTCGCCGGCTGCCCTCGGCCGCACAGTGGACGAGGCGGCGACGACCGCCCGGCGGAAGAACCGAGCTCGCAACCTCTGCTATGTTTCACTCCAATTTAAACTCAGTGACACTTCAAAGTCACAAGCTGGAAGGAGAGGGGAAATTGTCATCCAATAGGAAGCTCCAATATAAACAACTGAAATCGTGACGAAACTTTAGATCGGATGACGGTATCTCCCAATCAGACCACCACGTGACCTTGAAGTGCCACTGTGTTTAAATCGGAGTATAGTGTAAATAGTTGCCTGCAGCAGCAAACACGCAGTGCAATACTTATTTACGTACCAACAAATGTAAAATCCAGTCGCAGTTCCATAATACACACACAAAGAAATATTTAATGACGTGTGGCCTCTTCTCTGGGGCCTCGCCAGCGAATGTCGTCCATTGCGACGCACTGAGTATGACAATTCAGTCGGTACGCCCAGTGTGAGAATAGGCTAAATAAGAGAACGAAATATATGCATTTTCAAACAAAATCGAAACTTAAATTTTTTCCAAGTTGCTGAGTATCTCATGAAATCAGGAACCTGCCACATGGTCGGGTGCTGCATTTTTCAATTTCTGCGCGCATTGGAAATTAGTAATAAGACTGTAATGATGCATTGAATGATGAATGATAAATGCTACATCTCACGCTTTCTTAACAGGTCATCCAGATCTTGGATACGTGAAAAGTGGTAATAAATGGGAATAACAAAGCTAAAATTGCTTATGGAAATAAAGAAAGTTGTTGAGACACTTTGCCCAGACCCAAACGCTGCACCAAATCACTGACAATACGTTTCGTTTGTCAATTTACATTTATTACAAACCTCTTTTAAGTATACCGATATATGTCAACCTTCATCTTATCTACGAAGACTGAATTTTCCCCACATAAATTTAGATATCTAGTTAATTCAAAAACAGAAATGAGCCAAGTTACTAAGAAACAGTCATCTATGAAGTTACTCGAATTAATTTTGCGAACTTCATTTTTACATGAAAAAATTATGCGTGTGAGATATTATTTTCGTAGATAAATTTTGGGTCTAAATGCACCCCCACTGGAGTGTAATGGTCAGCCTATTACAATGCATTAAAACTGGGTAAGTGCAATTTTTGAAAGAAAATACATAGAATTTAACTTTTAAACAGTCATATTAATGTACAATAACACAGATAATAATAAAAAAACAGTAAAATTGTATTTATTTACTTATTCAAAAAATGCAGAGAAAAGCATTGGAGGGTCTCCTCCCTCAAATAGGTCAGACATGAGAGTAAAATCATTTACATAATTTGTACTTGGATGGGGAATTTTTCGGTTAAAAGCGAAAATTGAATTAGTTTCTTGTAATATTCGTGAACAATATACTTTTCCCTCACAAAGGGAACAAGTTACACATACATTGCTTTTAATGATTTCAAGGCACTTTTGCACAAAATTCAAAGAAAATCAGAGCTTTTGCTCTTTAATGCGTTACAAACAAATTTGCACACAAAATGCCGGAAAATCGAATTATAAACGGGTCTTCGCTTCGCTCCGTCAACCAGCTGTGTATTGTGTATATACTACGTTCGCTACGAGGTGAAGCGTGTAGAGATTGAACGGCCTTCTGAATTGTTCGTTCGGCCCACTGTGGCCTCCAGCAGAGAGCGCCTAGGGGCGAAGCCAAATAATACTGGAAGGCGGACAACTAATGGAGGATTAAATCGGCAGGCGTGCGGAGCATTGAAAGATGAAGCAGATTGATTTCCTCGAGAAAGTTTTCTTTCTGCCTCCAAATGACTGAACGAGAGTGGTTGGCCTTTTACACGGCACTTGATTCAAATGCAATCTATTACTTAAATCAGTTTCCATCAACTTATTGCCTAACCGAAATTATGAAAGGAATTTGATTGATGCTTAACAATTAAGAACAAAAGTTCTTGAATCTTCCTGCACTCATTTGAATTAATTCCTGGCTCTAAAAGTTTACATAAAAATTGGTTGCATTTTATAATCGTTACATATTGAACTTTCTAACAATAATCCGACAAATTTTCTCGATGTATTAATGTGAAACAGCATAAAAAATAAAAATATTAGAGTAAATTTACTTGTTCCCCATTGATAAGGTGAAGAAGGAGAGAAAAAATATGGAAATATGATTGGAGCAAAGCCGAGAAGTATTATTGGCGACAAAGGCGACAATATATACTTTATTGCACCATATTCATTTGGCATTTCTCATTAAAAAGTGTACGTTATATTTATATTAATGATGCCATACATTAGTATGTCCTTCAACATTTTTAGCAAATATGGTAATATTCATGCTATTTTCACCCTATTTACTCGAAGAATATACTTTAAGAATTGAAGGACTCCAAACCTATAATTGCAAAGGAATACTTATACCTATTTCAAAATATAGTATTGGCGTAATAGGTTTTTTTGCTTGAATATACATTCATTTAGAAAACAACTAATTGAGGACTGTGTGAGACTGAAATTAAGAGTAATGTTCAACCAGTAATTTTACTAAATTTTAAATGTTTATCTATTAACGCACAAAATAATTACAGTTGTGGTTAAAATAAATTCAAAGTGCCCTTACGATATAAGCTATTAACTCATTTTCTTAACCAACAGGGTACACAAATTGAATTAATAAACAAGCAAATAAGATATTTCGCCATTGTTCCAATTCACTCACAATTTTACCTCATTTGCTAAATTACATTTAGAGATTATGAAGCCAAAAAGCGCATTGAGTTTTTCAAAATCCCGTATCACCCGTGTTCCGTAGTTTTTTAAAATCCCAGTGTTCCGTAGGTATACCGATGACCAACACAGCATTGGCCGACACATGGCTATTCTGATACACTTTTCCACCCCCACGCGGAGATAACCCGCTCACATACCGGCCGCGTGGCCCTGGCGCTAAGGAGAGGTCCGCCGCCGGGTGCGCGATTTCACTTGGTCTGCGCGGGAGAGCGATCGAGGGCTCGCGGCGGCATCCAAACGACGCGATTACGACACAAATCGGCCCGCGCGCCGCACCGCCGGGCGCGGCCAACTTGGGAATTATACGGTCCCGTCGCGCCGCGCCGCGCCGGCGTGAAGCGTTGGCGGCCGCCGATAAATCCGCGCGCGCAGAATGGGCGCTCTGGCCCGCAGAGTCTCTGGCGCAGAATGGATGGACGACCGATCGAGCGACCGACCGACCGACCGACCGACCGACCGACCGACCGACCGACCAACCGACGATCGACCGACGACGGACCGACGGACCGACCGACCGACCGACCGACCGACCGACGCGGCGCACGGATGGAGCATGCGAGGAGAAAGCTGCTATGAGAGAACGTGGACGGAGAGTTATGACAAAAAGTGTTCTTGAGGTACTATATTTTCAAGGAGTGTGTTTATTTATGACATGATTCGTGGATTATTAGAGAGCAGTAATAATAAGCACAATAATAGAGATGGGCGAGATGGCTAAAGCAGTGGTGATTTAGCAGTCTGGGACCAGAAAATAGCGGGTTCGAGTCCCGCCTAGGACATGGTCGCGTTGTGTATATCTCTATGTGCCGTCCTTTCCCCCCCTCACTATCACCATTTCATCTTTCATACCCCCAGGGCTATTAACCCTAGAGGGTAAAAATCGGATCTAGGAAAATACTCATCCCATGATAAATTACACTCACCCTGCCACCAAAATGTCACGGATGGCCGGTAAATGCAGCGTGCATACACGGGTGGTCCAAGTCGGCCAATTCGCGAGGAAAAAAATACAGCAGTAATATACGTATGTGTGTGTTTGGCATTTTAAGGTTGAATTAATCCGACTTTTGCCCGCAAGTGGAGTTGCCAGGCCTGCGCCCTGTTTTTATTCATTTTCCATTTCTAAGGGTGAGACATGAAGTGAGCATGACGCTTTAACATCGGGTACCTTAATTATTTCACCTGCCTGCGATTTCCGTCGTTTCACAGCTACTGAAACTGTGACAACTGAGACGAGTTGCATTAGAAAACTACATTTATGTCCTGGCTGGGAATCGACCCTGGGACGATTCACAAAAAGCTAGCACGCTGTCTTCGATTCACTAGACCAGCAAGTTTTGTAGTTGCTTAGGCTTATATGATTTATTTTTGAAAATTACTACACATACATTAAATTGCAATGCATTATAAGGAGTGATTGAGAATATATGTTACAAGTGCTAAGGCATTTAGGGTGGCCGCTTTCGCTAATGAATATATGATCGAAAACTTCATATAAGGAAGACAAAAATAGGGAGAGGTGGCTTAGGCTAGAAAATGATGTCACTGCAGTGACTTAGAAATCGAGTCGCGGAGGTCTGATTTTCGACACTAGCAACATATATGGAATTCAGACGATGTCTGGAGGAAAATTCTAGCAACCGGCTACTGTGATCGTTAGTTTTCCATGATTTCTCCGATCAATATCAGATGAATGCCAGAGCAGAACCCTAACAAATAGGCCACGGACCGCACGCAATCTTTCCTACCAGTCCCTTGGTCTATCGTCACCCCTTCCTTACACACACATAACTTACATGCACCACACAACCACAAATGGAGTTCGGACAGTCGGCAGAGTGGGTAGAGCGTATCTCGGCCGGGGCTTTCCCCGGTGGGGAGGGAGACAGGTGGTCGGGGTAAACACGCAAGCTACCGTAAGTCGACACGGGATCTCACTATCCAGCGGGGAAAGATCACCACCACCTTGCGCGATAAATAAAAGCGTATTACAATTGTGGGACTATTAACCTTAGCACTTGACTCACCAGAATTAATAATCAATCATCACAACCTGAACTGGAGTTGTTTCTACGATGATTCAAATTCTTCTGGAATTCGAA
Source organism: Gryllus longicercus (assembly GCA_038098605.1). NCBI lineage: Eukaryota > Metazoa > Arthropoda > Insecta > Orthoptera > Gryllidae > Gryllus > Gryllus longicercus. Next base: position 1,887,911 of record JAZDUA010000247.1, on the reverse strand, counting down.
AAAGCACAGTGTACCTTGTCAACGTTGCCAACCAATACCTGATAGCCAAGACGCCAGCGGAGCTGAATACCACAATCGGAATTGAAAATTGTTTTCGAAAAAACAAGATGCCGACGCTGGCAACCACTGCTTGATAGTCAAGCCACCAGCAGAGCTGAACGGCTCAACCCGAAATCGTGTCTACTCACGTTAACCTTGTTATTGAAACAGACAAGTCTTACCTTGTCGACGCTGCCGTCGAGCGCCTGGTTGTCGAACCACCAGGAGAGCTTCAAACTACAATCTCAATTGGAGGTTATTTCTAAAAAGCAGGACGTAGTACCTTGTCGACGCTGTCGACGAGCGCCTGGTTGTCGAGCCACCAGGAGAGCTTAAAACTACAATCTCAATTGGAGGTTATTTCTGAAAAGCAGGACGTAGTACCTTGTCGACGCTGCCGACGAGCGCCTGGTTGTCGAGCCACCAGGAGAGCTTCAAACTACAATCTCAATTGGAGGTTATTTCTGAAAAGCAGGATGTAGTACCTTGTCGACGCTGCCGACGAGCGCCTGGTTGTCGAGCCACCAGGAGAGCTTAAAACTACAATCTCAATTGGAGGTTATTTCTGAAAAGCAGGATGTAGTACCTTGTCGACGCTGCCGACGAGCGCCTGGTTGTCGAGCCACCAGGAGAGCTTAAAACTACAATCTCAATTGGAGGTTATTTCGAAAAAGCAGGACTTAGTACCTTGTCGACGCTGCCGACGAGCGCCTGGTTGTCGAGCCACCAGGAGAGCTTCAAACTACAATCTCAATTGGAGGTTATTTCTGAAAAGCAGGATGTAGTACCTTGTCGACGCTGCCGACGAGCGCCTGGTTGTCGAGCCACCAGGAGAGCTTAAAACTACAATCTCAATTGGAGGTTATTTCTGAAAAGCAGGACGTAGTACCTTGTCGACGCTGCCGACGAGCGCCTGGTTGTCGAGCCACCAGGAGAGCTTCAAACTACAATCTCAATTGGAGGTTATTTCTGAAAAGCAGGACGTAGTACCTTGTCGACGCTGCCGACGAGCGCCTGGTTGTCGAGCCACCAGGAGAGCTTCAAACTACAATCTCAATTGGAGGTTATTTCTGAAAAGCAGGATGTAGTACCTTGTCGACGCTGCCGACGAGCGCCTGGTTGTCGAGCCACCAGGAGAGCTTAAAACTACAATCTCAATTGGAGGTTTTTTCTGAAGACCAGGACGTAGTACCTTGTCGACGCTGCCGACGAGCGCCTGGTTGTCGAGCCACCAGGAGAGCTAAAAACTACAATCTCAATTGGAGGTTATTTCGAAAAAGCAGGACGTAGTACCTTGTCGACGCTGCCGACGAGCGCCTGGTTGTCGAGCCACCAGGAGAGCTTCAAACTACAATCTCAATTGGAGGTTATTTCTGAAAAGCAGGATGTAGTACCTTGTCGACGCTGCCGACGAGCGCCTGGTTGTCGAGCCACCAGGAGAGCTTAAAACTACAATCTCAATTGGAGGTTATTTCTGAAAAGCAGGACGTAGTACCTTGTCGACGCTGCCGACGAGCGCCTGGTTGTCGAGCCACCAGGAGAGCTTAAAACTACAATCTCAATTGGAGGTTATTTCTGAAAAGCAGGACGTAGTACCTTGTCGACGCTGCCGACGAGCGCCTGGTTGTCGAGCCACCAGGAGAGCTTCAAACTACAATCTCAATTGGAGGTTATTTCTGAAAAGCAGGACGTAGTACCTTGTCGACGCTGCCGACGAGCGCCTGGTTGTCGAGCCACCAGGAGAGATTAAAACTACAATCTCAATTGGAGGTTATTTCGAAAAAGCAGGACGTAGTACCTTGTCGACGCTGCCGACGAGCGCCTGGTTGTCGAGCCACCAGGAGAGCTTAAAACTACAATCTCAATTGGAGGTTATTTCGAAAAAGCAGGACGTAGTACCTTGTCGACGCTGCCGACGAGCGCCTGGTTGTCGAGCCACCAGGAGAGCTTAAAACTACAATCTCAATTGGAGGTTATTTCGAAAAAGCAGGACGTAGTACCTTGTCGACGCTGCCGACGAGCGCCTGGTTGTCGAGCCACCAGGAGAGCTTCAAACTACAATCTCAATTGGAGGTTATTTCTGAAAAGCAGGACGTAGTACCTTGTCGACGCTGCCGACGAGCGCCTGGTTGTCGAGCCACCAGAAGAGCTTAAAACTACAATCTCAATTGGAGGTTATTTCGAAAAAGCAGGACGTAGTACCTTGTCGACGCTGCCGACGAGCGCCTGGTTGTCGAGCCACCAGGAGAGCTTAAAAGTACAATCTCAATTGGAGGTTATTTCGAAAAAGCAGGACGTAGTACCTTGTCGACGCTGCCGACGAGCGCCTGGTTGTCGAGCCACCAGGAGAGCTTAAAACTACAATCTCAATTGGAGGTTTTTTCTGAAGACCAGGACGTAGTACCTTGTCGACGCTGCCGACGAGCGCCTGGTTGTCGAGCCACCAGGAGAGCTAAAAACTACAATCTCAATTGGAGGTTATTTCGAAAAAGCAGGACGTAGTACCTTGTCGACGCTGCCGACGAGCGCCTGGTTGTCGAGCCACCAGGAGAGCTTCAAACTACAATCTCAATTGGAGGTTATTTCTGAAAAGCAGGATGTAGTACCTTGTCGACGCTGCCGACGAGCGCCTGGTTGTCGAGCCACCAGGAGAGCTTAAAACTACAATCTCAATTGGAGGTTATTTCTGAAAAGCAGGACGTAGTACCTTGTCGATGCTGCCGACGAGCGCCTGGTTGTCGAGCCACCAGGAGAGCTTAAAACTACAATCTCAATTGGAGGTTATTTCGAAAAAGCAGGACGTAGTACCTTGTCGACGCTGCCGACGAGCGCCTGGTTGTCGAGCCACCAGGAGAGCTTCAAACTACAATCTCAATTGGAGGTTATTTCTGAAAAGCAGGACGTAGTACCTTGTCGACGCTGCCGACGAGCGCCTGGTTGTCGAGCCACCAGGAGAGCTTCAAACTACAATCTCAATTGGAGGTTATTTCGAAAAAGCAGGACGTAGTACCTTGTCGACGCTGCCGACGAGCGCCTGGTTGTCGAGCCACCAGGAAAGCTTAAAACTACAATCTCAATTGGAGGTTATTTCGAAAAAGCAGGACGTAGTACCTTGTCGACGCTGCCGACGAGCGCCTGGTTGTCGAGCCACCAGGAGAGCTTAAAACTACAATCTCAATTGGAGGTTATTTCGAAAAAGCAGGACGTAGTACCTTGTCGACGCTGCCGACGAGCGCCTGGTTGTCGAGCCACCAGGAGAGCTTGGCCGCCGGCCGCGACCCCGAAGCCATGCAGTCCACCTCGATGCGGCGGCCCGCCGACAGGGCCTGCCTCTCAGTGAGGATGGAAGCGCTCAGAGGGCGCACTGGAACACAAAAGGACACCACGCGCTCAGATCAGTTGATATTATTTCTGCAGGTAGGTTTATGCAACTGTTGGCAGAACACTGCATTTTACATATTACACTTAGGAATATTAATACTATGTATCTTAAAATTATTTTATGACAACAACAATACAAATAAAAACAATAAAGACATAAATAGAATTAACTTCATGTGTTATGTCGTGCTTGCACAGATATTTTCAACTAATAATTACAAGACATGTTAATCTCACTGTACTCCACTCCACTTTACAGAACTTTTCTTTCTACTTCTATATTGCACTACTTAGATCTCTATTACTGAGGATCTGCTCAATACTCGCGAGAAAGATTGCGCTAGCGGTGCCTAAAAATCGTTTTTAGACACGACCTTCTATGACATTTATGACCCGCTATGACACACAAGGTAAGCTTTATTTAATTTTGCTCCTAGGATTGCCTACTCGGCCGATCGGCTTCGAAGTGTAAAATTTCCTACTTTCGAAACAAAACGTCGCTTTTATCACTCAATAGCTGTTTATCAGAACGTTTCAAGAACGCTGAATTTATTTCTTCTTAATTTGTAAAAGTCATGTAAAGTTAAAGTACTAGTAGAAACCGTGCAAAAAATGCACACATTACAACGTTAGTGCGTTTGTTATTGCTTCTAGAAACGGATTACTTCACTTTGAGATTGCTTTACCTTCCTAAAATGGTTTTAAATCTCCTTAAATAGTTGTCCGGGCTGGTATTTATAATCGAGCCAGCAGATTTCCGTGTTCAACATGCAACTGGTGGTGGGATATTTCATCGATGACCACACATTAAAAACATTATTTTTGCTACAACGAACACCTTTCCGAATCGTGCGTTTGGAAAAAATTTGAAATCGAGTTTTAGCCGGAATACCTAACTTTGTGTATAGAACTTATACACTAGTACGAAAATATATTTTCTGACATTACTTTATATTGTTTTGAGTCAGTGTAGATCGTCCATTTCTCCCTCTAAGTACATTTTCGTAAAAGAGGGTATAAATCATGAAAATGTTTGAATTCTGAAGAAAGATGTGTGTTCACTCAACAAGTGGAAATGAAACTATTGGGGGAGGGGGGTGTTTTTTTGAGTTTTTTCTCAAACTTTCAATTTTCTATTCAATTACATGTCTTTAATCCTTATCAGGTACAATGATTGTTTTTCTGGCGTATCTGGAACAATGGGGTCTGCGAAACCCTGCGATATTTTTGACAATATGTACTGCATTCTCGTACTGAAAAAGGAAACTTTTCGCATTCTTTACCTTCGAAGATAATAGATAAAGACTTATGCAATAAAATATTGCAACAAATGTATATTCTTGGGAATATTAATCAACTATAATGCTATTTGCTGTGTCGGCGTCGCACATCTGAACTACACGCGCGTGCATTTACGGCAGCCTCCACAAGGGCGCAGCAAGTACGCGGCGCTTGCCTGCTCCTTGACGAACATCGCCCTCATTTGTCAGCCGTGCAGTGATAACTCTGGCAATGCGGGGCGAAGGGCGAGTAGTGAGTAGCGTATGAAGTATACAGCGCGAGCGTTCTAGAATGCATTGAAGTTGGTTTTCGGACACTTGACTGTGTTTTGGAACATTCACTGCGCAAGTGACCCTGGTAACGACTCGGCTTTTTCTCTCGTGGACTACGGACTTTCTTCGGAACGTTGGCTGGCGCCAACCGCTTCATCGAGCTTGGGCCCTGTCCTCCACGCCTCGGCCTCACAGCCGCTTTTGTGCGCCCCACTACGACCTCACCACAGACGGGAATACTGTCATTTATTGTTGGTGATTAATAAATATTTGGGTGCCATCTACCTAGACCACCTGCCCTAATACACAACACTATTCCAAATTCGATGTAGTTACTTATTTTTTTGTAAGAAATAACTACTAGCCGGTCCGGATGGCTGATATCGCAAAGGCCGCAACGATCGCCGCAACGATCTCCGAACGAAGGATCGCGGGTTCCAGTCCCGCCTCGGGCATGATTGTATCGTGTTTGTCCTTTCATTCCCTATCATCATCATATCGGGTCATCCTCACAGTTACCATACCGTTACTCGCAATAGTGGTCGCTAATGACCTAGTAGTTGATGCGACCTTAAATAAATAAAAAAAATACTATTCCTTTTTAGAGGCAGTACTCCTCTCGTGACGTTTCAATACCAAACTATTACAAGAAATTGTATTTTGTCTCTCAAACTATTTCTTTGCACAAGCACAGAAATTTACAAACGTTTGGTGATGTATTATTTGTTTATTATCTGGATAAGTATCACCATTATTAGGCACTAAAATTGTTCACAAGCTCGACAGGAGCCGCGAGTGCGGGGAAGCAGGATGTGACAAATTCAGAGGAGTTTTATGTAGCTTTTACAGTTGTTTTCACCTGGAATAAAATTCCTAACACTAGAATAATATGGTCTGACTCGAGGCATGCAAACATTTTGCACTCGTTTGTAAAGCATGCTACACTCTGTATAAAGAGTAATAGTTTACATTAACCACGTCCGTTTGTAGTTAAGAACAGAAGAAATAAAATCTGGACTGCTGCCGCTTGAATTACAAAGGTCAGGCTACAAACCGTGCGTCACAACATACGAACGAAAGTGTGCATGTGAAAATGTCTAATGTTTCCAAGCGTTTATTATCTGAAGTAATAAAAATGGGGCAATGATATCTTTCGCTATCAAATAGTCAATGTAATTCGACATTGTATTTTAATTTCTGCATGTCTCGAATCATCTAGAATGTCTAGGAGTATCCAGAAGGACTACATCCTAAAAATGTAATAGGTTTAAAAAATGACTCCATTTTGACGGTAAAGGCCTAAGGGACAAGTTCTTGGGTTTCATTATTTACGTTTGTTTGATTGATATTTCCGGGCATGCCAAATGTTATGATCGTTCGTCCCATTAGTGTAGACAGTGTTTTATCCCGAGAGATGGTGGTGGTTCCTTCCCCGTTGGATGGTGAGATTCGGCAGCGACCTACACGTCGGCTTCAGAGATTTTCCCCAACCAAGAATCTCCGGCCGGTGGGTTCCGCTTCAACCGAACCAGCTCTAAGTTACCGACATATGTGGTAGTGGAGTGTCTGTAAGGGGAGAGGGTAAGGCAAGGAAAAGGAAGGAAAGATTGCGTGTGGTCTGTGGCACGTTTGTTATGGTGCTGCTCCGATATTTGTATACTATTGATTGCAGAAACCAAGGAAAACTACGGACCTGAGCAGCCAGTTACTAGAATTCTCCTCCTTCATTAGGTTTTACTGTTGAACGACTCACTGCTAGGAGGTTATTCAGTATCGAAATCGAAAATGCAAAGATTGAGACACGCGGGTGGATACTCAAAATCATTTTATAAAAAATCAAAAACCCTTTTTTTAAGTAAAATGTACCAGTGTATCGGAAAAAAGGCCAAACCTTTTAGGACATATAGAAGGGAGATTAAAGTAATCACATTTGACAATTGATATTTAGTGGGAAATTTATATAACAAAGTTACATTGTGATATTTTTCGCCGATTGATGGGTAATTTGTCGTGCACTAGTTTTTGGCAGGTGCTCGAAAACTCTTTGCATCAGAACGTGACCTGGCACGACTAATACAAGACAAGTTGCCAATCAAAGATACAAATGACATGTGTGATTTTGTAATATGACATTTGCTGCAAGTTCATTGCTAAATATAATCATCTTCTGCCCTCTACACGCCTTAAAGGTTAGTGACATTATATTCGCTTAAATTTTCAGGAATTTTCTCTGGATTGTCACCTATTTGACAAGATTCATTGAAAAAAAAGGAAAATACATCTTCATATTAATTTATGTAATTGTACGGTAAATTTCATTCTTACATCTCTAGGTCGGTAGTATGTTAAAGAGCAATCCTACACTTTCCATGTATTTAAAAAAACATCAGGTGTTAGTTTAAAAAAATCATTTATAGTACATGAATAAAATATTCCCTTTAAGACATGCAAAAGATGGTGTTCGACTTTTTGATCATTGGGAACTAGCATCTGTTCTCAAAGGACCGGTTTAGTTCTCAGCCATACGCGAAAAGCCCCGTCCTCACTAGGGGCTATACAAACATGATATGTGAGGCCTTCCTCCGCCTCCAGCCACGGCGACCGACGGATCCCGGCTCCTACGCGCCGCGGCGCTACTCGCTCACTTGCCGCAGCGGGACGTGGTCTTGCCACGGGGCAGGGCGGGGCGACGCAGAGCGAGGCGCTCGCAGCCAGTGCAAGACGTGACGGAGTGGGGCGGAGAACCAGAGGTGGGAGTGGCCGTGGAAGGCGTAGTGAAGCTAGTTGGGACGTGGTGAGGCGAGGCAAGGCGGATGGGGATACAGTGAGGTGGGTCAGAGCAGGTAAGAGCGCGGTGGAAGAGGACAGAGCGTATGGGTTAGGGCGCGACGGGGTGGGTGATTCGGGCAGAACAGAGGCTAAGCAGAGTGGGCGGGGCTGAATAAAAATGAGTGGAGTTGGTGAGACGGAGAGAAGGGGGGAGGAGAAGCGGTGCGGGTGGGGTTGGCGGGACGGGTGAGCGAGCGGGGCAGGTGGGGCGGGCAGGTCATAACAGGTCGTGCGGGGCAGGAGAGGAAAAGAGAGAGCGCAAAAGGTTGGGGAATCGGGAGATAGGGACGGTGAGTTCGGGCGGGGCATGGTGGGCGGGGGACAGAGAGGGTGGGGTCGGGCAGAGCGGGCGAGGTGGTCGGGAAAGGGCGGGGCAGGGCGGGCGGGGGACAGAGAGGGTGGTGTCGGGCAGGGAGGGTGAGGTGGGCGGGGAGGACGCGGGGCGGGGAACAGAGGGTGGGGTCGGGCAGGGAGGGTGAGGTGGGCGGGGAGGACGCGGGGCAGGGCGGGCGGGGGACAGAGGGTGGTGTCGGGCAGGGAGGGTGAGGTGGGTAGGGAGGACGCGGGGCGGGGGACAGAGGGTGGTGTCGGGCAGGGAGGGTGAGGTGGGCGGGGAGGACGCGGGGCGGGGAACAGAGAAGGTGGGGTCGGGCAGGGAGGGTGAGTTGGGTAGGGAGGACGCGGGGCGGGGGCGTGCAGGATGTGCAGCGGCGAGCGCGCTGGGTGCAGCAGGACGGGGCGTGGCGTGGCGTGGCGTGGCGAGTGTGGTACGAGGCGAAGGAGACGATGGACGGTGTGAGGCGGGCGGGCGCGCGCGCGCGCGCTGCTAGCTCACTCGCTCGCGCTCGTGCGCGCGCGCGCGTTTCACGTGAATTAATTCATTTCATTACGCGCACTCGCCCGCCCGCCTTGATTAGCGCGGCCAGGCAGAGCGGCGGGCGGCGCGGCGGGCGGCGGCGTTGGAGGTGGGGGTGGCGGTGATGGTGTCAGCGGCGGAGAGCAGTGACGTGTGGTTGCGATGGCGGTGATCTGTCGGAGTGGTGGGAGAAACGGTGAGGGGGAAAGGGGTGGTGAAAACGGAAAAGTAGGAGAAGAATATTTTGGAGTGGGTGAGGCAGTTGCAAAGACAAAGCAATTAAAGGGGTGAACAACAACGTTAGCAATGGTGGAGCTGAGTGGAGGCGAAGGAGATGGAGGCGGTGGGCGAAGTGCAGGTGATGGAAACAGAGGAAGCAGCTGTGGAGTGGGTGGAGACAGGCAGTGGCGGCAGCGATGGCGACAACAACGGCGTTGGCCAGGGAAGCAGAGTGGAGATGATGGAGGTGGCGGCAGTGACGAAAGCAGAAGCAAAGGAGAGGGTGGAGAGGTAGGTAGTGTGGGCTTTGGCGGTGACTAGGACAGGGACGGTTAAGTTAATGGATGAGGGGGGCGGTGTGGGCGGGGGCTTGTAAAGTGGGGGGCGATGGAGGCATATGCTGGAAGCGGGAGCGGTGGTGACGGATATAGGAGGCGGTGGCGAGGTTGCAGACGGAGTCAGTGGCGGTAGTGAGCGCTTTGGCGGTTGTAGTGGTGGTGGTGGTGGTGTAATAATGACGGAGGCTGATCGTAGCTTCAGTACTGCCCGGAGACGTTCGTAAGGTCAGAGAGGCCGCCGTTGGAAGCAGAATAAAAGTTCAGAGCAGCACACGGGGCGGCGTGGGTGGGCTGCGTTTGAGTTGCACGGAGATGCTGCGGGGAAGGTTTGCGAGCTAGAGAATAAACAGGAATGGAGGGAGAGGCGGTGCAAGCTCCACAAGCAAATATTGGAAAAGGGAAAATTGTTATAAATTTGATAGAAATGCAGAGTTAAATATTCTGAAGTATGAAAGAAACAATTCGCGAATGAAATGGTGAATAATGGTTGTCGATACAAATTAAACGTCTAACAAGAAGCACGAAAGAATAATTTCTCAATGGCCATGTGTTAATTAACTTTGTTAATTATCGCTTTTAACTAATGGAAGTGATTTTGTTTGAAGCTAATTGGATGCAGCGTCGCATTTATGAACTTTACTTATATGAAGCGAAACTAAAACAAAAAGTGAGTAGAATAGCTTGGAATTCACTCTAAATAAGGCAACGCATTTAATGTACCCTCCGGGGAGTTATCGGTTGAAAACGGGTTTCTACAAAACTACGGAAATTGGAAATTTCCCTATTCATTAATATTAGGCTACCTATGGTCATAGCCATGACTAAAATAAAAACTTGGAGTGACAAAATGGAGACTAGAACAATCCACCGAATGAATGAATGAATTTTGATAATTTCGATTGTACAATTTCAAGAGATGCACTTGGGTGTGGAGAGTTTGCTTTTTTTCTTGAGATTAGAGCCTCGTCAATAAAGCATTTCTAGTATTTGCTTATCTGGAAAATCCTCCCACAGGGTTTATGTTTAAAGCTAAGTTTGAACTCTAGAATTTTATTGTAAACACATACATGAAAGGGTTCGCAAACGTCCATGCCCGTTCAAAAGGAATTTATATAGTGAAAAGTAAATGTTATATTGAGCCCAGTTTCTTTTTTCTTCTCGTGTTTTGCTAATGAAACATGGTTACATCATCCATTCGACGCAACCACAGACGATGGCACTCGGAAACTTGATATCCTATTGCATTCACCTGCCAGGAAATAATATGGACCGCGACTGGGTTGTGGCAGGTGTAAGAGGTCGGCGGTGACGGTTCGGTCAGAGAAGAAGGCGATGCGAAAGGAAATTACTGGGGCACGGGCGGGGGGGGGGGGGGGCAGTGAAGGGCGACATGGGGGTGCCATTGCAGTGGAACCTCGGTTGGTATTAGCAGGTATGTAGGACGACAAGAGCGGGACGTTTAGAATAGTGAAAGTTTGTGGCGTCTGTGGTGTGTTCTATGATGTAGTGCAATCGACTGGTATATCCCAGTGCTAATCTAAACCTGATCGAAGCCTTGAATGTTTGAGGGCAAAAATAATCCTTCTTACGCCTTTCTACAGAGGGGGATGTAAAAGCGGCTGTCCCATGTTAAAGATTTTCAGCATATGAAATATCAAGAGCAACTAGGCCAAAATCAAATTGCCTGTTTCGTCACTCAACTAATACCTTCTTTCTCTGTTAGATGCACCTTCATGGGAGAAAGTGGAAAAGCAGGTCTGAAAGCCTGAGCTTCGCCGTTAATAAGGCATTAATGATTAATTGAAGGTGGCAGGGCAATCAGGATCAGGATAAGACCGGCGATAAAGAGCGCATTGGGTACAGCTTACTACTGAGCACACCTGTGAGACTGACAGTCGCTGTAGGAAGAACGATGGTGAACAAAAAACGGGAGGAGAGACGGAACTAAGACGGTCTGAAACTGAAAAGGCGAAATCTGAAGATGATTGAATTGAATTTGCCTTATTTTACGTGGCGAGACTCGGGTCATCAGGCCCGCTCTTCCGTCTGACCACGCAAATTTCGCTACGCTACTTTCATCAACTAGCAGAGAAAGGAGGTATTTCTTGGGCGAGAAACAGGCGATTTGAATTTAGCTCAGAGGCGTCATTTAGGCTTGAGGATCTTTTAAATGCAAGTAAATCTACTAACATGGGACAGCCGGCTTTACTTCCCCTCCGAAGGAAGGCGTACGAAGGATTTTGTCGGCTCCGATCGGGTTTGAACCCGCGAGCTTGGGTATAACAGTCCGATACGCTAACCGTCAGACCATCGCCGCCGCCAAGATGATAATGAGGGGTTGAGAGTGCCAGCAGCGGGAGGGCGCTGTTGGTGGGTCGCTGGCCAGCGAAGGATTGGGAAGAGCGAGAGGAAAGCGAAGCGTTCTCGAAGGGGGTGGTGTTGGAGATATTGGCGAAGTTGACGGAGTGAGGTGCGGTGCAACGGGAGTGTGCGACGGATCTGGAGTCGACGGCGCCAACGGAGCGTTGACGGAGATTGGTGTTGGCGACGTGGACGTCATTGGTCGAGTGATCAGCCCTGTTATCCGCGAGTGCCCCGAGCGACGTTGGCTGAGTGCGTAGCGATGGAGGAGGGAGAGGCATAGACGTAAAGGCGTCGATGGAGTGGGCAGCGTCGGTAGAGTGGGTGCCGTCTGCGGAGTGGGTAGCGTTGGTACAGCGGGTAGCGTTGGCGAAGTGGGAAGTGTTGCTAGAGAAATGCGGAGTGGGCAGCGTTGGTAGAGTGGGCGGTGGCACCCGAGTGGGCAGCATCGGAAGAGTGGGGGACGTCGCCGGAGTGGGCAGTGCCGGTAGAGGGGGTGGCAACAGCAGATTAGGCAACTTCAGTAGAGTGGGTGGGGTTGGCGAAGTCGGAGGCTTTGATAGAGTGGCGGCGTCGCCGGAGGGGGGCGACGTCGGCGGCGCGGGTGACGAGGCCAGGGAGGCGCCCGGCAACAAGGAGCTCGGGCGAGTCGCGCGACGCGGCGACGTGCGCGCACCCGCATCCCGTCACCCGCCCGCGGTTTACTGCTCGTAAAACCGCCGCCGCCGCCTGAGCTTCATTAGCATAAAGGCGACGCACCGCCGCCGCCTCAGCCGGGCGACGCCCTGACCCCGGGCGGCGGGGCCGTGTTGGGCCCCGGGGCCAGACGCCAGCCCCCACCGCGCTATCATCCTCGTCCGTGCCCGCGCCCGCCCGCACCGCTAGAGTGGAAATCCAGGGCTGACAGTATACGCGGGGCAGGTAGCCCCGTGGCGCGGCTGCAGAGTTAACGAGATCTTGGACGGAGGGATGGGGTGTCGGGGAATGTTTGCGAAACTGACCATATACGTTTATATTTAATTCAACTTTGATTCAGATTTAATTCGGGGAACAATTGAGATTAAATGGAATGAGAAATTGATTTGTAGAAACTTGATCAAAAAGTTACGATTATTAGACTACTAAAAACAGTAAACAGTATTCATGATCGTAGTTTTGTATTTTTAGAGCATTTATTCTTGATTTAATGTTGTTACCATATAACTAAAATAATAGTTTTGCTACTGATATTCTGATACCTTCTCATTAAATGCTCAAACAGCCTCACAGATCAATCATGAAAGTATTTACGTATAATACATATGCAATTGATAAAGCACGGTCACATGTAGGTCTGGGTTAATTTTCGTGGTATTTCTGTACCTTGGTGTTCCTTACAACGGTATTTCATTATTACTCGTTGCAGCGCAGTATTGTGCTGGCGAGTTGAAAAGACGAGCCAATATGACAACTTCTGAAAAATATCACTACGGAAAGGAAGCACTCAATTTAGGGTAGTAATATTGAATGAAAACAAGTTGAATAGATTTCATAAAATGATAAAGTTTTTCTAAATTCTGGAGTAGAGCATGATAATGACATGAGGGAAAATAGATAAGATATTCATTACAGCAAGAATTTTTATCGTACATTTTAACATTAATTTAATTAATCATTTATAAAGAAACCATAAAAATTAAAAAGCATAAATTGGTTATTGCGACACGAAATACATTCAGCTTCCATGTCTACAGTACAGCTATAAACTATTGCTTCGGTTCTCTCTTTAAATCTATTTAGGTAATCGCCGCATTTTCATTTTTGCTAGAATTCTGAAGAGCATGATGCGAAAAATTTGGAATAGGAGAAAACTCAGCATAATTTGAATGTAAAATTGTAGGAAAAGTGTATCACGAAAGTCGGACAAATTTGTCATCTGAATACTAGAATGCCATGAACAAAATAAATTTCACCTTTTTTAAAGTCATTTATTTGTGATAGTTGTGTGGGTTCACTTGTAAGGGACATTCGTTTAGTAAATACTTGGTAGAGTAAGTAAAACCTAGTCATCCTCATATCGAGTCGTTAAACTGCTAGACAGGGGAGGATTTAGGAATGGGCAGTGGTCAATTTGACATCTCTTTTCCCATAACCTCTGATACTAACGACACCTTAGCGTAAATTTGAGCTGAGCTTTAGGCATGTGAAAATGTCAAGTGCGATTGCCGCCTCAGTCAAGATTCAGTCACTTTTCAAGACAAGAATAGTGTAGCAGAAATTCACGGACAAAAGAGTCGAGTATACGTTGTAAATTTTCAAAGCAGAGAAGAGGAATGTTGACTTCTAGAAATGTCCTCATTCATGTCGTCACACCCGTCGTCACAGTTCTGCTATATACAAACAACTTCTGGGGCAGATGGGACTTGGTTGACCACTTGGCATGTAGTTAAGGATGAGTGATTAAAAATGATTTTACCCGTTTATTGAATTTTTAAATGATTTTCCCTACATGCAGAGACTTCAATTTGATGATTTTTCTCTAAAATTTACTTTCAAGTCATAACAGTTAAATCTACGCTTTCTTTCAACTCAGCAAATATATGGCTATTAAAATTAATCGATAAATATTGCATTCCATCATTAGTGCTCTGCATATGCCTGACATTCATTCTTTTACAGGAACTTTGATGGTCATTTATATCACATTAAAAAAACGAACTTTTGCAGTTAGAATTGGAATATAATAAATAAAATAGTAAAATCCTCCTCGGTAACCTCTACGGCAGGTTGTCAAATTTGCGAAATTTTTACCTGACTCGTAATATAAACGAATGTCAATAGCATAAGACACGGCAAGAAAGAAGGGTATGCTAGAAGAAAAAATGGGACTACGGAATGAATCAACGGGAACATAGCTCTGTACTATGTTCAGCAGTAACAAAAAAGGAAACAACACAGAATTATGAACGAGAGGGAGGGAAAGTGAAGAGATATATAGGAAATAGTATATAGGAAAGTAAAATGGAAGAAGAAAAAAGCATTGTAAGATAGAATATGAGAAGATATAGTAAAGATAAGGAAAAGAAAAGCAACGCAGGATATCGCAAATAAAAGAACGAGGACGTTAATAGATGGAGAATGAAAGGAACATGTAAAAAGTGAAACCGAGGAGGGGTACTGGAAGGAAGGAATAAAGCAACAAGGAGAGAGATAGAAATTGGGAAACCTAAGGGAAGAGGAGAGAGTGGGTCACATTGCAAAACGACTCAGCGAATACGTAAAAGAGACCACGACAGAGAATGTGAGGTGATAAGCTGACGAAAAAAAGACGCATAATAATGTGAACAGGCAAACGCAAAAAGGAGGAGGAGAGGGCAGGATATGGAGGAGACTCTGCTCTGACAGTGTTCGCAAGGAGGAGAGAGGAGGAAATAAATGCGGAAACAGAACACAATGAGATTAAACGACGATAGCAGAGGAAGAAAGAATTAAGAGAGGGGTAAGAAAAGCAACTCGGAAAAGTGCCGATAAGATCGCGAGTGACTAAATATGTTGAGAACGAAAAGGAAAGCAGGTGGGCAGGAAAACAGAGAAATTGAGAAGCGGAAGAATCAAACGAGCACCACAAGAATAGATAATTTCAAAGTAAGGAGACGAGAAAAATAGAGGAGGAAGGATCAAGAGAAGACGACACAATAAAGCAACTCAGCGAATACGCAAAAGAGACCGAGGGAGATGAACGAGAGGCGATAAGTTGAGAAAAGGGAAGCATGCAAATGCAACGCGGGTGTGCAGGCCCCACAAGCGAGTGCTCCGACAAGTGTTCGCGAGGAGGGCGGGGGCGGGCGAGCTACGTCGCCTCGGCATGCAAACCAGGGAAGCAAGGCCTCTCTTCGCGAGACCAGTAACTATTCTCAGCTCTCTGCAGCGAGCCCTGAAATCCAATTACGGCGCTTTGAATGCCGCTTTTAGCGGACGCTCCTCCAGCGGAATCAAATGTTTATGAGGCCTCTCGGGCCCGCGAAAGGAAGCAATTTCATTATTGCGCGCGGAGGGGGAGGATGGGCGGGGCGGGGCGGGGCGGGCGAAGGTGATGGGCGGGGAGGGCAGTGCGGTCACCCGGTCGAGATGAGCGGGCGGGGGAAAGGGCGGTCGGCGGTGGGGTGGTATGTGAAATATTTGGAGGGGGGGATGGAGTGGTGAAAAATTGAGGAAGGCGGTTAGTCGGGAGACGGGACTGCTGAGCCACGTGGAGAAGGGAAGCACGGTCGAAAAGAGGAAGAACAAAACAAAACATCAAGTGTTGCGGAATGAAAATTGCGTCACAGAGTCAGGTGGCTGAAGGTAATATTAGGGTGGGTAAAGAAAAGTGGGAGTTGGAAGTGAGATGAGAGGGAGAATAATTTTGAGGTATGAATGGCATAACCAGAAACCCCGTAAGAAGAAAAATAGATGATGCATTATTAAGTAAAACCCCTATTTAGTGTTTCTCGAATAATAAAAACTACACATTCTTTGATATTCCTCTATCTTGGGAATATGTTTTTTCTATAGTTTGGGAACTTTATGTTTATTTGCGCTATCTATAATATCGAACTTAAATATTTTTTGAAAGCATTAAAAACCTACAAGTTGTCAGCAGCAGAAAAAATGCAGCTGAATAATAATCCAATATAACCCTGCAGTAAATGAAAGATTAAAAGAACCTATACACGAATACTCCAAAAGCTTAGTGCAGTATGTATGAAAGGTTGAAAACGAGAAGGGTGACTGTGACATTTTATATATTCTGAGAAATTTCTTTATTTAGTTCAATATTACTGTAAAGTTGTGGTGCTTTGTTGAATAATTAAAATTACGGGATTTCAATTGTTCAATAAAACCACAAAAATACATTGCCCCTGAAATATAGCCTAAAATAAACACTTTTTCTTAGAATTTATAAAATATCACTTATACCGTTTAGGTTTTCACACATTCATATTCAGCATAACAGTACTATACAAACAAAGAAAATAAAGGGCGTCTGTTCGAAAAGAAACACGTGATTGGTGAATATTTAATAGAGGTCGACCTCTTTCTTTGTGCTACGCTGTCGCATGACACCTGTTGTGACGTAAGCAGGGACGCAATAAATATGAGAATTCAATCGCCGACGCGCAGTATGAAAATATGCAGAACAACAAAGACTTTCATTATTCAGTCAAAATAAAAATTGATGAATGGTTTTCGGTCTTGTTGCCGAGTGCGTGGTTATCTAACTATACTATAACCTCTTCTCACATGGCCAAAAGCTGCATAATTTTTCTATCAATTTCTGCGCGTATTAGAAATTAGCAATATAGATAACAAGCTAAGGAGCAAAATACAAGAAAAAAGTACAAGCAGCAAGTGATGTAACTGGAGCGACGCAAGACAACCGCGAGCTCGCACGTGTTCGTATAAAAAAAGAAGAACCGAACGGCTGAGAAGAGCCGGTCTGAGGGGGAAGGAGTTAGCGCCGGGAAGGCGTCGACAGGCGGGCGAAGGAGATCGCGGCGACGAAGGCTGAGGGCGCCGGGCGGGCGGGCGGGGGACTCGAGAGCGCAGCAAAGCGGGCGAAGGATCGAGCGGGGAGGGGGGGGGCGGGGAGGGGAAGGGGGAAGCGAGTGGCTACATTCCGCGAAAGTCGTCGCGTCGCCGGGATTAAAGGATTGAAATTGCTTTGGAGGTGTCGCCAGTCGAGCAAAAGTTACTCGCATCTGAAAGCGTGGTGCCGCGGGGGCAGAAGGAGGGGCGAAGGGGGGGGGGGCAGGAAAATGAGACGGCGACGGAACGGGAAATGGAGTAGGAGTCGCGCAGGGAGCGTGGAGTGAGGAACACATAATGGGAAGGGGGCAGGAAGAGATGGATTGTGCGAGGGGCGGATCGGCGCAAAGAACGGAGTCGACGCAGAAAACCGGGAGTAAAGTTGACGAACACATGCAAGGAGTGGTACACTAACACAGGACACCATCTCGAAACAAGTCCGGGAATGAACTGGAAATTGAAGCGGGAAGGTGTGTTGCGGACGGCAGGCCGAAAAATAAGGGTGGCGGGGCGATGAATCAAGAAAGATAGGAATAGAATGGCGGACCTGATGTAGAAAGGGAACTGGAACCCAGAAAAGCAAAAAGAGGAAAAACGTGAGTAGTACTGAGATCAGGTAGGAAGACTAGGTAACACATACGGAGTTGAGGCAGGGAATCTAGGGAAGAGACAATGAGGCGACAACGGCATCTTCGGGGAGAGATCTGGAGAAGAAGGGATCGGAAAACGATGTGGAAACAGAGGGAAAACTGAGAGGGTAATCTGGGATGGATCAGGCGAACGAGGTGACGAGAAGGAGCGTGAAAATTACGCGGAGAATACGAGAAGGAACGGGTAGGAGATGCAACGGCGACAACTAAGGCAGAGTTCCGGGCCAGATCGGGGATGAGTCTTCAGGCGAGAAACAGGGAGATAGCTGGGGCGGGGGCGGGGGCGGGGGCGGGGGCGGACCGAAGAACCGGAGAGACTGATTGGTCGCTTGATGATGTAGTGAGTCCGTGGCCTCCTCCAACATTCGTCTGATATGAAAGAGGGCATTACGGCAGGGACGTCTGCTGAGGTCGGGGTGGGATGGATTGCTGGAAGCTCAGCATGGAATGCAGGAGGCAGCCTGGGAAGGAGGGGCGTGGTAACCGGTTGGGGGAAACGAAGCAGGGGCCGGAGAATGGTATCAGGGCTTGAGAGCTATCCGTAAAACGGATAGTCGCCCAAGACGGAGCGTGGAGGGTCAGGGCGGGGAATGCGGGGTAGAGAATGGAGGGGTGTGTCGTTATGGAGCGGAGCAGGGTGGCCACTGTGTGGGGCGGGGCATGGAGGAGCAGCAAGTGTCGGGAGCAGTGTAGGCGCGGAAGGGCCGGGCGTGGAGTGTTTGGGAGTGAGCAGGAAGTGGAGAGGGGAGGTGCAGTGTGAGCGGGCACTGGAAGTGAGAAGGGCCGGGACAGAGCAGCACGGACAGGGAGTGACGGGGCGGGCGGAAGCAATGTAGATGGGGAAGAACAGGGCGTGGAGGGACGAGAAGGAGTAGGCAGGAAGTGCTGAGGCGTGGAGGGGCAAGAAGGGGAGAGGAAGGTTGTGGCGGGGAAGGCAGATGCAGGATGGGGCGCCGGACACGAAGCAGGTCAAAGCGCGGGGAGGTGTCGAGGGGCGGTGTCGAGGGGCGGGGCCGAGGGGCGGTGTCGAGGGGCGGGGCCGAGGGGCGGTGTCGAGGGGCGGTGCCGAGGGGCGGTGCCGAGTGGCGGGGCCGAGTGGCGGGGCCGAGGGGCGGTGCCGAGGGGCGGTGTCGAGGGGCGGGGCCGAGGGGCGGTGCCGAGGGGCGGGGCCGAGGGGCGGTGTCGAGGGGCGGGGCCGAGGGGCGGTGTCGAGGGGCGGGGCCGAGGGGCGGTGCCGAGTGGCGGGGCCGAGGGGCGGTGCCGAGGGGCGGTGTCGAGGGGCGGGGCCGAGGGGCGGTGTCGAGGGGCGGGGCCGAGGGGCGGGGCCGAGGGGCGGTGTCGAGGGGCGGTGTCGAGGGGCGGGGCCGAGGGGCGGTGTCGAGGGGCGGGGCCGAGGGGCGGTGTCGAGGGGCGGGGCCGAGGGGCGGTGTCGAGGGGCGGTGTCGAGGGGCGGGGCCGAGGGGCGGTGCCGAGGGGCGGTGTCGAGGGGCGGGGCCGAGGGGCGGGGCCGAGGGGCGGTGCCGAGGGGCGGTGTCGGGGGGCGGGGCCGAGGGGCGGGGCCGAGGGGCGGTGCAGAGGGGCGGGGCCGAGGGGCGGTGCCGAGGGGCGGTGTCGGGGGGCGGGGCCGAGGGGCGGGGCCGAGGGGCGGTGCCGAGGGGCGGTGCCGAGGGGAGGGGCCGAGGGGCGGTGTCGAGGGGCGGGGCCGAGGGGCGGTGTCGAGGGGCGGGGCCGAGGGGCGGTGCAGAGGGGCGGTGTCGAGGGGCGGGGCCGAGGGGCGGTGCAGAGGGGCGGTGCCGAGGGGCGGGGGCCGAGGGGCGGTGCCGAGGGGCGGTGTCGGGGGGCGGGGCCGAGGGGCGGGGCCGAGGGGCGGTGCCGAGGGGCGGTGTCGAGGGGCGGGGCCGAGGGGCGGGGCCGAGGGGCGGTGCCGAGGGGCGGTGTCGGGGGGCGGGGCCGAGGGGCGGGGCCGAGGGGCGGTGCCGAGGGGCGGTGTCGGGGGGCGGGGCCGAGGGGCGGGGCCGAGGGGCGGTGCCGAGGGGCGGGGCCGAGGGGCTGTGCCGAGGGGCGGGGCCGAGGGGCGGTGCCGAGGGGCGGGGCCGAGGGGCGGTGTCGGGGGGCGGGGCCGAGGGGCGGGGCCGAGGGGCGGTGCAGAGGGGCGGTGCCGAGGGGCGGTGCCGAGGGGCGGGGCCGAGGGGCGGGGCCGAGGGGCGGGGCCGAGGGGCGGTGTGGGGGCGGGGGCGTGCCCGCGGAGCGCAGGGGCGGGCGCGACGACGAGGCGCCTCTCAATGCCGGCGCCAGGCGGGGGCAATCGATGTCTTCGTTGTGAATGCGCAACAGGCGTCTCGCGAACTACTCGACGGAATCTCGGAACTATGTTGCATCGGCCCCAGAAGCTTTTGATCGTTAGGGGCGCAGGTTGCTACTTGACGGCGGAAGTTGCCTCAAGCGCCCTGCGCAACGGGACGGATTTCCTACGGAAACTTCGGAATAAGCTTGACATCTACCAATCAGGATTTTTTGAATTCTTACACGTACATCAACTACATTTCGTACATTCAATTCCTCTGATCTAAATGCGAGTTGGTCCGAAATAGAAACAGTAAGTTCACTAAAAAGTATTTTCGGAAAATTATCTATCATAACACACAATATTGTTGTACAAATTAAGAATAAAATAACTTAATAAAACTAAAATAAAACATGTTCCTACAACATGATGCGCATGTGTATTTCTTTCTATTACTGATAGTAAAAAAACTCATGCATGTTAAGCGAATGAAAGTAATGGCAAACTTTCATCTTAAAAGAAAACCGATGTATAATCTACCGTACATCTTGTGTCCTTTTATCAAGATCA
Organism: Gryllus longicercus; assembly: GCA_038098605.1. Classification (NCBI taxonomy): domain Eukaryota; kingdom Metazoa; phylum Arthropoda; class Insecta; order Orthoptera; family Gryllidae; genus Gryllus; species Gryllus longicercus. The sequence goes on along the minus strand of JAZDUA010000247.1, from coordinate 1,867,284 downwards.
CTGATTATGAAATACAGTTTGACTTTCCAGGATCCTTTTATTCAATACAGTCTGTCACGTATTAGAATCACATAGAAATATGTTTATATAGTACGTGCACGTTTTTGTGGTTATGAAATAATAGGTAATCATATCCGCTGCATAAGCTGGAGACTTAGAATCATAGCTACATTGGTAAACACACCTTGACAATAAATCGAAAAGATTCATTCACTGGAAAGACAGTTCGAATTACGTTTCTGTTTTTTTGAGAAATATATTTTAATTAGAACCGATAAAGAAATCAGACCAATATTTGTTTTAAAATTCAAATCCTAATTGAATCTAAAATATTTTTATTTTTTAAAATCATTCATAAATAAAAAATAATATTTTTCAAAATTTGACAACATTGTTTATGGAAAAATAATCGTAAATGCACCAGGAATATTTAAACTGAATAGTGAAACACTGAATATGAAACAATAATTGAAAACGTAACTGTATTGAAGGATTCATTTCCGTATCGATAAAAATATACGAGGATGAATACTTGAAAAACAGGGCTAAAAGTAATATTGTTATATACAACAAATTTTGTGTACTAAAAAAATAGAAATGAATTAATTTAAATTAGATTAAGAGCAAACATGATATTGCAAGTATTATTCGAAATAACTTTACGACACACATATTTCTATTACAGTGCTGAAGCAATGATTGTTTCCGTAGTCTCTATTTTTGTTACGATTCGAGGACCGAAAGTCCTACATCTAGTTATATTTCCTGCTGTGCTATTTGAAACTTATCTCACCCGCATCGTGAATAAATCCGACGCTGACAAATTACAACACATTCCGCATCGTGACTACATGCATTTTAAAACCAGATGTACTATCAGCAGCAGCAACAACGACGAGCACTCTTTCCATAAATACCACGGGAGATACTTTCTCCCGCAGATGGGTCTACTTTAGCCATAGATTAACTCATCGCAATATTTTAGATGTCACGTGCATATTACATCGCGAGTTATTTATTCGACGCACAACCCCTCTCGAGAGTACAGTAACTTCGCCTGTTCAGATTCCGAAATTCACTTCCCTCGGAGCACGCGTCGCATATCCGAACCGGTAAACACGCGCACGCCCTCTCCACAATCCCCTCTCGGCACGGGAGAGAGGTACGATGACGGTTACTCCAGGAGATAAGCGATAAAGGGAGAGATTCGTTTATCTTCGGGAAGCATCGGAGCAATTCCCTGGAATAACTACGGGGCCACCCCGCCCCACCCCTGACAGTGCCCCCGTTAGCGCTAACGCAGCACAGTGCTGTAATGAAAAACAAATCGAATCTCGTCGCGACGTAACCCGATTTGGCCAAGGGCAGCGGAGGGGAAGAGAAGGGGGAGGTCGTGATGCGGAAGAGCACGTGACACGCGCGAGACGTCCTGGAACAACGGACAATGCGCACTGTGCGACGGCACGTGTGTCCAGACGCGGCACCTCTCCCTGCAGCGAGTATTTTATTGAAAAAATTAATGGTGCTTCTGCAGTCCATACTTTATCGCATTATTTCTAACTTTCACAATTTTTGAGAATTCAGAGAAAACATTCAACGAAAATGAGATAAGCTCCAATTTTTAACTGCTTATACTCTATCCGAGTAAAGCAAAAAATTTGGAGCGATCTCGAAAAAAAATATGCAGTGCCTTTCTTTTAAGCAATAATTATGTATACATTACTCGTTTATTCAAAAAGTCAACATGCCCTTCTTTATAAATCTAATTTTTAGAACAGATTTCTTTAACTAAAAAAATCTCTTTCATCAATATTGTAGTTTTGCAATATTAACTTGTTTGCAATTACCCAAAAATACTGATAATTTACCGAACTTGAGACATACGCCATTTTTATAAGCGCACATTGCTTTATTTGAGAAAAAATTGAAGAACATATCTGAATCCGTTCTAGGTAAAATAATTGTTCAAAAATTGCCTTTATATCAAGCACAATTTACTCGACAGTGACTCATATTTTAGAAAAATTCTGAAGGATCTCATTTAAAGATCAGTCTTTGAACAACATATTTTATTAGGAACTAGTAACCTTGCGGAAGCAAAAATGCTGCTGAAAAAAGACCCCCCCCCCGCCCAATAAATATATATTGTTCATTGGAAGTACAAGGCAGAACAAAACTGACATTTCATACAGAAAAAACGCAACAGAAAACGAAATTACTTCACTATCATGACATATGCGCTGATTTTCTCTTTCCCTACGTTCAGTCTGCGTCTTTCGGGGCTCGCCGACAACGATTCGGTATGTGACATAATCTCTGCACAACTTCACTATTGCAGTAAAACCAAAAAAAACCCTCTGTCCCACTATTCTCTACACATTACATCAATAAAACAAATACACGCAAAAACAGTCAGTACCAAAATGCAATTATTACACCTGAAACATAACCTTGACGAATGCAAACGAATTGTAAACAACTTACGCGCCATCAAGTGGTGAAGTCGTACATTTATGGATACACTCATATCCACAATTCAAACAGATTACCTTTGGAAGAAAACAATTGACTACTTCTAAGTACACTATTGAATAATTTATTTATTTAGTTAATTTACACCATAAATGCTGATGAACTAACACAAACAACATCTGGCGAACACATTTTTTATTCAAAGGAAAAAGATGTACAATCGGTTCAGTAGAAGTTCAAACCGTAGCCGTGGCAGAATACTGTATTTTTGTTAAATATATAGATGAGCTCGGTCACTTCAGAGATTCTTCACTGAAGAAGGGAAGATACTGGGAACTTCAATACCTCAAACATTTGTGAACGAGATAAAACGTTTCCTGAAACACTGCTTTCTGTCCATAATTCAAAATTGATTGAGGTAATCTCATTTTCTCTAGATTTCTCTTGAATTTTTTAAAAGTAAACCTGCCAATATATCAGGTTGGCACGTTCCCACCATCAACAGTTGCCAATTGCTTTATTTGTGTAGCAAAGGAATTCATATTATTATTATTATTATTATTATTATTATTATTATTATTATTATTATTATTATTATTATTATTATTATTATTAATATGTTTATTTTCACAGCTTTCTGGTACATGTTTCAGGAGTCACACAGGTATTTCTATCAAAGCATGATCTCCATAATACAATAGTTTTACAACCGAATTAATTTTAAGAGCTAATTAAAAGGCAAACAATTCTACAAGTATGAACGCTTAAATTATTTTATTCATTAAACAGTAAAACAATTCTTAACATAAATATTTATTTAGGGACCCATAAATCTTCTAACTAAAGAACAAATGCTCAGTGCTCACAGCTTTCTGCAGAATGATAATTTATTATTATTATTATTATTATTATTATTATTATTATTATTATTATTATAACTGAAGCAGATTTGAACACAAGATACATTACAGATCATACCGCCATTAAGATCATAAGGGTTGATTCCCCGCATTCAGTCAACTATTAATACACGTCTAGGGGTCCCAAACGACCCCGGCAGTGCTGCGAGTACATACTTGTAGTGGTAATGCCGTAGCTCGACGCGGACAGCAGATCCCCCGCTGAGAGGGAAACGCGAACCCGCAGACGACGTGCGAAGGGGTTTTCCGGGGAGGCCCGCCCTTCGTCCGCTGCTCGAGGCGCTGCGAGGAGCGGGACGGGCAGGCAACGGCGCACGTGAAGCACCGGCCAGGGCGCGTGGGAGAGAAAGAACCGCGCCCTTGACCGTTCGCTTCGACCCTCAGTCGACCTCGCGCGTGGGCGGGATATGTCGCCGGGACGACCCGGCAGGTGGCGCGGGACGTGGGTGGTGCCGTGGCCCCGCGTGCGTCGGTCGGTCGGTCGGTCGGTCGGTCGGTCGGTCGGTCAGGCGGGCGGGCGGGCGGGCGGGCGGGCGGGCGGGCGGGCGGGCGGGCGGGCGGGCGGGTGGGTGTGTGTGTGGGTGGGTGCAGTGCGCAGCGGATATTCAATATCAAACAGTTTATTAAACATCGTGGGCGACCGACATTAGGGAGACGTGCGATCTGTGCTCGATTTTGTGCACAGATAGAATCTCTACAAATGCTGAATTATGAACATAGGTGTGAACGAGCCTTTCGGTAAGAATTAAAAATAATATATTCACTCGTGTGTAATAAAAATGATGTCCACAGGAAAATCAATTTCACAAATCATTCGCAGATTTTGGCTGTTATCTCCTATTACGCTTTCAGTGAAGGGATCGACTTGCTGCCGCGAGAGGATTAATGCAGGAAGATTTCAATAATTATGCGTCTCACTGCCCTGAAGAAAACGTGCACAGATAGTAAAGCTACAATAATGTCCGGAAGAAAAATAAGGGGCCATCTCAAAATTTTCTTAACGGAACAGGGAAACTGGATGGAAGTCACTGACCGAGAAATACACAGTAATTCCGAAATCGCGCCAGAAACCGCTTCCCTCTCCGTCTCCCCCCCCCCATTTCTCCCTCTTTAATGTATCTGACAACCGACTGGTGTTGCTGGGTTGACTATCAAATACGAGCAAATGTCACATGTATAAATTCAAGCCCCTCTGTAATATATAATTTACTTCTACATATACGAATTGGCAAAAAATAATCAATTTCCACTCCTATACATGCACTAGAAGTACGCAACATTTTTTCTGCGTCATCTGTATATTATTTCTAAAGGAGGGATTTAATTTCAAAACGAAGTACCGAGTGATTTTAGAAAAGTATTGTCTATTTCTAAAGATATTTTTTCGAATTCTGCAGTACCTTGAATGAAGTTTCTTTGCAGTTCACCCGTAGAATGCAACAATTAACTATTAAAATTACAATGCCTTAGCGCGTCCTGACAATTGTTGGAATATAATTGGGAATTTGCCGGATCGAATTCCGGGCAGGTAATTTTGTTTTCGCCGTTTTCGATACACAAAAAATTGGAAATTGTTGTAAACAGACTTAAAAATATTGACAACACAGACGTAAGAGCTTTTCACAGTGCACACTGCTTTCTTTCATGTAAATCGAGCTGGTGAGGGCTCCGCTTGCAATCTGGAAATGCGCCAGGAAAGTGTGTTGACCCTGCAATTATTTTCGCGAGCCAACGTTTTTCACGATGTGCCCAATATTTTATTTTGAACTTTAATTTTTCAGGAAGGAAATAATAAAAGAAAACAACAATTTTTCAAAATCCTTTCGCTAGGTAACAATGTGAAACGCGCGGAGGCTTTCACATAGGCGTTTCTCCACAGAGCGTTTGCGTCCTTGGCCTATTTCGCAGTAAGATCCCCACCAGATGTTACGCAAGTTCAGCATGTGCAATTTATGAATGTATTTGACATTCTTGGTCAACTGCCTGACTTTGCCGGCTAGATAACGGTATCCTCCATGTCTGGGCCTAGTTTAATTCCCACGCTAGGTGGTAAGAGAGACATGTGGGGAACATGACATATTCCCTTCACCGTAACTAGCAAACTCAGCCTGTCTGAAGTTTTCTCCGTCACACCGCTACAGGAACTGAAACTATTTTCAAATGTAAAATTTAAAATGATTGAATAAATAATGTCTGTTTCGTATTTAGTTACGCAATTTCTGCCCTTACACTTTATACAGCATGGCCTCTTTGCTTGAAGTACCTCACTGCAACATTACTAATACAAGCCATTGGATTAAAAAAACAACACTGCTGTACGAATGCAATGACAAAGAACTTTCAAACCACCACTATCAAATGGACTCAAATGAATAAATGAAGACTGTATTAGATCTTATGATGTTGGCCAAGCCACTAGAAGCTGCTGACGTGACACACAATACAATATTTGGAAAGGGGTAAGGGTCAGTTTCTGCCCAAGGCCGCACCAGAACATCGGTATCCGTTTTTTTTTCTACATCCAAATATTTAGGAGCAACGTGCGTAGCGCGATGTGTGGCTGGGCGGGGGCGGGCGGGGGGGGGCGGGGGGATGCGGGTGGTGGCTGGGCAAACAGTGCACGCGTGCAGGTGGCGCAGATTTCGCCAGAGCACAAAAAGAGTGATGCAACTCAAAAAAATTCATTTTGCAGGAGAGCAGTTTTACTCTCAAAGGAGCCGTTTATTTCGGAGACAAAGAATTGTGTTTTAGATTAAACTAGTAGTCTGAAACAGCAAAATTACCAACACAAATCGGTTTTCCGTATAGTAATATACACACTGCCCAAAAAGATCAAAATACACTCGAATATCACACCATAAAATAAATGTTTTAACAAACACAGGCTTCAGGAATACTACACTAACACAGGTTACGACATGTCCAGTTTGACATTTTTTTACATACCAAGAATTTCAAACAAGTTGCTGTTGGTAATGTAACACGTGAATAGCAAGTATTTCATGCAACCTCTTCCTTGCAGCTTTGCTGATGCGTGAGGTCTGCTGTGTTGTAATCAGTGGCGTATGTACCAGGAGTATGAATAGGCAAAATGATCAAATGTTTGTATTTTTCAAAATCAAATCTGCGCATTTTTTTGGATTTATTCCGAGTTCCTGGTTATCTAATGAAACAATAGGCACCTTCTCACATCACCGGAATTACGTAGTTCCTTTCAATTTCTGTTCGTGTTGTGAAGTACAAATGCACAGGTAAGGCCCTTGGGGGATTTCGTGATAATTTGCGCACTAGGCGGTCAATGCTACCATTGGGAGCATTCAGACTTAAATACGAAGAACTTCGAGTCATACTTTGTGAGCTGCTTGAAGAGCACATTAGCCAGTACTAAGTTGCTACGTACGTAACTGAAGTAGTAACGGTGACGAGTGTTAGATGATACGTGATAATGAGAAAACAATCTGCTGATGAGATGTTTCTAAGACTTGCAAGAGAGACGGTTTGTAGTTTCTATTTCCACTGAGAAAAGGCAGTCGAAAAACTTATGTTTACACGATACCATTTAACATCAGTTGACGATTTCTAACCTATTTTTAGGTTAAAATACTTCTCACGTACCCAAAAATCGTCTAACACTCAGAAAGTCACATTACTTTAGAAAGCATTCTCTTACTAATGCCAATATTAGGCGGACGATGACCGAAATGATCCGTTAACACTGATTTATCCAAATCATTTTCCGAACGTGCGGATTAACCGGTTAATTTGTTAATTCAACACACTTAAAACTTAAAACTTTGGCCAGAAAGCTATAAAAGTTCATGCGCGGTCTGCGGCTTGTTTTGTTAGGGTACTGTTCCGGCTTTCACCTGGTGTCGATCGGAGAAACTACCAAAAACTACCGATCAGAGCAGCCGGTCGCTAGAATTCTCCTCCAGACAGCGGCTGGATTGGACGTAGCTATGTAGCTAGTGTAAAAAATTCTCTTGTGACACGAACCCTAGAATCTCCTGGTCACAGACACTGCAGCGACATCAGGTGATATCCTGATCCACCTCTACCGACCCGTCATGAATAACCATTATGAATTTTTACTCGTACAATTTTTTCAAACGCATTTCTTCATTAACTGAAAAATATTTTATATTTTTCACTTTCCATGCATACTGACGAATACAAGCGACGTGTTACAGGGTGTCACAGGTGTGTGTCAGTGGGTGGACGCTGTGTGGAAGCTCCGCATACAGCAGAGAGAACGGCGCTTTCACTGTGTGGGCGATCTGTGAATAACGCAAAGGTCAACTTTCTCGCCTTTAAACTCAGGGTTTAATTATTATTTTTTTACGCGTCACGGTATTTGCCCAAGAAAATATGTATTTCGTTATTTCTATCAACATAAACGACGAATACCTTCGGTTACTAATATCACCCCGATATTTTCTCGCCGAATAAAATATCTTTTAGACACTTGTATTATTCTGCAACAAAAATCAATCAACATATAGTTCTGTGAGGTTGGTGAAGCAACCATGATGGATCTCGCATAGTTACAACAAAATGGGCAGCGTAGAAACCTTTCACCATGAAAAACAATTAGGTGTGTCAACGTTTATGGTGATCGGTCAAACGTTGTCAGAGCAGCATTTTGTCCTGTTGTACAACGTATGTAGACCATTCCGTTAAATTGCTCCATATATTCCAGATCTCTGCTAGAAGAAACATACAGATAAAGAATATTTCAGAATAAATGGTAGAAACTTATAGGTGCTATAGAGGGTTTCAAGATAAGCACGTTTTGATAATTAACATTTAGTGAGAAATTTCATTGAAACCAAGTTATACTTGCGACATTTCTGCCTCATTGGCAATCAGATCGTAATGCAGTGATGTTTGGTAGGTAATGATTTTTCGAAGACAACGGGTCTTGTCTACCTTGCTTGTGTGTCAAAAATTGTACTAATAATAAGCTTGATTCCCACGAACGTAGTTTTCTCTTTGCGTGTTTATTTACATGTAGACCTCGCATCAGGTGCAAACGGACGAAGTTCGCCCAGAGCGAACGTATATGCGAAATCGGATGCACAGAGAGTCTAGTGGAAGGGAGCTTCTCTAAATGTGAATGAGGCAGAGAGAGGGAGAAAGGGTAGTTGGTTGCTGGAGTGCTTGTAAATTACATCCGAGGAAGATAGCCGCACGGGTAGACCTCTTAAGCATGACGGGTTTCACATTAAAAATGCCGGACTTTTATTGAGGTACATTGAAATATGATTATATTATCAATTAAAAATGACTGATAGAAACTCAATGAGTCAGCAATTTTTTGTGAACAGAACATAGATGATAAATATGAACATATTTATCATTATTATTATTATTATTATTATTATTATTATTATTATTATTATTATTATTATTCGCGTATGGGTCACTACTGACCACGCAACACATTTATCTCTCCGAGACTAGTTGTATTCTATCCTTAAGACAAGGTTGTTAGTCTTGAATATCAATTAGTTGGGATATGATGATGTTATTGTTGTTTTTGTTATAATTATTATTATTATTATTATAGGATGGTGATGAGTGAAAAGTCTACGATGATGGTAAGAAGTGTTTGATGAGTCAGTTGGAGGTGTTCGTGGGCTTTTAGAACCATCCCAGCATTCGCCTTGAGAACGAGCGAAACCACGAAAACCCCTGCCCGGGGATCGAATCCAGACCTCCCGATTGAGAATACAACGGGTTGAACCACTTCGATGTATATTTAATATTTTTTTAAAAGCAAAATTAATAGAAGTTATTTTCACATAATATTTTCAAATGACAGAGATTCGTCGAAGTGATTCTTGAGAAGAGTTCTTTAAGACAGCAAATGACACTTGAAATTTAAGAAACATCGCAATATTTTTTTTGAAAGATTTGTTGGTTTCAGCAAAATCCATTGTTATAGACGCATGTGAGAAGATAAATATGTTGGAATTTCAAACACTGAAATTATTCAAAATCAATAGATTCGATTTTTCTCAGTTCAGATTTCCCATTCCATTATTAATAAATAGAAAGAAATTAGACGCATTATATTTTATTCATTCGGGTTATCTATTGAAATACGAATTTCTATAAATAACAGAGTTATGAAATCTCGGGGTGCCCCATTTTCAGTTTTCATATTAACACAAAAAATAATATTATTGTACTTTGTTGAATACACCATTCTCGATAAGTACTTAACATTACGGTTCATGAAGAAGAAGACATTTTGTTTTTCATGCAAATGAATTTTTTTGTAATTTTGAAGAAATATTTTGAGATAAAAATATACAACTGACGAATCGACATGACTACGTTGAAAATAGATGTATCTGAACCTGAAGTAGTTTTTGGAAGCTCAGTCTCATCTTTAGCTTATAACTACCCGTCACTATCACTTTTAATGCGTTTCATTGGAAACAAATATCTATGAACTAGTAGGGATGCGCGGCACACCATGGCGATTCCTCCTCTTAGGGTTATAACTCATCAAATTCTCAATTTTTTTTAGAAACGCGCATGCCAACGGTTAAAGATCTACCATTGAATGAAGTTATGCAAAACCATTCATGCCACAAGAAACAGTATGGTGGAAAATAATCAATATGGTAGGTTGGAAAGCTGGGATATGTATTAAAATTTCGGATAGAAAAAAGGCACGCCGAAAATGAGATATGTTTGGGATGCATATTGACACCCAATTCATAATTTAATCAATAATATTTATCACTGTTTTTGTTTTAGAATATGTCAACGAAAGGGTAGTAATATGTGATTAAGAGTTCCTGCTTTCAAGGATCAGCATATCGCAATCATCATTTACATTCATTCTGAAAATCAAAGAAATGTTAATCTGCAGTCTAGAGAGCGCAATTGCTTAATTTTTACACATTTCTGGGTATGTCTTCCCGTAAAATTCATTGAACACATTACAGTCAAAGCAGCCCTGAAAATGTCGTACTTTCGCTACATATAGAAATACGCACATATCATACGCAGAGTATATTTAAACAAGGATTTAATGGAAACTTCCGAAATAGTACTGTTGAGGTGATTGCAATACTTTTCCTCCCTTTTATAGTTTAGGGAGGCAAAGTAAAAATAATGATGGTGAACCAAAAAATTAATTGGTCTACTTTAATCCTGTTGCAATACTTTACGTTACTTATACTGCGAGAGGGTGAACAATACCTTCTGAAAATAGAATTACTTCCGGCCTCATTCCTTTGAGCAAAGAAGCAATGTTAAAGAACCAGTCTCACGGATCAGAGCTCGCAGTTCAACTGTTTATTCAACTTCCGAGTCGCAGATCCAGAAAATATAATAACGTGTTGAATGGATAATTCTATTTGCAATTCACACGTCTTGCAAATACATTGTTACTTTACGCTTTCTGCCATTGTTTATTCGGAAGAATGACTCCGTGAAAATGTAAAGAAACAAATTTTCACATTTTTAATGCTAAAAGTGAAGTGAAGTATTTCATTTTAAAATAATGTCCATGCTCTCGTTCACTGTTGCAAAAGAGGGACGTACACGCTAACTTATCTTTAAATTATAGTACACATGCAATATCATGTTTGTTTTATATATTTCTCTCTTTGCAGCTTTTAATTCAAAACCTGCATTATTTGAGAATTTTATATTAGAAGTTAAAGATTTATACTTATTTAACATAATCCATTTCAAATGAATGAAAAACTCGGTCATATGCATAATACTGCTCCACTTGATAACAGTCAATAGCATTATAACATCCTATCGTTTTAGAGAAGAAAGAAACAGTTTTCGGCATTCTTTGCTCTCCAGCATTCTCGCTTATTTATGGGTTTGTAGATCACGAACCTATTCCGTTCACTACGTGATTGAATAACAAAGTATTTAGGCATAAAATGCGATGGTTGTTTGATGATCCTGGAAGCCGGAGGTCGAAATCTGAGACCCCTGTTTGGGCATCCGCAACGAAGCGTCGACTGGGCCTTAAACGTATTAGTTCAGAATACTCCTTTTCCGTTGTCTTTGGTTCACATCAGTAACGTGTTGTAATTCAATACTGTCGGCTTTTCCTCAAACCCTTGCTTCCCTGAGAAAGCGAAGTACATAATAATAATAACAGATGCAGATGGGGTGGTAGGGAGTCAGGAGGAATGTGGGAAGCGGGATGAATGGTGAGGCACAGGCGCGTTGGGAGCTGCTCCGCGAAGGCTGTGTACGATGACAGTGCTGAAACTATGTGCTGTGTTCTACGATGTGATTGTTGAACTGGCTTGTTTCTGTATATGTATTTATAACGAATGCTCAATAAACTGTTGTTGTTTACTTTGATATACTTATTTTTCTGTATATTTCACATACTAAACTCGAAAACCTCTAATTTGACAGTATTATAAGTGACAGATACATCCACCCATTGAGCCATACATACATTCTTCGTGATTTTTGGGTACAAAATGGCAATTTTACGACTGAAAATACAAGATGTGTTATTGAGATGATCCCAATTCGTTTTTTCTCAATATTATAGCTGAGGAAAAGTAAAAAATAGCACATTATGAAACGATGATGTAATGATGGGTAATACACGAGTTTAATTGTTACGATACGAGCGATTATCGTGAACTTCACCCAAATGTATTACCCATTACATCATGTATGTACCCATGTATGTACATGATGTATGTACCCATTACATCAAGTTTCAAACGGTACATTTCTACTTTTGGTAACTTGTATCAGTTAAACTTTTACAAGTTTTGAATTGTTACATTGAATGAGTTGACATGCAGCATTTAGCCAATGCCAGGCCACCTGGCGGACAGCCCCCTACCTTACCCTGCCGCAGGTGGCTTTGATTTCCCACTGCGCTAGTCAAATAGAACAAAAGTGAAATTACGATAAAATTTATTTTCAAAAAATATTCCACGTCAAAATTACTAATAATAAAATAACTTAAAACTGACAAGCATAACACAATATTAAATGCAACTTTAATGTACACAATCGAACGAAACGTTTAATAGAAATTGTTTTATTTAATCCTCAGTGATTAAGTGGCAATACTTGTTTTGTACTCTTACTTCTGGTTGGTTAAGAACTCGTATCATTATGAAACGGGTTGCAGCCAGCAAATGACAAAATTATACAGTGGGAGTAGAAAAAAAAATATTTACATGCGGTCAGGGGCGTGGAGTGGAGTGGAGCGGAGTGGAGTGGTAAGGCGTGGCGTGACGCGGTGCGGGGGCGAGGTCCGGTTATCCAGCGCAAAGCGCAGCGGCGCGAGGGCGAGGGCGAGGAGGCGGAGGCGGTTGCGATGAGTCAACACGCGCTCGCCCGCGCATCTTGTTTTCGCTCCCAGAGGGCGCGGGGGCGGCCGGCTTATTTCCGGTGTGCAGCCGCCCGCTCGATTGCCAGCCGGGGGCGCCACGCCTCACCGCGTCGCCCTTGACCGCACCTCCCTCCCCTCCCCTCCCCTCCCCGGCGCCGCCCTTCGCTCACATGTGGCAGCCCCGGCGACCGCCCACTCTGCATCTTCTCGCGGAATCTCCATGAGCTCACGCGTCGTTTCCATTTGCTGGGGCGCTCGTCTCATCTGCGCCTCGCCAAGATACCTCTCGACCTATTTCTTCTACACGACGTAAACATTTTTACGTAACTTACGTAACATGGCAAAGGACTTTTTTGAAACAAAATTGCGTTTCTGGAATCAAATCAGCGAAACTGAAGTTATGGATATAAGGATTTTAATGAATTTTCTTGTCTGTGTAATTATCTCTCAATCTTGGATCTTTAAATTATTAATGATAATGGTAGTATGTATAATATTTCGGGCATTAGTAGATGTGGTAGGTTCATTGATTTTAAACTACTTCCAGGCTTGTGAACGCGTAGGGCAGCAACCCAGTGCTTGTGGTGACCTAGAAAGTGTGTTCCTGCTTCCCATTCGTACGTGGGATCCGGCGCCGAACTGCGAGATGACATTTCTCACAGATGTGTTTGTTAGTGCACTGCATGTAAGGGGAGATGTTAGGAGTAGCCCTTGACATGAGCCCCACGTGCACATAATTTTACCTTTACGAACTAAATTTCCCACTTTCCTGACAACGCGTTCACTCTAAAACTGGCTTCTTTGCGTCCTTTTTTTTTATTTTTATTATTGTTTGATTCCTTCATAAAGTTGATAGAAGGGGGAAAACGAGATACTGGAGATTCTGCGTTTCAAGCAAATGCAGTATTATGATATTTTTTTGAAGAAAATGTTTACCTCATAATAAAAATTTGAATATTGTAAAACAATATATTATGAAAGGACAATATTTTTAAATCAATAGTTTTTACAAAATAAAAAAAATGTCAATGTTCAAAATGTTTAGGTTTTAGCAAATCGTTTTTCAAAGACCATTTGCATGTCAGCCGCGCCCAACTCTAACCTCCTGACTACTCTCGGTAATAATGTAGTCATGCGCTGCATGAAAGTGTAAAAGTGTGCAAAACGATAGGAAAATACAAAGAAAAGGAAGAAAAGATCGTGCGAGGACCTTGGCCCCTTTGTTAGGACACTCTTTTGGCATTCGCTTCGTAGTTATCGAAGAAACCAGGGAAAATTACCCACGAAAGCAGCCGTCCGCCAGAATACTCCTCTAGCCGCGGTCGAATCCGATCCAGCTTCATATTGAGTATTTACTAGGCTTTCCGGGTGATGCCGCGTCCATGGCGAAGGTGCCGACGTTTCGGCCGCCATTTTGCGACCTTCCTCAGGGCTCCTCACGGCGCCTGAGGGCTGCGCGGCGTCACCCGGACAGCCAAATAAATACTGACTCCGGCCGCGGAAGCTTACGCTCTTACATATTTAGCGTCGAAATGCCGCCACCGCCGGGAATCGCACCCTCGTGTCGCTGGTTTTCGTCTTCTTCCCCGCCTTTGGTGGAGCGACATACCGCCTTGCAGGCGAGCCGCGCGCCGCGCCAGATTCGCGTTCGCATGCGGCGGGGCGGCGCCGCCCGGCGCGTTAGATCCGTATCTTAAGCCGCCCTCGGAGGCGCCGCGCCGCCGCGGACAGCGCGCCCCAAGCCCCACTAAGGCCCTCTCGCCCTTAGCCCCACGCCGCGCCGCCTGTCCTCGTCGTCGCTCACGCCCGCGGGGCGAGCGAATGCGGGCTCAAACGGGTGGGTGAGCGGTAGGGGCAGGCGAGCGAGCGGGCGGGCGGTTGGTCGGGTGGGCGGGCGTCGGGAGGGGGGGCGGGGGCGGGCGGGTAGGTGGGTGGGGGATGGGCGGGTGGGTGGATGAGTGAGTGTGTGGGGGGATGAGCGGGTGGGTAGATGAGTGAGTGGGTGGGTGGGGGATGGGTGGGTGGATGGGCGGGTGGGTAGATGAGTGGGTGGGGGATGGGTGGGTGGATGGGCGGGTAGGTCGGCGGGCGGGCGGGTGGATTGTTTGGGCGGGGGGGGTTGGGCGGGCGGGCGGGGGGGTTGGGGGGCGGGCGGGCGGGCGTTCGGGCGGGCGGGTGGGTGGGTGGGTGGGCTTCGGGCGAACGAAGGTGAGTGGGTGTATTGGTAAGCAAACGAGCTAATGGTGGGTGGGTGAGCGAATGTTTGGGTGAGTGATTGGGTATTTGTTATTCAGATGGTTGGTTTGTTCGTTGGTTGGTCGGTGTAAGTGGGGAGAAGTTAGGTGGTAGAGACGAATACAATAATCCCTCGAACTTAGCTACCTAGCAGGAGCTACTTAAGCATTGATTGATACGATATAAAAACGGAACAGCCAAACAAGATTACCCAGATTAACTGCACTCTAGACGTAAAAGCCTCCACCGTTTGATAATAGGTTAATTTAGATAGTATCTGTTCAGCAGAATACTAGCACTTACTAGTACTGGCGTGTGAGTGTCCGCGTTACGACGCCAGAAGGTAGGCGCTGTTGGAAGACACAGTGACATTCAGCAGAGGCAATTCTTCGAAAGAGGTCTCAAGCTTTAGGAGAGCTACGATCATTTCCTTTGGCCTTGAAAAGTTACGTTTATAAACAGTTTTAATTTGTGTTCCAAATTTAATTTATTCTACATTTGCAAGACATATTTTCACTTAATATCTTTTATCTATCGACGTTACAGTATAGTCTACTGATTGTATTAAATAGTAGCAGCTTCAATGCTGCACAACTGTTTCTATACAATTAGAGACTATACCGAGCATTCAAAAGGAAAGTAATATTAATTTTAACAGTGATATTTAATGCATTATATACCATTTGGATTGTATAATTGTAAAAAACCTGTAACAAGTATTTTACTTCAGCTTCTGTGTCAATGACCCCCATTTCCAATAGGTTTTCGTCAAGTTTCCCTGATCCTCGAACAAATGCTGAGATGGCTTTTGTTTTGCATCTGGATATAAATGTAACTTCAAATTGACTTCTCCCCTTAGCACGTTACACAGTTTTTAACTGTTTTCGACGTAAATAAATAAATAAAATAACATGAAAAGAACATTTCAAAGACTATTTCCGTAAATACCATAATCTTTACATGTAGTTTTAGACAACGGAGTATTTGCATAATTATCAAATGCATGTTAACTTCAACTCTGGATAAAACAGAACGTATCGTCTGCTTCAACGAGTAGCGTCTGTAATAGCATGAGAATAAATGTGTATTCTTCTACTGAGGTAAGCCGTTGCATCTTATACCACGCGCACAAGTAGAGCAATGACGCCAATAATGAGTGGGTGACCGAATGTTCAGGCTGCCAAAATGATTCACAGGCGGGGATGTGCAAAGGTTTAATGTATGAAAATATGAGAAGTCCAATGCCAAATAAATGACAATGGGAGGAGTTTAAAGGGAAGGAAAGAATGCGTCAAGACATAAAACAACATAAGGAATCAGAAATGTAATAGTGTGAAAATACGTTTGAGAGATATTCTGTTTGGAAAATATTGCAAAAATATTATTGGGTAGATATCTAGACAAAGGGCTAAAAGAATTCCATCTAAATAGTAAAAAGGTAAAAAGAATACTCATGAATTTCACGGTAAGTGGTAGGAGCAACTGAGGTAGTAAAGAGCCCTATAATCTAATTGCAGAAAAAAATGGAAGCCAGTTGAAATGAACAATAGATTTAAATTTTGGGGAACATCTCACGCATATGAAGTGTTTACATTGCGCTCATGCCCATGAGAGTGTAAATTAAGTGCGTGAAATTTTAAAAAAAAATTGGAAAGGGGTGAGAAGGAAATCGTTAAAAAAGTAGAAGGACCACACCAGAAAATCAAAAGAATATGATAGTTTGCAGACTCCACGAAATGAGGAGGATAGCATAAAGATATGAACAAATCATTAAGATAAACGCAATGAATTAAAGTGAACAAAAAAT
Source organism: Gryllus longicercus (assembly GCA_038098605.1). Classification (NCBI taxonomy): domain Eukaryota; kingdom Metazoa; phylum Arthropoda; class Insecta; order Orthoptera; family Gryllidae; genus Gryllus; species Gryllus longicercus. The sequence goes on along the minus strand of JAZDUA010000247.1, from coordinate 1,850,498 downwards.
GACACAAAACAATTATATCAATCGAATAAACTTTGAAGATATTATACCACTACGACAGAAATGAAAAAAGTAGTACGCAAAGGAATCAGATGAAGGAAAACAGAGTGGGAAAACAAGTGTCCTCATTGTGCACAAAAGAGTAAAGGAAACAGAGAAAACAAACAAACGAGTGAACAGTACACATAGCGAACGAGAAGGAGCAGTAAATCACGAACAAGAGGACGGCCGCAGCAACAGGCAGCCACGCCACACGCAGGAGAGAATCCAGGAGTCCAACGCCATGTAAACCTGACGTCGAGCGCGACGATAAAACTCGACGGGAAACGAATTGTGAGCTACACGCACGCAACCCCACACACCGCCACGGATAGCTCGCTGGCCGACACGAGGCGATATGAGCAGTCGCATTAGACATGTATAGAGCCAATACGTTTTTTGTTAACTTTTTATTAATTTGTGCGAAAAGGAATAAGCGATATCTAGTAGACTCAGCTTTAATTTGTGTTTCGGAAATTGTTAATAAAGACAGAGTATTTAGTTTTTAATCATATTATTAACTGAAATTATAGGAGCGTAGATATATAAAGTATAAATATTTGATAATAAACATTTATTTTAGAGAAAAATAGTTTTATAAATTTAGAGTTGATTTTCAGAAGTGAGAAAATTTGCGACCTGTTTACCACAGTAGAAGAATACCTATAGAAATAGACCTATTGGAATTGGGGGTCATTGACACAGAAGCTGAAGTACAATACTTGTTACAGGTTTTGTAAAGCTGAAGTACAATACTTGTTACAGGCAAATATTTAACGTTCTCCCAATAAAATATTTGTGCAACTAAATCTTCATTCTCTCTCTGTATCCACAGAGAAATATCTATTTCTTTTAATTCGTTGCTAGTCTACGTAGGTAAACGTTTGTCATCGAGCACATTTTAAAAATGGTGATGCAAAGTAACAAAATCAAGAGAAATAATTCGATGAGTTGACCATCAAGATGGGGTGTTGCGAATAGTATCGGAAACGATCAATTTTCATAGAAATGCATTTCCAAAATAATTTGCCGATATTTATACTGCAATGTTACTTTAGTAGTAAAACCGAATACCATATCTCACCCAACAGAACGTTCTATATAGATAGGCACATGCTATATACCCCAGCTAAAAATAAAAAAGTTATTAAAATAAACAAAAATTAAAGATCAAAAATTATATCTTGTGCAAATAATATAGATCCTAGTCTTGAAATAAAAGAGTCAAAGTCACTGGCAAATCCGGTGTATGCCCACATTATAATAGTAAAAGTGCCTGGAACGGATTTTGAACGTCAATAACACTTTCACAGTTTACACGTAGTCATACGTTACATAGATTTTGTTAATAGTTCTTTCTGCCTCGTAGCTATTAACTTCATTAGGCCAAAACACAGCAAATAAGGTTGCGATTGAACATGAGGCATTCCCGAGGTTTATTACCAACCAAGGCCGTTATTAGTGATTGCGGCCGCATCTCCTTCAGTTATAATTTTCGTGTTATCACGAAAAAAGAGAATGAATAGTTGTTCTTTGAATTGGAATATTCATATATCATCTTTAGGTACAATTAATTTGTTTTGGCTGTCCTTAACGGACGATGGACTGCTAAATTGTTTAGCGGACACCGGCCGTTAAGTGGCTTTTCGTTCCATTAAGTCGTTATAACTGTCTAGTAACGCCAATCTAACAGGTCGGATAATCAATAAACACATCTAAAAATGGCTGCATTACCGCGAGTTGCAGAATGTCGCCTCCTAAGAGTCAGGGCTGCCACCTCCCACCCGGCCCCTGAGCGGGGGCTGGCCGTGGAAGGCATCTGCAATGTACAGCGCGATCTAAGAGCGCGGGGCTGCGCCGCGCCTTGCAGCGTGGGGACCTGCCAAATTAATCACGCAAGCAGTCAAGCACGCAGGCAGGCAGGCGTCTCTCGTTTGACACCGCCTCGCAAACGAATATACGCCCTGGCGGCAGGTCGCGCCCGAGACGAGATGAAGCGAGCAGCCAAAGAGGGAATAAGGCCGCAGTGGGAACGATACGTACTTTTGCGCTTGTTTTTAATATTTTTTTATTTTCTTTATTGTTAAAAAAAACAGTAAAAACTCTAAGTGAAGTAAGAGGAAAAAGTATCAGCTGCGCACATTTTCTCGAGTTACAAAATCCCCACCTCTCTCATTTACTACTTTTTGTTGAATTATGAATAAAAGTACCAAGAAGCGTGGTTGGTAATATTTTAAAACTGTAAATGCTCGCTCTCCACCAATAAGAAATGTATTAAATCGACCCTCGAATAGCATATTGGATTTTATAGTACTTCTGACGTAATAATGCCGCTCCCTTTTCTACTCCTTCTGCGATTAGATGAAACAGCTGAGTAAAAGTGCAAAAATGATACATTTATGTCTAGAGTGATAGCAAAAGGAAGATCTAAGAGCATTTGCTTAAATAAAAAAGGAAAACTGTTCAAGAGAAGACACAAATGGAAAAAATGGGTGTGCCACGAAAAACTTATATGATAAGATATGAGTTTGACATACCAGTCTCTCTGTCTCCGCTTAGTGTGCTCTCTACCTCGACACCGCGTGCACTTTGTCTCCGCTGTGTCCACCCTAACGCCGCTCCGTGTGCTCTCTGCCTCGACTCCGCGTGCACTTTGTCTCCGCTCCGTGTCTCTCTGTCTCCACTTAGTGTGCTCTCTACCTCGACACCGCGTGCACTTTGTCTCCGCTCCGTGTCCACCCTAACGCCGCTCCGTGTGCTATCTCCGCTCCATGTGCTCTCTGCCTCGACTCCGCGTGCTCTTTGTCTCTGCTCCGTTGGGAGTGTGTCCATTCTGTCTCAGGTCACCTCGGGCCTCGTTTTTAAGCCGCGGCGGCGCCCGGAGTCGCAGTTGCAGACTGGGCCGCAGGAATCCTTGCGAGTTCCCGTTGGCACGCGACAGCGCTTGGAAGCTGTGGGTTGGCGGAGGGGAGGGTTAATCACCACGCTCCTGCGCTGGGCCACTGCTGGAACCAGGCAGTCGGCTTCCAAACAGGTGCATTCGCCCTCCTTCCGAGTGAGCGCCGACCGTCACCAAGCCAGCGGCCACACCGCACAGTGTGCCAAAGCAATGGCGCTCAACACGTAGGCGAAAAAATGCCATAATTTGTCATTTTATTTCAATTTTACAGGTAAATATTAAGTTCAATGGAATTTGTCACTTTAATACATGAAGTAATTAAGTAAAAATTTATGTAAAATATCAGCACTTTTTTTCTGAAGTATTGTTATACGTTCTCTATGAAATTTAGTGCTCTACCTGCTTTACTATAAAGCAAAAATGGATTACTCAATTAAACCATGCACGCCACAATCCACAATATTTCTTACTCACATTTTTTGTATTCCTTTACTATGCGCATATACGTTGATAATTAAAATAAGGAAAATCCGGAATTAGACTCGCAGGTGAAATCCACGCGTTCAAACGAAAGCAGGAACACACTTCCTACTCATCTCCCCAAGCCAAAATTCTCTCTTTTTATATCAAAAGCCTCCGGAGCACCAGGCAGCAGCAAGACATTTCATTTTTTTGAAACTTTTCTCTTTTGACTTTATTACCCCTTTCCGTCACTCTGTAGTCTTTAACCTGCTTTCTGTGTCTTTCCTCCGCGTTCCCACTGCGCGGGGGATGTTTTGCATCTGGTTTTCGTTATTATCATTTCCACGCTCGGGCCTTCTCGGCGGCGGCGCGGGGCGAGGCGCGGGGCGAGGCGCGGGGCGAGGCGCAGGAGGGGGCGGTGGGATGTCTTAGTGCCGCGGGATAATTGAAATACCTCGCCTCTCCCATGAAATGCAAATTGGACTTGCGGAGTTGAACTCCCCAGCGAACCTCCGTCACGAACTTCCCTCGCCCCGCCCATCGTCAATTGCGCCGTCTCCCTCCTCGCCCCTTCCCCTCTCCACGCCCCGCACCCGGCCCAGACGCGCCGCTGTGTCGCGCCCGCCCGCGCCGCCGAAAAGTAAGCAAGGCAGCCTCTGTGACAACGGGGTAATAAGTTTACAATCGTAAATAATTCATTACGAGGAGAAACCTCCTCCGGGAGACAATTTGTTCATGATACACGCGACGGAGGGCGCGACGCCGCGTTACAGGCAGTTGAGTGGCGCAGACGAGCTTCATGGCTATCGTCTTGTGTCTTTCTTTCCGGTGGAAGAGCCGCCTTTTTTCTGTATTTGCGTGAAACTCTAATGCTGAACTTTGAATGATATGGATCTGCGTTTGTTGCTCACAGCATTTGGCACCGTTCAGAGTGGAAGTTAAAAGACTACGAATTGCGACGTAAACGTAATTCAGCAGAAAAAAATGGAGATAAATATGACAAATTTATTAATGGTTTCTAAATATTGGACAATGTATTTACGGCATTATGATTCACTACAAGTCGTTAGGTGCTAGCAAATGAGTCCGTTTAATCCGTAAATAAATATAGCAATACAAATTGCTTTTACAGCTAGGATGTCTGATTTGTATGTTTCGAAGATTGCAGTCTCTTTTGAACACTACAATAGAAGTTCATTGTAATTAAAATATTTGCAACAATCCATGGATTATTACTTAGCCAAATCTCACACCTCATGACAATTTTTACATAGCTCTGAAGTCAACTTCTCTATTGAAACCAGTTGCTACTACAGCAATAACCACGAATCGTACGATACGTACGAAGTGTAGATAGGCACGACACTGTACCATACGTACTTAAATTGTGATCCTTCAAAACCAGCAAATACAGTAAGCTTCAGATAAAGTTTCTGGAAAGATGAATCCTAAACCATACTAACATGATGGTAAATTTGAAAATCTACAAAACACCATGTCTATCATGGTCTACAAAACACCATGCCTATCATGTTGACGAATACGCTACAATAACTTCTAGGCTGTCCGGGTGACGCCGCGTCGTTGGCAGATAGGCCGACGTTTCGCCCGTCATGTCGCAGGCTTCTTCAGGGTAGTGACACAGCCTAGAAGTAATGGACTCGAGCCGCGGAAGCCTACGTGTACGAATACGCAACAAGCAAATAACAGTTCAAGATACAAGTATTCTTATATACAAAAACTCAAAACAAAATTACACAGACAGCAGCAGCCCTTCCTCTTTACGTAACTCTGACCGTAAACCCGTATCAGAGACATTAAAAGAACAAACAGAACAGCAGTTGAACGAATACTGTACGAAATGTGTGCAAACGGCGCAAGCTTTCAGCATTATCCCTCTTGCCCCATTGGAAAGTAGGCCGTTCCGCAGACGTGTTGACATTCGCTATGGGAATTACGAGCAACGCAAACAAGGGCCTTCGAATCGCGACCGTAACAAAATGTGCCGTCGGAGAGCTTTTATTTACCCAATGCGAAGGCTACTTTTCCCAGTGTTGGACCGACGGAGTAGCTCCGGGGACAAAGCAAACACTGCCATCGCGGGGGAGCTGAGTTGGGCTCTGCAGCCATGTAGTGGCCGAACCCCTCCGATGGAAATGCACGCCAGCGGAAGCACAGATGCTTTGCGAAAATCTCGGTAGAATCTGCAACAATCCTCTTTCTGTTATATTTTATGAGAATAAGTGAAAGCGGTGAAGATGTGTTGTATTGTTTCTGCGTTATTCTGCATCCTGCTTATTTAAAACATTAGGAAGTATGAATCAATTAGAGCTAGGCTAAACCAGGAATGGAAAACTGCGCTCGCACGGGCTACCTATCCCGGCTCAGCACTCGTTGCCCCTCCTAACTCAGAAAGGGGTGTACAACCGCAGGCCCAAGCAGCACCTGGCGAGAGATTTCAAAGTAAGGGTTGTACAACTTGCTTTGGAGTGGCCGAACATGACTGGCTGCCTATTTTGGAGAAGCCTAGTTGACAGTCATTGCGCGGAATTGAGCTACGTTTATGAAATCTTATTTTTCTACTAAGGCAAAGCAATTATTCATTAAAATGTAACAATACATCAGTCATTTCTGAAATTGCCAAAATTAATAATTTTGATTCAAATGTATCTTCATTTTCTAATCTTGTTTACTTAAGAGTGCAATGATAGCATTAATTTTCTACGTTCACATTAGGAGAATTAGCAAACTAAGATTCTTATTTGTTAAAAGAGCTCTCCGTCCGTGAGAATCGTTAACTTATAGAGTATTTTATCTCACATTACTGCTTAATCCTACAAATAACTGAATGATTTAAAAGGAAATAATACAAAACGAAATCAAAGAAAGAATTTGCCGTTCTAACCTATTCCTCCCCTCTGGCAAGAATATTTATACAAGGCATAATTTTAAAAGTAAATAACCACGAAATAGTAATAATAGTAAGGAATGTATACATAATTCAAATCTGAGTTGTTCGTTAAAACAGATCTGATAAACATTTTCCTTATGAAGCTGTTATCCTGGCTTCGTGCCGTATCAGCAGGCGCGTGCACACTCCTTCCTGGATTTGGAGGGGAAATGAAACCACCTCATGCGGGTGCGCTTTGACACTGTCTAAAATCTTTGGGCCGCCGAGACTCGTCCCCAGGTAGTGTTTTCCATATCATTCACCTACGTTGATGCACACAAGCTTTATTGTATTGTTTTAGCTGTTCCAGGTATTTGCTGATAAATAAAGTTAAGTTGTGATGCCACAATTGTACTCACATGATAGAGAGACTGAAAGGATGAATTAATGAATACATACGAGAAGATGTAAATAATATTTACTCCACTTTTTATGTAGATATTTATTTTGGTTATACAATGTAATAGAGGTAGTTGTCACAAAACGTTTATTATGCACCAAAGCCTTATTTGCAGCAACCTTATATGCAGCAACCTTATTTGTGTGCAACACAACTTCTTTCAATTTTTCTTATCTATTACAAGTTTGTTGGGAATTTCCAAAACTACGAATGTTGTACACAAGTAACTGAGAGAACATTGTATGTTTTTCGAGGTAAACTTTTTCTGAAATAATTACTATTTTCTGTCTGAATTCACATGATTTAACATATTCATTCAATATTTCGGTGATAATTTCACTCAGTGAAATGTTTTTCTCTGAATAATATATCATGCCAATCTTTTATGTTGTGAACTTGGGATTTAGGTCGATTGCCCGACATCGCCGGCTAGCTAACTGGGACCCCGTGACTGAGCCTAGATTCATTATCTTTTAAATGAATGCACTAAAATACTTTATTAAACTATGAAATACGGAGAAACTCATTTCACACAACTTTCTTGTCAAGAGGAATAGATTTGTTTCGTGTAGAAAAAACATAACATGCTATGCATTTCATAATATCCATCGCAAGCTACAAGACACTAGATATGTGAAATTATTATATGGTGTCATAGAAGAAGCAATAAGTAACGTAAAAAAAATCTTGTTTGTATCACCTACTTACAACGCGGTAACTCCGCGTACATACCTACGTCCGTATAATTCATTTTTGAAAACAAATGTTCTCAGAAGTGGAAAAGTAATGTAATATTTGCGTTCGCCAAAGCCTTGATTTCTCATTGGATGAGCTAGGCGCACGTAACACACGCGAGCGCTTCAAGTGTGGAAAGGGAAGTGGTCGAGCCATGGAATGACAAAACAATCCAGGAGAGCGCGTGCTTCAGCGTGCTAGAGCGCCACATAACATACGCATTCGTTAATTGCAACCTGCAAAAACACGCGTGTTGACATGCTGCGACTGCAAATAACGAGAGAAGCTTCACATTTCACGGGGCTGCACTAACACAAGAAAACAGGAATACCACGCGCGCAAAGCAGGTAAATGTGTGCTTTCTCGTTTTCATTATGTTTGTTGCGGTGCGGTTTGCATGGCATGGGTGGAAAATTCTAAACTTCTTAACGTTCTCCGCAGCGTAGGATGATGGAATTTATAAATGGTTTGTTCGCAAACACGAAAAAGCACATTACTCAGGCAAATGGTTGTTCTCCCTAAATTTCCAGACAAAGCACAAAACGGGGGTATTTGCATTTTTAATTATGTTTAACAAATGTAAGAAATGTAATTTTCATTAGAGATAGTAAAGACTCTTCAGTAAACTATTACGACGTACGAACTTCAATATGAGATTTCATGGACTGGAATACAAAAGCAAATATTTAATAGAACTTTCGGTGTATCTGTTTCAGAAATATTTAAATGAATACTTTCAGTGTCTGTGCCAATGAAAATAGCATAAAACTTAGAAGATGATAAATTTTGCAAATAACATTATTCAAATATGGCTTTGTGTTTTGAACCCAACTCGTTACACAGAATATGAACTGAAAAGCTAACTGGTAATATTTCATTTTGAATAAACTGAAAATACTGCAAATCATAATGTATACTATATTTACATCGATACGACTTACAACAATACTACTAAAAATTGACGGTAGATAATCTAGAATCTATTAACAATTATTGGGCAATTATCTCTGTATTGATGAACCCGATTTTTTCCTTCCTACAAAAATGCTCTATGATGCGCCAAATATTTAGTTTGTCTCTGGCGCTGGCACAGATGATAAATGTATCACATTTCTCCTTCACAAAACGTTTTACTCGTGATAGTTAACAGTAACAAAAAATTATAAAATATCAAAACAACATAAAGAAAAGCTTGTATAAAACAGCAGTGGCAGCGAAAAGCTTGTAACGTTCTGAATCCAAATCCAAATCCAGAACTGCGCCACCACCTTTCAGTTTTTTTAAATCGCGAAAAACACGTGCGAATACTAGATTTTGGTGCCATATACAGAAGCCAAAAGAAGCCAGACACAAGATTTGACACACGTGTTTCTATGTATGTCACAGCGCTGAATTCGAATCCGAAGCCAGAATAGCTCCACCACCTTCCAGTTTCTGTCAGTCGCGAAAAATCACTTTGAAATTTACAATTTACACCGACAAGCAGAAAGAACGGTGTGACAAGTTTGTGTGTGTGTGGGTGGGGGGGGGTGCGCCTGCGCTGCTCGTATTGCGAGTACTCACGGTGCATCTCGAGCGAGACGCGCGCTGAGGAGGGCGAGGTGAGGGCGCTGTTGGTGGCCTGGCACGTGAAGACGGAGTGCAGGTCGGAGCGGGAGAGCGGCGCCACCAGCAGCTGGCTCTTCTGGACGTTGGGGAACGGGCTGGGCATGTCCCTGGCCGGCAGCAGGCGCTCCCCGCGCCACCAGCTCACGGACGGCTTCGGGCGTCCTGCGGACACAGCACACGTCAGTTCAACGGCATCTCATTTGGCGTAGAGGCGATTCGGTCAGCATCTAGGGGCGAAAGAAGGTATCGCCAACGCGACGAAACAGGCGACTAGAGTTTGGCTTCTTTTAGATTTGAGTATCTTTCACATACAGTCAATCTACAACATGGGATGGCCAGCTTTACTTCCCCTCCGAAGGATGTGTTCACCCTTGCAAATACACTGCTTTGATTTGAACCGCGTGTAACTAATAGTTACATCATCGAAGCCGCAGAACCGTTGGGTTAGATACATGATTCTTCTTAACGCATTCACCGCGGCTGACACCCCTTCTACAGAAGATTTTAAAATGAATCACAACCTAAACAATCACTTAAAGAAAATAAATTCCTAAGGAACAAAAACACAACAAAGTTTATAAAATGAAATGTGGTGTACCTTGTGATATTTTTAATGTTGACGCTACCAAGAATGAATGTAATGTTGAAATTTAATGTTGAAAACTTGAATTTATGTACACCAATGTAACTGCAAAACTCACTTAAATAAACAATTTACCTGCTGACGTTACACGTTTCCTCTTAATGCGTTCACGGTCACTATTCTCACTAGCTAAACCCGTCTATATGAATCACTAGCTAAATAAATACAACAGAAAAGTGTAAGAAGCAACAACTAAAGGAAAAATAGTCGTACATAAACGTAAATAGTCGTAGTTTAAAAGATAAATTTTGTCAAACATTCTGGTTTTGTATGTTGGCATTACCAAGAGAATATTGAAAACTCAAAATTATGAATGCCAATATAATTGCAAAACCCAATTCAATAAAAAGTTGTTTTCCAAGCATTGTCTCGAAACAGTTCACAATATGAAATGGGTAAACGTAAATATTCGAAATAGTAAAGGGAATTATGATAAAATAATTATTTATGAAATTATTCACATCCATCACATATGGAAAATGTAATCAATTCTCAGCAAGTGAGCAAGAACATGAGAAGCTGCTTATAAAACGACCACACTCTATACTACACTTCTTTTAAAACCCTTTTCTAACTCGTAGTCTTTACCCGTTATCATGGGCAGCTTAGCTGAACACTGCTAACTATTAATCGATTGTCCACCAACGGTTCGGGAACAAACTGGTTTTTTCACAATGTTCAGATGAACATCGACCTCTTCTTCACAACACTCGTGCACCAGCTTTAGTACACGTTGTTCCAGACATGTGAAAAGTATTTCATTATGTACAAGACTTGCCAATTTTGTATCTAATCTCAACAATTCATTTCATTTTACCTTAGATGTTAGTTAAATGTTTATTATAGTATAATTTTATGTTTGTTTCATATTTTCAGAAGCTTTTCTATAGAGGGTAAACATTTTTTTTTCAATATTTGACATGTACGCAGCCTAGACCAATATACATTTTTGAACATTACACACAAGTAATTGTAATCGTAATGTAATTGTAATGCATAGTGTAATTGCCTCTAAGATAGTAATAGTATATACAATTCAAAGAACTATGGTTCCCTAGATATTCATTATAAAGACGTGACTTCCTCTCAAGAGATATGGTACTTATAGAGCACGTGTGGGAATTTAGACACCACCCATCGGCTTTATATCAAGCAATTAACCGTATCTGTCAAACTGCAATGATACTAATCATCGGAGTAGCTACCAGAGGGCAACATAATATCAATGCATAGCGCCCGCGGAGTGCATTACTGCCCCAATGCGGCAGAGTTAATACATAGGGCAGTAGGCTGCTCAATTAATTGGATTGTTGCCCTGTGGATGTGTGAATCACCTAAACACAAACATGTAACTGTCGGACCAAGAAACAAAGTACGTTCCTGTTTCAATTAAACGCGTTTTCATGACAAATAACACTCATATAATGAAAATCCTGAAAGTTCCGCAATGCTATGTAATTCCACGACAGGCAGTTAATTAGTAGCCACAGATACTATAAATTACTAAATCATTATTCATTATGTATTTAGGTATGATATATCCAATTACTTCAGTTTTACATTATGATAAATATTTCGTATTAAAAAATTACAATTTTTACAGAGTTGTCTTTAAAAAATCATTCAGCATTTATTTTGTTTGGAATAAAAACTGAAGCTTTCTAATATTAATAAAAAAATATAGCGTTAGATACAAACAATTTGTGGAAAATGTATTGAAAAACTAGGTGGGTTTGATTAATGAATTGAAAGGCAGCTTGAGAAATTGCAAATATTTTAATTAGTTTTAAAGAGAAATTTGATAAATATTATTTTTATTGATTTTTAATTAATTTAATTGCCTATTGATAATTTCATTATTTATTTATTTAAATCTATTCTACAGACCATTAGAATCAGGTTTAACAGTGGAATAGTATCTTTGTGGGTTTTTCAGATTGCAGCGCTTTTTGCACGATATTCCAAGATACAAGTTAAATAATAAAACTATGTTGAATGACTGAATGAAAACTTTCTAGCTTTAGCTTTAGTAACTCATTCATCACTCAGAAGAGTCAGTCAATAGATTTGCCAATAGTGATATAAATTAAATTGGTTCTATTTTATTGCAACAAGAGTAGTTATTGCTTTCCAAACACCGCCAATGGGTTGATATTTGTAAGGACTTGAAGTAAATTGAAAATAAACACCGTCGCCACGCGATAATATCACACAAGTCACTTTTGAGGTCAAAATCGTAAATGTGTTATTAACATAGGAAGGTCATAGATCTTACTTGAAACAAAATTACAAAAAAAAATTCGCTTTTGTATAAATTTATAATGATGTTGTAAAAATGTATGTAAATAGAACATCTAACTTGCTCATTTCTCTTTTTTGTATGCCGAAAATGAAGAAACTCGCACATTTAAATGAAACTACACGTACTTGAGTTAAATAGTACGAGACAACTCATTTCTCAATGAGTTGTCTAGTACCATTAACAAAATTTCAAGAATTAAAATGAATGTATCGATAATACAACTAAGAGATTTTAAGATTGAAGGTGACGAGATATATGTTCACTGTGTAGGTGACGAAAGGGTAGGAAAAATTCGATTTACTATCATTGAATCATTTATTTCAAAAACCCATCAAACGTCAAATTCCTCCTTTCGAGAAAACTAAGAATAAGTCTCCCAATTTTTCAGATTTCAAAATATATTTTTCATTAATGGTGTTGATAAATAAATATTTTTCATATAAATATGCACTAAACGACGTGTCTATCCTCCTGGAACAATAATGCGTCGCTAAAGCGTGTTTTGTGTTTGGCGTTTGACGGGTTTCTGAAATAAACGATTAAATTCATGTGATCAGCATTCCTCCATACACTCGGAATGAAACATCAACTCCAAATTTAAAATCAGTACATCAAGTCGCTTTTTTGGAAGTTTGGGAGGTTAAAAGTTGCATTGCGCGTGAGAAAAGACTTATACAGCTTTATGAATTCTGAAGAAACCGTGAGAAATTGCGAAACATTCCGAAAATTTCGGTTTTCCTAGAGAAGAGAGGCGTGCTGCGGATTGTAAGGCGCGACAGGCAAATCGGAAAATATGAAAGCGGAAACTGCACTGCCCAGAAACGAAGAGTGGTTTCGCAGAAACAAAGTTCAGAGAGTTGGAAATTCTGAGACATTCGTTTTGTTTTTTAGCGAACTACTATTTCTCGCAAGAGAACTCATATTTCGTTGGTTAGAATGAACAACCAGCCTTTATACAGAGTCTAAAACAATCATAATTATAATATATATATTTCAGTATTTGTAAACAGCTCATATTTTGGAAGAAATATTTCATCTCAAAATAATGGCAATTTGAACAATGCGATACCGATATAATGCCTATCTACTCGTATTGCGAAAATGTTTCCAAAGAATAGTTCTAAACATTTCACTAGTAAGTGAAAAAATACTGTTAATCTCAAATAGATTAGCATTCTTTTAGGTTTTTATGCCCATAGATAATGAAGGAGAAAAATTTAAAAGCAGAGCGTCAAAATAAAGTTCAAAAATTAGGCCCCTTCTCCGGTAGGAATGAATGTGTTTTCGCAAAGCAAACACAGCTCTTCGTTTAATTCCTCATTTTGTTAAGAAGAAAATAGACCTGCGTTGAAAGGTTAAGAGACATTTCAACATATTTTATTACCTATATATCAACTGTGATGGCGAGTATTTTTACAGGGTCTCTGTACATGCAGCGGTTGAAGAACAATTGAAGTCAGCACACAAAGTTAACACTAAAATATTTTCTGCTGCATACTTGTTTTTATACAATTAGAGAGTATACTGAACATAAGAAAATAAAAATAAAATATTTATTCTAACAAAACAATTTGTAAAATTTAATGTATTGTATTGTATAATTTAAAAAAAGACAATGTACTTTATTAAAGAGCTTCCGAGTCAATGTTGGGAAGGGGTTCTGGGACTCTAGAAAACGTGCGCAGTTAATTTTCTTCCATACGTCACACACAGTTTCTGCTGTTATTTGAGTACATAAATCAGATGACAAGATCGTCGGTGGTTGAGACTAAGGGGGGGGGGAGGAGGTGGATAAATAATAAGGCTGGCAGGAAAAAGTATTGGGCCCGATCTAGAGAAGGGACAAATGGGAAGTGGAAGTAGCGGGTGAGGAGCAGAGTGGACGTTGGGTTGAAGGGTGTGGCGAGGGGGAGATACTACTGTTGGAATAGTGAAGTTGACTGGCGAGAGTAGCACAGCGAGTTGGTTGCGAAGTGTGAAGTCGGGGCGTGTGCAATAGTGGACGTAGTGGTACGTAAGATGGTGGTGAGGTTGGGACGAAGGCGGCGGCAAAGGGGTTTAGGCGCAATGGTAAGGTTGACAGGCGGAGGCCGTGAACCGGGATGGTTACGGAGTCGCATGCAGTGGTGGAAGAGGGGGGGGGGTTAATGCGTGGGAGTAGGAAAGGCGGCGGCGGCGGCGGAGCGCCAAAGCTGCGAGCTGCCGGCGCGGCACTCACTCAGTGCTAAATGGGGGCGGCGGAGGTCCCGGGGCTGCTGGGGCAAAAGGCTTACGCGGAATAAGGTGGCGAGACTTAATGGGACGCGAGGCATATTTCACGGCGCGAGGAAAAACGGGGGAGGGAGGGGGGTGCTGCGAACACCGGAGAAACGAGTGCGAAAGAGAGCAGTCCAGGGCCAACTGCCCCCTCCCCTCGCCCCACCAACGCTCGCTGAGCCGCAACCCCCCCCCCCCCCGCCGGGGAGCCGGACAAATTTTACGACCTGGGGAAATGTGATGTTCCAGTTTCTACGTGCTTTAGATCGCGAAATTCTGCCACCGCAACGAAAGAAATTATTCAGCGGTGCTTCTTTTGAAGCAAACTGTTTCCTTTGCTTCACGGTCGTTCTTGATTTTAAATCTCAGTTTTGCATATTACTTTGTGCATTATTATACACAAAAACGTTTGAATGAAATACGTTTGCTCGCTTTAGGTAAGATTCTGCGTTTATTTCAAATTTCTAATCTTTGTTACCTTTCAGATATGTGTACTTTCAAGTAATAAAAGTACTTCATTGGCATTAAGGATAACAGATGAATTAAAATCACTGCATGCAAACTACAATTATGTGAAATTGATTTGTATACTGGCTGATTTTTTAATTATTACGATTTTTACTGAATATTCTCTCCCAAAAATCTTATTAGAGATTATAAACAAATGTTTGGTGTTGTAAAGATGATGTTGGATGTTTTAAATGATTGGATTATTCGAGAATATTTTGGATAGCTCTGAGTGTTGACATGAAGTCAAAAAATGGCAATGTGGTGGTTGTTTACATTTTCGGTGTTGTATTCGGTAGTTTTGAAGACAGTCCAGACCACACAGCAAAAAATAGAGTAAATATGTATTATTGATTATTTAAATGACTTCATAAGAACTTTAAAAAAGTATATTATTAAGGGTTCAACAATGGGAAGCTTAAAAAACCTATGTTGTATGAAAAACGGTAACAATTCCAAATTTCCAAAACCCTACATTAAGAAGAAAAGAACGAGTTATTATCACAAGATTAAGAATGGGCATTTTTCTTTCACCCACTCCCCTCTAATAAAAAAAAAACGACACAGCCACCTGTCCACAATGCAGAGGAAAGTTATCAACCTCTCATATTACCCTTGAATGTTTAAGACTCCAAAGTTTAAGAAACTCTCTTGGCATTACAAACGATATTAATGAAATATTTAATTGATTTGACGGTTGCAAATTAATGTTAACAGTAATATCTTCATACTGCTAGTCTTGATAAATAATCTGATTTAAATGACACAAATCACACATAAACGAGCATATAATTCACTCAAAATTCTGTGGCATGAATTGATAACAACGAAAAACAAATCACACATAGAATTACACTTCCAAAATGATTAAATAAACACAAATAAGCAACTTTGACAGCCTATTCAACAAATGAACACTTAATTTCGTTCAGAACTAATTTTCTGAAGCAATTTCTTTGACCAGTACTGGGAATTCCCTTTGAAAATTCACTACGTCTAAATTTAAATTATTCTAATTACAATTGCATGTGAAACTAAACCTAATTTACAATCTCTTGCCTTTTCGAAATATTACATACAATAATTTACATGTGGGCAAGCGCACTACTCTCAATTTGTCTTTTAATTATAACTGCAGATAACGGAATAATGACTGCTGCAATAGAATGGTTAAAGGCAAGCAATAATGCATTAAATCTCCCACTACCAAGCTACAAATTATTAACACCCGTGTCCTCAGTTTTAACACTTCTGAAACTATTCTTTCCCTGCCGACGTGAACTTGACCTAATTTCAGTTCTACAGGTTACCTCGAAACTGTCCGTCTTTCAACCTTGAAACAGCGTGCTGCGTTCCGCACCGCGTTGCTCGATTCCGAAGTTCTGCGTTGCTCTCGCCGTCCTCTTGCGTCCTTTTTCTCGGTTGTCGTCTTCTCTCGGTCGACCCGCGTATTCTTCCGTTACCACTAACCGTGTTCTTCTCCTCCCACGGCTGCTACCGCCTTCGATTACGCCCAATTTGCAGAAAATGTCCCTTGCACTTCCCTAACTGCCAGTGCAAGTACTTCGCTCGTTCCTAACTTTTATTCTGATAATCAAGAACTTTCAGAGCTTTCCTGAGAACGGGCACACTTTTACTTCCCGCATTAGTTAATAGAAGAGTATTTCTCTAATTCCTTACTACTGCGCGGATGACTAGCTAGACGCTTTTCACAACGCCGTACACTACTATCTAATCAGTCGTTGCGGCAATTTATAACTAACTGACGCTCTGATAAATTCTGCTCACTTGCCAAGCGGTGCCTTACATGAAGAACTGCTGACCCGACGCGTGCTAGCAGAAGAGATGTTGACTCCAGGCGAGATGGCGAGAAAAGAGAGCTCCCGCTTCCGCGTTTGCGTATTTATTGGCGTTCGCCTGGGGAAATTCGGCGTGGTGGGGATGATTTCTCCTACTTGTGCCTTCCACCAGCAAAAACGTGGCTTGATAGTTCGCGGCGACTAGTACGAGCAACGGATACCAGGCTGCGCGTTTTGCTACTCTGGTTTTCGGCCGCTCTTCTCGCTGCTTGTAAACGTTTATGCCGGCGAAACTGTGGTGTTATGGGGTTGTATAATCCCATTTCGCCACTATATATATATATATATATATATATATATATATATAATAAATATAATACATGTAATCAGCCTTTTCATTAATGTAATAAACTAATAAAAATATGATCCAACGTATTTCATACATTATATTTGTTCTTACTGAAGTGCGTAAGTTTAGTACATTCGAGTAAAAATCGTTGCGTATAACACTGGTTTAAACGATTTATGTTACAATTAAGTATGAAGAACAATACAGAAATATTTCCTACTGTTGTCAGCACCATTGCGAAAACTGCCTGGCCTGCAGTGGCTTCCGATCAACCTACCGTAATCTAGCTTTTAAATAAAAATAATAATTTCACGATTACAACTTTAAATGTTATTTACATTCACTTTCAGATACATTTCTTTCACATGCTCTCACTGTATTAATTTACAAAAAAATCTTGATTACCCTACGTCAGGCTTGAAATATCACCAGTTGAGGGCACGTCATTACCTTTCGACCACTACGCAATATTTCTATAACATTTCTCCCACAAACTTTTTAAACGGCCTTCATCCCCAACAAGCGGCAGAAAACACGACGTCTGAATAGTCAATTCTTTCTAAGCCTTCAATTGCGCTAAAGCTCGTCTTCTCCATCTTCAAGAAGCCGCTCAACCATTGAATCAGAAGACCTCTGCGGCTCACAGAGCAAATTGGCCCCACGCAGCTCCTGCTACCCACCTTCCTACCTTTCAGGCGAGACGCGGCGGCGGCACCGGCAAGGTTCGTAAAAGACGTTAAAGAGTTGGTGGAAAGCGCGGGGGGGGGGGGGGGCTAAGTCTTGGGCCAGGCCGCGGGCGGTCTCGTCATAAAATATTCATAGCAACGTAATTTCGCGCACAGGTGGAGGTGCAATTTATGTCGCGTCAGCCGGGCCACTCTGCCGCCTGCCGTAATTGCTTAAGGGTGATATTCCGATGCGCGTAAAAACATTAGAAAACGCTTCATTATTACAGAGCTCGGATGGGCTCATTTTGCACCCAACAATAGTAGTGACTGTCATACGGTCGGTTGCCTATCATTTGTCACTCGAGAGGTGTATTCTTCAGTGAGTGATACATGCTATGAATTGATCGAGTTCATGTTTCTGTACTTATAAACCTTCACGATTTAGGGGCCCTTTTATGCCAATAGTGGATCGAAAGTTTACTGCTCCATCTTTTGTCATTGATCAAAACCAGCATTTATATTTATGTTTAGCAATTTCCGCAAGTGCTTCGATATATGTGTCGTAAATTTTATGGATTATTTTTTATATTTATGATGATTCTAAACGTAGTTGCATGGTATCGAATGTGTCATAATCCTATTTCTGTACTCATTAATTTTATGTAATTTTATTAAGAAATTTCCATTGAAAGTAAAATATCGGCATATGCCCATAAACACCGATACCAGACCGAACAAAACTCGACTTGAAAAGAAATAATTTTCTCTTAGTTGGACACACTGTAGTCAACAACACGTTACATTTTACTGAAATGCTCTATTCTTGGTTCTTAAAATAACCCATTTACGCTTTCAGAGTGCGTTCATCCGAAAACAGACAAATTGCTCCTGATGCCCTTTTAAACTCGCTAACATTAAGAAGGTATGACTATTCAAAAGAATTAGTCGTTATCCTGTGAAACAAAATTATTCAATGTAAGAGCAACATTTGGTGGATTAGTCATTATCCTCTGATATCTGATACAAACAGGTAATATAAACACTTTTATGAAAATACTTTTAAAAATACTAATTTATCACTCCGGATCCCTTTTTTTCATTTTCTCTTATTATCATTTATATATGTACTAAACTTAAACTTTCCATTACCTATTAACTAGAACATAACTGAAAGATTTTATATTTTGTGTCAAAAGCTGCTCTTACATTAAATAATTATGCTGCCCACAACAGCGCCTCTGATTCTTTTATTTGGAACAACAGCCAACATCAGCCATTCACCACCATTCAATAATATGTAAAACTATTTTATTAAATTTATAATTAAATAATAAAAAACAGACGAAAAAGTAATAATATGAGAGTTTTTTCGAATTGTTCATTTCATTGGTAGTCAAAAGAAATACTTTCTTAAGAAGTAATACAATGCCATAAAAACTAACGCTACTAATTACTATTTGCTGCCCAAATCTTAGCATGATCTGTTTGAACAATGCAATTTTGGAAAATCATTAAAATAAAGAATATCTGACAATAAGGATACTGAAAAACTATTTTTATATCAAGTGTATTTCAGAAAATCGTATTGTAAATGAAACAGATTGTTCTTCAAAATAGTCAAAAATGTAACCGGTTGTATTTTATTGCAAGATAAACTTAGTTTCCTGGACCCTGAATATCAAGGAGTTGTTTTGTCTAATATTACAAATTCCAATGGCTTAGCCAAGAACATGTGTATTGAATCTCAATAAAATAGTTTTTCGACTAGACACTGTCACAACCTTCATGAGAAACGCAATGTTCAATTTTTTGCAACATTTCCTAAGTTTCACCAGGATCGCTCAAAAAATCAGACTAACGTTTCATGAGAGTAATTTCTTCGATCTCAATCCTACGCTTGGAGAGCAACGAAGAAGGTCCTTTCATCAGTTCAAACTGTGTTTCTCAGAAGCAATCTGCTTCTCTGAAAAGGAATCATTTCTTCTCACCGCAATCCTAAGCTTTGAGAGTACTTTTCCTGAAAAAGAATGTCCCTTCATCAGATTGAGACAACGGTGTTTTTCAGAAGTAATCTGCTTTTTTGAAAAGCCTCGAAACGAGCGAAACCTCTTCCGAGCCGCTTCGAATATTTACGTACGAGGACCCACATTCGTCCAAGCGAGAAGTGGTGCTGAATAAAAGATGCAGAGAGAGGGCAAGAGGCCTTCTATGATAAGTGATACGACTTCGATCGCGTGTGCATTATTTGGCTTTATTTGTTTCTGCAATGTTCAGCGTTTTTTCTGTGCCAAGGAGACACTTTGTTCACGTTGACTCAGAAAGAGGACACTTAAACGGTGTCAGCAATTTTGTCATTATTTTCGTCGTAGTTTTCGACGTCATTAAGCATTGTTGCCAGGCTTTGGAGTAAGACATAACCAGTCTGAGTCCATGTATAGGGACACTCAATAAATTTTCCAACAAAATTAAAAAAACAAATAATTTTGCTGCCAATTAAGTTTAGGCATATTTAATATTTTTATTGCAAAAATAATGGTTAATTTTCATTTTCATTTGAATACATGAGGTTGAAGGTTTCAATATTATAAAGCTACCCATAGTTTTGGTTGTGTGTAAGGTCTCTTACGATATTACTCCGCCACTGCTTCTCGTCACATGCATATGAATTGAATTATTAAAATTAAATATTATACGCTATGAGCTCTTAGCTAGCAAAACAATCTCATTCAATTTATGGTAACGTCACAAGAGAGAGAAAAATCTCGCGTCTTCAATTGTGATATTTTATCACATTTAAAGTGGGATTAAGATGGTTTGCAAAGCATATCATTTTGTGAGGCTGTAAAGAACTTGGTGAACGTTTCAAAAATTCAAGAGAGTGAGTGCATAGTCGGTTTAATGTTAATTCTCGATTAACCGAATGCTCGAGGGCCGCATTACGTCTTCTTTAACAACAAAATGAAATCTCCATTTTGCATTTAAAAGTACTTAAAAGACGTCTACAACGAACATTTAAAAAGCGTTCGACAGGCTCCGTTGGCTCACGGCAACAACTGTTGATTTTTCTGTAGTCTTACTGGGAAGTCCTAGGGTTCGAGTCCCATCAATTGAATTGCATTAATGCCTTATTTTTACGTGGCGAGACTCGGGCCACCCGCTCTTCCGTCTGACCAATCAAATTTCGCTACGCTCCTTTCATCAACAAGCAGAGAATGGAGGTATTTCTTGGGCGAGAAACAGGCGATTTGGAATTTAGCTCAGAGGCGTCATTTAGGCTTGAGGATCTTTTACATACAGTAAATCTACTAACATGGGACAGCCGGCTTTACTTCCCCTTCGAAGGAAGGCGTACGAAAGATTTTTTCGCCCTTAAAAATCCACGGCTTCGATCGCGTTTGAACCCGCCAACTTGGGTATACCAGTCCAATACGCTACGCATCAATGGCGAATTTCCTTTCCTAGCTAGCTAGATAGGGAAAATGCAGCCGCTGTTAGGAAAATTATAGCGGTCGGCTGCTCTGACCGAAAGTTTTCAGAAATTTCGCCGATTAATACCAGGTGAATTTCAGAGAAGTACTAAAAAAAAATGGTCCCCGAACCGTGCGCATTTTTCGCTTTCTACTTCTTCCCCCCTCTCCATTGACACACCAACATACTTATGGACTACAACGGTGCTTGCCCACTCAATGCTCAATGACGTCACAGAAGTATGCTCTGCTGCTGGGAACAGAGGTGTATTTACGCATAGGCACAGTAGGCACGTGCCTACGGCGGCAAAGTTTCAAGGGCGGCAAATTTTCAAAGGCGCAAAATTTTCTTGATATTTTCTAAAAAAATTTAGGTTCTCTAAAAACTATAACAGTATAAATCATACTTTTATTTTAAAAATTATTTAAACGAGACTAATGCCGCTCCCTCAACCTTTGATTTGTAAATTAAGTTTGAATTTCAAATAGGACATTTTCAATGTTACAGAATACATGAAAAGGATTCGCCAACGACTTGATTGGTTGATTGAGCAGAAAGAATTACATTCTTAGAGTAAGGAGTTTGAAAAAACCAAAAGGCACGTGGCAAAATTGTACATCAATAGACAAATTAGCTATAATTAATAAAACGTTATTTCAACTGTATAAAAAACCCCATTCAAAACGTTAAATGTTATATTCCTTTTTTATAATGGTAAATCGAAAATTATAAAAACTGTTACAACGTCGTAATATTCTAATCCTTCAGTTGTTGTAAATAAAAATCTATCATATTAATATTTAATACAAGCTATTTATTTGTCTACTTCATTAGAGTATACCTTATGATTTCAGAAGTATATGAATCTGAAAGTAAGGCCCGTTGACGAAAGAAAACATGTTACAATTCTAGTTGTCATGTTTTAGTTTCCTTTTAATGGTAACGTATCAATATTGAAACGTTAATAATGTTGAACGTTACTTGCTATGGAGATACAGTTTATATCCAAAATTAGCTAATCCAAAAAATGTATTTAATTTATTAAAACAATGTGCAAAATGTAATGTTACTTTTAAAGTTAAAACGTTCAAATTAATGAGGAATTGTTACTGAAACGTTACAATTTGAAATGTAACATTAATTTTAAACAGGGGGCGGCAAATTTGATGTGCCTACAGGCGGCAAAAATATTAATCCGCCTCTGGCTGGGAACCGAACCGCGGAGCGAAGGAAGTGCCCGACGCGGCGGGAGGCGTAGTGTTCCAATGATGGTACGGAAGTGGGGGTAAAGGGTTCGCTCGATAACTAGGTTTTCAAATGGTATTTATTATTTATATATTTACTATTCAGTAAAAATATGAAAAATTAAAAAAAAGAGGACATATTATTACATAAGTCAAAGCAATATCCGACGATCGTGACCAGTGCCTGTAATTACACTTTTATTTTTCTAATACATATCAATTTTGGAGGAGACGGTTTTAATATTTTAGTACAATAACATTTTATACAATGTTATATAACAATTTTAGTTCGTCCCGAGACAATAA
Organism: Gryllus longicercus; assembly: GCA_038098605.1. Taxonomy (NCBI): domain Eukaryota; kingdom Metazoa; phylum Arthropoda; class Insecta; order Orthoptera; family Gryllidae; genus Gryllus; species Gryllus longicercus. The sequence continues at coordinate 1,827,866 of JAZDUA010000247.1, read as the reverse complement.
TTAATGTTAACAAATATATACCCGGGAGCGGGTGGGAGAATTTGAATTCATGGCTTGATCATTTCATATCCAGTTTTGATGAGAATGTTGTAAACCCTCGTGTTTTTCAGTACCTTTTCCATAATCTGCAAAATCCTTGACTCATTTCAGAAATCATTTTCATTTCGCGCGTTTCTCTGGGTAGCAAAGCTGCTTAATGCCTCTGTAGGTTGAAAGTTTTAACTTTCTGCAGTTCTTTCGAACACAAACACTTCGCCATTGTTACTGTACCTACAAAAAAACATTTCTTCTCAAATCGAAAGAAAATGTGTATAAACGGGGTCCCGGTGTTGCCTGAAACACAGGCAAAGGCCCAGTGCCAAGGTTGTCGAACCCTCCCTTTGCTCGCACTGCATCTCTGAACCATCCCCCGAAGGGGAACGCTGCCCTGACGTCATTTCTCCACCAGTTGGCAAACACTGGACTGCACCAACACACATATGGGAGACTGCATTGTACGGGTGGGGTGGTGTCCTACTAACTAAAGTGGAGCGCGACGCTGTATCTCACGTTTCATCTGGGGAGAAACACTTCTATCAGCAGCGATATAACGAGGCCCGCACTTGCGAAACTGCTAAACAATTAATCAAAAAGAGTATGAAAAATGTATGAAACATCTGAGAAATAGCTCAGTTCTCCTCTAGATAGAATTGTGTGGTATGTCATGTCGGCGACTCGCATTGCAAAAAAGTGTAACAAATTGAAGAGTATGACAATAAGATAGTAAGATATCTCATCAAGACTCCTTTTTAAACTGTAGTTCCATACGAGAAGAAATACTTGTGATAAATCATTTTAAAATGTGGGTTGTGGTAATGTTGCTGAATGAGCTTAAAAACGTCGCAGTTAAAACAGCTCAATGTACAAACAGCGGTTGTTAAAATGTCTTATCAAATAATGGCTGTTATCAAATTGTCGGCAGCAAGAAAAAGCGTTCCCTCACAGTACTCCAAGAGAGAATAAAGTTTTACAAAACATACTTAATTTTACTGCCGACAATTGTTCACACCGTTATGAACAGTTTCCGTACCGTTATTTGGCATTGTTAATTGTAAAATACAACTACAAGTCCTTTTGCAGAAGTTAATCATAGTATTCTCGTTTAGTCGTAAGAAACGTTGAATGTAGCTTTTTGTTGTGTATCCTAATAAATTCTCAAACATTTAAGTTTTAGTCTCTTTTTCGATGTTGCTCCAATCTTATGCTTTTAGATTATTTTAATGCGAGTTATTTACATGTTTATGAGAGAAAATTTCTTCGTTTACTTTGAATTCTAAGAACAAAAATGAAATATTGTTTTGATTCGTGTTAGGTTACTACAATTTGATTTACACAGGCTTCGTTTATGAATTATATGATTCGTATATGAATTATCAATGAAAGTTTCCTACAATTTGACAACTTTGGAGAATATATACCGGATTCTATAAAATTCAGGAATCGCCTTATGTCGAAATAAAATTGATACCGAAATTAAAAGTTCGATTCTTCAGAAGCAACTTCGTGGTAAATTGACAGGAAGCCGTCCCCAAGTTGACCTTCAGTGCACACGATTGTAAGTATCTGGAAATAATCTTTTAGTAAATTTTGGCAGCAAGAATATGAGAAAGTTATGTTAGAAAGAAAGTTAAGTTGCGAAAATTATGCAAACTTTGTCGGAAGAAATGCCTGGGGATTTTTGCATTTTACTATGCAGATACTCAAGACCACCGTGAACGCGAGAGAAATAGTTTACTTATCTCTGGATCGTCCAGAGTTCGGGGCAGTCTGTTGGGAGCTTATAGAAATTTACAAAAGGAAAACGTGGATAGAATACAGATAAAAACGTGTAAATATACTTTCTTTGGCAACTGGATGAAAATAGATTTAAGGTGTCTAGAAATCAGAATGGTTAATAGCAATGTGCCTTAAACAAAGTCTTGCTAATTCGGCTTGAAAAGATATTCATTCGCATTCGAGTCGGTAAATCCATATACTTCAATTAGAGGCAATCAAAAGTCACAGAATTCTGTTATGGTCACAGAGAAAATATGTTGGAAATTTTTCCTGTACAACTAAAACAATAACGGGTTGCCTGTGGCGACCTTTCAACACTTTCCTCTAGGTGTTCCATTAATTGACAATAATTTTTATCATTGCAAATCTTATCTGTTATTATTGCTACTACTGTCCTTATCGTTATTATTCTAAAACAAATGAAAGTTATGCTGTATTAATATCTTTAACTTGAATGTTAGTAAATTATCGTGTTCTCCCTCCAGGAGTGGCGGCAGTGGTGATAGTGCCAGACGAAATCAGTTCAATTAGTTCACGAACCTTATGCATCGGACGTACTACAGAAACACTCCCACCATCGGAAACTTACCGCGGACCGTAATCACAACAAACATTCACGAAAATGCAGTCATGTTAACTCATTCATTTCATAATGTAAAGAACTTATTTGTCAAATCAGGGAGAAGGTCAATCCAGTATTATTAAATAGTATTGTAATGATGCCAACTTGCATTATCACTTGATTGCTAATCCCTTCTCCGCAGTAAATCAACGTGATTAATAAGAAGCTGAATGTCTTTGCTGAGCTTTCCTCTGCGCTGGTCCGTCGCGAGGCGGCGGCAGCGGCTGTGGCTGTGGCGAGGCAACGCTCCGCAACCACTCGCATCGATTCTTCGGGAATCGATGGCGGTCGGAAGTCGATTCTCGCGGGATGACACCGCGGAGTCACAGCGGCCCCGGCGGCCCCTCGCAAAAGGGGCCTCCGCGCGCGGGCGCAAAAAAGAAACGGGTGGAGCTACAACAGCACGTACTTTCTCACGAGAACGTTCTCTCCAAATTACGAGCAAAGTACTCACATTTTCGAAAAATAGAAAATACCTTATTTCAAAATCAAAAACGTAATGGAACAGATTTTATTAACAGAATAAATTCTTAAGATTTTAGTTGTAGAAGATTCCGAAAAAATTTTGAAATTTTGCAATTTCCAAGTCAGAGTTTTCAGAGAAAATAAGACCTACACCATTCTGTTAGACATTTTTCTCTGTGTCCAACAAGAAAATTAATTTGAAGACAATGCAGCCATTTAAAAAAATGAACATGTTCCACGGAATTCATGTTAAGTACTGCCCCCCACAATTAATATAAGATGGGTTTCAAATTCAAGTGACCGTAAATTCAGTCAGATGGAATGCGGAATATGAATTCTGGAGAAAAAACGGCTGGAGGTTTAGCCACGAGCGTCGTTTACAGACGGACGGATAGAAAGAAAGTCAGGCGTTTTGTCGTCATTTGATTTTTCGGTATCAAGGACCCCACAAAAAGTAGATTCTAGCTACATCACGTGATAATAATCTGAAATAAGATTTTTTGCCGAACATTCGGCGTTTTTCACGCAGAGTTTCATAACTTCTCTCTACTCCGTAGCAAAAAAGTAAAAAAGAAGAAAGGTTGAATCGGGGACACTAGCAGCAGGTTTTATGCACGAGTTTATGGTCGGTTTTAAGATCACGATGTGGAATAAATGGAGGAGAAAATATAACATCGTGATGTCTGGAACATTATTTTGCAGAGGAAATTGATCATACAAACATTCAAGTGCTTCGTTATTTCGTTTTTTCAGGCGCGCCAAATGCTCTGTTCATTAGTCCTGTAAGTGTAGTGCTTGATTATCAGGTGAGATGGCAGTGGTGTTCCCCCGTTGGATGGTGAAATGGGGCGCCGAACTTCCGTATACGAAGGATGTCCCTTAGCAGTGCACGCTGTAAGCTGCCGACATGTTTGGTAGTGTAATAGACGAATGTGTGTGTGTAAGTAAGTAAGGGATAAGATTAAACAAGGAAGCGAATGGATTGATCTCGCGCGGTTTGTAACCCGCTTGTTAGGGTACTTGACCCGGCATCGTGTCAAAGGAGACATCACGGAAAATTCCCGAAGAGAGAAGCTAGCCGGTAGACTTCTCCTCCAGACAGCTGCTGAACTCGATTTCGCCTTCGAGCAAGTGTCGAAAATCCTTCGGCGGACGGGACTCGAACCCTAAGACCTCCCGGTCAGAGGAATCACAGAGACAGTTGATGCCCGGAGTGATTTAACTAATAATTTAATGTTAATAATGATTTTGAATTAATAATGATTGTGAAAAAAATATATTCTATAACTTCAAACTTTTCTCATATATATATATATATATATATATATATATATATATATATATATATATATATATATATATCGATGATACTTATAAAAGTTAAAGTTCGTGATTTTAAATAGAATGAATTCTTGAAGTTCATATACGAGCAATCTCCCACGCTTCCCGAAAACTCGTTGGGCGCCGTAGAATTGATTCATCATGCAAATCCCACAGCTCGACCTTTCCGCGCCCGGCATCTAGCATCTCGTATTCTTTACAAATATTTTTGGGGGGAATTTTTTAAATCAACACGTTAAACTAATGAAAATTTTCATCAACATAAATGTAATTTTTAAGGTCGTATTTAGAAACACGAACACCGATAAAGGTTGGTGTAGTGTAGTATGGAACCTGAGGACGGGGGCCTGTAGTTCTGATTCCAGTCAGTTCTGTTTGACAAAGAAATAGTTAAGAACGTAAAAATCACATTCGATTGTAAATGAAAATATTACGAGATTGAGAAAGGCAGCCAGTGGCATAGTGGTCATACAGTACGCCTTCCACGCGGGTGCCTGGATTCGATCCCAGGCCTTCCAAGAGGAATGGGGTGAACAAAGAGGATTTGCAGCAGATGTTCTAGGGGTACTTCGGTTTCTCCTGGCAATATGCATTCCACCTGATTTCTCCATCAGTCATTCCCTACAGAACCAAATCCCTAATCATCATCCCGCTTAAGGATCTGCGGATCATAGCGGCGCCTACGCGATAACCGTTGAACTAGTTGAGAAGTAATGCGGCTACCCCAGTGGTATATCGGCGGATAGGGCCCAGGCCTGATGAACTAGAACCTCCCAATAGCCTAGATACATATGGTAAAGAGTGAACGTATGTAATGCCAGGCGGAGCGAGGGGAACAGCTTGTAGCTGGACCCCGAGGGAAAAAGTGAGTTCTTATTACGAGAAAGATGGAATTAAAAGATACATTTTTGAACTTGAGATGATCTGTAGACTGCAGAGAGACAAGGTATAAAAAGTGCACATATATATTTTAAGGGTAATTGAAGTGTTTTAACCCTTTTGAATCGTTTTGCCATGCTTATCTTGCTGTATTTTGTTCAGGGAATACGTTTAAGGATCTGCAATTTGTCATCTCTGATGACCCTCAACAGTCGAGGTAGTAATTTAAAACTAGATTCTGATTTAATTACATATGGGATTATATGTTAACGCATTTTTCGTGACAAGCTACATTGGTTGAATTGTAATCATGGTGGGTCGAAAACCTGTCGAAGATTTCTCTTTACAGGTTTATGATGTAAATTTCGTTTGGTAATCTATGGCTGAAAGGATCTGTGTGATTTTGGAATAAAGCAGAAAGGTAAGTGGGAGGACGGAGGGAAACACCTTGCGTTACTGGCTTCGTTGGTACGACAGGAGCTGCCTCTGTGATCATCGCAGGCAGCACAAACGCTGCTTGCCCGTCGCAGAGCCAGACTGCGCAATACATTTTGTATGGATGTTGTATTGAAGTTTTGTGAGTTGTGGTGCACTGAGAGTAATTGCGCGCAGTAGCTATGCTCTAGTTAGTATGTAACATAACTGCTGGCAGTGGGATTCCAAACAATGACGTAAAACAGAACAACGGACGTAACCACACAAAAAAAGAACTAGACTGAACTAGATTCAATGTGTGATGTACGAGGAGCCGCAACGAAGGGAGACATCAGCCCGTTTCTGTCGGTTATTTTACTAACATTTTTAACGGATTTTTATGAATCGTTTACGGAATATACTTTAGCCGTTATGAAAAACTGAATACTCTTTGAACAATGTTTTAAAATTTCCGAAGAAGGTATTAATTTAACGCACGTAATAAAATATGTACGTATGAAACTTGTAAATATGCCGTTTGTTTTTGGAAAGGTTCTACAATGAGAGCTTGTGTAAGAATCTGCCTCTTTAGAAGAAATGTGAATAAGAAAACATACTTCCTAAATTAACCAATTAATGTTTACTTTTAAATTTTCGTTATTTCTAGTAATCCCTCGATATTTTCATCCCACAGATCATTTAAACCACACATTGATATATGGCGAACAAAATCAACATTATTACCAGAACCACGTTAAGTTATCTACGTGATTTTCATTTGGAATCCGAATAGAAAAGGAAAACATAAACCACTTCCAAAATTCTATGTTTTAAATAGAATATCTAGCAGAAAGGGATCTGTAGATATGCAGTATTTATCAACTCAACTATCTACTAACACACATCGTTTTTCGCATTGCTAAATACATCTCATTACAGTATGATTGTAATCGTGATATTCTAAATATATTGAGATTTTAAGATATTAACTTAAATATAATTTATAGTAGAACGGTCATTCTTGAAGTAAATGAATTATAAAGTTGGGAAATTTATACAAAATTTGTATGCCAAAGCTAAGGAAATTAAATAATTTAAATAAAGTGATTTAATTTCAAAAGAAAAGGCGAATAAACCCAAGGCTCTATTACGCCGTTTGGATATAGCGGTCAAAACACGCATCTCTTGTCAATTCTTTGAATTCGTCTCTTTCACACATATGTCTGCAATGCGCACATAAAAGGCCATGCCAATATTGAAAATTATATCAAATGCGCAAGTACAGACAAAATGAGAAGAATAAAATTTGCAACACTGCGCCTGTAATTCATTAGCCTATATTGCCCAATAAAAACGAACTCATAATTCCGTATGACCATTAGGTTAATTTTTAAACACATCACATCCCCAAATGAAGAGATCATTGGAAAAATTGGAGCACGGAATGTAAATACTGAAATGAATATATTCCTGCCGCTACACAAACACAATACTTTTTGATTGCCGCGCATTACACAGTTGGCACTCGGGGACGTATTTTAATACCAAAACGGCGCGGAGCAGTTAGCACCGCCGGGAAAGGGTAATTCACGCAGGAAGAGGGAGGATGCACGTTGGAAATATATTATTTGCGGAAACAGAGAGCCTAAATGTGCTTTTGTGACAGGCAGTGAAAAAAATACCAACATCTTTAATGCAAACATATTTAATTCCCCGCGAAATAAATAGGGCAAATTTGAAGCTACATATAGATTTAAATCACACTTCAAAAATCTGTGCTCTATTTACTCTTAGAACTCATTATTATTCACTGATAAAATTTTTATGGTGAAATTTAAAAATAGAGACATGCCAATCTACTCTGTAACACTACAAATAACAAATAATGCAGAAAAGTAGTTTATTCGAAATATTTTTAAAATTCTAAAATCAACACACCGTGTGAATATAATCTAATAAGTTACTACTTAACTAACTGGCATTAGTTGTTTAAAAAGTAAACAAGTTAATCATTAACACATACCACCAACTCTCTGCAATTAAAGCTGAAATCTATTTCAACCTTTTACGATTTGAAAGGGCGATGGAAGCCCAAGCGATGTCAATTAGGACATTCCAGGCAACACAGTTCATGTCGACTGGGCTAATGGACACGCATCCTGATGGCGAGGTGGACATTAGGTAAGATTCCGTAACAAATGCAACGTTCTGATCAAAGAAGGAAACTGAATACCAGCCAAGCAGACATTTATGTAACAACACACTGCTAGATGCATTAAAGGTTAAAATCGATACACAAGTTTAAGTGTCAAGTAAACTATTTTTGCCGCATAACTGTTTTTTTACAGTTAAAGACTATACTCTCCATCACGAAAGATGGATTGATACTGATAACCAGGCACGTGAACTAACAAGGCTCATACGTACCGTAAGCGTAGTGCATGTTTTGCTCGGGAGAGGGCGGTGGTCTTCTCCCGCAGTTTGGCAAGATCCGACGCCGTCCTACCGTCAGCCAACGGGATTTTCCCTCAACCCGGTATCTCCCCCCAGCAGGGTACCGCCCCAGACGGGACGAGCTCCAAGCTCCCGACCGGTCTCCCGGCATGTGTGTAGTGTAGTGCATGTTTGTGTGTATGCGTAAGAGGCGAGGACAGGACAAGGAAGATATAGAAAAGATTCGTTTACAGTTTGTTAGGGCACAGCTCCGGCGTTTGCCTGGTATTATTAGAAGAAAACACGGAAAACTACCGATCAGAGCAGCCGACCATTAGAATTCCCTTTCAGACGGTGACTGAATTGGATCTAGCAAGTGTCGAAAATCCTGCCACCGTCAAGACGCGAACATAGGACCTCCAGCTCAGAAGGACTGCAATGACATCCCAGCTGATACCCTGAGCCATCTCTCCTGGTCCAACACAAAGGAAAAAATGTAGATTTTTAACAATGATATGTAATGTATTAGTTACCATTTGGAATGCATAATTTTAAAAGACAAGCTCGCACTGTGACATTTTGTTCCTCAGCTTCTGAGTCAATGACCCCCAATCTCATTCACATTTTTTGCCCAGGGTTCCTGTTAGTTTGAGCTATTCCTGAGATGACTCCTGATTTTGTTTCTGGACGTAAATTTAGCTTCATTATCTGAAGACGTTTGTCTAGCTTAGATGGCTACACAATTCTTCAAATAAACGTTCTGCACCTCTCTGCATCAGAAAGTCGATTCTGTCCCGAAGGGATAATAACCAAATCTGTACCTTATTTTTCAAATAGTTTTTATTACGTGTAAGTGAAAATTATCATTCAAAATCTTGATAAAACTCCTGTTGCGCTGAAAGCAGATCCGACGCCGGCAGTCTGGCCTCTAATTTCTACATTTGAGCAGATCTGTGCTTGTGCACAGTGGGAGGGGGTCACACAGGAGCCCTTTGGTAACGGCCGGACCAGAGAAAAAAAGGCGGAAATAAGATCGGGCGCTACTGGCTCTAGTCTAGAGAAATATTACTAATTATGAGCCAGCGCGGGCAGCCTAGCTTCTAATTGCATTTGACCAGTTCAGGGCCGGAATGCGGCGGGGGCGGAGGTCGCAGATGCGCCCTTTGCTGACGCGCGGACCAGTGAAAAAGGGGTGGAAAGAAGGGCGGGCGGGCGGCGAAGAGGGGGAATCGGGCGAAGCCCATTCAACGCAGGCGGACGGGCGTTCAATCAACGGCGCGGAGGTGGCGCCAGCTGCATCCGGGACTTGTCGCTACCCCTTCCGCACCCTCCCCGCGCTCCGAGCACTTTTGTGCAAATTATTCGCTGGGATAAACTGCGTGCGCGTATTATATACTGCTGACATACAGAGCATGGGTTTTTTGCTTTTAAAATACTTTTAAAAACCTGGAAGTTTCTTGAGTACATAGTTTTTACGTGAGTTAATAATGATTGCCAGGAAATTGCATTATCATTTCATAGCTAACAAATAAACATGGAAGCAAGGAAACTAAGATGTGAAAATATTACTACGTAATGCAATCAATTAATTGATTAGCGATGCGGGGGCGTCAACTGCTAAGGTTATTAGACCCGTAAGTGTAGTGCATGTTTCCATCGGGCGGTGGCAGTGATCTTCCCTCGCTGGGTCTCCCACCAGCGGGGCACTACCCAAGTCCAGATCCCCCGACATTGTGATAGTGTAGTGCGCTGGAGGTGGTAGGAATGTGTGCCCGGAAGAGGTGATGACAGAACAAGGAAGTTGAAGGAAAGATCGCGTGCGGTCCATGACGCATTTATTAGGGTAGTGCTCCGGCAATCACATTCTAATGCTATTCCAGTTCACGAACACCAATGAGAGGGAGGCAACGCAGGATACCAAAATAAATCGCAAAATAATTGAAGGATTTTTATATTTAAGAAATAATACATGCATTTAGCAATATATAATTATAATTTTTTGCAAACGTGTGTTAAAATAAATAATAATTATCAGGAAGTGCAATGGTATGTATAGGTATGTTTTAAACATTTTCTGTATTAGGGATACTTCGGAGGCCCGGATGGCTACGTCCTTATTCTGAAGAACTAGTTCAACGTTCACTTTGTTGCTTCGTTTGCACAAAACTTACAGTAGTGCTCAAGAAAACATCATTTAAAAATGGGTCTGTACGTCCTAATCCAATCTGCTCGCAAACATTTTAAACAAATATTAGTAGACATTGGTAATTATATATTTAACGTGGATAATATGATGTTTCTGATTCCATTACCTTCATCATTCGCTCGATTTTTGAAAATCAAGTGGTGTATTTTCAGGATTTTATTGCAGATTACAACTGTGTAAAACGTGATACAGTTTTTGCTAGCACCACAGTACATTCATCAACTAATACTAAAATAGGGTAGCAACGACTTTCTGTTGGCAGAGCTAGCTGTAAGAGAACATCGGATTTTCCTCGGTGCGATTACTCGTGCCGACGGTTTCGAACATTTTGGCAAGTGACCGTCAAGCGTTAACGTACGAATCTGTCAGTAATTGTTCAAAACGATTCTCATAATACTAGCCCTAGATAGTAAAAATTGTAACTAATTACCTAAACAAAGTGGTGGTGATTCAGAATGGCACAGAGTATGTCGCACTAGTTAGTGGTATAATATCTTAAGTCTATGCTTAGCTTACCTTTAGTTTAGGCTAGCGTTTCGGTATAGCCCCACCCCGTCCCAAAGGGTACTACGTATTGGCGTCAAAACACAATTTCACATAACTTCAAATTTTCGGTTCCCTAACAGTAGAATTGAAATATGTCTTTAATAACATTACAGATGAATAAAACATATTCCTGTATGTTTTACTTATCTGCAAATCTTTATTGAAAAAAACGGATACGTCCTATAGAATAAGTAGTTTGAGTGAAACTGCGCAATTTTAAGCTCTTTTGCACAGAGCACCTTTTTAGTTTTAGAGGAGCATTTTTAAGAAATCACACGGGGCACTTCGGTTCAGAAACGCAACAATGTACAGCCAATTTTGTTGCAGCATTACATAACTTTCTCTATGCAGTGTAGGTAGTACGCAAGAAATAAAATAGAAGAAAACTACGCTGGGGGTCTGTCATTTACCCTTCCCCATTGGTATACAAATTATTACATTAGCTGATTATCGCATTCCTTTAAAATGCCCATTATTTTAAAATGGTAATCACTCATTTTCAGGGCTTCTGATAGTAGAGTTTATTTAAACCATAGCGTTACATACATTGCAATTATATACTCTGCAAGAATAGTTTTCGTAACCGATAGTACTTAACTTTTCCAATAGATTTTTTGGAATCCACGTTACGCGTAAAGGTTTGTAAAGTAAGATCTATATTTTTACGGAGAGTTTTGTTATTATGAACCTAATTGTCGTAAAATACTGAACAAGAGAAAATTCATGCCTTTCGGTGAATTACTTAGGAAGGTATTTACAGTTGACATTAAAAACTGTATTTAGAAAAAAGATCGTTTTCGTCAGAACCTTTAATTCACAGAATCATTTTCATACGTTTCACAGCCAATAAATGGAACTACTTCGGACTATCTTAGTTTGTTAAGAAGACTAATTTTTGCCCCAAGGCGGCAATACCTAGACATGCAATTTTCATCCCTTAGACATTTTTTAGTTTTGCAAAACTTTCCTTGCGTATTCTAAACACCTTTTGGGAACGCAACGGGTCACATTCTGATACACCACATATAAATCTGTGAAAAAATGGAACTTTCCCTGTACCCATTTAGCTCTTATGCTCAGATTTTGTAAGAGTAGTTGCAACACTCATCTCTTCTTCCATAATGCGCTGTCTTTCCCAGTCCAAGTTGAAAGGTTGGGCGAGATGTTCAAGGAGACTGCACGCATTACCCTCTGAGAGGGGTGAAGGGGGTGAGGAGGGGAGAGGAGGGAGGACACGAGGCGAGTGGCGGTCGCCGGAAGCAGCAGCACTTGCTCCTGCTGAGCCGGGAGCGTCTACAATGGAACGCGCCTCTCGCTTGCTGGCTGTTGGCGCCGCCCCTAGTTGATCCATGCCCACCGCCTGCTACACGCTCCTGCACAGCGCTTTGCATAACTCACAGGCGCACAGCAAATGTTTATTTCATTTCTTCGCGTAAGCAAATTAGCGTTGCAATTTCTGCAACAATGATTCTAATCAATTTTATTACCAAAATTGGAAAGAGGCTCTTAATGGTGTATTTAATTCAAATTGTTTTACGGATATGAAATGAAATTTTATTGAATAAGGGACACGGAAAACATAATCTTAGCTATTGTAAAATTTTTAAATTGATAAAAATATAAAATTAAGGAAACAAAAATATGAAAATAGCAAACCAATGCAACATCCGTAATTCTGTTTTAGACGTCATTATTTACAATAAATACGATGAATCTTACACACACCTATATGTGTGTGTGTGTGTCTGTTTTCCGTCCCAATCTGAATCACTTTTAATCAATTAATCAGTTTTTTCAATTACAGTGGGGACGTTCATTTTTGTTATATTTTTGTAGCTACTTAGTAGTTAATTTCTGGACAATTCAACATGAACGACAATCATAACACAAAATAAAGAGAATTCTCTACCTCATTCTTCACTAAAGACATCCATCGGTCATTCCCTCCAAATTCATTCCTGTGAGTCATTGTTATCCGGCTAACATCTTCTCGTCCCGCCCTCCTCATCTCGCATGCCACCAATAGGCCTTGTCCTCTGTCCCTCACAACAATTGAAATGCTAATCGCAACAGCTGCGGCCTTCACGCCTACCAAGAAACGGCGATGAAATAACGATTCCCGAAATGTCCCCTACAGAAGAACGAAAGAGCCGTTAATCACAGTTGAAGAAAACTAGTTCTTTGCCAACTGATGTTTTAAAACGTTATATTCATTATAACAAACATGTTGCGGGGGTTTAGGACCGAGGTTCAAATGGTTGCCTAAGACGAAGTTAAGAGGTTTTGATTATTTTGATAATTTTTGATAGGTTTTTATAGTTTTATTCACAACTGTACCACTTCATTTACTGGATGTAACAAAAAACCTCATAGAGGCAGGAGGTAATGGAAAATACAATTCCACAAAATAAAAAGAAATAAACTTCTCTTGAAACGAGTAATACGTCACGACACAATAGTGATTTGTCCCCTTTTGCTGTCTAACGCGTTTCCTATCTGCGCACTTCCACCCCGCTGTCGCCTCTCAGCGCACGTCGCGCTGCTATCTCATCACGTCGTGTCGGCGACTCCCCTTCCCGGGGCGCCGCCCCGCGCCGCCCGCCCTCACCCGCTTCCGGTCGGCAGTCGAAGGGGGGGGGGGGGGCGCGGCGGAGACGCTAACGCCCGAGTTGCCGCGCAGACTGTCTCATCTCCTGCCCCTCGCGCCACTCTATTTGCCCTCCTCACTGCGGCGCCCTCCTCCTCCAAAAGCCCAGGCTTTCATCACTCGCTAGACTTCTTTTACCTTCTCGTAGACCTCTCGTAATGCATTACTTTTCTTGAATAACACTTGTTATTGTTAGTCATTGTTGAACAATAATTTGTGCTATTCTGTGTCGAATAATACGGCATGTTTCAGATTAAATTGTATGAAGTGGTAGGGCGTACAGAGTACCCGAAGATCATCACATTTGAACATCTGGTTGGAACTTTCATAAACCAAATGAAGACATTATGTTACCATTATATAGCAAATTGTCAGAATTGCTATCTGACAGGCACAGAAAATCTGTTTGCTTGCGTCAGATAGTAACCGGCCTGATATCTTCAACTTCAATACATGTTCTAAAAGTTTGTAACATATTTTGAACCACTGTAGAGAAAGTTGTGACGAGCGAAAGTATAGAAAAACACCCTGAGGCGCTTCTGGTGTGGAACCTGACTGCTCCCGTCTCTAACCTCCCTTCGCCCACTTCCAGTGTTTCCTGACCCATCTGTTTTCTGCGAAGTACTACGTGCATACCCGTCGGCTTTGAGCCCACTGCCTTCTATAGTACGTCTGCTCTCCATCTGTCAGTGTGACCGACCTCCAATAGCCCACCCAGTTTAGTTCTCGCCGTGTCCTCTCTCCTCTGCCTGCCCCACTTTCCGACCGTTTTCAGCCCAGTGCTCTCCACTTCTACTAAGTACTCCTACTCCCTTCCCACCCCGCCTCGTCGCTCCACTGTTGCCCGCGTTGCGTCTGTCCGAAGCGCAGATTCTTTCCACGTCCTATTTGTGTGTAACTGACCCTTCTGTCGAACAACCTATTTAGTCCTCACCTTTCCCTTTCCTCCGCCACTACCTACTCCGCTCTCCGTTAGCGGTCAGTTCCGCGTCCCTCCCTCTCAACACCACTTTCCATCTCGTCGCTTTTATTCACAATTAGATAGGAACGCGTCCGCTTTGTTCTTTGACCTCTTCCCGCCTCATCCAGTTCATTCCTTTGCGTGTTCTGTCTGCTCTGAGTCCACTGCTTGACGGCTGCTCCATCCTTCCCACCTTAGTCCTCTCCGCGAACTGTCCTTTGCCCCTACCTACCAATCTCTCCATCTGCCCCCAGCTGAATGCTCTGCAACCCACCCTATGAGGATTACTACATTCCACCGCGTCGCTGGACTACTGAACTGAATTGAATTGAACTGATGGCTTATTACGAGACTCAAGCCATGACGCCTGATCTTCCGTCTGACGACGCAAATTTTGCTAAGCTCTTTTCACCAACTAGCGGAGAAAGTAGGTATTTCTTGGGCCACGAAACAGATGATTTGAATTGATCTCAATACCTTCATTTAGTCTTGAGGGCCTGTTTCAATGTCCTTTCACCTCTGCACACTTTCTGAACGTTTAACTATACTGTATTTGTCCTGAATATGTAACTGTCCCTTCCGTTCAACTCCTTATTTCTCCTTCCTCTTCTCCTACTTACCCCGTTCTCCATCTGTCCCTATGCCAGTGCTAGCCATCTACTATGAAGCCCCCCTTCCTATCTGTGCGCACCTCGTCGCTCTTATCCACGTTTAGTTTACGTCTAAAGTCTGTGTCTTTGTCTGACCTCTTCCTTCTTCATCTGTTCTCAATTCAGTGCTCCTCCCACTTTAGTGCTCGCCGCGCCCTTTCCGCTGCCACAACCTACCGCACTACGCGTCCCCAACTGCATGCTCGCCACCCCCGCTTCACGCCTCGCCGCCGCCTCGCTCCCCGCCTCAATCTCATCTCCGCTCCGCGCCCCATCGTGCAGCGCGGCGTCGCCTCCTTCCCAGCTTTGCGCCCCACCGCCCCTTCGCTCCCCACCCTGCGTCTAACAGTCCCCACCTCCCTCCCTTCTCCCAGCCACACCGCTCCCCGCCCTGTCTCTCACCGTCGCGTCGCTCCTAACTCCGCGCCTCGTTCCCCGCTCCGCACCCGCACTGCTCCTCGCTGCCCGCCCCGCGACCCCTCCCGTCGCCTTGTTCCCTACTCCGCGCTCCCTCGCGTCTCGCCGCCTGCCTCGCTTCCCGCCTGACCACCGCTTCTCTTCTCGCTCCACGCCACTCCGTAGCATTGATCCTCGCTCCCAGCCCCACGCCTCGCCGCCGCCTCGTTCCCCGCCCCGCGGCCCCTTGGCGTGGCGCGGCGTCGCTCTGCGCCGGATGCGGCCGCGAGGGAGCGGAAGGCGGCGCCGGATACGGCGGCTGCGATGGACGGCGCGGCCCCGACGCCGCCACTGCCGAGGGGGCGGCGGAGATTGAGACAATGTGCGGAGAGAAGGCTGGAGGTAAAGGGCGGCGAGGGGAGCCCCCCACTGCGGAGCACAGGGCGAGTGCAGGCGGCGAAGACGCGGGCAATACGCCGCGAAACGGCCGGGGGAAACTACGAATGTTACACTCCGATTAAAACGTAGGGAAAAATCTTTGTGACTGAATTCATTTTATTTACTCCAATTAAAACGTAGCTTAATAATTTTATTTTAATACTTTAATTATCCCATTAAACGAATTGACTTTTGATCAGCTGGTATCAGAGATTATCCAATCGGGGGCTTTAATATCAAAAATGAAATTCTAACAAAGCTCTCGAATGTACTAACTCGTGGTAGGAGATCAAAAGTCAATTCGTTTAATCACATTATTAAAGTATTAAATTAAAATTATGGATCTACGTTACAATCGGAGGTAAAAAATTAATGCAATCACAAAGAAACGTTCAATGCAGACACGAAGAAACAGTATGTTGTGAAAGAAACAATTTATATCTTGTTTCATTAGCTCACTTTACAGTTCGACAAATCAGAATGCCGTGTACGTTCAATAATTCTACAACGCTTACGTACTGGTGGGTAAGTTGTACACGGAGACACTGGCATGGGGGTGGACGTAGTGGCGAGCGACGGCTGGTAACGGTCGTGGGAATGGGCGCAGAGGGGGGGGGGTGAATAGAGAGCGGATTCAGGCTAAAGAAGGCATGTAGTGGCCCCGGCGTGGCCGCGAGACGTGATGCAAGAAGAGACAAATGCACAGGGTGACTCGGGGATGCATCTGAAAGTGTGAGGGTGGAAGAGGGACAGAAAGCCAGAGCGTAGGATGCGCGGACGACAGAAAGCTGCGGGTTGCGAGCGGACAAGACAGCAGAGTTCGTGCTGTGCTCAAATACGAACATTCGCTACTTGGTATAAAACACCTTCATTTGTAGAATCCACCATATAGAATCGAACCGACAATCCAAGAATCTGGGAGATTTACCAAAGATTAGCCTAGTAGACATATTCACAGGAAATGTCGTAATACGGAACGCAATTTCTTCCAGAGAATTACCAGTTTCCTCGCTCATTTCCTTAACACTACAATTTTACTTTCCACACTCAGTGCTCGGCAATATCACTCTCTTTCGAACATAGTTTCTGCCTTCAAAGTTACGGCGCCTCTCTTTAAATTTCGCTGGCCAGCGCGTTGTCCCTGGCATTGGAGGAAGCGTATGGGTGATGCCGTGAGCGCCTCAGGCCCGCCATTAGCGCGCTCTTTCTGCCACCCGCGGAAGAAGATTCCTGTCCCGCACAGCCGCTGCGGCTTCCTTGCGGCGGGCCATGCAAATGACCATGTGCGATCCCTACATTCGGATTAGAAGAATGTGACTTGCAGGAATCGACGTGTGCGCGTGAGGAATGGGTGGGGGGGGAGTGGAGGCGGTGCTGACCGCACGGGTGGTAAGGGGGATGGGCGCAGGACAGGAAGGGTGAAATGGAAATGGCAGCTGGGATGGTGGATGTCCAGATGGGCAGAGGGAGGGGTGTATGTTAGAGGGCGTCAGAAACGAAGTGGTGGGGGTACTGGACGAGTGGGTGAGGTGGAAACGGAAAGTGTAGATGCACAGGCGGTCGCAAGGAAGAGTGTGGGGTCAGCGCGGGCAAGAGGGAAGGGCATTTGGAAAATGGAGGATCGCAAGCCGAGAGACCGCTTGTGAGGAGGGCGTATGTCAGATCTCATGTGGGTAGCACTTAGCATAGGGTTTGGGGGTGGAACGTTGGGGAGGACTTCATGTAGGACTGACATGAGAAGTGTCGTGAGGATGCAGAAGTGGGAGGCAGTGGGAGGGCAGACGAGAGTACAACCGTAGGGATGGATGTTTGGTCGAGGGAAAATTGACGTATGCTAGAAATTAGAGACGGCTGTCGGTGGTCGGTTGTTGGTGCTGGGCACAGGGAGAGAATGCTCGGGCAGAATCGGTGCAGGGGCGGGGGGTGAAAACAAGTGAAGGCTTAGCGTAAGGATAGACGCGAGGGCGGGAACGAGAGCGCGGAAGACGACAGAGAGGACGGGCGCAGGTAGGAGAGGGAGGACGGGTGCTGAGGGGTGGTGGGGCGGATACGAGGGTGGGAACGAAGGCGTGTATGAGGGCGCAGATACGAGGGCGGGTGCATGGGCAGGCGTGAGGACGGATGCGAAAATGAGCGCAAGGATAGGGCAAGTGCGGGCGCGAGAATGCGGAAACAGGCAGGAGCGCGAAGACGTGTGTGAGGGCGGATGCGACGGTAGGATCGAGGGCGGGCGCGAGGACGGGAACGAGGGCGGGCGCGAGGGCGGGCGCGAGGGCGGGCGCGAGGGCGGGCGCGTGGGCGGGCGCGAGGGCGCGCGAGGGCGGGCGCGAGGGCGGGCGCGAGGGCGGGCGCGTGGGCTGTCGCGAGGGCGCGCGAGGGCGGGCGCGAGGGCGGGCGCGTGGGCGGGCGCGAGGGCGCGCGAGGGCGGGCGCGAGGGCGGGCGCGAGGGCGGGCGCGAGGGCGGGCGCGTGGGCGGGCGCGAGGGCGCGCGAGGGCGGGCGCGAGGGCGGGCGCGTGGGCGGGCGCGAGGGCGGGCGCGAGGGCGGGCGCGTGGGCGGGCGCGAGGGCGCGCGAGGGCGGGCGCGAGGGCGGGCGCGAGGGCGGGCGCGTGGGCGGGCGCGAGGGCGGGCGCGAGGGCGGGCGCGAGGGCGGGCGCGAGGGCGGGCGCGAGGGCGCGCGCGAGGACGGGCGCGAGGGCGGGCGCGAGGGCGGGCGCGAGGGCGGGCGCGAGGGCGCGCGCGAGGGCGGGCGCGTGGGCGGGCGCGAGGGCGGGCGCGAGGGCGGGCGCGAGGGCGGGCGCGAGGGCGGGCGCGAGGGCGGGCGCGAGGGCGGGCGCGAGGGCGGGCGCGTGGGCGGGCGCGAGGGCGCGCGAGGGCGGGCGCGAGGGCGGGCGCGTGGGCGGGCGCGAGGGCGGGCGCGAGGGCGGGCGCGAGGGCGGGCGCGAGGGCGGGCGCGAGGGCGCGCGAGGGCGGGCGCGAGGGCGGGCGCGAGGGCGGGCGCGAGGGCGGGCGCGAGGGCGGGCGCGAGGGCGGGCGCGAGGGCGCGCGAGGGCGGGCGCGAGGGCGGGCGCGAGGGCGGGCGCGTGGGCGGGCGCGTGGGCGGGCGCGAGGGCGCGCGAGGGCGGGCGCGAGGGCGGGCGCGAGGGCGGGCGCGAGGACGGGCGCGAGGGCGGGCGCGAGGGCGCGCGAGGGCGGGCGCGAGGGCGGGCGCGAGGGCGCGCGCGAGGGCGGGCGCGAGGGCGGGCGCGAGGGCGGGCGCGAGGGCGGGCGCGAGGGCGGGCGCGAGGGCGGGCGCGAGGGCGGGCGCGTGGGCGGGCGCGAGGGCGCGCGAGGGCGGGCGCGAGGGCGGGCGCGAGGGCGGGCGCGTGGGCGGGCGCGAGGGCGCGCGAGGGCGGGCGCGAGGGCGGGCGCGTGGGCGGGCGCGAGGGCGCGCGAGGGCGGGCGCGAGGGCGGGCGCGTGGGCGGGCGCGAGGGCGCGCGAGGGCGGGCGCGACGGCGGGCGCGAGGGCGGGCGCGAGGGCGGGCGCGAGGGCGGGCGCGAGGGCGCGCGCGAGGACGGGCGCGAGGGCGGGCGCGAGGGCGGGCGCGAGGGCGCGCGCGAGGGCGGGCGCGTGGGCGGGCGCGAGGGCGGGCGCGAGGGCGGGCGCGAGGGCGGGCGCGAGGGCGGGCGCGAGGGCGGGCGCGAGGGCGGGCGCGAGGGCGGGCGCGTGGGCGGGCGCGAGGGCGCGCGAGGGCGGGCGCGTGGGCGGGCGCGAGGGCGCGCGCGAGGGCGGGCGCGAGGGCGGGCGCGAGGGCGGGCGCGAGGGCGGGCGCGAGGGCGGGCGCGTGGGCGGGCGCGAGGGCGCGCGAGGGCGGGCGCGAGGTCGGGCGCGTGGGCGGGCGCGAGGGCGCGCGAGGGCGGGCGCGAGGGCGGGCGCGAGGGCGGGCGCGAGGGCGGGCGCGAGGGCGGGCGCGAGGGCGGGCGCGTGGGCGGGCGCGAGGGCGCGCGAGGGCGGGCGCGAGGGCGGGCGCGTGGGCGGGCGCGAGGGCGCGCGAGGGCGGGCGCGAGGGCGGGCGCGAGGGCGGGCGCGAGGGCGGGCGCGAGGGCGCGCGCGAGGACGGGCGCGAGGGCGGGCGCGAGGGCGGGCACGAGGGCGGGCGCGAGGGCGGGCGCGAGGGCGGGCGCGAAGACGAGGGCGAGGGCGAGGGCGGGCGAGGGCGAGGGCGGGCAAGGGAACGTCCGCGGTCTCCGCGCTGGCCCGCGTCCAAGCCACGCCCCCGACGCGCGTCGCCGGCCCGGGTCTCCGGGCGCCGCGCCCGTGTGGCGAAGCCCTGTCTCAGCTCTTCCGCGCCCCCGCCCCCCGCCACGTGCGCCGGGGCGTTTGCTATTCGCTGGGCGGCGCCTCTCCCCGCTCGGAATTGATGGCGGGAAGACGCGGAGACTACGCTGAGACATCAGCTCGCTGATTCGTTACTATACGTCATCGCTGGCGTGGAACACTACCTCGTGATACCTCTGCGCAGGTCGAGGAAACTGCGCCAAAGGGACGACAAGAATACGAGAAAAGACCTGAGACATTAAGTTTCAGATTCGTAAACAAGACATATTATGCTTTGGATATCTTGTTTTATAACAACGAAACCTGGCAAAATGCAGGTTGTAACATATTTATATAAAATCAATTAATTTCTCATGTCAGTACAATGAAATGAGAGTCGTTTTATTAAGAATCATGGAATATAATCGTTATTTGACAATTCAAATGACTTAATACCGAGACTAAAGATATGAAGTATACATTACGTTACTGATTCGTGAACAAGGCATAGTAAGCTTACTAAGCTCGTCTTATAAGAACGAAACCTAGTGCGTCACAATATGTTTTGAAAATTAAAAATCAATTTTTTCTCCATAGCAAAAATAATTGATGGTGATTAATTCTATTACATGCGACATTTTCAATCACAATAACATTTAATGTTCACCTTCTAATTTTCATCCGCGCTGTGTATTTGAATTCCTCCAGCAAATAATGTGTTTCCTCCAAATCAAGGGAAGGGAAACAGATGTTACCAAACTTCTGCGGGTTCTGGACAAAGCATGGCGGGACAGAGAGCGTAGCTTGGCAAGGCATGGTGTGGCGGGGCTCATCGTGGGCGGGTAAACGGGGGGGGGGTGGCAAGACGTGGTGTGGCGGGGCTGGACCTGGAGTGACGGTGAGGGCGGGTTCGGGGCGTGGCGTGGCGTGGCGGGATACCCACCCGAGTGCCTGGCAAGACGTGGTTTGGCGTGGCGAGTGGGAAAGCGTAGCCTGGCGGAGCGGGGCGGGGGAGGGGAGGGGAGGGGAGGGGAGGGCTGGTTCAGGGTGTAGCGTGGCTTGGTGCAGAGGCGCTTCGCTCGGCTGGAAGAAGCGGAGAAACCAAGGTCGCGGCTCGGCCTCCGCGGACCCGCTCCCTGCACTTAGCGCTAAAAGCTCTCCGAGAGCGCGCCGCGGCCGCGCGGGCGAAGGGAGCGAGCGGGTCAGGGGGGGCGGGGCGGGGCGGGATTAGGGCGGGAGCGCGGGGACGGGTAAGCGAGAAAGGGTGGCGGCAGGGGGGAGGGGGCTGCTCACATGTGCGGACGTGGTAGGAACGGGGACGCTGGTGGAGCACTGATGCTGGTCCGGGGAAAAGGGGGAGAGGGCTGCCTGTATATCGCTTCAAAGTTTACAAGAAATCCAGGGAGACTTATAAATCTTAAAGCTTCTTCTTCACTTCTTTAAAATAGTTTGAACATTTTTTCATGCATTTTATTGTATTTTTTAAGAAACAGTCGTCTATAGTAGTATTAATATTCAGACATTATTATGTATCTGGTAAATAATTCCAACTGTTCAAAAAAATAGAACATTATTGCTTAAACAATAAACAAGAATAATACTTAGCAACAAAGTAAATATTACTTTCCTAAATGTTTCAATGTAACCTCTTTGTGAGAATTAAATACTAGTGTGGGTATAAGGAGACGGAAAAAAGAGAGGTGAAGACGCATTTGAGAGTTGGGCACAGAATCGGGGTGAGAATTACTTTGGGATGGGTTCACGGGAGAGGGAGTCGGGTGGTGGGAATGAAGGAGAAGACGAGAGGAGGGAAAGGAAAGCTGGGAAGGAGAAGACGAGAGTGGAAAGGAACAAAGAAAAAATGCGATTGGAGCAAAAAAAGCAGCCGTAATATAAATATCGTTACGACGGTGAAATTACGAAAATGAGGAATAGAAGAAGTGGTGAGAATGAAGAAATCAAGCAAGTGACGCGAGAGTGCGGTCGAAACACTTGGTTTGATTTATTAGTTACGTCGTATTTCAAAAGTACGGCAGCAGCTATAGTCATTAGTCCAGTAATGCATGGTTTTTATCAAATACGTTTTCGCTATTCTCTCCCCTGCGCTTAATGGTGAGATCCGGCACCGACCTACAAGTCGAATTGCATGGTTTACCCATCCAGGTATCTCCCACCAGCGAGACAACGCCTTAGACGGCACAAGGTCTAAGGCTCATCTCGCGACATACGGGGCATTGTAATGCATGTGAATGTAAGTAAGAGGTGAGGCTAAGCAAGGATGAGGAAGGAAATATCGCGCACGGCCCGTGGAACGTTTGTTAGGGCACTGCTCTGGAGTCCGCCAAGCGTTGATCGGAAAAACAGCGGAAAACTACCCATCAGAAAAGCCGTCTACTGGAATTCTCCTCCAAACAGGGGCTAAATTCGATCTAACTATTCAGTGTCGAAAATCCTGCCATAGTCGGGGCACAACGGGGATCAGAGGCACTGCAGTGTCATTAGTTGATGCCCTTAGCCATCTTAACCGGTCAAAAACGCACGGAAATCAGTATTATAAATAAACGGGGACTAAGGGTAAGTAAAAGGGTAAGCACGACGGTGAAGACGGAGACGAGAACAAAGAGACTCAACGCAAGAGACGCGAGAATGAAAACGCACTCCGGATTGGCCGGAGCAGCGAGTCCCGCGAGAGGACACCGGCGTCGCCAAGAGGGAGGGGGGGAGGGGGTAGGGGGGCAGGGCTGAGAGCAGCCCGCGGGCAGCCTGGATCTCCGCACTCAGCCTCCAGACGCCACTGCAGGGCGTTGCATTTAAAATTTACCGCACCAAAATAAACATTGATAATATAATGCACTGCCAACACTTTGCGAACTTGTGCTTTCCAGAGGAACTTTTCCGCGAGGATGGAAATGAGAGAAGTTGGCGCAGTGAGGGAGGGACTTGAAAGATCGCGTCGTAAAAAAGCCGATGTAGTTGTAGATTAAAATTGTCGTAGTGAGGTAGCGGAGGGAAAATATTCATTTCGGTACTGCTTGTTCGTGGTAAGAGAACTTTTACGAAGCGACCCCAGCGCAACATTTATCAAAATGTTACAGCAAAGTGAGGGAAACTATTAAACCATTTTTACTCGTCTAAAGAGAACTGAAACTGAAGAAAGAATCTATACGTCTTTACGATACCAAATTATCCCATCATTTTATCTTGTTGACGTTTGGGTGCCTTATAGAATTGAAGTTCAAACATTAATTATAAACATTAACTGACATCTCTCAAAACTTTTAAATAAATATTTACTAATTTAACAATTTTATTTCTTAAATTTGACAAATACATATCGCTAACGTTCTTCCACTCCACCAATGTATAAGAGAATGTTTGTAATAAAATATTTATAGATCAATAAAAGTTTCTTCACTCCCTACGACAATCAAAAGTTATCGTAAAGTATGATATCAATTTCTTTATTCCGGAACGTTGGAATGTTTTGTGTTAAGTTCATTATTTTTCTCAGTGAACATTTATCGTAACTATGATTTACATTAGAATACATTTTTAAACCGGGAAAATTAGACAAACTTTTCTTTGGTTTCAAGACTCAAACATAATTTATGCACACTTGTGTTACTAAGTCAAGAGTACGTTTTATTACGAAAGCTAATCAGTCTCGCGTGTACCATTTCTTATGTTTATTCCTTGATATTTTGGAATTTTCCGTTCTCATTTTATCTCTTAAATAAAAATTGTTCCTTTCCTGTCAATCATATCACATCAAACAATATTTTGTCAGAAACAAACTTCATAGTAGATCTACTCTTTCTCTTTCTGCATTTCTGCAGAGTGCCTGTTTATATCGTTGAATGGTGTTCTAGATTTTTGCAAAAATCGTCTACACATTTGTCATTGAATACATCATGTACTTTGCCCTTACTAGTAAATATCTCAAATAGATTTTGTCTAATTGAATAAGAATCAATTGAACGCAATAGTCATTTCAAATAAAGCACGTTCTATAAAATTAAGAAAACACAAATATTAGTATTAATTTGTTTTTGGTAAATTACAATGATAGAATTAAAATCTAAAAACAGTACATTTACGTCGTTTTTATCATTAAAATATCCCGTCTTGGTCTCTATGTTATTGCTTTCGAAAAACGTTTCATCAAACAAATCGATGAAGTCACTAAGAAAGGTACTGTACGAAACAAACTTTGCGGAGTACAACATATTTTCTTTCTTGATGATGGGTGAAATTCGAAAGGAAAATTTATGGAGCTATTTATTACTTGTTATGAAGACACGGCTTTTCATTTCAAATGTGACAGTGATTTAAACAAGTTTGGAGAAATTCTGAGAAATTATTGTGTTTCCCGAATGAAAGACAACAACAAATTAACGATGCTTTGGTCTATAATTCTCCGAAAGCGAGTGAAAATATTGATTACAGACGAGTAAACTAATGAGTTAATTCTTCCCATAAATGTAGTTTTAGTTAAATCCGAGGTGGCGGACCCACTCTTTGAAATGTAATTTTGAGACCGACATTCATATTGGAATTTAGGTTTTCCCTCCCACGTTCTCTCCTCTAGCGGGGTACCGTCGACGGTGGCTTCACTGGCTGGCCAGCTTGCTATTGTAAACTAGTGGTGCTTCAACACCACTTGCTTTAGAGAAATATTTGTAACTTTTACAAGTTTCGAAAATTCAACGAAAGGAGTTCAACGAAAATGAGGCCTGTACAATTTTTAAGTGTACTTTGTTCTGTCTGAAGAAAACATTTAAAGACAGTTTAAAAAGTTTTTAATGTATTGCTTTTACTTCAAGAAAAAATTATGCAAAAACGTCTAGACTAAGGTCAAGGACAGTTTTTAAAAAAATAAATATTTTAGAACATACTTCAATAAGAAAAAATCTTTCTTGAATTCTGTAGGTTTGCAGTGTTGTGTAAATGTTTGACAATTTTCGAAAATCCAGAGAGTTCACCGAAAACGGTTGTTGAGTAATATTTATAAAGGTTCCTTTCTCTATTCGAGAGAAATTAAATAAAAAACAAAATTTTTCGATGTTAAGGACCCACAAAACATGAATCTTGACTACATATCGTGTTGCGGAAAGTAATTAGCTACCTTTAGAAACATGATTTACCAAACTCTGTATTGGCATCAGTGCGCCATTATACAAGACTTTCTGGCAAAAAATAGCTAGTTTACTGCAGGAATATAAATTTGCCACGGTCAGGACCGGGACTTTAGGCTACTGCAGATGATAATGCTGAACGGGTTACAAGACAATCTTCGTGATTTGGTCAAAAGACCAGGACTACTTCGAGTTCAAAAATGTACCTCCGCTGAAACAACTTAAGTATACTCACCACCCCGCACGACGCATTGCAACTTCATGGCGGAGCCTTCCGTGTAGGGCCCCGCGACCGACGGCAGTTCTCGACCGCGCTCGTCTATGATGGTGGGCATCTGCGGGGGCACTGCAACAAACACCGACAGGCACTTCTATTACAACTGTGTCCTTTAGAAAAAAAACACAGGAATCAAACGTTTAGGGCAATCTAGATATTAACTGATATATTTTTTTATAATATACCACAGGATTAGTAAAGAAAATCAGATATGATTATCCCGATATCTAAAATAGATGATTTTGTAAATATACTTAAAAGTGGGTAGCACTGCTATTATAATTAAAAAAATAAAAACCATGGATATATTTAACTTAAATGGGCAACTAACAATCTGATGAAAGGAATGTAGGTTAACAGTTAATATTTTCCGACAAAATATGTTTTTTTCGGAAGAGAAGTAGGTTCTGGAATAATTCTCACAATGTGTTTTTGGTCCTTCGGTCTTTTATTTACAAACATGAAAACTTTTTCGATTCAAAACGCATTCTGTTATTTCTGATCTTTAGTATTGTATTATTAATTTCTTACACAAATAAATATTGCTTGCGGCATCCCTTTTTAAGACTTAATGCATTTTGTACGGTTTGAAACTAAAACGGGAGGAGAAACGTATTATTATTATAATTCACTGGAATTCATTTTCTGAATTCATATTATTGTCGATTTGCACAATTTTAACTAACATTTCTCTTCTTTTCCATTCAAGAGAAAATATCTCTAACGCAGATTGTGGAAACACAATAACATAACGACCTTTCAATTACGAACGTCGCATTAGTTAATGAAGGCTTCAGACGTTGTCTTACATACCGAAGGACATTCCTTCCCTATTGTGTACAAGCACAAATGAAGTAGCCGCACCTCCGCTTCCCGATAAAGTCGTAAGACGATTACACAAAATGGAAGAGGTATTTACAAGCCAGTACAGGCTGACGTTCTCCCCATCCTCCGCTGTGAATAGAATCTTCAATCTCTCTTGAGGAATGTCTTCTCAAATACAAGAACTGTGTGCATTTCATGAGGCGCGACACCCACGATATTAACAGTACACAAAGAACTGTGTTTGGAAGCTTGAGTGCACTATTTTAGGCGGGACTGCCGTAATAAAGAAGACTGTTTATTTAACTCACACAGGCGACGGACCGAGGGTAAACTCGGGAGAAGTTTCACAGGAACTGCCGTCTTTCAACCTCCGAGCAATCCATTAAGAAAGCAAGTTGAAAAATCAATCTAGAAAATGAAGAAATTCTACACGGCTTAGTCCATTCGCAATCACAGGGCTCCCTGAAGCTTAAACTCTTTCAAACACTGTTAAGCGGAAAGAAAATTTTGCTTAAAGCGGGAGCAATCATTAGGCCATGTGATGTGAATGGAGTAGTTAGAAAATCATAAACACTCACTTCCAGACTTATTTTTCAACTAATTAAAAGTCTTAAGAAAAGAGACTTCTCAATTCCCCAAGGATATAAATACATACCGGTGATTAATTGTGTGTTAGACGCATTCTCTAGAGAAATTGAATTATGAGAACAAACTCGAGAATAAAATGAAGTGTACTATTAAATAATTGCTTACTATACATATTGTTTTCTATTAGTTCTAGATGTAAAACAATAAATTAGGTACTATATAAAGTTCAATATGTTCAGAAAGCATTGAAAACTAATTCAAAAAACAAGACAAACTTTTGTTTTACCATCTCACTTTAAAAAAATCATTTGATGACAGCTTCCGTATTCAAACGAAGTAACTGAAATATGAATATTGACATTCAAATATAATAAATAATCGATTAAAGATATAAAAACATTTTAAAGCATTAAAATATTAATCTGTAAAACTAATCTAATTTAATTTTCACTGAAACACATTATATTACTAAATACTAGTCAATAAATTCCCAGTCGAGTAGATTATTTTCACAATCGGTTGTCATTGTAGTTTGTTAAGAGTTGTCCATCACCTACCACTACATATGACTGAAAATTACCATAATTAGCCAGCTAAATATTTAGTAGAAAAAAACTCGACTTGACAAAATAGAAACAAAAAAATGAAAATAATATGATCACCGCCGAAAATAGAAACAATTATGATTGCAGAAGGAATCACTTCGAAGGCTAATAAGCAATTCTAGTTTAACATGTTCCTTAAGAATTGAGATTTGAGTACTTTGAAATTCAAAGGAAGCAAAAACGTTCGTCGTCCAACTTTTCTTCCACAGCGTTCAAAAGTTTTTCATAGGAGTAAACTCTGGTAAATTGACTTAAAGAACGTAAAAGGCTCCCGGCGCAAGTATAACAGAAACATATCACTGCAATACTTTCTCGAAACGATCTGTTGCCATTCATAAATGAAAAAAAAACGTTGTTCTCAGTGCACAGCATTGCGAACACAACATCCCATTGTTTCGCGAACAGCAGCTGTCAACTCCCGAGAGAACGTCTGCCTCGCCACTAAATGCTGTCTGGCGCAACTAAATCAAACACACGCGACTTTTTGCAACAACCCTCGTGCTTTATGCGAGAGGAGGATATTAATTACATCCACTGCCAAGTGGCCAACTTCCCATTGCAATTCAAAACTAACTCCGGGTCTCTGCGATGGAGGTAATTCACAGCCGCAAGCCACGTAACCTACTTCAAACGAAAGAACCGCCGACCCCATCGCCACCGTAACCGTCAAAACCCCCGCCACCGCTGCCACTACATCTCCATCGCCCTCTCCCCTGCCTCCTCCGTTGCCAACACCCGCCCGTCCCCGTCACAGAATTCATTTACACTGCCCCCTCCCTGCCGTCGCCGCCTCCAACTTTAATCCCCCCCCACACACACACACCGCCTGTTTCCCACCACCAACATCTCCCCGTCCCTGTCGCCATCATCTCCACTGCCGCCAACACCAGCTCGCCCCGCGGCCCATCACCACCTTCATTTTCACCGCCCCCACCACTGCCGCGTCCGTCCCCGTCACCTGCCCCGCCACTACCGCATCCGTCGCCAACAACGCCCCGACCCTGTCATCTTCACTGCCCCCGGCACTGCAGCCAACACCGCCCCGCACCGTCACAATCTCCACCTCTACCGTTCCGTCATTGCCGCATCCGCCGCCAGTATTGTCCCATTCTCGTCGTCGCCCCCGTCACTACCTTCATCTTCGTCTCCACCGCTCCGTCCCCTTCACCCCCGCCGCAACCACAATCTCCACCGTCGCCGCCGCCGCCACCCGCGCAGCCGCGTCGGCAAAAACATCGTAAGTCACAGACGTCGCTCGCGACGTAGCGTATCGTTAAATTATGGAAATTATCTTGGCTCCTCCGGGGAGCGGGCTAACGACGTGAAAAACGCGGCTATAACTTGTCGCCGTGTTTTTATTTCCGTGTGCGGGGCGGCTGCGCGAACGTGCGGGCAACGGTTGCGTCTGCGAGTGTGACTGGCTTTGTTGCTGATACCGCACCTGTCTCTTACTGCGGCCGACGACCAGTCCCCGCGGCTGTGGCTGTGGCTGCGCTATGCTCACTGCTGCTTGGAAGCTGTCTATCGTAGTGGAAGACTACTGTGACTGAACAAGTAGCTGACAGTGGCCAACGCCGAGGAGGGGTCGCAGCGGGCCAGCGGTGGCGCCGCCAGTTGCGAAGGCGGACGGTGCCGTTGATGGCGATGGAGGCGGAGCGGGCTGGTGGCATGGTTTGCATTGGAAAGGGCGGAGGGGAAAATGGGTGCCTCTTCGGAGGGGCGGAGGAAGAGGACGGGGATTGGTGCAAGGGCGGTGCGAGTGACAGATGTGAGCATGGAGCAACAGTGGACCGCTTTAGTGATTAGTGATTCAGGTGGCAACACATAAGGCCATTATTACCGTAAGCATAGTGCATGTTTTCATGGTTGGTGCGGGCGGTGGTCTTTGTCCGCTGAATGGCGAGATCCGGCGCCGACTTACGTCGGCTTGCACGTTTTCCACAACCAGGTACCTTCCATCAGAGGAGCACTTAGCCGGAGTAAGCTCCCGACATATGTAGTAGTGTAGAGCCCTTAAGTGTGTGTGTGTGTGTGTGTGTGTTAGTAAGTTGTAAGGATAGGCTCAGGTAGAGGAAGGAAAGATCGCGCGCGGCCCGATGCCTGTTTGTTAGGGTACTGCTCCGATATTCGCATAGTGCGGATGGCAGAAACCACGAAAAGATATCAATCAGAGCAGCCGGCTGCTTAAGTCTCCTACAGACAGCGGCTGAATACGACCTAGCTATCAAGCCAGAGTCTATATCTCTACTGTCGGGACTCAAACTTCAGGACCTGCTCGGACCTGCTCGCTGCAGTGACATCAACTGAGCCATCTACATCTTGCCGGGCCGTACAGGGCTTGGGATGAGTGAGGGAGAAGCTAGGGTCTTATGAGAGAGGGACACAAGGTTGAACTATTTCACAAGTTTTAGTTTATTTCCGTGCGTATCTTTATAAAAGAAACATTTTCATGAAGCATGTTTTTGCTTGTAAGTAAAACTACCTCAGCTACACGATCTCGTATTTTAGGTAATAAAATATGTATTTTAATATCTTTTGAGCTATAAATTCGCACACATCAGGACTAAGGCATATTAGTACTCTACCAAAGATAATTAAGAATGGTGTACGAGATACGCGTAGTTTTGTACCGACAACATCGGGATGTGTGAAATCTCTATGTATGTATGAATGTGAGTGTAGTCAGGCTTAACTGTCAGATTAAGTTTGTAAACACCCCAGGAGTGAAATCTAATTGTACCGTGCCGCAAATGATTAAAACATTATGATTTTCGGGGGAACTTTACATGAATCCCCTCCAAAATTTTCAACATTTAACAATGATGGTAATGATGTGAACATTATATTATGACATCGTTACATATTAACAACATTAAATGATGTCATAATTGTTTTGAGAAAACATTAGTTAAGTAATTTTGACGGAAACAGTGATATATTCCCAAAAATATGTAAATAGAAACATGTCAAACCGATCCTAGTTTTTTCTTTAAACTAATTGTAAAGTTAGAACAAAAACAAAACACAATACCATTTTGATGAAAACTTGAATTAACTGAAGTGATACCTATTTATATTAAATATATATTTCTTGATATAACGAATTCTTGAGCAGAAAGGTTTGAATTAATTAATTAATTGTGAAGTTTCTTAAAATATCATTTTTTTTTTACATATCAGCAATATCCAACACTAAAACGCCAAGATAAAAGTTTCTCGAAACTGTCTTAAATTTTTTGCAATGTTATCATATTAATATACATTTTGTTCTCCTATGGAGTTCGAACTTCGATGCAATGGTATTACTATTTTCGATGAAAATATTAAGGGATCAAAAAATGTATAAAAAGAAGTTCAACGGTAGGTATTTTATTATGAAATCGAAATTTACGAAATATTAATTTTACTGCAACTGAAAATAATTCATCGAATTAATTACAATTTCCTAGAACATTTTATATGTAGTTTGTGAGCTTTAATTAAACTTTTCTTTTTAATATTCCTAAAAATGTTAAGCGAATATTGAATTTGAAGAGACATTAGTTCTGTGAAAGTGTTATCCCCATTAATTTTACTACAAGAATCAGATATATAAGTGACATAAGAAGAGATTGGTGGCTTGGAAAAGTCTAGGTAAAAAGTGGCATAGAGTTAAATATTTTGTGGCATATATTGTCTTCAGCTATATTTTATACGATAAAAATATCGTATTTGATGAAGAATATACTGTATTGGAAAAATAATATGTTTTTTGTAATTCAATTAAGTACAAACTGTTGTACGTTTGTTATTGCAACGTATTAATATGAACTTTCTGTTGTTTTTTCGAAAGTTCTTAATAGTAAACATCACTGTAAATACTATTTAAATTAAAAAAATCAGATATTTGAAGGATTTTGAATAAACATTGTGGTATCTGATACCTGTAAAGACGCTTGCAACTTGACTAAACCAAAGAGATGAAGAGACATTTTGGTGGAAGCTTTTGTGTCCACCTTCCTCCAAGTCAAGCAACATACTACGAATTCTAGAGAGCAAGCTTTATTTGTAAGATTCGATGTTAGGGAAGATGTCAAGGTAATTCACATTATTGTTTGATACTACAGTTTTAAAATATTTATTGTTTGGCGTATCTCCGTTCAATTTGTGTTGACTCTTGAATAAGAGTTAGTATATTACAGTTAGTTTTTATTGAGGTAATGTGAAAACCATCTATTTACGTTGTTAAATTATGGTTGTGTACAAAATAATATTAGTTAGTTTATTTACAGCGACAGATGAGTACCTTACTTCAAGAAATGGTTATTTCCTGTTAATATGATTCCTTGTAGGATGTTAACTAAATATGAAAAGTATTAATTCACATGGTCGAAGACACTAAATAACGGCTCACATCATCTTAAGGTGCGTGAGTTATTTGCTGTTCATCGGTCTTAATACAATAATAACCATAACACGTAGTCTCTAGCCCCTCGTTGGGCTCATAAGCTGCGTCCTAACTTTCTGTGATTCGGTCCCGGATGAGATTCCCCGGCGGGGCAAAAATGAAGCTGTAGCTTCCTAATACAAATGGCCTCAGTTTCTACAGCTGTGTGACGAAAGAAAATGCTCACGACGGCCAAATAGGCCAGGCATGGTGATGGGAATTCGTCATGCTCCCCGCATGTCTCCCTTAACCCAAAGTGTGGATAATGAATAAAAACAGGGCCCAGACCTGGAAACCCCACTAGCTAGCAAAAATCAAATTAATCCGACCCTATGCCAAAATACATGCAAACATATAAAGACACATACATAGACACATTACACATTACTGGGCACGATCGAAACAATACCTGATTTCATGTGCCTGATGACGATTGACTGATTATTGAGTGATTCCGGGCGCGTCAAATGCTAAAGTTCGTCACGTAAGTGTAGTGCATGTCTTTAACACGTGAGGTGACTGTGATATTTATGCACTGGATGCCAAGACCTATGTCGGCTTGAGGGAATTCTCGCCAACTGGGAATCTCGCACCCGTGTGGCACCGTCCCAGCCGGGGCGAGCTCTAAGTTCCCGACATGTGTGGTAGAGTAGTGCATGTAAGTGCAAGTGTGTGAAAGTACGGGGGGAGGGCAGACCAAGGAAGAGGAAGAATAGATCGTGCGCGGTTCGTGGCCCGTTTATTAGGATACTGCTCCGCATTCGCTGGGTGTTGAAGGGAGGAACCTCGGAAAAGTACCGATCAGAGCAGCCGTCCGCTGGAAGTCTCCTCCAGACAGCGGCTGAATTCGACCTAGCTGACAAGCTACTTCCGAAAATCCTGCCACCGACTGGGTCACGAATCCTAGGACCTCCCGGGCAGAGGCCCCGCAGAGTTGAGTTGAGTTGAGTTGAGTTGAACTGAATTGAATTAATGCCTTATTTTACGCGGCGAGACTCAAGCCATGAGGCCCGCTCTTCCGTCTGACCATGCAAATTTCGCTACGCTCCTTTCACCAACTAGCAGAGGAAGGAGGTATTTCTTGGGCGAGAAACAGGCGATTTGAATTTAGCTCAGAGGCGTCATTTAGGCTTGAGGATCTTTTACATGCAAGTAAATCTACTAACATGGGACAGCCGGCTTTACTTCCCCTCTGAAGGAAGGCGTACAAAGGATTTTTTCGCCCTTAAAAATCCACGGTTTCGATCCGGTTTCGAACCCGCCAACTTGGGTTGCCGCTCGGAACCACCTTGCCTACGCTTGTGACGAGGCGGCCCGGGTGAAAGTCAGTGCAGCGCATTAGAACCCGCTTGCCTGCTCGGATCGTGGGCGGCGCTGGGAAGAGCGTACCGCCGAGGAGGGCAGGGGGAGAAACTGCCGCAGGGGGAGGTGGCAGGGACTTCCCCGCAAAGAAAACACGCTCGCCACACGCTCGCGACGGAGCGCGCCGTGCGCTCGCACGATTAATATGCCGCAGGAAAACAAATGCAGCGCGGGGCCCCGGGAGGAGGAATTTCCGTAAAATAAATACATCGCATGTAAACGATGTAATAATAAGGGGAGATTTCGAGATGTTGATTTTAGTCGGCGGTACATCACATTAACAAGAGATGGTCCTTGTACGTTGGAATAGTGCGCTAAAGTGGACTTGCATACGTTCATATGTTCCTGTTGTTCGAAAAATGTATTCACATCGAAGAAAATGTGTAGCGCTTAACGGAGTTTCTGCTTACATCACGTTAAGTTGTTATTGATTACGTAAAAATGTGCACTCGGAATAAAAAGTTCAAGTGTTATTGCTGCTATTCGTGTAGTCAGGGATAGTATTCTGATATTTACGTTTGAAAACTATGACAGTAACGGAAACGATGTTGGCAGCGGCGGTTCCAGCAAAAGTGGTAGGAAGTACTGTAGGGGTGAGCCTACATCCATTAGTTCTGAAGCCCCTTTAAAATATTCGTTTTCCAAGAATTTTTGACTAACAAAGAACACCAATCTATTTTTGTATACACCATGTTATAGTTTTGTAGCCAGACGGTAATGTAACGAATATCATTACTATGTTATACTGAAAGAATATTGTCTAAGAAATGAAATGCCAATGATAGAGCTGGATGTATTCTAAAATATTTGAGTTCAGATGTATGTTCCCATGTGCCCCCTACCAGAGACTCATTAATTTCAGAAGGCACTGAAAAATATTTTTTTTCTCTTGAAACGCCTAAAATGGTATTTTAACGGCAGTACACATAGCGGATAATTATTCTAAGAAATGACTTTCGCTTATTTTAATCTGATCACTGGTTATAGAAGGATGAAAATAAACTTAATACTGAATGAGTAATATCAAATTCAAATAAAGTATATTATATTAATTTATGGACCAATCTATACATTGCAATATTAAGAACATTACTTGCTCATCATTTTTGGTATGCGCATGTTTTAAAAATATCAAATAAAATATCAGCATTTGCACTCTCTCCAGGGGGAAACACTCACCAGGGGAAAAAATTAAATAGAAAATAAAATATTCCTGTTTGCAATATTAAATATAACCAGACACAAACGTATGAATAAAACCAGCAAACAAAATATCTAAAAAAACCAAGCACCATTGTTGATTCTGTGAAACTGCGATAGATAAACGTGCCTAAACAAGCAAAATCACATTAAAACATTTGCCAGCACAGGAGAACAATATGACGCTGAAAGTTAATTTTAATATATTTTCCCACAAAACGATTTCGTCAATTACAAAGTATCTTCTCTATTACTTTAGATTTAAAAATCCATATATCACGATTATTTCCAGCAAAATTTGCTGCCACGAAGGCTTGATAATATGCGTTCCGCCACTGGGGTCTGAGTTCGATCCACCGCCTCTCCGTGTTGAATTTATAGCAGGCAAAGCGAGATTTGGGCAGGATTTGTTAGGGTTCTCTCGTTGCACCTGTGTGTCATTTCACCATTTCCCCGACATTACCATTGTCATTTACTCACTACAACATTACTCATCGGTCTCTACGACTTTAGCAGTTGAAGGGCCTCTAAACCTTATTACACAAGTTTAAATATAGGTGTAGAAAATCTTCATGGCCTTTAGTGTGGACTTTAACAGTAAACAATAGAATTCATCGGGATATCCTCAAATTTCTGAAGCTTATAGAACTTCTCAATGTGACCTCTCACAGACATTTTCGATTTACTATCTCTAGATATCTGTAGTACAGTCAAATTATTAGTTATGGGGTGTACTCATGTCAATAATGAACAAATATTTAAACGATATATCTATCTAATCGGATGCAAATGTTGTAAGAAAACAGACAGAAATTTTAAAAAAATGCCAAGGTTACAAAAATGAAATAACGTAATGCAGCATATCAATGACAATCCCTATCACATTCGGAGAATTTCGATCTTCAGCCAAGGAATTTCAAAATAGTTTTCCTATTTGTTCTGGCACACTATTCCCTATTTGAGTGCACAAATATTTGTTTTCAGATTTGCTTTGTATTATCAGCATCACTACATGTTCCAAAGGTGATGACATTAGTAATAATTATAATAAACACACGCAATTGATGTGATTCTCTCTGCACATGGATTGCGATTAGTTTCACAGAAGGACAAAACATTCAATTTCAAGAGATTTTCTAACATCGACAAATTCGCACTGTGAATAGAAATAGTGCAAAAAAGGTAAATTATCCTTGTATTTTTTGTATAGGCGATATATACATTTAAGTAAACAAGCAGTAATTTTAAATACAAAAATACTCATAACTACTGGCTTAGAGCAACGAAACTGCTGAACAAAACCACACAAAATAGTATTAAAAAAGCACGAACATAGCCCAAAAACAAAAGAAAAATACTCTCGTACTCTGAAACAAATGAAATATTTTTAGAAAAACAGTCAACATGAATAAGGCAATAACATAGTATTACAACTGTTTCTTCCGTAAGAATATAAAAAAATATGTTTACTCCATGACTCAACAAAAGGATAGCAAATATTTAATGGCCTTCTCCATTGAGCCTTGCTGTCGTATAACAGCTATGTCGTGGGCATTGAGGCACTCCATAACAGAATTCGACACACGACCATTACGAGAATATGCGGAATAACGCAAATATATGCATTTACGGTCAAAATAGAAAGATTCATTTCTGTCTGATTTCTGATAAGCTCTTGCGTATCTCACAAAACCTCTCACAAGTCCAGGGGCAGCATAGTTGCCATTCAATTGGTGCGCGCAATGGAAATTAGAAATACAGACGAGACCAGCGGCTGCACCAACCGGGACGAGCTGCCGTTGCGAAAGCGAGAGGGTGGGTGAGGGCGAGGACGAGGGCGAGGCGGCGACGGCCGGGACGTGGGCGTGGGCTGCGTCGTCGCATGTTTACGCGGTAATTAACCGCGCGGGCGAGCGCTTCGCAGTGGCGAGGCGTGGCGAGACGCGGGGCAGGGCGGGGCGGGCGAAGCCGAAGCCAGTGATCCGAATGGGGCGGTGGTCTCGCCGCAGACGCCCACGGAGTTGCAGCCACTAGCGTTACCGCCTCCGTCTCCGCCGCGCCCGCCAACGTTGCATCCAAGGCTACTGCAACCATTACTGCCAATATCACCATCGCGAATGTTACCTTCAGCACCAATGCTCTGCAGCCATCACCAAAACCACCATAGCGAATGTTACCGTCTCCTCCATTGCTCTGCAATCATCACTACTACCAAGAACACCATCACCAATGTTACCGTCGCCACATTGTCATCACCACTTTCACCCTTACCACCACCAACCTCTTCACTACCAATCTTACCACTACAACACTGCTAATCCCGCCGTCACCATCACCACTGCTCTCCCGACTACCTCCACTACCGAAGTCACCGTAACTCGCCACACAATCACCATTGCCAACGACACCAGATGAATGCCATCGTCGGAAACAGCGCCATCACCACTACTGCTGACACCATCGTAATTATCTCTGCCACCTTTCGGACTATTAGCTTCACTGCCACCACCGCTCTCACAAGCACTAATATTATCACATCTACTACCATTGCCACGAGTATCACCATCACCATAACTACTATCGCCAGGTGCCACTGCAACAAACGCCATCAATATCGCAGCCATAGTAACCATCATCACCAGTGCAATTCTCAGCACTATTACCCTGACCTCTTCTGGGCCCATCGCCACCCCATCACGACCACTCACCACCGTCATGCCATAGCAACCACTTCCGCTGTCATCACCAGTGCAATTCTCAGCACTATTACCCTGGCCTCTTCTGCGACCACCGCCACTCCATCACGACCACTCTCACCACCATCATGCCTGTGCAGCGCGCCCCGAGCACCGCCCGTGCCGTCCCCGCCCCCGCTTCTCCGGTTCCCCGCCGGCGGCGCTGTGCGGCGTTCGTGGGGGCTCAATCTCCGGTCTGGCTTCGCGGCGAGGCGAGGCGAGGCAAAGCGAGCACGGCGATGCGCCAATGCTGACCTTTGACTTTGAGCAGCGCGGGGCGGAAAGTGACTTTGACGCACAAGGCAGTTCGCAAACACGCGGTTCGCGCAGGACCAACTCGGAGGCAAAGTCCTCTTCCCGAATGTAAAATAATCTCACTCGATGCCGCGCTCTCGTTCTAGAATTATTTCCCTTCGCAGTTGAAAATGTTAAATGTACACAATTTTCCATTACACAATAAAGAAAAATATAAATTGTGACCTTTTCTATCTCGTAGAGGCGAAAATGACTTTAAATTCATTTGTAACATTTCGCGAAATGTTGCGTAAAAAGATCTTCCTTAGTTCAATAATTCAAAACAGGAACATGAAGACAGAAAAACGTGTTATTGGTGTCAGATAAATTTGTTAATTTAAATGCACACAGAACTACGCATTAAGGTTGCATATTGTAGCTCCAACGGACTATATGTCCAGGAAAATCTGTATATTTGTTTGTATGAAGAAGAGCTTACTTTCTGTGGTCTAGATCCAGAAGTGAGGCAGTCTGACGCCAGATCTTTCCTTCGCTTGATCAACATCTTCACTTCTATAACAGATCTAATTAATTTTCGCCGCATTTTAAGCTCAGGGAGATTTGTTTTCCCCCTTCGCAATGCATTAAACACGCTAATGTTTGCCATACTTACTCCAGAACCACCTCCTTATTTTAGTTCTCTTTTTTATTAACTGTTCCCCACGAACTCCTGTTTCAAGCATTAGGTTTAAATACCTTAAATTACGATCATGATATTGAGTCGATACGTACCTACCATACGGCACAAAATTAACAGTTCAAAATGGCAAACGTGGTGTTAGCTACCTACTTACTGGCTTTACCAGCTCCCTGTACTTTATACCATACTTTTGCGCGTGACAGTTGGCTTTCGAAAGAGAGTTGATGCGCATTGCTGCCCTTGATACGTGTGCGCTGCGTGATTTTTCTGTGGAATCTAAAGAAAACACTAGATTTATGCTCTTGTACTTTTAATGTTTTTCAGACCGATAGTTGAACTGTATGGATATTTTAAATAACGTGATATTTCAATATCAAAACGTGGCAGAAGCACCTCGTTGAAACGTTGCTCTATCCCCTTCATTTATATATTCAGAGTTTGTGGCAGGAGTAGATTACTTTACTGGAAAATATGCTACTACTGCGCGTCACTTGGAAGTAACTCAGCGTCGTCACGTGTCTCACGAACGTCAAACACACAGAAGTTTGGTACAGCGGTTCGGGACCTTCGGTTCATGGGGGACTCGCACGCGTCCCGGTATTCTGATTCAGGACATCAACTGATATCACTCGCAGTGCCTCTGGTGACCGCGAGGTGCTAGGTTCGAGTTCCATCGGTTAGAGGTGGCGGATGCGCCAAATTAAATCACTGTCTGGAGGAGAATTCTGGCGACCGGTTGCTCTGATCGAGCATGGACCCCATGTGATATTTTCGTCCTCTTTTTTGTCTTATCCTCATCCCTTACACACACACACACACACACACACACACACACACACACACACACACACACCAACATGCACTGCACTACACTACAGCCGGGAGGCAGATCGGGAGCGTAAGAGCTTGGCCTGGCTAGGACATTCATCATCATCATCATCCTAAAGGGCAAAACGTGCCTTGTCGCTGCCGCCATAAATTCTGTTCTTCGCTGTCCTTTTCCTATCGGCATAGTTTGTTAATTGTAATTCGGTTTGAAGTTGTTTCAATTTTTTTTTATTCCAGGCCTCCCTCTTCCTCTTTTTCCAACAATTTCACCTCCTAAAACTGTTTAAATATTCGTTATTCCTAAAAATGTGTTAAAGGAATTTGCTTTGAAATGATGTTTAATGGAGATGTCTTTCCTTTAACTATTTCGAAAATTATATTGTTTGAATTTTTTCAGTCCAGAAAACCTTCAGTATTTTTCGCCAGAACCACATCTCGCAAGCCTCGAAACGACTCCTGTCCGTATTTAAAAGGGTCTATCCTTCACATCCGTATAATAGGACACTCCAGATATAACTTCTTAGAAATTTATATCTAATATCATAACTTAGGTTGGTATTACTGAGCAAATTTATTTTATTTAGTAGGGGACATCCCATCATACCAAAAGAAGAGAATGCCCAATTTGTTAACAAACGCTTGAGTACAGAAGAATGCGCCCAATAATGAGCCAAAGTGACAGTTCCCTAAACAAGTGTAACGCATGAAATTCAGAGAAGCATCCCTCCGCCACGACAACTATTCACCCATGCCATTTCGTAAAGTGTTTATTTTTGTGTATGCTCCCGTTAAGACGTCATGGCGTCTCATGGCTTACAAACGTGTAAATATATAAAAAGTAGATTGATAGAACGCAAACCGCGGAACGTTCTCGATTACAGCTCGCCACCTTACCGCACACGAGCAGGAAACACGTGCACCAGTACGCATCGGCCATTCAAGACTCAAACATAATTACCACAAAAAGTAAATTCAATGTAATGTTTATGAAAAAAATTACAGAAGAGCACAGTAGCACTGCACTTCGTAATTTCAATGATTTCTCGTGGCACACTATATTTTCGTCGGACGAGGACATCACAAAAGGAAGCGCCGAAGCCATTTACAAATTAGCCACCTACAAACGAACGAATGAAGGAAGGATTTTTGATTGATAGTTTCAGTGAATTCGGCCGCATCAACTATCAGGGTCATCTGCCCCGTACGTGCAGTGCTCGTTTTTCTCGGAAGGGGGCTGTGATCTTTCTCACTCAAAAAGTAAATTGCTGGCCTCGCTGTATGGTGAGATCCGGCGCCGACCTACCGTCGACTAGCAGAGTTTCCCAACCAGGTATCTCCCAGCAGCGAGGCACCGCGCCAGTCGGGAAATGCCCGGTCTCCTGGCATGTGTGCTTGTGTAGTGCGTATTAGTGTGTGTGTGTGTGTGTGTGAGATGAGGATATGAGGAAGGAAAGCGAGTGGTCCGTTTGTTAGGGTACTGCTCTGGAAATGGCCTGGTGTTCATCGGAGAAACCACGGAAAACTACTTATCAGAACTGGCCGCTAGAATTCTCCTTCAGACAGCGACTGAATTCCGCCCAGCATAGAAGCTAGAGTCGAAATTCCTGCCACCGTTGGGTCTCGAACGTAGGACCTCCCAGTCCGAGGGACAACAGTTGATGCCCTGAGCCTCTCTCCCGGTTAACGAATGAAAGAAGGGGGGGGGGGGGGGGGCTAATGGGCACAGAACCTTCAGTTATGTTGCCGAGACTGGCTGTGAAACCGTTTCTTTCTCACAAGGATCGCTCTCCACCATTGGCCACGCAGCGAGGGAGCGCGCGGCGGAAGGGGCTGCGAACGCGCAGCGGCCGGAGGCGGCGCACGGAGGCCGTGTGGGGCCCGCGCCGCCAAACTTCTGAGAGCGCCGGCGGAGAGGCCGTCGAGAAGGCCCTCCTGGGGGCGCCTCCAGCGGCGTGAAAGCAGGCGGCGACGGCGGCTGCGGCGGTGATGGAAGGGGCCGGGCGGAGCGCTGGCTGTAATGGCGGTGGCGGTTGCGGCTGGGCGGTAACAGCGACGGTAGCGGAAGCGTCGATGATTGTGGAGGCGATAGTGGTGGAAGGGGCGTGATGGAGCGGTGACTACAGCGACCGGTTTGATGTGGTGGAGGTGGTGGTGGTTGTGCCGGGCAGTAGCAGTGACGGACGCAAGGGCGGTGAGTGATTATTTTGATGGTGCTAGTGTTTGTGGCGGGGTGGGGAAGATGGCGGTGGTTTTGGTAGGCATGGTGGTAGCGCCTGAGTCAATGGTGATGGCGGGGGCGGCGACGGTGGCGGTGCGGGTCGCGGTTTCGGCGGTGGCGGTGCCAGTGGATATCGCGGCGGGAGTAACGATGTTGGTTGCGGATACAGCGACCGCAAGGGAGATCGCAACGGCGCCCTTGTGTCACAGGCAGCGGCAACGGAGCAGTTGAGGTCAGGGAAGCACCGCACCAGACGACGCAAAGGAGATGGCGCCAAAGGCACAGTGACGGCGGCATTCGAGGATCTTTTGAACACGCAGCTAAAGCACGTGGATAGATGGCACCCGTGTGGAATGTGTTGTGTAAAGGATACAGATCCAAAAAGCTGTTGATGTTAAACTAGCTGACTTAAGTTAGATTAGCAAAATTATCACCAATTGGATATGACAAATATCAGTTGATTCGCTCGCGCATTTCCAAGACGACGGCAGACACCGGACTTTAGTCATCCCGATAAACATAAAACCTCCTTAAATCCACCCAATACAAAATTTAAACGCACATTACACCAAAATTAGGAAACTGCTTATACTAACACTCTTTCTTCAAGCAACTATTCGTGAACTATTTCTAAACAATTAAATACGCGCAGTTTACACGTATCCATTTGTTTTAGCTTTTTTTAACAAAATAAAAGATGTTTAAAAATAAAACATATTAAAACTAAAAACATTTTAACCGTAAAACATAACATAGATTAAAAAATTCAGAACACAACGTGACAGAATGTTCAAAGAGTGACCCATTTCTGACGCCATGAAAATGGAGAATTGGCGTCCTGAAATGATGCAGTAATGTTTACTTATATGGAGTATAAATAGATTTAAAAAAGAATAACGGAATGTGTTTTAAGACTCATGAAGAAAGAAAAGAAGTTCTCGAAACTTTGGTAAGTGAAAAAAACTTCAAAATTAAAATAACGCTTCAATATAATTTTTCAACTTACGTTTTATGATTAATTTGTTTTTTGTTTCAATATGTATACGACTGTCAAAAATAAATCTCAACTAAAAACAGAAATCTGAACGACAGACAGAAGATAGCGAAAAAATTAAACAACTCGCGTTTGGCGCGGAGGAAGCCACTGGGCAACACAGGGGCAAAGCCGTTGGCCCCCGACGAATCAGCGTCGGAGGCAATGGAGGCGGCGGCGAAAGCAGCAATGGCGCGTCGGCGGAAGCGGAGGCGGCGGCGGACTCGCCGCTAGCGCTTCCGACGATGCGCCGCGCCGCGCCGCGCCACCTCTCACCTGCGCGGAGCTTCTAGCTGCAGCGCGGCGCGGCGCGGCGCGGCGCGGCGCGGCGTCATTAGGAG
This sequence comes from Gryllus longicercus, assembly GCA_038098605.1. NCBI lineage: Eukaryota > Metazoa > Arthropoda > Insecta > Orthoptera > Gryllidae > Gryllus > Gryllus longicercus. The sequence continues at coordinate 1,785,249 of JAZDUA010000247.1, read as the reverse complement.
ACGCGATAATCTCTGGCTGCCTCTGCGAGCACTTCCTTCCGCCTCAAGTAGAGCGCGTACGCCGCTGGAGGGCAGGAGTTCCAACCTTGCCGCAGTACTGCTACAACGCTTCCTCATTTTAGAGTGCTATGGTCACCGGGAATCAGTTGGTAATTGGAATGTGTCAGTGAGGGGTCTTACTATTGCCCAGCAATAATTGTGGAAGTCAATAACGAACAAAAATATACAACTTATCAAGCAGCATTGAAGTTATTTACAGTACGTGGTATTAGACTGTTCAGCAAAGAGCTTTAAGTTTCGTAGAACTTCTGTTTTTCTTCTTCTGATTTTTAAATATTAACGAAGTAAATGAGATACTTTGCAGCCTTTTATATGCTGTGAACTTTGCAGTTTTAAGCAATTTAAGAAAGAAATACATATAACGATAGTCGATAGTTTTTCAGTTGCGAGTATATAGCCTTATAGAAAAATTCATCCCCACTAAGATATGGATCTATTATCTACGAATAATTTGATTGTGTATCCGTAATCATTACACTGGAGCAGTACATTCTCAAAATATCCGAGGGCGCTTCAAATACGTGGAGTTTCTCCGAACTGGATTCACAGTCGTGCTGGACGTAAGATTTTCCAAGAATTCGACGCCCCATTAAAAATTCACGAATCGCTCTGAGGCGAAACTAACAATTTGTAAAAAAAAAAAACAAAAGCGAAGATGTTTTACTTTCGTGGAAAACGGATGCAAAAGAAGTGGGTCGATATAACTAATGCGGTTGATGTTTTGGATAGAATTACTAGCTTAACGTATGCACTATACTAGAAGACAATTCTTAAGTATCGAAAAGAACTCTGTAGGGATAAGTCATTCGTGTGTTTAGAATTATAAAGAACTAAGTTTTGGATATATGTGAATATTTATTGCAATAAAATATAATTAATAATGTTTCCCTCGGGATGTTATAGAGTGGACACATATTTGTACTTAAATATTTCCTTTTATTCATTACATCTATCTCAAATCTGAGATAGATAATCATTTTTTATTCTTTACGGAAACATTATTATTTGTTATTGCCTTCGATAGGGAGCTCGAATATACTGCACAACTTATCTAAGATGAGAGGAACTAGGCTACGAGAGAAGTATGAGAACAGCTACATGAACTCTGGCCTTTTTGTCGCCGCTCGATCATTATAACTCTTAAATTATTTACCCTTGATTATTAATGTCTTATTTCTCATCTTATTTCTAGAAATCATGTTGAATATACATCAAAAATACCTGCTTAAATATCTGTGCCATCGCAGAACGACCTATATTAATTTCGTTTTGGTGAGACACCAGCGAATTTCGGAGAAAGTTGGTACATATGCGGAGAGTGAAGTAGGCTTTCTAAGAAACGGAGTTCAAGCTTATACGTAGCACTCTTCTCGCCAGTTCATAACACAAGCGATGAAATACGGCGACAAAGAGATGTCCGCGCTCGCAAAGAAGAAATATGAAAACAGTACATCACGGCTTCCTCGCAGCGCTATGAAAATTGTATCCAGCAAGGAAGATGTGAATACGTGCGTATCTGTTTGGTGCCACATTATATTTGGCGGCGTCGCGAGGCATAAATCAGGCGGAAGTGACGTGACGCACCGCCCTCGACACGTGTGCATTCAATTTCCGTGGCGCGGTTTGGAGCCACGAGCGAGCCCTCGGCAGCGACCAGGCGAACGGGGCCAGGCGGAGCGGGGCATGATGGGGGAGAGGCGAGAGGCGGGGCGGCGCGAGGCGGGATGAATTAGGATCAGGCAGGGCGGGACGGGGAGAGGTGGGCAGTGAGAAGGCGGGGAGAATTTGGAAAGGGAGGAGCGGGGTGGAGCGAGGCGGGGAAGGATGGGGCAATCGGGAGATACAAGGTGGGACGGGACGCGAGGCGACAGGACGGGGCGGGACGCGGCGGGAGGGGGCGGGGCGGGACGCGACAGGATGCGACGCGACGCGACGCGACGCGACGCGACGCGACGCGACGCGACGCGACGCAACGCAACGCAACGCAACGCAACGCATCGCAACGCATCGCATTGCGACGCGACGGGACGCGACGGGACGCAACGCAACGCAGCGCAGCGCAACGCAACGCAACGCAACGCAACGCAACGCAACGCGACGCGACGCGACGCGAGAAATCCAGAAGCTGCCCAAGTGTTTGAGGCTGCTGACACACAGCGCCCCAATTTGAACAAGCTGATGAAGAAAATAATGAGAATTGTATTCGCGGTCTTGTGAGCAACCTCTGATTTCGTGTCCAACAGAATAGCATAGATTGTTACAGAGGAAATAATTTTTCACTTGGTTTGTAGGTTACAAATTCGAGAAATACATTGATTATTCTATTATGTGATTGTCGGGAAACAAACACGGGAAACTTTTACGTTTTCAAGATATATTCTATAATTTCATAAACGCTTCACAAAGCAAACTATATGCATTTGATTGCAAATAAACCGTTATACATATAGCTTAAAATTGAAAACATTAGAATCAGAAATTTGAAAGAATGTTTACCTCTTACAGCAAGTATTGCAATATGTTAAAAAACGTACTGAAAGATTTTCAGAATTTTCAAACCTCACATGCATGAGCCAATAATATTTTTAAGCTTAAGGTAATGTTCCTGCATTCGCCTAGTGTAGATCGCAGTAACCACCAAGAACACCGATCAGAGCAGCCGGCCTCTTGATTCTCCTCCGGGCAGCGGCTGAACCCAACTGTTTATCTGTTGTAGAAGATCCTGCCGCCGCACGGTGGGGCCAAATGCCAAAAAGCTGGCCAAAAGTCCAAAAAAAAAAGTTACTAGATAGGGATTTTGTCGTTGCTACTTCAATAGGTTGGTATTTGGGCCGTTGAATTCCGCAATTAGTAACGGTTTCTCTCTTATACTTGAGGTAAGAGATCAGTTCAAAGTTGGGCCTCGAGCGATCGATATCGGTCAGCTGTGAAACGTGTTTTCAGAACCTTTGTGTTTCGAAGGATAGAGAAGCGTGCAGTCGGCCGAATTCAATAAAACAAAATGGAATCTATTCCTGAGAGTAAGTAGAAACATAATATGTATACTTAATTTTTTTAAAAATAATTTGTTAATGTAATAATTAACGTTGATTGTTGGCGAAAAATGAAAATGCTATAATCAAAAATTTGTGTTTAAAATGAAAAATAACTATGTGCACCGTCGTGCGGGGCTAAAAACTTTACATGACATTATTCGAAATGTTATTCTCTGTGAGAATCACAAAAAAACAGCTGCCCGTAGCTGCCGTTTTAGTGCCTGTGACAAATTTTCGTAGCGCGTGCAACATGTAGAAATACAAACTTTTGATGATTTTGTTCGCCATATTGGTCCGCCATTTTGTTTTTTTAGCATTTTTATTCAATATTTATTAATCAGCATGCTTATAAACCCAAATCAACTCATTTTTAATTATAAACACGATCATTTCGTGTTAAAAATGGAAAAAATTGATGATTTGGTCCGCCATATTAGTCCGCCATTTTGTTTTTTGGCATTTTCATTCAAGGTTATTAATTAGCATCCTTAAAAATTCAAACTAACTCTTCTTTACTTATAAACATAATGTTGTGTTAAAAATACAAACTTATGGTAATTTTGTCCGCCATATTGGTCCGCCATTTTGTTTTTTTATGCATTTTTATTTAATATTATTAATCAGCATGCTTATAAACCCGAATGAACTCATTTTTAATTTTAAACACGATCATTTTGTGTTAAAAATGAAGAAAATGATGATTTTATCCGCCATTTTGTTTTTTTGGCATTTTCATTCAAGATTATTAATCAGCATCCTTAAAAACCCGAATGAACTCATTTTTACTTATAAGTATGATCATTTTGTGTTAAAAATACAAAATTTTGATAATTTTATCCGCCATATTGGTCCGCCATTTTGTTTTTCGGAATTTTTATTACAGATTATTAATTAGAATGATCATAAACCTCTGAATACAAAGTTTCAGTCAAATCGTACAACGCTTTCGACTTTTGACCAGCTTTTTGGCATTTGGCCCCACCGTGGCCGTCTGGATCAGAACTCAGAACCTTCCGTCCAGAGGCACTGCGAAATCAATTGAGGCCCTGAGCCGCCTAAGCCTCTCAGTCAAGGAGATTTTAAGTTCCCACGAAACATCTATGCATACGGGACAAATGCCACATATACAAATGTACGTAACGTCATTGGCAAATAGTTATCATTTCCCCCCTTCTACACACTCTAGAAGTTTGTACAATTTATTGTGAGACACACTGCACTATTTTGGTAAATAATTATTCTCCAAATGCAATTAATGCACAACGATATCGATACTAAAACAAAGTTGTTTTCACGGATCAAATGTCAATATGACGTTAGCGCTGACGTTAGCGCTGACGTAACCATGAAATGCTAAAGAATCAACGAAAACCGTGAAACTAATATAAACAACCGAGAAATATGAAAGGATCTCGCAGACTTTATTGAATATAATTTGTTTTAAAAATAATTTATAATCAGCTATAAAGCAAAACAGCTGTAAAGAATTAAAAAATCGTATATATAACCCGAAATAATGTTAATTATGTCCCTGGTCCAAATATTTCATACTCTGTATGATGTTTCAGTGCGTCGTTTTGCTGTCTCAAATGTAACACCGAGAAATCGTGAAAGAAAATAGAAATTCTTTGCGCTATGAAACACTCGCAGAAAAATTGTGGTAAATTAGTTCACTGAGAAAATATTTCTCTCCAAAAACTGCGATGGCTATGGTGTAACGAAATAAACTACTTCCACGAAGGGAAAAACGAATAACTATAAATAATTAAAACAGCGGTAATGGATTCTGTTCATTTTGTTATGTATGCTCTTTTCGTTCCATGTCCGAAGAACTGTCGGTTACTTTCTTTTAAATATTGAATTTTATTCGGAGAATGACGTTCTCGAAAGCTTTCAAATGATTCGGGCAAACAAATGGTTTGAAATTGTGACATGAAATTCCACGAGAAATATAATCATCATTACATTTTAAAACGTATCTCACCACGGAGGATCAATATGGATTTCAACCACCCTGTGTTCGTCAAATATAAATTAAATGCTTTAATAATGGCATTCGCTTTAAAAGTTCTCTCACTGAAGCGCGAAACGAACGTAATAGTGTAATAAAATATACATCGACACTTCAGTTCTGTGCATTTTAAACATGAATTCGATACCACAATTAAATGAAATTCTCGGCTATAAATGGGAGTATTAATAGCTATTGATTGCTGGGTCATAAAGGACAAAACACACGGAATCTGAAGCTCGCAGAAACTTTCCGCTGTAAAGAGAGGTTGACGTTAGTCCTTTTCTGAAAATTATATTTTCCAAATATTTCAATATGTAATCATTAATTAGACGAAAATCGCATTACTCGTTAGTGCCAATGCAATAATTAGTTTAGATTTTTCGTGCAAATACTTAGAAAATATACAATGTATTTTAAATCACAAAGTGGACGTCGTTAAAATATAGGTAACTAAAGCAATGATGAATTACATGATTTCGCATAATTTCTTTTGAAAATCAGAGTTATATACTGTTCGAAAATTTCAAAATTCTCATTGGTCAATGAACTGAATTCCTAAGTGAAAGCCCTTGAATTAGTGTACAGTTAAGGGATTAGATTATTTGAAGGAATATGGGACAAGTAGATCAACGGAGAAATGAGAAAAGAGTGTCGTGAAGAGAGGGGATAAGTGGCGGGGCGAGGATATTAGTAGCCGGGATAAATGTGAGGGAAGGGGGGCATAAGTTGCAAAATGAGTGAATAACCGGCGGGATAAGAGGAAAGGTTAACGCTGGTTAAGATGAAGAGTGGCAGGAAGTTATAAGAAGAGGCATATGACGAGGAGTGGAGATGAACGACGAGATGAGGGAATGAGTGGTATGGATTGGATCAGCAAATGAGTGATTGGTTGAGGAATGAGTGAGTGGTGAAAGTGCGTAAGGAATGGACACATGTACTTAGGTAGAAATACTTAAACAGCAAATAAAATGCGCGAAGGATCGTAGTATCGATTATGGAAGTTTGCGTTGGCACGACATAAGTTTATGTTAATAGGCGAGGCCAGAGCCTTGCAGTTCTATTAAAAAATATGTATACAAATCAAGTCAAATCGGCCGCATTATTTCAGCGTTTTTTGTTACCCTAATTTTTTGAATCACCACTCATCGCATACCATTTGCTTTAGATGTTTATCAAAAACAAATTCTCGCGTGCTGGAAGTTGTGAGGCGCTTCGAAGTGCATCGAGGTGAGATCAGATATGAAGTGTGAGGCGAGATGCAAAATCTATACGAGGCGAGGGGAGTCGATTCGAGACGAGAGGAGACGATTCGAGGCGAGTGGTGTAATGTAGACGCGAGGAAAATCGATACGAGGCGAGAGAAGTCGATTCGAGGCGAGTGGAGACATGTCGACGCGGGGAAAATCCATGCGAGGCGAGTGGAGATGGATCGGATCGAGGGGAGACAAATCGGGAAGAAGCTAAGAGAGTCGAGACGACACTAGGTGAGGTGTGGAGGGCGAGGCGAGTCTAGGCGAAGCTAGTCAAGTGGCGTGGCAAGGCGAGGTTTGTCGGTGCGAGCATGTTGGGGCGCAGCGCGCGCGTGTCGCGAGTCGCAGCGGCGGGGGCGGTGGGGAATGCGGCCGCTTCTATGCAGCGGCCGCCCCCCAGCTTGTCCCCGGCAGCCGCTAACGGCGCCGTCCGCCGCCGCATGAAACATGCAACAAGCGGCGCGGCGCGGCGCGGGGGCCCCGATTTTTACGCCGCGCCGGGATTAGCCCCTGCTCCAGCCACGCCCCCCTAACCCCTCCCCCTCGCGTAACGCAGCTGCTCTCCCGGCGGCCGCCGCCTCAAAGCGACGCCGAACCTGCCGCTCCACGGCCCTCCGAACGCCGACTTCGCCTGGTCACACGGCTTCGCTCGCAGCTTCTGCGGCAGGTCGGCTGAGAAATGTTATGCCCAGAAAATATACACAAAGAAATAAACAATTAACAAGTGTATGTTGATCACTTGATACAATTCAGAGGTCCAGATCGTACCCCTTAATAATGCTTCGTCCCCTATAACCAGAAGATGTACAATAATCAAAGCGCTGTCGTCGCCACCGCAAGAACTACTACTTCTAAGCCAAAGTCACCTAAGCCCAAGTACAATGTCCGATGACGAGCTTGGTCGGCTTAGGCAGAATGAATACAATTATTAACACTACGGAGCTCTCTCACAAAATCAGACTGCCTGTTCGGGGACTCGCGTCTCCTTATATCCCTCCCAACGATGTCAAAAGGTGTGACTCACCTCAACCTCGCGTTACAGTGGCTGCTTCCATTGCCTGGCGAGCCTCAACTGCGCGCGCTGCCCAGCTACGCGCGTGCGAGCTTCAATTTACTTTCTGTATCCACAACATTCACCATCCACCCTATAGTCTGGATCTCGCCCTCGGCTATTTCCATCTCTCTCGTACCTGAAGTAATTCCTGTGTGGTCAGCATTACGCGCATTACAATTAGATTTTCAAGTAGTTGTCAAACACTGGTACCTATCCCAGGAGACCATCTTCTACGTCTCAAGAATTCAAATGTTGATCACATGGTAAAAAAAAGTCTCAATTCTGTTAAGAGTTTGTGTGTCTCGTAAAAATAGTTAGCATAAGCTGATCTGCTACTAAGATTTTTACATGAAAATAGGTTTGTTGACGACCTATGGAAATTTGCATTATGAATGCCTCCTGTAACTTCCGACGCATGCTTCGAAGTGAAAGTTGTAAGTGGGTTTAGTAACGTAACAATTTGTGCTATCGCAACACAGTCGCGCAACTGAACATCTTTACATAACGTCGCAACAGGGTATAATCGAGACACATACATCGTACGTGCATCAGGACATGGGCAACGATGGCACAATGCCGCTCCACGCGGACAAACATTACGTTTTGGAAAATCGCTCGTCAAGGCAGTTACGTCCAGATTTGCTGAGATCTAACGCGTGACATTCCTTTAACGTGACATTTGAATCCCGACAACCACAGGGACGCTCCATGTTGCAACCCAACGTTACAATGTGGGAATTACGGCGTGCCGTGAAAATATGAGACGCGGTTGCAATACGACAAACTATTACATATGTGGACACACTTTCCAGCAGAGAAACTAGCAGACAAAGAGGGGCTCACATAACGAGATTTGAGAGAAAGTAAAATTGATTGCACACGACCTAGTGTTCAAGTTGTTTAACTGTTATACTCCTGGAGTTTATTTTACTAAACGTGTTACGATCGTTTCTATGCACTATTTTAACAACGTCTAAAATGACGGTTTTGTTCCCAGGGGACCAGGAAAAAAATTTTCAGATCCCACATATACTATTTTTTTTCAAGAAGTTTATAAATTTCCAATGCTGCAAGTCATCGCATACTAACGTTAACTGCATTGATTTTTTTAATTTACTTATTATTTCTTCACACTCACTCATTGATACGAAGGGTTCTGTCAGTGCCTAGTGAAGTGTGAAGCATTGATGAAGTAAAGAAAGTTGGTCAAAGAGGTTCCTTAATAAAGAAAAAAAGTGTATAAATTGAAAGCATTTACTGAAAAATATTAGGGAAAAAGTGATTATCTTAAGAAAATAAATTTAAATTTCCTCTTTTAGTCTTTAACAAAAAGGTTTCGGTAATGACCTTCAAGATCCATTCATTTCTCTACCAAAATGTTAACATTAATTCTTCAGAACCTAATTGGGTCTTACCACTATTGGACGTGTCTGATACACGCATGATTTCAAGTGCAACCGACACGCGAGATATTTCGCCGAGACCAAAGAGCAAGTTCGGCTGCGCCTGTGGGCGCGCAACCACCGCAGCAAACGTGTTCGACGGGTTGCGTTCACAGGGGCCTAGGGACAGGCAGCGGTGCGGTCGACAAAGCGACAGGGTCGCCTCCGGGGGGAGGGGGAGTAAAATGGATTCGTGTACCAGCGACCCCAAAGCGAGTTTCTGAAGAGACGCAGCACAAGAGGGAGAGAGAGCGAGAGAGAGAGGGAGGGAGAGAGAAGGCGAGAGAGGGAGAGAGAGGGGGAGATAGAGAGGGAGAGAGAGGGGGTGAGTGCGAGGGGGAGAGAGAGGGAGAGTGAGAGAGAGAGGCGAGAGAGGGTGAGAGAGGGGGAGGACAGAGAGGAATGGAGCAGTCGGGAGTGAGCGGCAGGGCATCTGATCGAGATTACGATCAACGGTCCGCGAGGGAGTTGTTTGACATTTTGCACCACAGCTTCATCAACAAGGGCTTCACTTTACTAGTGACTGTTTGCTTCAACGAGAGACCTGCAACAGACTAACTGCTGCTAAAAACACACAAAACGTTTTTCCTTCTTCAAAAACACAACTCGCATGCACACAATTCAAGAACAAAATAATAAAATACTATTGTATAACATAGCAATAAATGAAATATTTAAACAAAAGTTTTCCCGAGCACTGGAATAACATATTATACAGTAAAGTATAATTTGTACAACCATTCGTTCCATACCAAGAATGCAAAGGAAATGTGCGGTAACGCAATACGTAAAAGGCAAATGTTTATTTGCGAGCGGTCTATTGCTTTAAGCGTAGCTTTGAATGACGTGGGAGCACTGAGTACTAGAATACACTCGGTACCCACAAAAACATGATCACATGAGAAACAAATAAAATATTTGCTTTTTTTTCAGGCAAGCTCACTGGTCAGCGCGAGATAAGACCAGAAGAGGGCATTAGGATCGAGTTCTGATAGTTGCAGGATTTTTGGCACTAGCTACATAGCTAGGTCCAATTCAGCCGCTGACTGGAGGAGAATTCTAGGGACCGGCTGCTCTTATCGGTGGTCTCTCCGATCAACACCAGGCGAATGCGGGAGCAGGGCGCGAACAAACAGGCTATACTCCGCACTCGATTTTTCCTTCCTCTTTCTTGTCCTATTCACACTCACATGGACGGACTGTATTTACGTAATCTATAGAATCAATGCAGTATAGACCACAGCCACGAACCGTGCGACCACAGCGCGACCTTTCCTTCCCATCCTTATCCCTTACACTCACACACTCACTTACAAGCACTATAATACCACACATGCTTGGAGACAGGCGGGAGCTTAGAACTTTTGCGGTGTCTCACTGGTGGGAGATACCTGGGTAGGGAAACCAATAACGCAACAGTAGGTGGGCCCCGGATATTCAGCGGGCGAAGATTACCGCCACCTCCTGTGATAAAAGCATGCCCTATACTTGCGAAAGTATGACTTTAGCAGACTTTAGCAATTGACGTGCTCGAAATCACCGACCAATCAAACAATCAACGCATTGCCATTGTGCAATCGCAATACTTCCTCTCCAAAACTTTTTGAAAGAAGAAAAAAAAAAAAAAGCACCACCCACTTTGCGCAACGCGGCTTCACACCGCCATCCAGCAGCCACGAGCCGGTGGGGAACGCAAGTACAAGGGCGGCCACGGCGGGGCGAGGGCTGCTAGGGCGGCGACAGCGGTGGAGCGTGGCGCGCGTGACAGGTGCTTGGCGGGCCGGCCGCCAGGCGCGCTGTGGGAGCGGTGGAGCGGACGTGCGCGGCCTCCGTTATGCAGCGTCGCCCCGCCCCGCCCCGCCCCGCTCTTCCCCTCCCGGGCCCGCGGCCGCCCTGGATCCTCATAATTAACCTCCCGGTTGGCGGTGGCCGCCCTGCCCCTGCACGTCGCCTGCCACCGCCATCGCGTTAACGCTGTGATTCCTGCGTGTATATTTTAACTTCTCCTAGTCACTGGGGAAGGTATGCGCCAGTGAGTAGCTGAGAGATTGCCGGATGAAACGTTTATCGCGCAAGGTTTTTCTTCAGCGTGTAGCTGTTAGATGACTTTTTTTTTTGATGGTCCAGAACCCACAGACCACAAAGTGCCTCTGAGGATTCACAGATTGCAGGCTCTATTACGGATTTTCAACGCTTGTCTGATTGTTTGAATGACTGGTATTTCCAGGTGCTTCAACTGGTAAGGGCATTGGTATCGTAAGTGTAGTGCATGGTATCCGTGAATCTCTCACTGCATAGCGTGATCCGACACCGACATTGCTGTTTCCCCAACAAAGTATCTCACACCCGCAGGGCGCCTGATCTCCTGGCATTTGAGGTACTGAATGTAAGTGTGTGTGTACGTGAGGAGTGAGGATAGGACAAGGAAGAAGGAAACATTTCGTGAGAATCATGGCCCGTTTTTTGGGGTACTGCTCCCGCATTTGCCTGGTATTGATTGGAAAAACTACGGAAAACTACCGATCAGAAAAGCCGACCGCAAGACCTCTCCTCCATGCAGCGCAACGGCTTTGGACTTATTTGGACTTAGGACTTTGGATTCTCTCTTTGGGCGAATTTGGACTTAGACATGTAGCTATTGTCGAAAGTCCTGTCACTGTCGGGACTCGAACCCTAGTATCTCGCGTCCAAAGGCTCTACTGCAGTGACATGATGTGATGTTCTGAGCCACCATGGTGAGGTGGGCATGGAGGACTAGAGATCTCGTGCTCTCACCTCCAACGATAAGAATGAGGATGAAGAGGGACGGAAGAATTGTACGCGGTTCGTTATCCCTATTCTAGTTTGATGTTTTATAATTCGCGTGGAAACGATCAAGAAATCACTGATCAGATCGTGACAGAGACAAGATATTTGGTTGCGATCGGTTTCAAAAAAAAGCAAATCGGAGAGGTGACAATAACATTACTCCAATTAAATCAAATGCCCTTTCAATCATCGGTAAGCTGAAGCCTAAAAGCGTTGCCTTAACGCTAGCCTCTTCTGATGTTAGTTACGTGACGTAATTAAAAACAGCACAAATAATGAGTATATCAGACATTCAAAATGTTTATAATGAGAGTGGATGCAAGTGCATAAATAACATTGCACACGTAAAACTTCGAAAATTATTCTAAATGTAGTTTCCCACGTTTGCTAGACTGCAAGAGTTATGATCAGTCTAAGCTATAACCGACGCTTGTACGCAGAGAAAAATCAAATTTACACAATGGATGTTTTGATAACAATTATATTAAATTTACATTACCATAAAATACGCATATGGCATACGCATACAAGGCTGCATTCAGTGTTCCCGAAGCAATGGGGAATGTGATTTTTAACTTCACAGGTTCTTTTTTTATCTTCACATGTTCAGGGGCTTATTTCAACTTCAGCGTCACATGGATTCGATTCCAAAAACTAAATTTTCTCTCACGCGCAATATTAAATTTCTGTTTGAGGCAATTCATTAGATTACATCCCATACCTCCCGATGAAACGATATGAAATGTTATGAAGGAAATGAATATGAAAATATTAAATTCCTTCAAAATCACTAGCGCTTCGCCCGGCTCGCGAAGCAAGAACGAGACCGCCGCAGGGGGGCGCACACGGTTGAAACCAGAAGCGGGGGGGGGGGGGCAGACACGTCTGCATTTTTGCGAACGCGTTTAAAAAGAGGGGGCAGCTGGCACTTAATCACTTCGACCAGACATAAATAGCTCGCATTTCAAAGCAAGCGCTGTTTGCAGGCATACTCTAAATTCGCCCGAGGAAAAAGCCCGCGTGAAAGGCTTCGAGGGCTGGGCAAATTATTGGACTCCGATGGCGGGTTAAAAGTGCTGCCCGCTGCGGAGGGGGTGGCCGAGCGGAGGGGCGGGGCCCAGGCGGCCGGAGGTTGTGGAACGGGGGGGGGAGGGGGGGAGGAGAGGTCCGAGGCACATGGACGGCGGGCGGGAGGTTGGCTGCCTGGAGGGTCAGAACCGCCCTCCAGTTGGGGCTAGTGGAAGGCACAAATTGAAAAAAAAAATATCATAGAACACTTCGTTCCAAGAGAACTGGGTAACGAACAACCAAGAATGTTCTTAACTAGAGTTTGTAGCAGCAACAAGACTTGCTGAAAAATATGTCACAAAATAGTTTGGCAAAATACAAGCACACTGCTGATAAACAAATAGAATTGTTGTGCAGAACACCATAATAAATTGTAATGGAATAAGATGTCAAATGTTTCATTAGAACAACGTTAATTGCAGCAGCAAAAGTGCTGCTCAATAAAACCACAAACAAATAGTTGTTCCAAAGGTAGCACAGTGTTCATGAACAAGTAATAAAATTATCTCGTAGAACACAATGAAGTATTTTAACAAAAAAATATCTTCGCGAATATCGCAATATCATAATAGAGTTTATTTACATAATAACAGTTCTTTACATGAATATAAAAAAATATTGTTCCATAACGCTATACATGAATGGTGAATGAGTGAGTAACAGAATTTGAAGGGTACGCGAAGAATAAGATGGGGAATAACAAAATGGATTATTTCTCTCTTTCATTCTAAATCAAAACTGTTTCATTGTTTTGTACTGAGGGGGGGGGGGTAAGGTATCTGACGAAACCATATGTCCCGAATCTGGAAAGTTTTCTTTCTATTTCTGCGGGCATTTGAAATTATTAACATACGATAGATTATTAGAGATACTTATCGTAGATTACTGAAATGTTCATGACTTTGTTGTTGCAATTATTATTATTTAGTTGAATAGATCAGATATCAGTTACTGATGCAGTTTGCCGATAAAGTGAGACACTTGCCACCCCTTCCACCAGCAGTTCCGGTTTCGAGGTCGAGCATTTGAGATAGGCGGGCGCGCTACTGAAACTGGATATGGTCGATTCGATCCTCTGTGCTATTGGAATCTGCGTGGAGATTTGTCCACACTACCATAGGTAAGCAGTTAGGATAGACATACTTGGAAAGTTGTTCACACAGTCGTTAAGCTGTTTTGAATACGGTCTTAGTTTAAGACTCAGTGAGCCCCAGGACATTACATAATAAAGGAAACCCTTTCTTTATTGCTTCTCATGAATTAACGACATTTTTATTTATAGTACATCATTTTCTTAAGAAGAATTAACTTATAATTAGTTAATTAAATTTTCTATTAACAAAAGGAAACTTTTTACTAATTAGCCTAGTTAATGTGTGATGAACTATTTTTTTGTCCTGTGTAATAATGTTGAGTGAAAATACAAATTTCAAAAGTGAAATATAAATATGGTCGTGTTAAGTTACTGGGTATCCTTCGAACTCGGCTTCCCGGATGGTAGTTACGGCACTCGATATGACGAATGTACTTTGCAATAATAATGACACTTATAACAGACACGGGCAAAAACGTTAATGTCACACCAATGCAGTGAAACGTATATATTCAAATAAGTTTCAGGACTTGTGCTGAAGCAATAAAATATGTACAATAAGCAGGATTTATGTAATCTGCGAAATCATCTATTGAAGCTAAACAAAGCTCAAATTAAAAGTGATTGTTAAATGTTTGTGTAATTACTGATTTATCCATAATACATGGTTAGTTTACAGACAAGGAATCTCACCTCATTTTCTATTCAAAATACACATCATCATTATTATTCCACGACCATATTATTATACAGATATTTGTACATCCCCTAACAGATGGACTAGTGAGAATTCGTTATTAAAGTATTAATAACAGTCTAAGGTGTGTTTCGTACAAAACAGAAGTTGCTAACCCTGCTTCGTAATAATAAACACGGATTGTTGTTCTAATGAAACTGATAATTACATAATTGCAAACGGATGTAACATTAGCAAAATCGCAACGAAAATATATCTTAACGTTAAAAGGTTCATATGATTCATTCGGTTCAAAAATGCAAATAATGTTTACTTCACTGTATCTTTTTCAGTAAACAATAAGATAAATTTGTGAATCAATGTACAATAACGTAAATTCACCTTTAGAAATATAAATATCACAAACGCATGTCCCACTTTCGAAAGAAGATAAACCATAACGAACTTTCACTTAGAAATTTTAAAAATCTCGAATCGAAAAAAAAATAATTAAGAGATAAAATGAAAATTAACGTTTTTGATAGTGCATACATAGGCAACGCCGTAAAACCAAATATTTGATGAGATATATTTTTTATGCGAATATCTCTTGTGATCCCGTTCAGAGATATGTCTCATAACTTTTGCATCCAATCCAAAATCGGAAAACGACAGTAGGCGTAAATCCTCTGCGGGAAGTTTGAAGGCCATTTCTCGGCGTAGCTCTTGCGAATATAGGCGTGGAGGTGAAAGCTTTTGCATGTTACAATCTCCGAATAACTTTTGATAGTACCTTCCCTAGACACCTCCTAAACAAATCCAAAACGTAACCAAAACCATCGAATTTAATTGGAGGACCTACATTAATTAGCCTGTGCTGAAGGTGCGTCTCGTAACTTCGTTTCGTAGTCAATCCGCGGCCGTTTAACGACGACAGTGGGCGTAAATTGCGCGCGGGAAGCGTTCGAGGCCACTTCTCGGAATATGGAGTGCAGGCGAGAGCTTTCGCGTGTTGCAGTCTCCGCGCGAGGCTCGAATGTAAACTGCTTCGTAATTCGCCGTGTGGAAGCCGTGCATTGTTATGGCATTCCGTCCCATGCCTTTTAAATGAGTCGATCGATATTCAAATGGAGACCGCGCAGTTCTGACACGAATGGAGCCATCCGGCGAGCTCGTTACGCGCGCGCGAGGCCTGAGTTTGTGTACAGAGAGCGCGAGCCAGGAGGTGAGCCAATGGGCTTCAAACAATGCGCGCGTTACATCACGGTTTAGAAAAGGCCGTTAGGGACGCAAATAAAAGTATATTTTCCATATAGGCAGATGCTGCGACTATTAAAGAAACTGCCGCTTTGGCACAATGAAACGTTTTCAAACCAATTCATACCTGCATATTTTAATCTCAATGGAGGAAAAAATAAGGGTTTTGTACGTTTCATTAATTTTAAATATTATTTTGTTTTAACGTTTCTTTCGGTGGCACGTTTACATGTTTTATTGCACAAAAATATTTGCAAATTGCTTAATTCATTGTATGAGAATACGCATCAACAAACTCATTTGATTATACGAAAATGAGAATGACGGGTAAAACTAGTTGTTAATTTGGTCAGAGGTAAATTCATTATTTTTAACTTTTGTTTATATTAGAAATTGTAGACATTCTACCATATAAAAAACTTTTACGTTCGTAAAATAACCTGAAGAATTAAGTTATGAAGATTATTCACGTCTTAGGAAAACTTAGTACTGGTACTATTAAAAATAGTTTCGTTCAATTCACTCATTACAAGTTTTGGTACCTAAAAAAGGCATCGCAATCTAGTGTGTGAACCTCAAGAATTTGAAATAAATAAGACTATAATTCTTAAGCTAGAACCAATCTTCATGTTTATTACTTGAAAACTAATTTTAGCATATGCAGTATTACTTTCAACTATATATGCAAGATGAAATGTATTTTTAGCTAGATGACAACTATAACGAAATGGTTTCATTTAATTACTAATATAAAGATGAGAAACAGTAAATTCATTTAACCAAATGACAAATGTAACACAATGATTTTGTATAATTACAAATATATAGTAATACATTAAAAAAATGAATTAAGTCGCACAAAGTTCAGAGTTCAAAAAGGATGACGTGAACAATTAATTATTACGAATTATCGGCTGATTCTGCGGATAATATATACAAACAAATCTGGAATATATTGATAGTGACGTATACAAGTGAACTTATTCCTAAAACGAAATTCCTCGGAAGTTTCCATCATTGTAAGTGCCAAGTGACAAAAAGCAATTGTCAGCAACTGTGACAAAAGCACGCTTTAAGAGAAAGACTACTGCAATACTTCACGTCTTCAAACAAAAAAGATACTACTTCAGTTCTTGTCCGAGGAGAATGAAGCTTCCCGGGAATGAATAAGATGCCGAGGCTCGCTTTCTCTTTGAACAGCTGATTTGCTGGGGCTTACGAGATAATAAACGTCTTCCTCTCGGGCGGTACAATGGAGAAGTCGCCCTGAATGGGGTAGGCAGCGGCACCTGACGGCCGGAATGAGATAGCGATTCCCGCATTCCAGAGCCATCTCACTCCCCGGCGCTGCCCACTCGCCGTCGGCCCCCCCACCCCGCCTCTGACGGACTCGGCCACTTGCAGCATTACTCTCGCCACGCTCGTGTTATTAGCCCCGTCTAGGGCAATTCGAACTGCCACCACCATCACACCCAATTCCTGCATTAACAAGAGTGAGATTACCACACAGATGTCCCTTAATTAAATAGCCTTTTTCCTACATGACGTATCTCCTTTTACTTTTGTTTCTAGTTTAATGCATCAATACATGGTAGAACCGTTCCCTCATGCGGTCAAATTCGTTAAAAATTGCATTTTCTCATTGTTAATTGGCAGATGAAAACCTTACCAGGCTAAATGTGAATAATTTCACTTCCTGAAAAAATACTTTAATGGAAATATATAGCAAGGAAACTAAGCTCTCCAGTTATTAAAAAAACACCATTTGTTATTTCAGGAGAGATTATATCGTGTTTCCGGTCGCGTCAATAGCTGTACGCATTAGTCCTTAAGTGTAGTGCATGTTTTTATCACCGAAGGCGTTCTTCTCACGCTCAATGCCGAGATCCGGCGCCCACCTGCACGTTGGCTGGAGGGGTTTTCCCAAACCAAGTATCTCCCACCAGCAGAGCACCGCCCCAGCCGGAACAAGCTCTAAGTTCCCGACTGGTCCCTGTCATGAATGTAGTGAGGAACTTGGAAGTGCGTGTTAGATAAAGCGCGCGGTCGCTGGACCGTGTGTTACAGTAATTCTCCAGCATGCGCCTGGTATTGTTCAAAAAAACGGAAAACTATCGATCACAGTAGCAAGAATTCTTCTACAGACAGTGCGCGGCTGAAGTCTAGCTAGTGTCAAAAACCCTGCCTGTCAGAATTCGAACCTTAGGACCTCCAGGTACGCGGAACTGTAGTGACACAAATTGATACTCTGAGTCGGTTTATTTGAATGACTTCGGGGCAATCAGTTTCACGTCAGCCAGTCTCGTTTCGAATGAAGACGAACTTTCGCTACGATAACGATAATCAACTCGGCCCTGCACGTACGTAGGTTTCATGCCTGCCTCTTGAAGTCTTATCTCTGATATCCTCCCCATCCTTTAACGCAGAGCCGCTGCAGCGGGTTTTGATCCGCATTTTTTTCAGAAAACACAATCAGGGAAATTTTTCAAACCATATGTTTAAATGATATCGAAAATCTGACAGCATCGCAAATTCAACCGAGGATCTCACATTACAGGAAACTTTAGATGAATACTATCACTACATACGTTCAAATACAAGCACCAATTTATTGTAAAGTCAGAGAAATGTATAATCTTATAGAAACACTGAGAGAACAAGGAATAAAAACAGAATTGAAATAATTAAAAAGGGAAAACATTACTGAGATTGGAATGATGGATATCTCAACCGTTAATGCATTCCAGAATTGGAATGCTCCCTCTCAAAGGTTTCCCACCTTTTTCGCCACCTCACTAAGCCTCAATGTCCACCACTTCCTTCGCATCGAGATTCCTTAGCTAAGTGCACCGCCGTAGAAACGGGAGAAATAAATCGAGAAAGAAACTCTGGAATTGACCAAACACAAAAAGATCCGTAATACTTCAAACGGAAAAACAGCAGCAAGTTTTGCATGCTCGAAAATATACTTTTTCTCCATGTTCCACGAATTTAAGGATTGAAATACATAATGTCAAATCACATCCAGTGTTTCCACCGCCCACTCACTTACGTCGTATTCTTGGCCAAGTGCGCCCCCGCAAGAAACGGGAGCGATAAATCGAGAGAGACACTACGCAAGAGCTAACAAAACAAAGAGAACAAAAAAGATCTGGAATGCATTAAACGGGAAAACAACAGCAAGTTTTGCGTGCACAAAAATAAATTACTTTCTCAATCTTCAATGGATTCCAGGAATTAAAGCATCTTTCTGTCAAATCTTTCTCACTCTTTGCACTGCTTCCTTCACTTATTGTCTTCACCCCATTGTCTGTATTCTCGACAAAGTGCGCTCCCTCAAAAAAAAAGGGTGCGATAAATTGAGAGAGAAACGGTGCACGAGCTGGCAGAATAAAAAACATCCAAAGTAGTCGAAATGGGAAAACAGCAGCACGTTTTGTATGGTCGAAAATATATTATTTTCTCAATCTTCAATGGATTCCAGGATTGGAAGCATCTTTCTGTCAAATCTTTCCCACTGTTTGCGCAGCTTACCTCACTTCTCCCCATGGTTCCGTCTCCTTGGCTAAGTGCTCTGACCAGAAGAAACGGGAACGAGAAATCGAGATAGAATTTCTGTACGAGCTGGCAGAAGAAAAAAAATCGGAATTCTTGAAACACAAAAATTACAACGTCTGTACGCTCGAAATAGATTTTTTTCTGAATTTTTAAAGGTTTGAGTATTCAAATGCATCCTGTACAATCTTATCAATTACATGCACCGCCTCTCTAACTTATCTGCACCCCTCCCCATGGTTCCGTCTCCTTGGCTAAGTGCTCTGCCGCAAGAAACGGGAACGATAAATTTAGAGAGAATTTCTGCTCGAGTTAGCAGAACAAAAAAAATCGAAATACTAGGAACAAAAAAATACCTAAGTTTGTGCGCTGGAAAATATACTTTTTCTTAATTTTAAAGGTTTTAAGAACTGGAATGCACCATGTAAAATCTTACTGCTCGTACTCCTCACCTACCTCCACTTCGCCCCATTGTCCGTCTCCTTGGCGGAGAGCACCGCCGCAAAAAAGGGGCTCGATAAATAGAGAGAAATGGAGAAATTTTGTGCACGAGCTGCCAGAACAAAACAATCGGAATACTTGAAACTCAAAAATAACGAAGTCTGTACGCTAGACTTTTTCTGAATCTTAAACATATATAGAATTGGAATGCATCCTGGAAAATCTTACTGCTCGTACTCCTCACTTACCTCCACTCCTCCCCATGGTTCCGTCTCCTTGGCTAAGTGCTCTGCCGCAAGAAAAGGGCTCGATAAATGCAGAGAGAATTTTGCGCACGAGCTGGTAGAACAAAAAAATCGAAATACTTGAAAAACAAAAATAACAACGTTTGTACGCTACAAATAGATTTTTTTGAATCTTTAAAGGTTTGAATATTGAAAAGCATCCTGTAAAATCTAATCCATTGCATGCACCACCTTTCTCACTTATCTGCACTCCTCCCATGGTTCCGTATCCTTGGATAAGTGCTCCTCCGCAAGAAACGGGAGCGATAAATCAAGAGAGAATTTCTGCCCGAGTTAGCAGAACAAAAGAAATTGAAATACTAGGAACAGAAAAATACCAAATTTTGTGCGCTGGAAAATATATTTAAAGGTTTTCAGATCTGGAATGCACCCTGGAAAATCTTACTGCTCGTACTCCTCACCTCCCTCCCCTTCGCCCCGTCGTCCGTCTCCTTGGCGGAGCGCGCCGCCGCAAGAAAGGGGGCGCGATAAATCGAGAGCGAAGCCGCGCGCGAGGGCCGCTCCGCGCAAAAATTTACTCGCGGGCGGCAAAACCGCGGCCTCCGCGATGTATCTTGCGCAGTAATTTGAGGCGGCCGCAAAACACGGAGGCGTGTGTCACCTTCTGTTTATGCCTGAAATTAGTTCCGGCGAAATACGGCGGAGGGCGGTGGGAGACGCGGCAGCGCGGCCCTTATTTGCAGGGCCCACGGAAGGAAGAAGGCGAGGAAGGAAGGCCGCGCGGGCCCGCGGACCCGCGTCTGCATGGGACTTCACGGCAGTTGAACGCGAGTTTGACTACCTCAACAGGCTTCTCTGGGTGCTCTGTAGGTGGGATACAATAGTAAACAAAGATATTTACTGCGGAGGATGGAAGAGAAAAAAGTTTTCTTGTAAGAAATGCGCTCTTTGTCTATTTTCAAGATTAATTGTCTTGTTTTGTTGAACTGTACGTGCTCGTGCAGGGCTAGGGGTCGTAAGTGAGAAGGTGTACCCCCGATAAATAGTTTCTCTAAACCAAATGACCTATGAGTAGTTACACTATAACTATAACATAAATGTATTTTTGAACGCGAGTTTGACTATCTAAACTCTGGTTGCTCTATAGTTAACAGAATAGTAAACAAAGGTTTATTTTGCGGACGATAGGCCGCCACTCATACCTTTCTACAGCCCATAATGTTTTAATATTTTATTTTTTTCAATAAAAACATTTTTTACTAAAAAAAAAAAATAAAATTATTTTCATGTTTTTTATATTTATTTGAAAACCCTTTTTTATATTTTCTCAGCTAGAAATTCAAACGCAAACATATTGTAAAAAAGTAACAAAAATATATTTACGGTGTCTTAAAACCGTGGAACAGGGTCGAAAAACCTGAAACATTCATCTCAAAACACAAATTGTGAATTTGAGATTACGTATTCGGCGGCTAAGCTGAAGTTATGAAATAAAATTATTTTTTTTCACTTTCCCGCCTTTAAATCACACAGACTTGAAATATCCATTGAAAATGACTGCAACTATTCTGTGCATTTATTTTATGGGTTTTTAAACATTTGAATAATATTGAAAATAGTGTGGAAACAAGCATTCTATTATTATTGCCAGCTACACAATAGTTGATTGATCGTTGATACGCTGAAAAATATTTTACTTGGTAATGATCAGAGTCAAACGGTTGGCTATTCTCTCAAGGAAGCGACACCTCAACGACACCATGGACGTGTAGTGCACTGACACTACAGAGATCACAACTACGTCCGCGAAGGTAGATCAGTAGATCTGCCTTCACTTCCGGGGTCGGGTGGTCGGTTCGAGATATCGGTACGACCCAAGAACCCGCAAGGTCATCGGACATTAAGAGGTTAATTCTACGAAAACATCATATGGCCTTATGACCAAAATCTTAAAAGATGTCAAATTATTTAAATTGCAGGAAAAAATTTTATAATACTCTGTAACGAAATTATCATAAAATGTCAATAACTGTCTAAGGAAATTCAATTAGTCAAAATATGTATGAACTTATTATTGAATATAAATTATATGCTTGCTGAATCGGATTCTAGCACCATTTCTTAAACGCGAACACAATATTGAAGTATAATATAATTAGAATAATATTAATATTCTATAATATTCATATCATATGATTCACCATCGTGAGGTTGAGTTTGATCTCTGTGAAGTTTCAAATAATAAAGAGATTCCTCATTTTTGCTGGTGACGTTTTCGTCCTTAATCTGTCGATAAATAAAGAGCACGAGCACTCAAAATTATCTCTAGCATAACAATTTTTATACAACGATATAAGTTCAGGTAACACTCGTGCGAACGAAGTTTCTATTTATTCAATTATTGTTTTAGGTGTTAAAGGAAGCATCATATATTTCCGGGTTCGGGGACATCTATTAATTTGAATCAAAACTGCACGAGTTTCATTACTTTAGACCTTTAACTCCCAACATCGGATTTAGATAATACATGTAAGATATTTTGACTAAATGTTCTGCATTAAACAAGACATTAAATAAAAGACGATTTTTGTTGGATATTTCCCAAATGAAGTCAGAAGTCTTGACGTAATTCAAAGGTTTCAATCCAATGTAGTTGATTTTAGGAATAGATATTTTTTCTGTACTTGAAGAATTTCTATTGACCAATAAGTACGTCCCTTCTTCCAATGCTTTCCTGGAAGGGAATTGATAGTTAAAATATACTAGAACTAGTGGCTTACAGCAGTGACAAATACTGGTGAACAAGACCATATAAAATGGTATCCCAAAAAGTGCCAAGCTCATTGGACAAGAATAATAAAACACTCTTAAGTAAACTCTTATATAAACTCCCTTATGTATACTCTTATATAAACACTCTCTAAAACTTAAATATTTCAATAAACAATGTTCATGGCTACAATTATACTACATCAATAACATACTTTTACTAACTATAACTATTACTGCAGTATAATAGCAGTTCTTTGTACATAAAAAATATGCAAAAGATTGCTGTTTCATAACGCTCCAATAATAGCAGATGAACACTTTCTAGTGGCCTTGCCGTCGCATGTCGTTCCCAGTGACGATATGCGGAAGAGAATCCAGTCGGTACGCGAAGTATTAGAATAGGCGGAATTCCGCCTATTGGCATTGTCAGTCAAAAACGAAACTGTTTTATGGTTTTTGGACTTGCCAGAGCTCCTGTGTATCGAACAAAAGGCATAGACCCCTCACAAATGGCTGAAGGCTATATAGTTTTCTTTCAATTCCTGCGCCCATTGCTAGCTAGTGATACAGACTGATTGATTAGGAATTCCTGGCGCTTCACCTGTGAAGGTCATTCTTCCCATAAGTGCTTTTTTCATTGCGGGAGGTGGTGGTGATTGACGGCGAGACCCGGCGCCGACATACCGCTACTTACGGGGATCCCCCACCAGCGTGGCACCGGCCCGGCCGGGACAAGCACCCCGCTGGTCTCCCGACGTGTGTGGAAGTGCATGTAAGGGTAGGGGTGTCGTAAGTAAGGGGATGAGGAAAGGAGAAGGAAAGCATGCGCGCGATCCGCGGCCTGTTTGCAAGGGTGCTACTCCGGCATTCGTCTGGTAATGATCGGATAACACCACTGAAAACCATTTAACAGATCACCCAGCCACTACAATTCTCCTCCAAAAAGGAGCTCAAGCTGACAAGCTAGTGTCGAAAATGCTGCCACCGTCGGGACTCGAACCGAGCCTCCCGGTCGGAGGCACTGCAGTGCCTTCGGATGAAGCCCTGGACCACCTTTCCCGGTGCCAAACAGAGGTACCGAACCCTAAGAGCTGGCGGTCAGAAACTGCAGAGCCATCAATTGATGCCCTGAGCCACCTCGACGGACGTTACGTAGTGATGCGGATGCGCATGGGGCGCAGTCTCCCGGAAGCGCCCGCGTGCGGCCGTGCCGCTGTCCGTCTACCGCCGCGCGGCGCGAGCCCTTGTCCCGCATCCAACTTCGCGTGACAGCAACTCCGCCAACTCGCGCGCACTAGGAATCCACCCTCATCTATAATTCGCGTGCCGTGGTTACCCACGCCCGATGCCCGGGCGGAGGAGGAGGAGGGGAGCAGGGGGCGGGAGCGTTTTCGAAATTTGCGCCGGCCAACTCGCCGCCCGCAGAATGCAATTCTGCGGTGTCATCGCGCTCTCACGCGGTTCGCCAGCCGCGTTTGTGGAAATACGCTGCGCTCATTAAGGCGAAGTGAGGCGGTGTCTTAAGAAACCCAATCCTTGGGTGCTGTAGCACTCTTATCTTCTTATCGATCGAACAGTCGAGTAGTAAGTGGGAGGGGGTAACTATGGTCGCCAGCGTAATAGTTTTTTATTTCATCTTTGTTGAAGTAAGAAGTTCCTTTTTCACCAATAAGACTTTTCTATTATTATTATTATTATTATTATTATTATTATTATTATTATTATTATTATTATTATTATTATTATTATTATTATTATTATTATTATTATTATTATTATTATTATTATTATTATTATCCCTTGATAATAAATATTATTGACATTCATATTACTGCTATCATTTTTATTACCTTTTATAATGCTTAGATGTACTTTCGTCTTTCAACGCTTAAAAGATTTTTAAAATAAAAACGAAACCGTCGTCATGCGTTAACATTTCTGGTAACATTGGGTTTTTTCTTGCTGCCAAGCATCCCTACGACCACTTGTGCAATCGAAGGAACATTGAAAACGGACTAGTTCATTAATAAAATAAAAATGTCACGGAAAGGTTTAAAATGTGTATGCCTTTGTTATACCTCTATAAGTGGGAATACTATAATGCAAAATAGCTGAAAATGATTGTTATACATTGCTAAATAAAAGTATCACTAATACGTAAAAATGAAAAATTTTACTTAAATTGTTTTGCAATTTATTCTGAGGTCCGGCGTTGCCCCCGCCCCCCAAACACACACACGAGTTTCCCGGTTACCGCAATGGCTTTGGTATGCGACTGGCAGTTCCACGAAAGGCTGTTTGCCTGTCAATTGTTTTTCCAGGCAACCCGCTGTGACGCATGCGGCTTACAGGCCTTGTATTACAGCCACCGTGTGGAGTGTGTTGAAAGACATAGTTTCGTTTAATAATATTATGTGAAGCAATATCTTAATTCCAATTCTAGTGGACAGTAGCAGACTCTCTTCAAATTTAATAATAATAATAATAATAATAATAATGATAATAAACAATAAATAATAAAATGAAGTAGATGAAAAAGAAAGAAGACGAACTGTTCAGCCCAGTGGATCGAAGTCGCCTATCAATGTTTTGTTAGTATACATGCTTGACGTTTATTGGCTACTCGCCTTCGTGTTGCAGTAACCCCTGTAGTTGTCATACCACACGAATAATAGTTCAGAAACCTAGGAGGACAAGATAGGACACATGATAACGAGAATAAAGAAGAGAAGATAAAGAGAAGGATAAGAAAAGGAGGAAGAAGAACTCTTATTTTAATAACAACAATGAAAATAATCACAAAATTATAACGACAGCAAGAATACATGTGACGATATCGAGAATGGTCTAAGTATTTTTGGTTAGTGATACTGTTTTATGAGGGCTCAACGTTAAGGACATCTTCAGGGACTAATAACACACACAGACTTAATTGCTTTAGTGACTACATTACTTTACTCAGGAAAAAAAGTTACTGTGTATTTTGTTGCATTCTCGACCAGAAACAATGTTCTTGCAAATGATAGCTCAGCAGTATTTCACAGTTTACTGGATTATTATTCAGGTGACAAGTTTTAAATTCCTTTTATTATGTCTTTCTAGTATATTTTGCTTGAATACACATCTAAATTTTTGAAAGAAAAGGTATGTGGGACTCCCGTGTGATTTTTAATGCGGATTTCAAAAACAAACTGTTCCAATTACTTACGAAGGCAGTAACGTAGCCTCAATAACGAAACAATATTCGAATTGTAGTACTGCAAACTCGTAAGTTAGTTGCAATGCAGACGAAACAGGTTGAAAACTTAGAATAAACATTATAAAGAAGGGACTTTGAAAATCAAGAGAACGATCACCTCGTTCATAGTTTTAGACTGTCCCCTGACCTTAAATAAATAAATAAATAAATAGAAAAATAAATTAGAACATTATGAAAGAAAATAAAAAAGCAACAACTACATTTCCCAGCGCGTGAGGCTCGGTATATCACCAAATCGAACTTTCATCGCTGCGCAAAGATTGTGACTGACAAAACCTTGAAAACGCCTCCACCCTGTAAATCACGCATGTGTGAAACATCTAGGAAACAATACAGGGAAGAATATATCTACCGGAAACGAACATACAATCGGTCCACAATTAGCGCAGCGCACATGGCCGCGGGGCGTTCGCTAAGCGTTACATATATGGTTTATATAAAAAGCAATTCTTACAAGTGGTTAAAAGATCATTATTTCCATGTTAGATGACTAGATACAGGCGCGTTAGCTGTTAGCTCTGCATAATGTCCTACTGTGTATGCGTACTGATTAGGATATAAAAACGACAGGATAAGATAATGTGTCTTTGTATGAATAAATGATGACCTTAACTATTTAATATTATATACGATTGAAAAAAAAGCGTTGATTCCCCTCCCACTTTATGAAACTTAAGCTCATCTACCAAATAGTCCTACGCTTTGTATCGCATTCTCAAATACTTCCAATTGTTTTGCGCCAGCGTTCCGCAATCACTGCATTTATACACCGTCGACTTGCCACGTTCCTCAATATTTCAGAGGTACCCCGTATTTTGCAAAACAAGTATTTCTTTCTGCGATCACGTTTTCCCGAGGGGGCGCTGTCCCTGAATAAGCCATTCTTAAGCTTCCGCTGCGGTCGGAAACTTTGCAGACTTCATTTACGTAGCCACCGCTGAAATCTAAAGTTCCACGGCGAAGGGGAGGGGACGGCGAGGGGGAGGGGCAAGGGCGACGGGGCGGGGCAGGCGGGCGGGGCGTCGCCTCGCGGAGAAGAAACGGGAGTCACCGCGGCGGAACAGCGTCGTGGAAAGAGAGGAAAGCTGGCAGGCAGACGAAACTTGAGATCACGCGCGGGAAAGTAGACCCATAGATTGATTGATTAGTGATTGCGGGCGCGTCAACTACCATGGTTATTAGTCCCGTAAGTGTAGTGCATGTTTTTACTCGGGAAAAGGCAGTGATCTTTTCCCCGCTGTAAGGCGAGATCCGGCACCGACCTACCATCGGCTAGCGGGGTTTTCCCCAACCAGGTATATCCTACCAGCGGGACAAGTTCTTAGCTCTTGACGAGTCTCCAGGCGTGTGTATGTAAGGGGTAATGTAGTGCATATTAGTGTACGTGTGTGTGTGTGTGTGTGTGTGTAACAGGTGAGGATAGGACAAGGAAGAGGAAGGGTAGATCGCGCTATGATGAATTAGTTAAAGCAGAAACTTCAGTGTTTGACGGCATATTCCTAATTTCTAGAGTGATTTATGGGCGAATTTCATTTTACGTGGTGAGACTCAGGCGATGAGTTCCACTCATCCGTCTGAGCACGCAAATTTCACTACGCTCCTTTCACCATCAGGCGTAGTAAGAAGGTACCATGAAACATGCGATTTAAATTTTTCGCAGAGACTACGTCTAGGCTTAAGGATCTATTCCATGCAGTAAATCTACAACATGGAACAGCTGACTTTACTTTCCCTTCTTTAGGCAGGCGAAAGTAAGGTTTTTTCGCCTTTAACAATCAACGGCTTTGAGTTGAATCCGCACACCTGGGTATAACAGCCCCGACACGCTACACCGTTACACCGCACCTTTTTCATTTGCGTCAGCCCTGTTTCAACAGAATATATACGTTTTCGACAGATATTTGAGTTTGAATTGTATTTGATCATTTTTTTGATGGCGAATTTTACAATATACAAGTTTTTCTCTTCAAGTAATGTAGTGTTCATAAACCAGATCACAACGGTCGTAGTAAAAATATCCATAAGAATCGTATTCTCTTCCTCTGGAGAACAGAGACGTTTTTTTTCTACAATTCGTCTTCTCTATTCATCTTCCTAAACATCAGATTTAAGAACCTCAACATCATTCTCCTTTACTTGCTCATTTTTTTGTCCCAACGAAAAAGCATCACGAACTGCTCTTCAGCACAGTTATTTCACTTCATTTTGGCAGAGCGATGCCGCATTTTCATCCATCTTCTACATAACGTTTTTTATTCTCTGAAACGTGTGTCAGGAAAAGCCGCGCTTGCCATGAATTTCTTCGAAGTGGAATTTGTTAGTCGAAATATCAACACACGCTCAAAATATATTTAATAATTTTGCATGATTTATTACTTGCCAGACTAGTAATTTAATATTGCTTTATAAATAAACAATTACATATACACATACTCAGAATAAATTCAGTAACATTAAAACAGTAGCCATACATTCATTTATACATTTTTTCAAGATTTCTTTCTTTATCGGCTATTTTTCATTATTTACAAGTAATTTAATGTTTTCTGCTACAATACGTACCTTTTATTACAAAAATACTTTGACACGTATCGAATACATGATTTTTTTCCCCTTCTCGAATCTTCAAATGCTATCATTACATTTAAACTCACGCACACACTTCAGCTAGGATTATCTTCTCGGAAACATTCCGTAAAAGTTCATTCCGATTCAGTGCCCGTACTCCCACAGGTCGGATTGGCTTTCACAAGCATCAAGAGGTAGCATCCCCGGAGAGCGAGGGAAGGGGTACATCCCAAGAGGAGCAGTAGGCACAGAATGGGGGAGGAGAACTACAAAGGTGACTTTCCGGAAAGAGGTTGGCGGAGCCGTGCTCTGCAGTGACAGCGAGGCGGGTCGTGTGCGCGCCTAGATCTCGCACATCCCACAGTGGGCCAAACTCACAGAGAGTAAACCCACAGAGTAAACAAAGGGAAAGGATACTATACTTCTAGTTCTTAAGAATGAGTACAGTCAGTATCAGTCTCACCTTTTGGAATATTTCTAACTCCAGACTTATTTCTGAAACTTTGGTAATTTTAGTCCAAAATATAAAAAAAAACTATATGACAATTAGATACTTGGCAGTCCTGAAGACGCCGCGCCCCAGGCAGAGTTGCTAACGATTCGGCCATTACACTGAGACTCAGGACGAAATGCGCAAAGGAGGACTAGGCACGGGCTATCAGGCAAACCCATCTCCACGCATTTTGCCCTGAGGAAAGTTGTAGAATAAAGACCGAAATGTTGGCAACCGTGCCTAAGGTGCCTCGCGGGCAGCCAGGTATCTACTAACACCGGCCGCAGAAGCCAACGCTTTAATCATTGGTTTCTTTTCTCCTTTGTGATATTTCACCCGATCCTAGATTTCATTTATTTTTTATGTTTCATAGATACCTTCCCTATTCTTCTTTCCATATAGTATATCCTCCTAACACCAGTCACGTTTTTATGTATCCTTAGAACATTGATGCCAACATATTAAAACAAATGAAACCCACACTATTATTCTTTTGAACGGAAAATATGACAGAATTTAAGAATTTTCACACTCTTAAAGCGCACAAAAATACTGGATTAACTTAATTGTTAATACATTTAAACTGATGATTTCAAACACGCTGCATCCTCCGTGACGACTTCATTTTGTTTATCGTCACGGAAAAATTCGTAAATAATTTTAATACAACAATTATAGAAGACAGTAAAAAGCTTAGATCAAAAGTATGTTACTAGAAAGTTACTTAAACGTGAGACACAAGAAATAAAAAGAGAGAAGTGAGAAGTACAATGCCAGTAGGAGCTAGACACTAAAAAGTAATACTGTATTCACAATAGAGTAAAGAAAGCATTCTCAATTTCATGCACAACAGGACCAAGTTGAATTCAATTCCATGATGCCTCATTTTAAGTGGTGAGATTCAGGCCATGAGGTCTGCTTTTCCGTTTGACCACGCAAATTTTGCCACTCTCCTTTTCCGAACATGCGAAAAAAGAAAGTATCATATTGGAAAAAATAGGTAATTTAGAATTTTGCTCAAAGACGTCTTTTAGTTTTAAGGGTATTTTACATCCTATAAATCTACAATATGGGACAGCTGGATTTACTTTTTCTCCGAAGCTAGGTGTACGAATACTTCACCCTTTAAAGTCCACGGCATCGACCGGGTTTGAACCAGCAAACTTGGGTTCAAGACCTCGATGTTTTAGCCGTTAGACCACCGAAACCACATTTCGGCCCAGTGTGGTGAGCGGTGGGGCGGAGTGGATCCCAGGGGAGCTAAAATGTGAAAAGCACGACCGACGACCGTCCGCATGACGCAGCTTTCGTCTGCCTCGATCTCTTTGCTTATAAACTCATCCTCCATTCCTGTTATTGTTCTGTATAGTGTACCGGGTTCAACCAAAAAGGTGAAAGTTGCTTTGAAGAAAATTCATCTGCATGTTGAACCAACACGCTTGTGCTGGATTACTGAGGATCCGAAAGCATTTTTAACATCAAAGTAGTTATTTAGAAAAGAGAATGTCAGATATATTTTTTACTCGGTAAGAACATGTGTGATAAAAAAATCATTTTTCTGGTGAGCATGTGAAAAATTAGAAAACGAAAGTGGATTTATATTTTTATAATGTATAACAGAAATTCATTGATTTAATTTGATCAGATAATATACGAGCATTATTCACGAGATAACAACGGTAAAACCAACATATCGGATATAAGCTTGCAAAGTAAAAGAATCATGATAGGCAATCTCTCAAAATCAAATATTCGCACATTTTTCTATTTTTATTACCAACATCTCAGCCAATTGCTAGGATTTGTAACAGGCACTATTAGGTAACGTCAGCAATGAGATCATACGAAATTGGTCATAAAGGTAAGTATAACAGTTTATTAATAGAGGGCCTACTTTTACCACAAAGAAACCTAACAAATGTTTGTGTTAGTAAAAAATATGCGTTAGGCGCCCGTGCTAAATATGTGCATCAGCACAACGAACAATGCACTACAAGACATTGTTATCACGGTATCAAAAAGAGCGCCCGCAAACGGAAGGGAGATTCTAAGGTGTTGGTTCACGAACATCGTAAGCTTTGATAACTTGCGACGCCACAGAATTAGTCACGTGCTACCCGCAGTCCACAACTTCTCCATTTAATCAAAATCACGGAATTGCTCTTCGTGCACGATTCCCTGCAAATCCCACCAGTTGCACAAAATTAAACGAAAACAGCAGAATTCTCGTTTATGTAGTTAATACGGTATTCAAACTGCTCTCCGAAATGCAACGAATATTCAACTTCCTGGTTCACGATCATCTTGGGCTTTAATAACCGCCACCGCGACAGAATTATGGTTTGAACCAGCCGTTCCCCAAGGTCCAAAACTTGGCCATTTAATCTAAATCACGGAACTGCTCTTCGCGCATGATTCTCCGCAACCCGCACAGCGAAGCGCGTTGTCGGTAGCTATCGCCTCTCATGGCCAACAATATTGTCGGTGTGGGGGTGGCCATGAACGCGGAGGAAGGCAGAAACTGAGGGGAGAATCGACCACATTGTGCAGGTCCGCAGAAAGGGGCGAGCGGGGACGGCCGTGGAGTGTAGAGACAGAGATAGTGGAGGAGTTAAAGATAAGGATGGAAGAAGAGTTTGAGGTGCAGGAATGGAACCATGGGGCGGGGGCGGTAGACGGAGACGAGATTCTTGATGGACACCATCTGACCGTGCACCGTAGAGTGCGGATTTCGCCCCGGCGATTGACATCTTTTGTTACTTCTCTATTCCAGACCGATCACTATATTAAGCATCACAGTGACACAGGGTGTGCCTGTTAAACATGCCGGCAGACTTTTCTAGACAATCCTTGCGACAGACTTTTACGACGCAGAGATATGGATGTAGGTCAGACAAATTTCTCGAATATGGCGGTGATTATGCGGGAAAATAGTACAACACATGCACACAGTTTTTCGCTGAAAGTGTGATTTTTATTAAAAAACTAGATAAACATGCATTCTGATTACCTAATACCTCAGTGTGAGACGGGAATGAGCGCGAAAACGAAGGCAGGGGATGCGGCTAAAGCTGCCGTGCGAGTAGATACGGTGATTGCTGCGGCTGAGAACGGAGGCAAAGGCGAAGGTTAGAGGAGAAAATGCAGACGAAATGAGGGCACAAGATGACTAAGAAGAGAAGAATATAGAAGGGCGTATAAAAGTGAACGAATAATGGGCAGGCCACGAAGAAGAAAGGTTGTCGAAAGGGACGGGGCGGGAAAGGGGGGATGTAAAAGGTCTCAAATGGAGGGAAGATAAGGAGGCGATTGGAGGGCGGAAGGGGACGAAGAGACGGAGGTAGCAGGGGTCAAAGGGAGTGCCAGTGAGGCCGAAGGAAACGCACGGAGACCGAGGGGCGAAGGCGGGGTCCGGGGCGCCGGGCCACGTCCTCGGCTCGTGCACTGCTTGCCGGGCGCCGGACGGGCCGGCCCCACCCCCGCCCCGGGATCACGCGCGCGCCGCCCGGCCAGCCAGCGCGCCCAGGGGACGCGGACGGGAATCGAACCGGGGCCCGCCGGACGTCACGCGCCCGCTTGGCCGCCTGCGCGCGCGCGCGCGCTCTCTGGAAGGGAGTTTGCGCCGAGTGGACACGCGCAATCAGTGAACAGCAGTGAACAACCAGCGCCAGCAGTGAACAACCTCCGACGCAACATGTCGCACTTGATTAACATGACGTTGATTCTGAGCCATTCAACGATCAAGTATTGAGGTTGATTCTACGTCTTTCAACGATCAAGTATTGAGGTTGATTCTACGACTTTCAAGGAAGTCAACATTGATGTTGAATTCTAAGTCAGAGCGAAGAGCAAAAATTAAAATCAATAGGAATGGAGTATTCAAGACGCTGTTGTGGCTTTATATTAACAATACCCAATGTCAAATGGGTATTGATATTAATAAAATAGATGTAGTTGATGTTAAAAGATTGAGATGGCATGGTCGTATCCAAAGGATGATGGAAAGACGATGGCCTTAGAAAATTTTAAAATAGTTACCTCAAAGAAACAGGAAGCGTTGCAGTCCAAGAAAAACGAGCAAGAGCGCATCACCTCGGACATCACGCGACCGCTTGGCCACCGACAAGGCCGTCCCTGTCGCTTACGCCGCCTGCGCTTGCTGGAAAGGAGTTTGTCCTGACCATATTCTGCCGCCGCATCTGGCATTTGATTAACTGTTTCCGGCCACGTCAACTGCTGTGATCATAAGTCCCGTTAGTTCAGTGAAGGCTCTGCGCATGCAGTGGCGATGTTGCTCCCCCGGTGAAGGGCGGGATCCAGCGCCGACATACACGTCGGAATGCGAGATATTCTCTTTCCGGGTATCTACCTTTAGCGGGCAGTTGTGCATATACGGTGTATGTATGGATAGAGGATAGGGCAAGGAAGAAGGAAACATCGCGCGGTGCGTGACCCGTTTGTTAGGACACTTCCCGGCATTCACCTGCTTAGAATCGGCTAAATCACTGAAAATACCGATCAGATCAACTAGCCGAAAACATTATCCCCCGTACGACTTAATTCGACGTAGCCATAGAGGTAATGTTGAAAATTCGCGACCGTCTGGTCTCTAACCCTTGGGCCTCCCAATCAGAATCACTGCTGAGGGAGCGGCAAAGCTGACTCCGAGCTAAACTCAGCAGTTGATGTGGCTCTTACTCTTAATCGATATTTGGGAGAACAGTGACACACAAGACTTGAGTTCGATTCCCGGTTAGATTAATTAGTGCTTCGAATATTTTAAATTTAACATTGATACACAGCAACAAGGTCACACTATGGTAGAGGTGATCTGTACGGCACACATTTCAAATGTATCCAATACCTTAAAGATCACATGAAGGTCAATATAGAGTTTAGTCTATAATTTCATTGACTAGAAGTTTATATTAACGATTAATAGTGTAAGAATATTGTGATACAATAAACATGCGTTTTTAATCCTCTTACTTTCTTAAACACTTTTGTTGGTTTGCGCGAAATCGGCATCGTACAGAATATCAGAATATCATCGCAGTCATAATAACGAGTTACAAAACCTTAATAGTATCATATACGGACTCATTTTAATTTGGCCTGATATTTACAAAAAATGATAGGTAGATGTTAATGAAATATATAATGACACAATGATCGAATTAGAGACGAGGGAAACGGGAGAATCCAGAGAGAATTGGTAGTATTGTCCCCTCGGTCCTTTTGCATTACGTTCAAACCATTTTAGCCTCAAAGACTAGTGGCGCTCCACACTATAAAATTAAATGTCTGCTCCTATATAATGTCGCACTAAATATACAATTTTCTTTCTTTTGTGACCTCTGAATTAGGTCGAATTTTGAGAGAATGTTTACAAACTATGAAATAAACAATTGGTTTGCGGATACAACTGTTCATGATCTTCATCTTACTTTCACCTTCTCTGATACAATAAAATGCTGAAAAAGTCGCAGTGGGCACTGATAACAGCATTCCAAATATATATTCGCGAAGTAGAAGCCATTCGAAAATACAGATGAGAATTGTGAACGTTTTGTTTTCGAAAAAAATCTCAGCTGAGGCAGGTCCCGATCCTTTACACGACACTCCTCACTCAATGGCAACTTCACGTTTGACATAAGGTTAATACATTTTCTGTGATGAATAATGAATAAATAGGCCAATTAAACACACATTTATTTAATTTAAAAAACACATCCAGTGGTGCAACGTTTTGATCTTGTATGGGGACACTCTCAGCAACATATTAAACTTTTAAAATGTATCATCGAAAGCTTTTATCTTACATTTTTTTTTTAAAAAAAATAATGTTTTTAATTGGTCTGTTTATTCAAACAGCAGGTTGGACTGATTTTCCAGAGATTTGGAAATCACCTTCCATGAAAGAAGCCACACTTAAGGGAATAATCACCAAAACAGTTCACGCACCCCAAAACTAAATATACATTATCAATAGCAAACCTAAATCACCAATGCGTTGCGAGCACTATGGTACCGCGTCAGTGCGCTGTAAATAAAGAGCTGATGCAAACGCCGAGTCCGAAGAATTAGGAACACAAAGGGACCGGAAATTGAAACTTGTCCCCTGGATCGCTGCACATCCGGTGACCTGGCATGCCGCACATGAGGCGTAATTTTGCGACCGCGAGCATCTCATGCCGGCCGCAGTGGAGTAAGAGATTGAAGCAGCGTGAAACTTAACGGAGCCAAAGGCTCCTACTTCGAATCCGCCGAAAGGCGTGAGTGCTTTCAGAATGACCTGTACGTTGCAAGCTGGTCATACTGCCAGCTTGCAATTGTGACATCTCGACTTATTTAATACAAAGTAAATAATTTATTGTGGTTATCAAATGCAGTTTAATTAAATTTATCTTATCTCTTATGATCACCTCTAGCATAATCCATCAAGTGAAAAATAATAGCAAACCATCCGAATAATTTTCTTAAAGGACATAAATACGAAGGTTTCATCGCTTGACTCCACTAAAAAAAGAAAATGGACCCATTATCATTGGTATCTAAAAGAACGAGATTCTCTAGTATTATACTTGTCTGTCCTTGACCGTGCGGATTTTTACTGATGTCGTTTGTTTATAGAAATCGTATGTTCATGAAGCAGAAAAACTATATAATCAAAACGTAACCTGAATAAAATTTGTCATAAATTAGCAAATACGCCATCGCCACCAACTTCATGTGGAGAAATCAGAAACGAACTTTGGCGTGTCACGTTGAAGATCTACCTCATTAGCGAAAACCCTTTGAGTTGCCTTTAAAGTGAGAGGTAACAAGGCATCTCTGGTATAAAACAGAATCCACCAGAAATATTTAAAATTGGGGAAATGGAAATCAAGCAATATTACAGGTTACTACACCAATGATATCAAACATTTGTATTGGTGACGTATTGGAGCGTGCGTGAATTCTACTTGTGAAATTTGATTCATACATGTAAGGTCAATTTGTGGCAGTGGCACATTTACGGTGGTTTATGTCGATGCCATCTGAAAGCTGTAATGAAACATTCTTAATTGTACACAGCTGTAATCCTCCTTTAGCGTGTTATAGATACAAGGCACGTGTCATTTACTTAAGTTAATTACATTGCCAATGACATTTACATTAACAACGTTAAATCTATTGATCAATCCAAGACCAAAGCTTTAAAAAGGTCACTTTGTATCTGGAATTGATTTGCATCAACAGCTTTTACTATGTTTCCGAAATATGAAAATAATTACAGGCTACACTTGCAATAATATAGTGACAATCAGTAAAAGTTAACAAATTTTATCTTTTTCTAGCTCTATTGAAAACAACGATTTTTAACACAAAGTGTTACATCTTATCATGATGTGGCAATTTCTATCATGAAAACAAAGTGTTAAAAAAATATATTGTTTCACTACTGGCCTTCAATTTATCAACTTGTAAAGATGGATTCAAGGAGTAGTAAAGAGTTCCGATTATTGAAGAAAGGAATTAAAGTAATTAGAAAAACATCTAGGTGTTCCATGATCATCCTACCCGTAGGATTCAAATTCAATTACTAACAGCGTCCGTTGCTTTCCTCCCTTAAGCCTAATGTAGCCCTGAGATTACTGGTCGATGCAACACTAATTCCATACATGTACGCCGCTGTAATCCCAGGGATCATTCAGCTCTAACTTTCTGCGAAGCAGTAGCATTCAGCGAATTACATTGCGTTTGATCAGCCCCGCTATGAACACGGTTGCGAATATTTACATGTAAACCACTCCCGCCGGGTCTATTGCTCATGGTCTGTACACCGGCGTCTATCCGCAAATAAACACGTGAGTCTGCGTTTGTCGTTTTTGAAATTGCAGAAAGTGGGAGTTGACTTTCGGTTTCCAGGACATGGTGGTCCCTGCTGCAGTCTTGATCAAAGCATGGAAGTAGATCACATCACAAATGAGATACAAAAATTAACTTTTTTATTCTTTTCGAACAATAAATTTTGTAATTAACATACAAATTGCTGCGTATTTTCGTGCTAAGGAATGTCTCATCTATTTTTACTTCATTATGTAAGCGAGGATAAGATAAACTGTTCCAAAAATTAAGTTAAAAATGTCTCGGACACTTTTAACTCACTTGCCCAGGGCAATGACATATGTTAGCAATTACAAGTGAACGAGAGAGCTAAAACGCAACCCCAAAGAGGTGGGGTACAATATGGCTGCACACCCAATCAAGAAGCATCACTTCACGTGTCCGCACAGCAATCACCTCAGCTTACCTACGCGTGAATATCAAATTGGCATCAGAATAGCGTGACATTATGTAGATACGGATGTGGATGTGTGATGTCGAATTGTGATGCTCTGGATCTAGTGTACTGGGATTTGTAGCAAGCCTATCACCCCGATACGCCAGTAACTTTACTTGGATTGTGATAAATTATGTTAATGATTACATTCCACAAAAAACTGAATCTTGATGGATTTTCCTCGTACTAACAGGGTTTTTATTTATTATTAACATCTAACTGGTATCCTTCGAAATTTTATATATTTATTTAATCTAATTACTACCCTGTTTATTCGCCGACGTATATCCGTCATGAGAAATTTGTTTCGTGGATTGACATGACTGTCGATACGGAGTCACGGTTACGAAAATTTACATAATAAATATTTCTCTTCTATATTTATTTGGGTTAGGGAATTCTCATTATAATTACTTAAATTATAATACCAGTTTTCAGATATATAAGGCATCATCTGATTATCTTCAGCTCGAAACAAATAAAAACATGCATAGCACTTTTCCATAGTAATCAAAGCAAAACAATAAACAATAGTAACCCTTCACACATTTCAATATTCCCATTCATACTATTATTTACGTATCCCTTTTTCATCTTCCCTTCCATGCATGGCCATTTCTCCCTTATTATACTAATTGAAAATCATTAAAAATATACAACAAAAATTGATCTTCCTACAATACTCATATTAGTAATTTCCACTCTTTATTACTATCCTATTTAGAATTCACCGCCTTCTTGACCGCCAGATTCCACGTATGTTTTAAGATTCCATATCAGCATAGTTCAATTACACCACATCTTGTTTTTTTGCTTCCACACAAGATCTGCACTACTCCGACTGTGCCATCAACAGTACCCGCTAACGTATACCTCCAGTACGTCGGAGCACCTACTTCCATCGCCGAGTCGGAATACGTTCCGCCTTCTTATCCACAACACGCGCTAGTCCTCTGTTTTTCCTAAGATGCGCAGTACAGTACAGTTTACCTTTAGTTTTCCTGTGCTGATTTTGACTTTCCTAGCAAGCCTTCTCATTTCTGATTGGCTAATCCGGTCTAAACATGTCTTGAATAGTTTATTTCACCAACAATCGATTCTTGCGTTCTTTTATGTAATTTTATAATACCAACAGAAATTTCTCACGTGTCGATGTGAGATTTTCATCACAATGAATTCCATTATTTACCCAATCTAATCACACTGCCCTTCACTTTCATTCTCATTATTTACAAAATCGCCATAACTCCTTCAGACTCCCATTGTTGATGGCGTGTGTTTTTGTAAATGATACATAATTTGTTTATATTTCATTTACACTGTGATAAATCATCACATGATAACGGTGAGAAAATCACCCAAATTGCAAGAGAGTTCCATTCTGTTTTAAGAAAAGCATAACATTTCATTTTTTTCACTGAAATAGACACGGAGACAATTATAGAAAGTATTCGTTGAAAATACTCTGTCCATATACTTGTGTATACTTAAAAGTCCTATTAATGAAACATTTATTTTTCAAGAGTTTACCAATAAAATGCTTATTCTTTATTTTGAGATGTCCGTTTGAAGCTTCTATTTACTGGATCTTCCAGATTCTTGTTTCGAATGAAATAGAAATTTGATTGATGATTTCCATTACAGACATTGCACATTATTCAAGATGTTTTGCCAGTATTTAAAATACAACTAAAATCAAATATGAAAGTGAATAAATGCTCGTTGGTTTGTAGTTATATGTTGAATTTGAAGTGGATTATCCGACCCCGACAATATACTATTGATGGTTTGCTGAACGAAGGTAGCAATTTAAGCATTTGTAAGCAAATTTGCTTTACCCAACGTGGGCAACGCAAGAGGTCACCAGCAGTATGCCGCCAGAGAGATTTCAAAGGAATACGTCTCAATTATAACCCGCAAATAGCACCGCTTACTATTGTTTTCTATAAATTAAATGCGAGTCCTTCCCTGCACTGTTTGTGAAACTTGATAACTGATCCACTTTGTGTGGTTTAAACGAGAAAGTAAGATAACCTTCATGTAATACGAATACAACCGAGACAGTGTTATTTACTTGTTATCTATTTACACAACATTAATTTTCATAACGAAAGAAAATATTGGTTTTTGATGTATTGCATACAGAGTATAATAGAATTCAGTATAGTTATCCAGTGAAAAAAATCAGGAAGAATTGGAACAGCACGAAGAAATCTGACAAGTTATAAAAAAAACAAACTTTAATAAAGGGCTAAGGAGGTAAGACTCTTAATGGACAGCAAAAATAATACGAAATTCGTTCTTTTTCATAAAATAGTACAAAGGGAGAAAAAATAACAAAATTAAAACCATCTGAATCCACTATTACATCCACAGTATTAATGTATCATAGGTATATGTCAAACTGAAAATTGTTTAAATTCCGCCAGAAGTTCAAAAATTCAGCCATGACCTCCTCACTCAAGGAATTTTCAAATCTTAATTATCGCTTCCCTTTTTTTACCTATATTTCGGTTAAAAAAAAGAGGTGATGTGTTAAGTGATTATTTACGTACTAAGCCTCATTCTAGAGTTTAACATATTACTTCATTAGAATTATTTATTCTACTTCGAAAAATTGTGACTGAAAAATGCTGATCACTTATCCCCATTCTCTTTTACTAACAATGTACGTGGTAACAGGAATAGATGGAGTAATAGAGGGAGTTTTACGTGAGCAAATATACTTTTACGGCAAAGGATAGGTGTTATCAGCGTAGACATTGTTCGTCGTAATAAAAACGTGTTGAATTTACAAGGCAGCAATCTTTAAATTAACTCACCATTATCAAATTGATTCACTCAATACATACTTTTACGACATTTTAAATTTCTTGATTTACCACGTCCCGTAATACACAAGATTCCATGAAAACCACATTTAAACATTTGTGTCTCTTCTTCACACAGTTCCAACACGTATCATACATGGATTTTGGATTGTACAGACTAATAGAAAATGTTGCAAAATAGTACGAGGGACTATTTTAGCAAGTGAGTTAATGTTATTTTAATGTCTTTCTAGCAGTCACAGAAAACAAATTCATGTTATTACACATTTAATTGCAAATTTCGAATAGTAATACCTCATGTCTAATTTTAGTAACTACACGTCTACTATTTCTAACTAAATAAAATTTTGTTTTCAAACAAAAGGGCTCTTTGCGTCTTTTTAGATACTCACTGTAAAGTGATGAAAGTATGAATTTGCATGTATTTTTTCCATTTATTGTTAACAAACCAGTTTTACGGATAATAACAAAATAATGGCTCGCCAAGAATTCCATTTGTTACGTATGACAGAAATAAATTGGCACAAATAACAACAATAAATCAAGATATATTAGCAGTTCACTTTTAGTCAGAAACTGGAGGAGAAAATGAGTTACATTTAATTAATATTTTATAAAGTGTTGTTGAAGTCTGCTAATGGGACTGTGAGAACGTGGAAAATTGAGAACGTTCATTCCAAAACGCGTGTAGCTCAGAAACACCCATTTCCGTAGATCCGTTTAAAAACAAAGAAAGAAATTATGTTTAATTTCAATTTTTTAAAGTCTACATTTTCTGTAACTCATGCAAACAGCTATTTCAGTAATCCCCCACAGTGACTCTCGACAATTTCGTTGGTCAAAGTGTTAATGTACAGAGAATATATCTGAAGATTAGAGTGATAAAAACTGTATTGCTAAGATACTGGATAAAGAAAATCCTATTGATTAGCGAGCTATTGACGGATTTACTTCACACACACTAATGTGGAGGAAAAAATCAATATATTTTAATACCACTTTAATTTCGTTCGAAACGATTAAATAATTAATTTTCACTCTCTAAACAAAGACCAATGATATGAATCAAATAATACCGAATTAATTAAAACAATTATGAATATATAACTATTCCATAAGAAAACGTAACAAACATCATAACATAAGTAGCAAATACAAATCATCAATTTTTTATACAAGTACAGACTGTGAACAGACTATTACAAGTACAGGTTCTTTAGGCCAACAAAGCGAAAATTTAAAAAGGTTTCAAAACCAGACACTAAAATAAAAACACACCGGTTACTATACGTACGTGTAGATAATGGAATCACTTCGGATTTTCCATGCCATTATTATTATTATTATTATTATTATTATTATTATTATTATTATTATTATTATTATTATTATTATTATTATTATTAATATTATTAATATGCTTTATTTTATCAAATTTTTACATTTGCGTTAATGTTAGATAATATAAGAAATTATGTGTAACAAAATGTGTTAGAATAATAACACAAGTATAGTAATAATTTAGGCACAAATACGGCTACTTTATTTATTGTATTACATTCATTATTATCATTAATAGTATTATTAAAATTTTTTTCGAATACAAGGATTTGATTTCCCCCTACATTTCCTCTCATTACCCAGAGGGTGCGTATTTTTATTTCCCTTCTACAATTCTTCCACTGGAAAAGTAGCGCATTTCTTCGTTTGTTTGCACACCCTCCTCCTCCCACTGCGGCGCGGGGCCTCTGCGCTGGAAGACGGCCGCGGAGCTCAAGGCGTGCGCCGGCACCTGCCCTGCGCTGCCCTGCCCTGCAATCCCTCCAAAGCTCCGCCATTACGGGCCGCCCCCGGGCGCTTTGTCTCGCCCGGAGCCGCCCCCGCCCCGCCCCCGCCCCCGCCCTCGCCCCGCCTCGCCACGCCCCATCCGCGGGCCGTCGCTCTCTTCCGTGCTTCTGCGCTTTCGCCGCCGCCACTTGAGGTCTGTGAAGTTGGCACTCCGGAAAATACTAGGCGCTACAACCGCACATACTTCTTCATATTTAAAAACTCGAAATTTTTGAAATTAGAGAAAGTAATTTACTACGTAGATCAACAGGGTTTATCCACTTTTTCGTTACCAGTGCCAGGCAACAAAGGGTTTTTCTGTCGAAAAATCGTTTTCCGACGCACTATTAGAGTACTTTCTCTTCTTACGAAGTAAGTCTAGAAAGTAAAAATGAATTTCCAGATATCTCTTCTATACGGTTAAAGACAGACTGTGTATAGACTTATAGGACACTATTGATCACCGCAAGAGTGTTCCTACTGGTTAGGGAAATGCACCTTTTTCCGGGAAAACATCAAAGAGATATTATACTAAAACGTGTAGAATTTCGTAAAATAGCTTTCGAAGCAAGCAGCAGGTACTTATGCTGCCAGCAGCATACGTTACTATCGTGGCTAACTTTGCAACGACGCGTCCTAGGTGCTTAAAAACTGTAGCAGTGTCTTCAACGGTGTAAGTATTGATTTTTCTACAAAATGATACTTTTTAACCATTCCGTTATATTTATGGAACGTACTTCTGACTCCTTAGCGCAGGTTGTCAGATGCGTTCGAAGTGAGGTTCGATTGTGCAGCTTTTGTCACTCATAAATCAGAGACTAATACAGGATGGATCATTCGCATGGTTCAACCTATTCACGGATACTTCATTCCTGTTCTTCTCCTATACGCACTCTGTTCCGCAAGTTTATGTTTGATGAATCGGCATATTTTTTATCTAAAAACCAATTAATTCGAAAACCCCTCCATTACAGACGGGTTTTATGCTGCCTCGGGTCCCGGATGTCGCCATCGCCCCGTAAGTCCACGAAATTTGCGTTTCGAAATGAATGAATTTTGTGGTATTTTCAATTGTTCATCCTTCTTCCTCTCCTACAAACACTGCAGTCAACAACACGAATATAGGAGTCTACAGGTTTTATTTCTTATATAATATACTCGAATTTATTTATGATATTAAGTATTTCAAAATTCGAGCGCTTGAAGTACTGGATAACTTTAATGTTTCGTTTCTCTTCAATTTTCTCTCAAATCGTTCGTAGCTCAAACATCAATCTTTCGAATAATTAAGAGATCTTTCCAGATTTCAACACGGCTTCACCCGGGCAGCCAAGATCTCAACTCTGGACGCGGAAGCCTACAACTTCACTCGAATAATTTTCGAATAATCGCCTTTTTCTTCGCATCTATGTGAAGCGATATGGCATTCCGGCCCTCACGACACGCTGCCGCCGGTAATTATCCCAGCTCGCCACTTGCCGACGTCGTCTGCCCGAGTGGATAAAAACGCGAACGTCTCGTAGCTAGCCCCTCTTTCGTTAGTTACTACCTGGGATGCTAGAGGCACGTGTCGCGCCGCCACCCACTGGTTACGAAGACTTCGCTACACGGGTGACAAATTCTATAAACTATATGCTTATTCTCTTTTCCCTACACGAGACGCCGGGTCGACACTCCCTCTCCCCCGCAACTCGCGACATATGATTCCAATATTACAGTAAATTAAAAGAGAAATGTAATTTGGCATTTTACCTTCAGGCAACCTAGTTATGAGAATATTTTGAGCATAATAATTTGCAACGTGTAATTTAAATGTATTAATAGTTCATTTCTGAATTTTATTACACCAAAATATTCAATGTTTTACTTTTCTCTGTAGATTATTTCCTGATAACGTATATTGATTTTTGTTTCCGAGCAGACTACGACAATATCCATGTCTGTCAACAAAACCGGAACATCAAAAATGAAAGATAAGTGTGTCAACGTAAAGCGAGTAAAGTTTTGGTCTAAATCTGTATAATATTTTATACAGCATAATATTTCTATAAAATATACACCTTTAAACATTCAAACTTCATTTTAAAAACTAGGGAGCAAGGGGGTAAGAAACCACACCGAATTATCCGCTGTGTTCTGGACAAGGCCAATCTCATAATCATCTGATAACCCAGCAGTAAATCAAATCGACAAATGATTCCTGTTTCTCCGTTCTTTCCAGCCTGACTCTTTCATTTCGTCTCTTTGTATTTCCTTCATTTACACCTCATCACGTACATTGTATTCGCAGTTGTTTTTT
The DNA here is from genome assembly GCA_038098605.1 of Gryllus longicercus. NCBI lineage: Eukaryota > Metazoa > Arthropoda > Insecta > Orthoptera > Gryllidae > Gryllus > Gryllus longicercus. Next base: position 1,740,876 of record JAZDUA010000247.1, on the reverse strand, counting down.
TTACTTATGATGTAATGTCACGCTGCCATTGTTGACAATAAATCACATCGTTAAGTGAACAAATCATTACGAAAACTTAGTAATTTTCTTGAAAAATTGTGATATCATCAGAATCACTACAGTCCATGACGTAAGATCTAATATTCTATGCTAAAAATATAATACATTATAATTTTACAATTCATCTCATGGAGCCAAACACGCCCCGGAATGTCATGATATAATGAATTTATTAAATCAAATAACGAATATAATTTGATTGTCAAAAATACGATGACCCTATAATTTTACTAAACCTCAACTTGACAATCATTCCTTTCAACCATTCTTTACTTCTCATTTATTGCGTGTGTCGTGGTTTCCACGAGCCCTGCAGAGCGGTTTCTGCCGTCTTCCTTGTTCTTTCTGTTGTTGCCGTGCCTGCTTCTTCCTCGTGTCTGTGGACTGCAAGGCCCTCTCGAAGGGAAGCAGACCGGGGCTCCTTTATTTACCGAGGAGGAGCAGGTCCTTCTCGCTCACCGAAGGAAAACAAATGCCTCACGAAATACGGGAAATCACGCGTGTGAGACGTCCTGATTTAGATTTGTTTAGTCAAAAGCAGTAAAAACTGTAATTGTATGTAGACAGTACTGTCACGTATGTGGAAAAAATCATCTGCGCACGTTTTCCTGAGTTTCAGAATCCTTTCCCATCATTTTAACTAAAAGTGAGATGAGTAAAAGTTAAAGATAAATAAATAAATAAATAAAAATAAAATTTAAAAAAGTGAGATTAGCGACGTTTGCTAAACTAGACATTTTCGTTCTCGAGTTACAGAAAATCTATTTGCAACGGTAAACGAACTGCAGATTTTATTTCTGCATTGCTAACAAAATAGTAACTCGCCCTTACCTCCTCTGGAAACGTCAGCGCCCGGATTGTTGCTGTCACTCGGATATCAACTTTTTGAGTGTTTTGGAGTTATTGTTCTGCACGATCAAGTTGTAAATGCCGTAACTGTGGTGCATATATATATATATATATATATATATATATATATATATATATATATATATATATATATATATCCCGGGAGGTGTTTCTCCACATCTGGAACGTGAGATCTGACATGGACCATGGACCAACATGGCTGGCGAATGATGAGGAGCGGAGTTTTCCCTCCATATAATTGCTCAATGGGGAACCGCCCAGGACAAGTCAATTGCCATGTTCCGGGCATGTGCTCATCCGACATGTGTCCCCCTGCAACGCATGAAAGTCCAGTAAATTAGAGGAGAGGAAGTGGCAAGGTTATAGCAAGAAAGATCGCACGTGTTAGGGTCGATTAGAAACAGGTGACTGCTCCAGGTTCTTATCGGAGTAATCATGGAATACTACATCAATTCCTGACCGTTAGAATTCTCACATAGCCATTTCATTTGATCGAGCTATGTAACTGGTGCCAAATATTCGCCACCGCCAGGATTCGAACTGATAAGTCAACGATTCTACTAAGACAATAGTGTTACTGAGCTAATGCAGGGTTTAAAATGTTTTTTTTAAGGATGGCTGTTATTGTGAGAAAAACAATTTTGGAAATATTTACTCAAAATGCAAATAAATTTAGTTTGGTAAGCAGGAGTAGAGTAATGTTACCCAACTCACACTATTCAGTAGAAATATAAATATGCTTTTAGCATTTTACAGGTACGATTTCGCAAAATTTAAACAGAAGAGTTTTTAAAAAGTTGAATTGGGTTTGAAAACACAAATTTGACATGTTTGTGGGTGATCATCTACCGATCATTTGATATGAGTTTTCTCGCAAACCACCTATATCGAAAGCTGAAACACGTTAAATATGTTTGTGAACATTAACTACAATTCAAAGACAAATTTTTAAGTTGCAATATTAAGAAACCCATTTATTGTCAGAAAACATATTTCGCATCTTACTCTTCAAAACAACTAAATATTACGCGTCATTTTTACCAGATTATAAATTCATTTCTTGAATTTTTGGGAAGAAATTTTGTTAAAAAAGAACATCTCGTTATTGATTATTTACGTCTGTTACAGTACTTCTGCTTATATATTCTTATCCTATATTTTGATAGTTATCTGTACGTTTGTTTTATTCAAGCCGAGTGATAGAAGTAATATCGACTAATTGTGCAATGAAAGGGTAATTCTAAATCGTATACGCAACAATAATTTCAATTAATGGGGATTACACCAATCACCGTGATTGAAGAATAATAACACATCTCCCAATCTAAAATATTAAAACATGTGATTTGTAATGAGTATTGAGTTTTAATGAAATCTCCGTTTTTCTGTTGTGGCGGCATTTATTGTTTATTGAACGTTACAGTCGCATTATTGGAGCTTCGCCAGAGCATTATTGGAGATCGCACAAAAGAGACAACACAGCCCAAAATGAACACTATGTAGATTAATTTAAACAGTTAACGTTTAAAAATGATAATGTTGCATATACGAGCGTCATTTCAGAAATCACTTCAGAACTATTTTATGTTTTCCGAATAACCGCAAACGCAATTATTGCACTACATACTCGTACATTTGAAAACCTGGTATCCCGTACACAGTACGGGATACGACCACTATATGACATCTAAACGCGTTGTTGTGTAGTAGACAACACACACAAACCTTAGTATCCGATAGACTCTGTTCCCAGATAGATGTCACTGAAGTTGAACAGCGAGGATTAGTAAAAATTGCGAATTGCATTTATGCGTGGGAGATGTGCTCGTGGGTGTCAAGCCGAGCTGCGAGACACATTGGGAGATAGCGCGTTTCCCAATTGATCTGTTGCACGTAGTGTGGAAGCCTTCAAAAGTAGACGCCTAACGACTGCTGGCGCGCCGCGCAGTGAACGTCCTGCGTCTGCTCACACACAGATGCAAGTGGCCTCGGCAGGTTACTTTGAAGGTTGATAGCTCCAAAGAGTACGAGAATTACACTTCCTGTTTTATTTTGTGCATGCGTAAGAGAAATAAAACAACGACCTCCATTTACCCATCTTTCAATGTCCCTTACCCATCGCGCCTTGTGCACGGATCCCAATTTAGCACCAGCATTCTGAAGAACGCTTCACCGACTTTCAATCGTTTATCCTGGTATTTGTTTCCTGCATTTACTGACTGATAAAAAATAGTAGCCATGACTTCGGAAATGACTCTCGTATTTAAAACTAAACGCTTGCCGTATACTTTTTAATCATTACGATGAGGGAGGGGCACACTGCCACGGAGCTTTTCACATTTGACAATTTTTTTGTATTATTCCTAGAATTTTACGTACAGCTGTTTATGGCTGAATTTTGTAACTGCTGATCAATGTGCCAAGGGTGTGCGATTCTCGTAAAACGAAAAAAAAAACCTGCCACTAGATAACGTCCACCGTCCTTTTCTATTCGCTATTATTCACGAGAACATGTCGCTACCGGCACAAATAAAAGCTGACAAGATTATACCGCTAATTTTTATTCTCTCTCTCTCTCTCTCTCCACACTCTTTGTATTCCCTATCTACTTCCCTCTTTCACTTCCTTTCCGTTACGCTTTGACTCGGCAGCTTTCAAAATTACTATGTATCGTCAAAGGGCTTTCATTAAACAGTGCTTCTCTTTTGTCTCGTGCTACATATACAATGCAGTTTTTACAGAAAAGAACATTTGAAGTATGGGAATGCCCTTCATATGAAGGATGAAAGCGAGTCTCGTACCCTTTTGCTGTCACGTTCCACAGACTGTTCTCTCTACTCCATCAAGAGACGGCGAGGAAGAAATATTGAAGTTACAAATCGAAGAGTGGAAGTCCGAGTGCGCGGAGGTTGTCTGTCTCGTCGACTTGTTGTCCAACCATAATTGCGAAACTCACATGAAAGGATCGTCAATTAAAATTTATTTGTAAACTTACTATGCTCAAGTAAAAAACCTGATTAGAAAGAGCAAAATAGTAATTTGAAGTTGAAATATAATTGAGACAAACTATCTCATTGATTGAATTCATGGCTATCGGAGAAATGATACACCTTGAGGTTAATAAAAGATGTCTCAATGATAAGAATTGAGAGAAAATAAAATAACCAAATATTTTTTAAATAATTTGCATATTTTAATATATTATTATTAAACATAGAACATTTTCCGGGGTTTTATTATCTCTTGATTCTCATTATATTAATATGAAGTGTCATGATATATAAGCTGCAAAAACTAAATTAATGTTCTGGTAATTCATTGCACTCACTAAAATAAGGAAATGTTAGTCAACAATACCTGCCTACTTTAATAATAAAAATTACAATATTTAAATTAATCCGAACCAGAATTTAACTAAATAAGAGAAAATAGGAAATTTCTGAATGACACTATGCCAATGAATTGTTAAAGCAAGAGATTCCATGATTGATTTAACAAATAAAAGAGAAGCAGCCAAAAACTGGAGTTTAGATAACCCGATTAGGAAAAAACATGAGAATCGCTAAGACGTTAAATATATCAGCATGTAGATTGTTTCCAACGCCAATGTTTGGAAAAAAGAAAACGTACGCAACAAAACTAAAGGAAGAAATGAAATGTCGGCAAGCGATGTTTCTAATTTCATATTCATAGGTTAAAAATGGGAGCAACTCGTGTGCAGGGGATTGACGAAACAAAAATAAAAGAGCGCCGTTATGGAAAAAGAGCATCAACATGAATATAAAGAAGAACGTCGATGCAAAGAAGAGCCAAACAGTGCAACGAAGGACGTTCTGCCAGCTCAGCACTGAGACCGAAACGAGGCGGAGCGCCCCGAGTGACAGTTGCACGGCCAAGCCCTTAGAGACCGCAGGCTGGGGAGAGGGCGCGGGGGAGGGGGCGGTGCCCAGGGGGGTGGGGATCAGGGACAAGGGCAGGGGCAGGGACCGGGGGGAGGGGAGAGGCCTGGGGCCCCGTGGGTGCGGGAAGCGCTTATTGTGGGCTTAATGCGTTATCGATTGCCCCCGGCGCATCCGAGCGGGCGGGGCGGCGGGGCGGCGGGGCTGGCAGGGGGCGGTATGAGATGGGGTGGGGTGGGGTGGGGGTGGGGATGGGCTAGGCGGGACGGATGGGGTGGAAGGACCGCGGGAGGGATTTTCAGGGCTGCCAGGGAGAAGCGGGTCGGAGCGGGGCGGAGCGGGCGGGTCGGGGGCGGAGCGGGGGGATGCGGGGCGGGGATGGGGTGGGAGGATCGGAGCGCGAGTGGGATTTGCAGGGCTGCCGGGGAGGGGCGGGGCGGCAGCGGGGGGTGGACTTGGCGGGGATGGTGAGAGAGAAACGCGTGAGGGGAGGAGCGTAACTGGGCGGGGTGGAGCGAAGCGAGGAGATGCGGGCGGCCGGAGCGGGGGTGGACTTGACTTGGCAGGGATGGGCTGGGTGGAGCGAGGGAGAGGAGCGCGGTGCGAAGCGGGGCGGGGCGTCTCCTCAGAGGGTTGCCTCCCGCCCTCCCGCCGAGCAGCGCTCCAGCCGATCAGCCATCGGAGCCAGCGCAGGCGACAGTCTGTGCGGCTCGGTGGCGTTGGGGGGTTTCCCTTTATTTGCATCCGAGCACCTTCCGTTCAGATGCATACAGGTACTCGTTATCATCGACGTTTATTCTGCACATGATCGTATTATTTTATTCACATTTTTAAACAAATCTACATGTTTTTGTATGCTTCTGATGAGTCCGTTAAATTGAGCCATTTATACATTTAGTCTGGTGGATTATACCATTAATTAATTAATTAATTAATTTACATACGTCAAAATAGGCAAAAACTGTGAGATAAGTGCTACGAGAAGAAGTTAATTTTGAGTTATATTTACGTATAATTAAACAATTAAGTTAAATTTCCAACGCGCACGGAATTGAACATATTATCCCTAGAACTTGTAAGAGTTTTCTACATTTTCAGGAAAATTCGAAAAATTCCATTCTATTCCAAACAGATTGTGTTATTCCGTCTGTCCTCATACGAATGACGTGAACCAACTAATTTCTCATACTCACTGCGTCACCGCTTACGACATAGCTGCAAGACCGAGTCACGAAATGAGAGTCCCTTCATTAAATATTGCTCTCTGTGTGTTGCATTATGGAACATAAATTTTTATTGTATTTTATTTCCACGCACATTATATACAATTTTTTATGTCGAATAGGCGGCTGTGACAAATAAATGCCTGGAAAACACCCTTGTTACTCATGTTAAGTGAGACCACACTCTTCATTTAATATATTTTCAATGAATTCAATTACTTTATTCTTTAAATTTCCTCTGAAATATTAACTTCTCACTCAGTTCTACATTTATTGACGCAGACTTTTTTTTCGTTTTGGAAAATTAATATTGCCATTTTTTTGTAACAAATGATCGGAGATGGATTTTTTGAGAGAACAATTTATTCTGAATACTCATGTATTATGAAAAAAATAATAAGATTTTAATGGCAATTTCAAAGGCAAAATAATACAACATTAATTGAAAATTCAAAGAGATGGGATTTCAGTCACTTCACAGAAATTTAAAATATTCATTAAAAATAACATTTCGTCAATTTGCATCAACACTCTTTCCTGAAAGGAACCAAAGCAAATCATATTTTTTTGGAAAACGGTTTTTCAAGATTGATGAATTTGAAATTCAGTATATTCCAACTACATACAAACTTTGTATTGAAGTGTTGTGGCTTTTTAAATCACTCTTTTCAAACCGAACGTAGCTTCGTACTAGAACATAACATTAAAAACTTCTGACAAGCACTCGCCGCGGTGTAGGGGTACTGTCCCAAACTGTTACACAAAACAGCATTTTTTAACAGCACAGTTTTAAAAAAACAGCATTTTGTAGCTATGGTCTTATATCCTATAACTAGTGTCCCAACTGGGACCCCAAAACTGGATTTTCGGAGCACAGGACGCAAAGTTTCCGATTTATGCATCATTTTAACGTGCATTACTGGTTACAAGTGCCCCTGCTGTTTTCATTACAATATAATCTGCGAAATTCTAAACTTCTTGTCTTCAGTATGCTTGATACATCACTTAGGGGAGGGAGGATTCCCTAACCAGCAATAGCACGATCGCGGAGTTTTGCGTATATTGAGTTTCGTACAAATCCGGAATCTTTTGACAGAATTATATTTACACGAGATAAAGAGTTGTCAACTAACTTAAAATTTTATTAATGGATATCTGGCAGTAAAGACATCTATAATAAATTGAAGACTCAAATGATTAAGAATAGAATAACGAAAACTCTGTTTTTACCCTCAGAGGCCAGCTTCAACGAACTCCTTGTCCCGCCTGGCATTCCATCCAATCTTTGTCACCTGTAAATAGGGTCTTAGGAGAAGGCGGTGTTCGCTTCCTCTCCATACCCCCCCCCCCCCCCACACACACTCCCTCTCCCCCCTCTCCCTCTCTCGTTCGCCATGCCGGGCCTCTTACTATCAATAACTTGCCGAAGCAGCCATTGCCTTTCTCAGCTAGACCCTCGGTTAGACCCACTGCTCTGATTTTGGACCTTAGCGAAATGATAGGATTGGGTAGGGAATGATTCATGGCGCACACAGGTGTAATGCATATTGGCAGGGGAGTAGCACCAAAAAATCTGCTGGGAACCCAATTTGTCCACCACAAACTTCACTTAAGAACCGCCGAGGAATCTAATTCAGGCACCAGAGGTGGAAGGCGTGCCGTGTGACCATAATGCAACGGATCACCCTTCAACAGAATCCATGATACAACAATTCGAAAATATGAAGTATTTTTCTGACTACATACCAATATACGGTAATTAAATACTTATATCATACCTTGAAGTTAATGTTATGACATAGTAATAGAAATACACTAACAATCATTGAATTAAAAAACACGGAATCCACACCCAACATTTAAACGAAACATTACGACAGACAAATAAACGTGGGTATGGTCTATTATCAAAATATTGAACCACCACCTACACATATAAAAACGAACATCCACGCGGACAGAAAATCGAATGCAATCTGGAAACCGTTTCTTTCATTACTTCCTTTTCGTCTGTCACTCTGAACGAGCCACTACGAATTTACTTTTAAATTAACAAAAAAAAATAAAGAAAATAAAAACTCTCATAAACCATCCACCCACCTTCACGTCACGAGCCACAAAAAAATCCAGGAAATCCCCCTCTTCTGCAACGAATCTCTCGAAACGGTAAATTGAACGAGACAGGAACGCGGGGTTTGCAACGAGTTTAAACATTATTTTTCTGTATCAAGTTTGGTTTGAAAAATCGGCCGCGCTCACATTTCAAATGCAAATATTTAAATTCGCCATCCTGCGCGGCGCGACGCTCAAAGGCGGAGCGGTTTGTGCCGCGGGGGCCGACGCCAGTGGCGCTTCGTGTGGAAGAGGCTGGAGTTAATTTAGACTAATGGGTGCCGCAAATTCGCAGACACGTCACGCGGTGCTCGCGCCAGGCCCCGATGGTGTCATACGCCTTCCCCTCCCCCTGTCCATTTTGGATTGCTGCATTTGGGAGGCGTGGGATGTACAGGGGATGGAAAAACGTTGTTGCCGTAATAAGGGAGTGGTGGTTGTGTACTCATTTGTTGGCTTGTTGTGTCCCCCTACCATGTATACTAGATGAACCGTCGTCCTATACAAAATCATCTGTCATCGTTCACACTAAATGATGTCTCCTATCATCCTTCAGTTGGAGGCTACGGACAATCTGTATTCTTCTGACAGGAAAAGGGAGATCAAAAAGTCCTAAATCAATCCCATGGCATTCGCCCAGTATATACAGGTTAAGGATAACTTCAAAATATGTCTTATTCTAGAATTTGCTTTTGGCATTCACGATTTAGCAAGCACTTTTTGTGTAATGCGTCATTTCCAACGTATTTGTAGGCCTAAATAGTTATTGTGAACAAATAAAATGTCTCATACTCCCGAAACTTTACTTTAGACGGAGCCCTGTAACTAATCCTCTATTTGCGATGCATGGAGTGTGTGAAAACCCTTTTTTGCCGAAATGTGAGGCTGTTGTAAACGTTCAAACGTAAACTCGGATCTTGCTAGTTCCCGAATTTCAAGTGTCACATTTTTCACCTTTCTACTTGCATTTCAATCATTTTTCGTCTAGTTCACACATTGCCAACTTTTTCATAAACCGGTTGTGGTTCACTGTACCAAAAACAGGGATTGTTATTATCTATTGCTTTTCTTAGCTTATCGATTAAAAATGTATTTGTATCCTCGAGGCCCTCATTTTCCTGAAAAATAAATTGCATTTTAATGATGATCTCATGTTTAACAATAAAATCACTCATCCTGGCATTAATGATTTTTTCGTTAACTTTGTCTAAATTAGAAATAAGAGAGATTGGTCGATAATTACTTGAATTGTTAATGTTGATTAATTTTAAAAAAGGACAATACTTTTTCCGTTTTAAAATTATTAGGAGAAAGTGCAATATCAATGCTGAGGTTACGTAATAAAGGCTTAGAAATATAATTTAATATATGATTATAACTCTAACATATTTTATCTTTACAGAATGGTTATTTTTCGTTCATTTTCTTAATATTTATAACTTCAGATTCAGTACTAGGAGTGCATTGAATTATTATTATTATTATTATTATTATTATTATTATTATTAATTATTATTATTATAATTGTTTTCATTTCTACCATTATTATTCATATCATTACAATATGAAGTAGGAGACAATAATTTATTTGGCTATAGAATAATTGTACGTTCGAAATAGTTTCTCTAAGTGAATTTCCTATGAAAGTAGTTTCAGTTTTTAGGTATTTCTTAATTTATTAAGCTATTTTCGGTAGTTATAAATTATAAAAGAACGATTGAAATATTCCTGAAATATTCATTAAAGATTTTCAATAAATGTGTTCTGTGAAACTTCTGTTTTTGCAGAATATTAAATGAAATTGAAACTCGTTTGAATTAATCGTGGCGTATGATTACATATCACGACGTTGAGGCTATGAATACGAGTACGACATTTTTGAAATGGTCATTGTACATAATATGTGGCATAACTTGTTCTACCGTAGCCAGCAAAAGCATACGTAGAATGAAAATCAAACGACAGAAATATGAACATAGCGAGGGCTCTTTTAGCTTCACTGTGGCCAAATCATTAAATAAAAATGAGCAAACAGTTTTCTGTTAAACTTTCTCACAATTCCACTCTATATCTACGAAATCACGTGAATAAAAAATACTCGGTTAACTCGATGAATAAGATAGCAGCATTCACAACTATATATTTCGGGAAATAGTTTGTGTCAGTAAACTCTGCATTGACACAATTCATCCATCAAAATCATGATAGTGTTATTTGTTTTGTAACGATGCAGGGAGAAATGAGTATTATTTTAAAGCAATGACGAAACTGTACTTTGATTCAACGCGTGGCATATAAAAGTACGAAAATTTGTCAACTGACAAAAAAAAAATTCTTAAATTGTAATGTATTTGAACTAAAATGGCATCGCATTTTATTTCATTTCGAGTTGTCTATTTAAGAAATTGAATTATTGTTAGTATGCGCAAATAACACCAAGAATTTTGGAACGCTTCAAGGGTGTATTAACCATCAATTTAAAGATGTTTAACAAATAATTAAAACATGTATTTGTAACAAGACAAAGTGACGATCAACTCAAAGATGCTCAACATCAAACTTACTCTATGTGACGAACAAAGAGAAAGCACAATTCAGTGCGCATCGGTGACAGCTCGTGGCGTTCAGTAGATCTTCACATCTCATCAAGCAGGATGATCGCACCCTCGGCTTTCCGTCGGGCGCCGTGCACCACATCCCACATCGCTCCCGCGGCAGCGAGAACAAGCTCATCTTTCGTAAGTCATGTTAACGCCCCCCCCTCCCCCCGCCTCGAGCTGCGAGGGACGGCCTCCGGGATGCGGGGACCGTCCAGATTATAAATCCCGCTTCGCTAAGGTGTTATTTTATTAATGACCGAAAGCGGTGCGTGTTCCCCTCCGGGGGGGGAGCAGGAGGGGCGGCCGGAGGGGGCGGGAAGAAGGAAAGTCGGACGAAGGGAAGGGGAACAAATTGAGACAAACGAGGCGTGGGCGGCGCAGGCGGTGTTGGCGGCGGCGGCCGAAGCGTCGTACATCATGTTTTGGGTGGAAGAGCTCCAGAAAAAGAAGGCATCTACGTGCACTTTGTGTACTTCAACATCCGGCTAGCTAGTAACACTGACCCATCGCCACTAGGCAATGAAAAGCTCGGAACTTCAATTTTAGCAAAAAGTACACTAAAAATCTTTGGAGCTCCGAATTTAGAGGGATACTTTAAGGTACTTCAGGTGACGTCTACCAATGCACTGCTCAGTTGAAACTGAAGGCTCCATCTTTCTTTCATTCAATGTCTATTATTAGCTAGTTATTTTGTTTTGCAGTAAAATTTAAAAAAATAGAGTTATGAAGTTTCCATTGCCTAATAAAGTCACGCGTCTGTTAGCTCAGTGCTAAATCTTTGGCTAGACTTTAACTCGCTGGGTGTTTTTAATGAAAATACTCTGTCTTGCGAACCAATTTTACTTCCATCATGGAAATACCGTTGTTTAACATATTTCTGACGTATTTTGTAAAAACTCATAAAGGACAAGAAATGGAGACGTAAAGGCAAAGAACGCTTTGTTACCTCAGTAACTGTCTTACTGGAGGGATCTCTTTAAGACAAGATCATAATGTGCAAGTAGTATATGATCATGCAATCATAAAGAAAATATTTCTTCATTTGGGTATCATTTTCAAAAACTATTATTAAAAGGAAAGTCCATCGATTATTTAACAAAGGAATGAATGAAACAGCAATTTCATTAAAAAGAATCACAATGAAGAAATAACATGAATTTCTGTGAGGAAGTACTTTTCTATAAGACAATACTTTTCTTCATAAACACATCATTTTAATTACTCGCAATTAATACCTATACGTGGACATTTATTTCATTAACCGTCTAGAATGAGAATAGCACACGTCTGAAAATTAGTTAAATTAAAACGAGTATTAGAAGACTGGAAAACCTAAAACAATAACGTTAAGCACGATCGATCCAAAAAATAAATTACTTCCACCGAAACAGCGGGAAGCTACTAAACCTCATTTCCGGGGAAGTTAAACCTTCAGACAATGAAATACCTCCGTAAAGGCACATTCCCTCACAACACACACTAGCAGCCTCCCCTTGCCTTGCGGAATTCTTACCCTCAACAATTTTCGCTTCCCGTTAGCACGCGCTCGTTGGCTTGTGCCCCGCACCCCCGTCGCCTCGCGCGCCCCATCCTTTGCCTTTGCGAATTTTTCCCTCCCTCAAAAACAACGCGCAGGGCGCGGGGGTGGGGTCGGCGGCAAAAGCAATTTCCCTGCGCCGCAGCGGCCGGGTTGGGAGCAGGAGCTGGTTCGTCTTCCGAGAAAAATTGAGCCTGTGTCGGCGGGAGCACACGAGCGGTGGCGGAGGACGGGCGGGGAGGAAGCGGCGCGGGCGGGGCGCAGAGTGAGGGCGGCAGCGGCAGCAGGGATGGTAGGGATGGTGATGACGGGGGTTGAGATAGTTGTGATGGTAGGAACAGGGTCGGAGATAGGACTGATGGTATAGTAGAGATGACAGAGTGGTGCTGAGATAGAGCTGGGGAAGTTGGTAGTCGAGGTGGTGGTGATGGTAGGGCTGGCAGAGCTGCCGAAGCAAGTGGTAATGGGGTGGTTCAGTTAACTAATATCATAATTGTAAACGACTATCAATTCATAATATTGATTTATATGACGCTTATTGAACTTTTTGCCTCTTTGCCCTATTAAAAACGAGTCTAAAAAATTGATTTACAAAAATAGCGATGCGTTGGAAGGTATGTGTTTGTTTCACAAGTTTTTAACCTCTATAAGGATTGCTCTCAAATTTTCCGCGAACACTTTTGTAAATCTGAGAAAAAATGCTGAGTGTTTCCGCCCTGAAATTTGGTTACGTCAAATTTTGTTTCACGCAAAAAATTGTTTTACAACACAATGAGTGGAGTTGTTGCTGACTGAGGTGTTGTCCGCCCCGCAACTGGATGCACTGTCGCCGAGTAGCTTTGTTGCTGAGCGTTGTCGGGCGAGGCAGGCGGAACCAATGGGAACCAGGCAGAGCGTAGCATTAGTGTTGGGGCATTCCCATTTACTTCAGCTCGTTTCAGATAAGATAATAAAAAGGAAACTTGGAATTATAGAACATAAATATTAAATACCTGAAGGAAGTAGCATGAATAAATTATTACGACTTCAATGGTTCACGAAGTGCGGCGAAATTATTTGTGCATCTCTGAACATTAAAAGATTTTCTTTTCTCCATTTTCACTAATTTCATTAACTACTGTAGAATCAAGTGTACTTGGTGCTAGAGTAGTATCAAGTACTAAAAAGGCGATAAGTAACTTAATTTTTGCATTCAGCAATACATATCTAAATAACACATATAATACATATCTAATAATACATATCTAAATCACACTCGTAAAATTATCGAGAAGGCCATGGGCCACTTGCAAAAGGTGAAGAAGGGTCAGAGACTGCGGAATAGTTATCGACAATGCAACGGCAACGGGCAATGAAGCAAAACGGAGGAATTATCTTTACCTCAAAAGATTTACATTCAATATTTTACTCATTTCAATATGTTACTTAAGAAGAAGGTGAATTAAGTCTGGGATAAACGCTAAACAATTTAACATTATTGTACCTCCTGACTTTTAAGACAAACATTTAAATAACGCGAATTCTTTATACCATGATACTATATTTTCATTTCGACAGTGTCGCCACACCACCAGACATAGTAACAAATGATTATACCGCGCAAGGAACAGAATATGGAAGTCGCTCTGTCAGTTTAAAGACTAGGGGTAGTGAAGTTATCGGTGGTGTCGTGGAATATGGAGTAAGAGAGCGGGGAGGTTACAATTGTATTTATTTTTGCATGCAAATATACTTGGTACTGAGATTGTAATTGACTAAATGGAGAGGTAACGTCGCTTAATCCTTTTAACATTATTGTGCTAGTTGATTTCCAAGACAAACGCCTAATAACACCGATTATTTAGTCGCTTCCACAACACATTTTCGTTTCTATGGTGTCGACACTAATGTAGTAACAGTATACGAAAGACTGGATGATATGTAAAGATAGGTCATTAAGTCATCGGTGGGTCAGGGGCAAGGACGCGGGGGTTTCCCTTTATTTTGAAAGATTTTTATTTATAATTTAACTAATTTCAATATGTTCCATCGTATGAAGTCGTTTCGTGAGGTCAGAGCAGTCGCCGTTGGCACGGGAGGACGGGGCAGGGGTTGGGGCCGCGGCACCGGAAGTGGCAGCGCAGACAGCAGGCGGCAGCGGAGCGCGGTGGGCGCGGATATTGGGGAGCTGCTTGTCGATGCAAATACTCCGCCGCCCCCGCGCTGGGCGGGCGAAGTGACGGCAGCCCCGCCTTGGGGTACGCCTGCGCGGAAGTGACCCGCCCGACGCCCGTGATGTCGGGCGGGCGGGCGTCGGGCGGGCGTCGGGCGGGCGTCGGGCGGGCGTCGGGCGGGCGTCGGGCGGGCGGCGGGCGGGCGTCGGGCGGGCGTCGGGCGGGCGGCGGGCGGGCGGCGGGCGGGCGGCGGGCGGGCGTCGAGCGGGCGTCGGGCGGGCGTCAGGCGGGCGTCGGGCGGGCGTCGGGCGGGCGTCGGGCGGGCGTCGGGCGGGCGTCGGGCGGGCGTCGGGCGGGCGTCGGGCGGGCGGCGGGCGGGCGTAGGGCGGGCGGGCGGGCGTCGGGCGGGCGGGCTGCTGCGGCGCAGGCGTACCCCAAGGCGGGGATGCTGCTGTTGACACACCGCCTCCTTCTCCTGCCCCCCCCCCTCACCCTACAAACGCGGTCGACGATGTTCCGGCGCGCGGCGCAACGAAATGACGCTTTGACAGCTCGGGCGAAGCAGCGACGAAACAAGGACGCATCTCCACGTGCGCTGGACAGGAAAAATAATGTGTTTGGCTTTTGGTAGGTTGCTCTGACATGTGAAATTGTTTAACAGGACTCGGTGACGCACTCTTGGAATCGGGTGGGCAGTCTTTGATCGGTGTTACGTGGAACTTGGTCGCTTTTACTGGAATCTTCTTTTGCTGTGGCTACGCCAATGTCCCACTAATACAATTTCCTCGATTGGCAAAGTGCTCTGAATTTCACAAAATCTATAATCGCAAAACGAACTTATTTGTGGTGGAGGATCAGGTCATAAAAATTAACAATAAATTATTTACTATTCTTTCTAAATGAATTTTTCAATGAGAGATTCTACAGGAGAAATTTGCGGAAAATGTTCTATTTTTAATATTTAAACTTGAACGTTAAAGCTCTTAATTTTCTTGTAATTTAACATTCACTGTGAAGACGAAATATGAAGAGAAACTATAGAAATACAGAAGGATTTCAAAATATCAAAATTTGTTTCAAAACAATACGCGAGTACAAATTTTCCAAGTCTATTTGAAACATTTCCATATGCCATATTGACTTTTGAAGACATATTCTAATAATACAAATTAAATAAAGATAAGTGCAAAGTAGTATTTCGGTGTTATCTCAAAGCTATCATTTTCGTATGTTAATAATTTATGTGATGTGCAACTGATAATTGTCCTAAAAAGTGAAATAAAAATAAGCCAGAAAACCGTGTTTTTGAAATAGAACGTAAAAACAGAAAGACACAATGACAGAAACATTTAAAAAAATATCGGTGGATATATCCTCAAAAACCTGAAGAATTTTTAGATTCACGTGAGTTCTTGATGTATGAAAGGTGTGTTCTCGGCACATGTTCACCGTCACCAGTAGAGATATGTTATAAACACCCTTTCATTTTCTATTATCTATTCCCTTGGAAAAATGAAACATGAGGTAGGTTTCCCGTGTGATATCTCTGTGATCGTAGAACTCCAAAGTAGATCAAATACAAACTTACTTTAATTGCAATTAACTACAACCCGGTGGAATATATTTACAAAAAAGTAAAAGAAAATCAGAATTAATAATAAGCATGACTTAATATTACATATGATAGCACTACACCACAGGCATATGCAACTGCATTGCACCGAATGCTACTGCTCTTCATTTCACTACAATGCGATGGCCCACACGTTTCAATGCACTTTCACAAGTGTAACTAATATATTTGAATTGATTAGGTTTTACCTAAGTAAATCTACTTTGTCTTTTATAAGTAAAATAATTTTAAGCTATTGTACAGTATTGCAGTAAGCTATTGTAGTAAAATACAAACATTGCGATGAACTGTCCTTATGGACATGAGAGATGAGTTTAGATGCAAAATGGAGAAGGAACGGTTCTAGAAGCTGGTGGCCCATTTCATAAAGAAATATTTGGGTATCTGCATGGATATTAGCGAAGAAACCACGGAAATGACTGATCGGAAAATTGGTTAATTGTATGCGCATCCAGGCAACCGTGCCGCCCGAAATAATTAACTGGAGACGCAAACTACTCAAATGCGACTGGGAGTTGGGGCCTATCAGTACCGACTGACTCAGTTGTTAACTCGCAAATGCAAACGTTATTGTTGTACCTGGCTGCACATCCTAATCTCTTAACATTTTTTTTGAAATGCAATGTTCAGCGTATGGTCCCCTTATAGCTTTTGGTATTTAAGGGCGCATCAACATTAGCTACCACTATGGTACGATAACTGTGAAGATGGCAGGATATGGTGATGATGGGGGTGAAAGGAGGAACACAAATACAACCATGCCCGAGGCGGGGCTCAAAACCGCGATCCTTCGACTCGAGATCACTACGGCACTACTGCTATAACGATCGCGTCCATCGGGACTGGCCCGCTAACGGTTGCTCGTCCATGAAAAGCTATTTAAGGTAGTGGGAAAAACTTAGTAACGCACAATTGACAAATAAACAGTTTTGAATAAGACCTGACAAATCTCTGGAGAATCGAAAGCTTTGGTCTTCAGATATGTTTCTCGAGAGAATAAAGTCAAGAGCTTCTTATAACCAAGTCTGGAACAAGATTAAATTTTTTTCTGTGTGTGTTATTGATTGAATTGAATTGAATGGAATTAATGTCTTATTTTACGTGGCGAGACTCAGGCCATTAGGCCTGCTCTTCCGTCTGAGCAAGTAAATTTCGCTACGCTCCTTTCACCAACTACCAGAGAAAGGAGGTATTTCTTGGGCGAGAAACAGGCGATTTGAATTTAGCTCAGAGGCGTCATTTAGGCTTGAGGATCTTTTACATGCAAGTAAATCTACGAACATGGGACAGCAGGCTTTACTTCCCTTCCGAAGGAAGGCGTACGAAGGATTTTTTCGCCCTGAAAAATCCACGGCTTCGATCGGGTTTGAACCCGCCAACTTGGGTACAACAGTCCGAAACGCTAACCGTCACACCATCGCCGCCGCCAGTTGATGGTCATTTACGTAAAACGAGCGTGTTCCTGGCCATAACCCTCCAAATGCACAGATTCTCCAGTGAGAAGCGAGCGCAGTGGCAGCGTGGGCGGCGGGTGGGCGGGCGCGAGGGGGCGTGGCCGGCGTATGTGTCCGAGGAGGCGGAGTGCGCGCCCATCGATCGCGGGCGCCCGCCCACGCGCCTTGCGGCCGCGCCTTGCGGCCAGCCGGGCCTCGGGCGCCGGCGGAGAGCACAGCAAGGCAGCGGGGGAGTTGCAGCGCCGGCGAAGCAGCTTGGAGGTGCGAAGGTGGGGGCGTGGTGCGGGGTGGGCTACTGGTGTGGGGCGGGCGAATCGAGAGGAAAGGGCGAGAGGAGTAGGGTGGGCCAGTGGTTGGGGTGGATGAATGGTGCGGGATGGACGAGTGGTGGTGGTGGCGGTGGTGGTGGCGGCGGCGGCTGCGGCGGTGGTGGTGGGGGTGGGGGTGGATAGTGGAAGATGAGTAGCACGGAGCGAGCAAGTGGCATGGGCGGCACGGAAAGGGCGGGTGTGCATAGACAGTGGTCGTATGAAGGGGGAAGGGTGAGAGCAGGTGCAGAGGAGCGATAGAGGGGGGGGGAGGACGGTCGACGAAGAGCGCACCGGCGGGTGGTGCAAAGTGGGCGGGGCAGGCCGGGCGTCTGGCTGAACAGAGCGAAAGGCGAACGAAGGCATCCAAGCCCGGGGAGGGCGAAAGCCCGACGACGGCATCCAGCTGGGTGGAGGCTTGGGCAGACGGGCGTGCAGAGCAATGCAAAGGGAAGCGGCCGGCCACAGGCAGGCCACGACAACCCGTCCGGCGTGGATCTGCAGGCGAGCGAGGAGGAAGCGGGGCGGGCGAGGGAGGCCGGCAGACGCGTGCCTAACTGACCGCCGCGCTCCGAGACTCGCCTCCACAGCGTCTTCCCGCTTCTCGTCGCTGCATACTCGGCGGTCAGGGGCTCGCTCGCCAGCAGCGCTTGACCGCGGGACCCACGCCGCACATCGAACGACGAGGCATCCGCGCTGCTGCCCAAGAACCGGCGCGTCGGCTAAAGGAATCAGTTCAATTTACTGCTGCTGTGGCTTTATAACAGGATGAACGATATTTGTCTGCTTCTCATGGATTTCTTATGTTTTCACTTTTTATCTGCCTTAAATTATCCACATGAATTAAGCAAGAAGAGGCTTGTTGGCCAATGGAATAACCTGTCTTTAGTGCGGTAGTGACCTAACACAGGATGAACGCCGGTCGTCTGTTATTTTTAGACTGGTACTGTTTTCATTCTGTATCTGCCTTAAATTTAGCCACATGAGGTAATCAAGAAGGGGCTTGTTGGCCAATGGAATGACCTGCATTTAAAACTGCGGTGGTGATCTAACATAGGATGAACGCTGAACGTCTGGTTTTTCCTAGATTTCTGATGAGTTTTCACTTCTTACCAGCCAAAAATATTTGGCCACCCGAAGTACTCGAGTAAGGCACGGGAACATTTGTCACTATACAAATACATTAAATAGTCAAAGAATGTTCCACAGTCGATTTATCTTTGCCGGAAACTGCGAACACGTTAGATGATAATTAATGGGAATCTATAATGTCGGAATATCTGTCAGGTGTATGTTACATGGATATCTGCGTAATATTTTAAAACGAACTTAAATATTTGAATGATTTTTATACTCGCTGTGTGGAACCCCCGTCACATCAATATGTCATTCTTTCCTGCAAACTGATGTCTATCATCCAATTTATATTTCTTTCTGCTACACTTCTGGCCTTTTGATTTCCCAATGATTTCAAGGGATTTCTCTTTTTTTAATAATTTATCACCCTATAACAATATGATAATAAATCTCGATAATCTTATTGGAAAGCCTTTTGGTGCTGTTTGTGTACGTGTTAGGAGGATATTAAATGGTACACGATTATATACAATACATGTATTAAAGATTCCTGCAGTAGGTAAAATGTCTCTTCATTATATTCGATATAATAAAGTATTCTGCTGACGTCATTATAATGCCACTAACCACACAGGTATACAGAGTTAAAAATGTGTTTAAAACGTTAAAGGGCAATCCAATAAAATACAATACTCCATATTATACGTGACTAAAAGCCATTTGGCAAATTATGCAGTAGGTAAAATGGCTCCGGCATTTGCCCGGATCTGAGAAACCACGAAAACTACTCAGAGCAGCCAACCGCTCGAATTCTCCACCAGACAGAGCCTGAATTCAACCTACAGAGGTGGACAAATTATTAGATTCCATATTTTTTTTCTTACTTAACGGATTATAATGAGTCTTAAGAAAAGTAAACGTTTGATGTATAATGTTCTTTAAAGTTGTTGGAAATGTATTCACAGTTAATGGTAAAATGAGACATGATCTATACTTCGAAAAAACAATGACGTTCTCTATCACAAGAGGAAGCAGAGTTGGAAACCTTTTCAAGATATTGATCATCCTGGGTTCCAATGATCTGCAAATAGCCCTCACATGAATCCCATCGAAAATATTCGTTGGTTAGTTAAAAGAAACTTAACAAAAGTAGGCCATAAAACCAGCCCAAAACACAACTCATTCCCATCTTACAACATTAGCCCCAATTTGAAAGAATGGATTAATTATTGATTTTCAACGTACCAAGTATGTTAACTATGAAATGTTTATAAAACATGAAAACATTGTACACAGCATGGGTCAATATTCACAATCGCAAAAATATTTTGTCTTATTCAAAAACTCTAGTCTAATAATTTGGCCACCTCTGTAACTACGCCGAATAAGAGTATGATAGGAAGGTGCCGACACGACTCCCACAGCGTACTTGTTGGCCATATCTCAATGTGCAACATGAATATGAAGAGGAAATACAATGTCAAATAGAGGTCATTCTGGGCTAAGAGTTTGATCGTTATACGTAAAGCAACCAGCATTCTTTTGGTTCCAACACATGAATAACAGTGTTACTATCGGTTATTTCAAATTGTAACTTTTACAGTATTGAGATCATTGGAATTTTTCATTCAGAAACAACAAATCGAAAAAAAAATCGGTGAATACGTCGACATGGATGTCGCATCCCTTATCTGTAGCCGGCGGTGGCGCTCCTGGCGGTGGAGGCAACGGAGGTGGCGCCGCCGGCGGCAGATCGATGAGCGGCGCGGGGCCGTCGACCGAGAGGCAGGCTGCGGGCGCCCGTAACGAGGGATTCCGTCGGGGCGGGGGCGGGGCCGAAAGTTGCGCCCTTCGCGACCCAGCACGGCGCCGCACCGCAAAGGCTGGAGGCGGCACGGCCACCGGCTTCTAAACAAAGCCGATACGCGGGCGAAAGTCGTCGACGTCGTCGTATGTGCTTCCTGCCGCGAAATGTAACTCGTTTTTCATACGCGAAGCAGCTCGAAAGGTGGCAACCATTTGTTGAATTCATTTTTACAGCTTCAAAACGTTTTATTTGGAGATTGTTTTCTTCTACGGCATTTTAATGGACCCAGTGCGTCGAATGCGAGTTTTCGAGATAAGGAATTTTCGTAAATAAAATTGAAACTGTTTTCTATCAATCAACAGTTTCGTAAGTGGGTGGTAATATCGAATTTTCTACTACTAATGTGGAGGAATATAGAATACAGTAAATTAATTATTATACACACTGATTGAAAATTTTAAAAAATCGGCTTTAAACTTCATTATACTTTGCTATCAAAATATTTCCTGCTTTTCGATTATTCATTAGAATTAATTTTGCGCTGACTAGTTACAGGGTTCGTGAGTTGAAATAAAAAATAACATCTGACTTTTAGAAATGACTTGGGTAAATAGTACTGTTAATTGAACTTACAAAACTTTCAGCTCGAGTAATCTTGAGTTTTTGAGAGCTTCGCGGAACGATTAATGGATGGATTCCTCAGACTCCATACGTTTTACTTCTACTAATATAGAGTGAGTTATTTCAGGTGGAAAACAATAAAAGTGGAAAATTGCTTTTCATAATAATAGCAATACATATTAATTTACCGTGAGCATAAATTTACCGAATTTTTTAATTTACCGAAAAGCATAAATTTACGCACAAACTTTTTTGTTACTTTTTAGATTTCGGCTCAGGCGGAATACTGTCTCAACTTTATGCGCATTTTCACTACTCGAAGCGCTGCTGTAAACTGAAGATCATAGCGTAATTTGTGAACAGCGAGTGCACTGTAATTGTGGCGGCTAGCTAGCAAGCTAAAGACCTAATATTGTGAGGGATCATACGACCGCATGTGATACGTAGCGTCGTACTTTGCGAATTTATGTTTTTTGTTTTTTTCGTTTGTGTACAAGAAACGTAGCTTATTTCTTTGAGAAAAAACCAACAAACAAAAAGCAAAACACAAAAACAGAACAATACTTACAGGTTTGACTGACTGAAAGTACAACCTTCTGGATGCAATAAAGAAAAGAATTGGAACAAGGAACTTCTATAAAAATCGATGCGTGATTGCACAAAGCGAAGAAAAATGACACGAGAAACATTTGTTTTTATTTTAGCGAAAGGCAGTGGTGTGACTTAAGCACTTGAAATATTGAAACCTGTTTTGATTCAAGAAGTACACTTGTCTCATTACTTAAATGCAAATTTATAAATATGAACTTAAATCATAAAATAATTGAATATAAAAAACGACTTTCTACGTGTAATATATATCGAGTTCATGGTCATGTTGTTGTAAGAACGCAATGGAGTGGTTGTATTTCACCCAATGTTTGATTTAGGAAATTTATGAACAACAAGATTAGCGTTTCCCAATTAGCGCACTCTACAAGTAATTACCTTTTTGTTCTTTCAAACCTGTTCTCCTACCTGTTTTTAAGTTCAAGTATGCCAAATAGAAGCCCGAAACGAAGGTTCAATGGACACAAAACAATACTTTTATTCATCTCCCCACAGGAACTAATGTCATCAAATGCAAAGCAATTACTCTTAAATGTCTGTTCAAGTGCACATTAAATGAGTCGATAAAATATAATTTTAATGTGCAGATTGCTCACCGACAACGTTGAGTCGCACTTTGGAGTTGCGCGTGGGGGAGCGGCGGAAGTCGACGCGGCACCGGAAGTCGCCCTCGTCCTCCGCGCGCACGTCGTCCAGCGCCAGCGTGGCGGGCTCCGTGATGGTGCGGAAGTAGCCGCGCTGCTGCAGCAGCTCGCGGTCGCGCCAGTGCGACGCCAGCTCGCTGTGCTTGCCCCGGATGTCGTAGCTGCAACACACCGCACACACACACACGTCAGACCACTAGTTCATACCGATCACAGAGCTTGCCCCCGACGTCGCAGGTGCAACAGACCACACACTCCCGTCGGACCACTAGTACAAACAGATCAAAGTGCTTGCACCGGATGTCGTAGCTATAACAGGCCACACATACACGTCAGACCACTAGTAACAAAGCAGCTCGCTGTGCTTGCCCCGGATGTCGTAGCTGCAACACACTGCACACACACACGTCAGACCACTAGTTCATACAGATCACAGAGCTTGCCCCCGACGTCGTAGGTGCAACAGACCACACACTCCCGTCGGACCACTAGTACAAACAGATCAAAGTGCTTGCGCCGGATGTCGTAGCTATAACAGGCCACACATACACACACGTCAGGCCACTAGTACAAACAGATCAAAGTGCTTGCCTCGGATGTAGTAGCTATAACAGACCACACACACATGTCAGACCAATAGTAACAAAGCAGCTCGCTGTGCTTGCCCCGGATGTCGTAGCTGCAACACACCGCACACACACACGTCAGACCACTAGTACATACAGATCACAGAGCTTGCCCCCGACGTCGTAGGTGCAACAGACCACACACTCCCGTCGGACCACTAGTACAAACAGATCAAAGTGCTTGCACCGGATGTCATAGCTATAAGAGGCCACACATACACACACGTCAGGCCACTAGTACAAACAGATCAGAGTGCTTGCCCCGGATGTCGTAGCTGCAATACACCGCACACACCAGTCAGACCACTAGTACAAACAGCTCAAAGAGCTTGCCCAGGACGTCGTAGGTGCAACAGACCACTAGTAACAAACAGTAACAGTAACAAAAGAGGTCGCTGTGCTCACATGGATATCGAAGCTGCAAGACTTTTCGAATTTCAGTACCACAAATTGTCTAAAAATGCTTAATAACAACTTCTAATAACTTTTCTCGAAGACACAAACATAATCTATAACACGAAAAACATCCTGCAATGTTGCATGATTTTTCTTTGAGCCAGATTAAGAAAGACTCTTCTGAGAGCAAAGGAAAGTTTTCACTATTTACTATAGCGGACTACGCTTGAAATCGGAAAATAATGTAAAAAAAAACAAAATTTTGAGTCCATGTCAAACCACACCAATGTACAATAATCTCATATTTTGATTCTATTATTATCCTCTTGTTCCCATTAAATTTCTTTTATTTCATAAAAGTTTCTGTGATGAAGTATCATAGGATACATAATTGCTCATTATATAAATTTGTAGCAAATAAACTATTTTCACGTACTTCAATCTTAATCTACGTATCATAAAAGTAATAATAAAAAGGATGTTTATTGAATAACATAAAAACTATAATATCACCATCTGTCACTACAGTTTCCGAACAGGTTCATATTTCATTTGTAAAAGTCCCTCTTACAACAGTTTTGAAAAACACTATTTCACAGTTTAAGATTACTGAATACGTTCACCACAAACTAGTGGATACTTTTGCTACCATTGGGTGATATGAAGAAATGCAAGGTAACTAAATCCATTTATTAATATTATAGTGCACTAGTACACAATTCTCTTATTAGATTTCAAAATTATTAACTTTGTTTCATCTTAATACTAAATAATATTTCAAATAGATAAATAACTTCCAACCTGGAACCTGTCTACACTGTTTCCGAGTAATAATGTATTTATAGCCATTATGAACATATGATATTTATTTTTAATGCACAGTTGTGACGAACTATTTCACGCTTTTAAAACATTGGAATATTATGTTTTAAAGCAAGTAGGTACATATTAACTTAACGAAGGCTGTGATATGTGTAAATATAGCTTTTCACAATCTTTCAGTAGATTACAAAAGTACAAATAACACATTATTATTTTCAGTCATGAATTCTTTAACCTCTAAAGCATCGATGTCACCGTATTGTCTTTGTCCCTTACGTTATTCTACCGGTATGCTGTGTGTATCTCCCAGTTTCTCGGGAGCGAATTTGTAAATGAAAGGACAGCAAATATGAATTGAATTGAATTGAATTGAATTTGCCTTATTTTACGTGGCGAGACTCGGGTCATCAGGCCCGCTCTTCCGTCTGGCCACGCAAATTTCTCTACGCTCCTTTTTATCTAGCAGAGAAAGAAGGTATTTCTTGGGCGAGAAACAGGCGATATGAATTTAGCTCAGAGGCGTCATTTAGGCTTGAGGATCTTTTACATGCAAGTAAATCTACGAACATGGGACAGCCGAAGCACCCCTCCGAAGGAAGGCATACGAAGAATTTTTTCGCCCTTAAAAATCCACGGCCATCGCCGCCGCTGTTTCCAATATCTAATTTTCGTGATATATAAACTATACAGAAAAATAAGAGAGCAAAACAGTATCGTTAATACTATTGTTATCGACATTACTGGCTTATCAAGTATGCAGAATCAGCATCGAGGAACAAAGTAAATGTCAATCATTTTGTGAATTTATAGCTACTGAATTCAGCTTCTTTATAGCTAATGATTTTAAAATGTTAAAATCTAAATTTCTAATTGAAATACGTAATTTCGAATAGTAACATTATCTATAATGCTTACAATGAAACTGTTTCCACATGTTTCGAAAGACCAGGCAGTACTGGGCGTACCCATATTCGCACACAGGAAATCACACAGTAGCCCTAAACTACTGTTGAACTGGAAACTATTGCTACTCACGATATTAGATCCATTTGTTCAGACAAATTATGACACGCTAGTGTTTATTATAGCCGTAAACATTATCGGACGTTTTATGCACATGCAATGGTGTCACTTTATGACGGCATTAAATCCATTCCCAGTACGACCGTATGTGTTATTTAGAAAGCTGTCACTCGTCTTCATGCGAGCGAACGTAAAATACACGTACGCAGCATTAACGAATTGTTAGACATAATGTTTTTGTGAAAGAGCTTTGCAGGGTTTTTTCCAAACGTTATCCTCAGGAGTAGCTAATTAATAAGCTGAAGCCCATGGCTTAATGAATTTTGTCATTATGGGATCATCGCTTCCAGTCACAGTCGAAAAAACCAATGCAGCGTGTATATTTAACTGCAAAAACCTTACTGCTGAACAATCACCTTGCAAACAGGGAAATATATACATCCATATATACATACATAGATATTCAAAATCGCGCTTTAAAAAAAACCAAAGCAGTATTTCCAGTCGGCAAATAAATAACGTGAGAGCAACACATTTTTTGCTGAAATTGCGCACGTTACAGCTTGTTCACCATAAATACCCTCTCAAGCTGCCAAGAGGGAAATTCCCTGCCTCGCGGAGTGAAACTCGGATGCGGCAGCCACAGCACACAATGCGATCACAAGCGTAAAACATGGGGGTGAATAGGTTTTCGAAAATCGAATGAAAGGAAGATTTTCATATTAAATTATAAATGAACATGTACGTACTCAGGAGGGGAAATCATAATCTACACATAGCAAAACAGTTCCCCACCGTAATATTCTTTAAAAGCAGAGAGAGTCAAGAATAAAAAAGCTTCTAAAATGCCACAAATCACGAATATATTATTAGAATCATGTAAAACTTTGTTTGAAAAAATACACTTGTTGCTTATTATCTCGATGAAATGCGTTTTAGGGAAGCAACAACCGTCTAAAGTATCTCATAGTTTAAGAGAAATAAATGTTTGGCAATGCTTATCTCTTGCAGAATTACGAATAGCTTAAATATGTGGTACATGATAACGAAACTAATAGTTGCATGGAAAAATGTGTTCCAATAAATTGTGACAAAGAGGTATTAGTCATTTACGATATAGTAATAAATCTTCACATGATTTTTTTTACTTGACAGACAAGACTTACAATAATCAAAATTGATTTACTCTTTTCTGGTGTCCTTTAAAATGATCGTGGTTTCATGCAACTAAAGAAACTGATACAATGTATTTCTGCAACAAAGTACGCTATTGTGGAACACCTTCGTTATGATTAGACACTTCGCAGCAGTTCAAACTTGCATCTCAAATAGTTGAGATAGTACTGAATGAGATCTAGTTTCCAGACCTCGAAGCCTCAATTTAAACGTTTTTCACATAATTAATAGAAATATTCTGTACACATTGTGCGTTTCATAGACATGTATTATTAGATAATAATACTATATTGATTGTACATACATTTCAGAGTAACAAATTAAAATTTTCATTCAATCATAAGAAAAATCTTTCATTACAGATCTCCGAAATAAATGTTTCTAAATGGGTGCACTCAGATACGATGTGCTCAAAATCTGGAATGATTCCGATTCGCTTTAATGAATTTTGTACGGGCTTTCATCTATTTGCAGAGATGGTGATGACGGTGGATGTGGTTCTAAGGTATTTCATTAATGTACCCTATATTACACGAAAATAATTATATTACGCTGCAACTCTTGGAATCATACCACTTAACATGATGGTGCACTAAGTCAAAACACACTATTTTAAGTAAAATATGAGGAGCCCAGTGGGGTCACCCTCATTTTTTTTATTGTGCAGTATTATGTGAATATATTATATCAAACAATTCTGTAAAGTGGCAATGTATGCTATATTAGAAAACTATGCAATAAAAAAAGTAAAATATCTACATCACGCTAAGGAGAGGGATTTCCTGGGTGCAATCCACGGAAAAGACTAGTGGAAGGTTCGAGAAGTCAGATGAAGTAACCAATCAGATTTGAAGTAACACTCACGTGACTGAGCAAAGGTTTTTTAAGGGGTGGGAATATGATAGCGAGGGAGCATCAGACAGGTAAGAGAAAACTTATTCCGTGTCGAGATTTTGGGAAGAACATAGCTTCGTGTCGATATTTTTTTTTGGGGGGGGGGCATAGACATAAGTTGGTGGCAAGATTTCGTGAGAGACAGACGTTGCTTCGTGTCGGAACTCAGAGGAGATCAAACCGAATTCGGTGTCAGACGTTTGAGGAGCACACGTACTTCATATCAGAAATGACTGGTGCCAGAGGTATCTTGGTAGATCAGAAGCGGACACGACCGTTCGACGGAACAGTCGGACCCACACCCCAAAGGCACTATAAGGAATGCGCAGCCCACATGTCAGCTGCTTAGTCACGGGAAGGTGTCATCCGACGGCACCGCCTGGCGCATCTCCATCGAGAATTCTTCCCCACGAGAATGGCTACTTCCCTGGGCACGGGCAACGGGAGCACGATATTCCAGCCGCGTTCGAGGCCTTGCTTCAGCAGCGCTTCGCCGTGACATCACAACCGGAACTGCCCTGGTAACGGCCCACGTGCATGCAATTCCATTGAATTGGATTGAATTGAATTGGCCTTATTTTACGAGGCGAGACTCGGGCCATCAGGCCCGCTCTTCCGTCTTACCACGCAAATTTCGCTCCTTTCACCAACTAGCAGAGGAAGGAGGTATTTCTTGGGCGAGAAACAGGCGATTTGAATTTAGCTCAGAGGCGTCATTTAGGCTTGAGGATCTTTTACATGCAAGTAAATTTACTAACATGGGACAGCCGGCTTTACTTCCCCTCCGAAGGAAGGCGTACGAAGGATTTTTTCGCCCTGAAAAATCCACGGGTTTGAACCCGCGAAGTTGGGTACAACAGTCCGGTACGCTAACCGTTACACCATCGCCGCCGCATCCACCGCCATTCCATCGAAGCGAGGTAACAAAATCATCATCGTGTGTATTGGTTTATCTCCATAAAACTAAGTAACATTTCCGGACTCGAGAAAGTTAAAAAGTAAATACACAGGGGTATCCAAAATTCCTTTAGTATGATACACGTGTTCCCGCCACTTAGACGGGAGACATTTAAAAAGAGAAACACCAACACAGTGCTTCCATTCAAGTAGTTGAATTGGATTAATGTCTTATTTTAAGTGGCGAGACTCGGGCCATCAGGTCCGCTCTTCCGTCTGACCACGCAAATTTCGCTAAGCCGGCTTTACGTCCCCTTCGAAGGATAGCGTACGAAGGATTTTTTCGCCCACGGCTTCGATCGGGTTTGAGCTTGCAAACTTGGGTATAACAGTCCGTTACGATAACCGTTACACCATCGCCACCTCCAAGAAGTTAGTAAGCATACTGCATTCATTCGACTCAAAGCAGCCAAACCCTGAGGTCCACTGTCGGAGTGGATAGCAAGTACGCTTCTCTCGTAGTGCCCATTAAATAAAAGTAGCGTGAGCGACTTGCAACCTTCCACTTAGCGACGCACCCCGTGTGTGACGGTACCTACCCTCTTCTGATGACGACTCATTGGGAGACTACACACGGGTCACAAAGCATGTGACAGCACAGCATTCGTGCCACTGTGCAACGCTAAGCAGCGAGGAGCCGACCGACCGCCTGTAGCAACGCGTAGGGGCATATTGGGGAGCGAGGATTTAAGAGCGGAGAGCAGAGAGCGGAGAACGGGAGAGTGGAGAAGAGGAAAGGAGAGCAGGGAGCGGGTGTGGAGAGCAGGGGGCCATTGAGAACAAAGGTTAGCGGAGAACGGGGCGCGGGCAGCAGAGAACGGGGAGTGGGAATCAAAGAGCGGAGGACGGGGAATGGAGAGCGGAGAGCGAGGAGCGGCGAGCAGGGAGTGAGGAGCGGGTGTAGAGATCAGGAGGCCATTGAGAAGGAAGGTTAGCAGAGAGCGGGGCGCGGGCAGTGGAAAACGGGGAGCGGGGATCAAAGAGCATGGGGAGGAGAGCGATGAGAGAGCAAGGAGTGGGGAGCGGGTGTGGAGAGCAGGAGGGCAGCCAGAACAAAGGTTAGCAGAGAGCGTAGGGCGAGCAGCGGAGAACCGGGAGCGGGGAGAGAGAACCCAAGCGCCTGTGGAGGTGGAGGTGGGAGAAGGCTTCCTCGCATTGCGACGCGTCGCGCGTGCGAGGAGGGTAAATCACGCCAAATAAACGGAGGATAATTTGCGAGGGGCCCGTCGGCGCGCCGCCCACGCCTCTGCCGCCTTTTTTTATGCGCGCGGATTTTTCGCAAGAGTTACGAAGCTTCGCAAAAATTCCGGGAACAGTGGGAACACGAGCCGGCGGCGCAGAGGGTGAGAATTGTCGAGAGGAGTGAAACAGTTCTGCTTGTGCTAATGGCTTTCAATGCTCACTACACTACCACACTAATACTATTGTTTGACGTAGACACGCCTCTTAACCCTCCAGTACTCACGCCCCATCTCGATCGCGCGGGCTACATATGATGCCCAAGTTTAAATATATTTTTCGGGCATTATGATATTCGGGAAGTATCTCCGAAGTACTCTTATCTCAAAACGTTTACTTGAATATATGGACATTAAACATCAACATGTGACATTTAATCCGACGTGTGATTCTCCCGGATGAAAAATCATGTTTTTACTCAACGTATATTAACAGACGAAATATATTTTTTCTCCACTGAACATTCATTACGAGTCATTACAATAGTATATAACTTTTATATGACGGTAGAATATGACTGTCAGTTGTACATCTGTTCAATTTCTGAACGGCAAACATCCCTTGTATCAGCCTTTTTCAATAATACTCGGGCGGGTAGCCTAACTAACTTCAGTACTTTTTGACAACAACATGCTTGCTACTAAAAGTTCGGAAGCAGACTGTATGATAAGAGTAGCTTATTATCTATTTATCTATCTTGTGACAAGCGCACAAGACCCTACATACAGCAAATGCAGTCCAATACTCACAATGCGACACTATAAAAGGAAAAGTCTTCAGAAGGATACAAAAAATTAATACCCAAGTTAGTTAATAGTAGTTTATGCAATTAGGTTATAATGTTAAGCTTTATTGAGTACATGTTTTGAAAACGAGCGATTTCAGGAGCGAGTTTCCAAATTTGTACGAATGTAATAAAGCAATATTATAAACGAGTTGCATACTATATTTTTTTGCATTATACATTTATAAGAGAATCAAACTTAATTTTGCGAAAAAACTTCCCTGTGACGACTCGGGTATTTGACATCGTGCGAATAAACAGTGGTCGGCTGTTCCGTTAAGCTTTACCTCTCCCCGATTCTCTCGCTACGATTATCTTAATGTGTGACGACGCAATTCTTCGTGACATAAAATCTAATACGTCATCATTTGTGCCGTAAAATGTCCGATTATGAACGATTTTTTGCAACATAAAAGGTTCTTTAATAATGATGGAATACAAAAAAATAAACAGTTAGTCCCTAAAGGAGCACGTCCAGCTTCTCAATCAATTTCACCGTTATATAAGGCTACTGAATCGCCCACCACACTGAACTCAGTAGAGGTTGCGCGCCAGTAAAAATTAAATGACTGGGCGGCAAATGTCCGGGCGAGTACTTTCGTGATAATTTAAAACACTTTTTCCGGAACTACAATACTACAAGCACTAAATGTACAATGCCAATTTCAGAATTTGTCCTAAAATCCTCGTAATTAATTAATTCACTTCCGCAATAAATAATTATCACTTTGAGAAATCATCACATGATAATTAAATTTTTTGTCGTAGTTAAATCACCCCAAATGGAGACCATTATGTTATTTGTGAACTCCGAATATCTCTTCATTGCCCTAGAAATTTGCTAGCTTACTCCTAGAAGAATATGCGTTTGGTATTGATACTAATCTTGCTTTGAGGCGCCAGAAAACTTCATCCTGCCCTCTCAGTCTGAAGGTGGCTTTCTGGGAAGGAATTTTATTTTAATTGTAAAATGTAGAAAACTGAAAACAGTGTAAGCGCTCTTATCTGACATACAATAAGAAAATTGCGTTCCATTCGAAAATCAGACTGAAGGTGAAATTTATTTTTAACAAAAATCCCGGATTAGCGTCGCTAAGCTCTCCATCAAAAATTCAAACCGGTGAAATCTCACAGTAAGTCATAGCTCAATATGCAACTTTAAAACATACATCCGTTACAGGAGTAGAAGAGAATGATAATACACATAGAATAGCTGTCACGTTTAAGGGTACAATTCTCATTAAATTCCATGCAAAACTAATCAATAATATCTTTTGTAAAAATTAGGTTACATGAACAATTTTTAATATATTATTAATTAGTTATTTAAGAATAGAATTAATGAATTATTATTAAATTAAAATTGTGCTATTTTTTCTTATTTAAACAATTAGCTGCAATGTCAGAACAATGTCAGAACTCTGCTTGTTCAGGTACTAATTTTGTAGGAACTTTATCTTACATAGACATTTTTTTTTATATTTCTCATGTTGAATCTCCACATTTTAAATTATTAGACATTAATGAATATTATATTGTAAATGAAAAATAAAAATACATTAATAAGTTTTTGATATTTTTCCTACTTTACTAATTTTATATTTTCCATAATTAAAGAGTTAGGTATTTAAATACCAACTTCCCACATTAGCATCGTGAATTCCATATATGAGACAAGAACCAACACCTTAGCTTAGATACTTTAAAACTTTTGAGTACCTAAATATGAAAATAATAAACTTTCAGACAAAGAGTAAAAACTAAGCATGCATTTATAACATACCTAATGTATCCCAGGTTAAAAATCCACACACTTTTCAGCTGCTTCTTCCTCTTTTCAATATTTTTCCACACTTTAGCTTCTTTGTACACATCCTGACAGTGATTTTCTGCTTCACGCACACTTTATTTGTCAATCAAACCTAATGCAATTTTCATGTTATTGCCAGGATACAAAACTACATTTTCAAAGTTATCACATCTTTTAACAGTCTCATTACTGAAATATATCGAAGCATCCAGACATCACCAATTTTTAAGGTTTCCAAAAACCCATAAATACATTTTTGGGACTTGCTTTTCCAAATACTATTCACTGATTGCTGTATAATAAGTAAGAAATTTCACAGGAGGAGATAGCAGATTCATCACAACACACAATGTTTGGGCTGCTTTCCGTCCCGTTTCAATACACTTTATGCCACATGCAAGCCTTATATTAATTTCATTTTTTTTCCAGCTGACTCAGAATTCATAGCATACACAATTTCACCAGAATTCGTGCACTGCAATTAGAGGCCAAACTTCTCCTGCTACCAATATGTTCATCTGATTCAATTACATCAACGCTATCACAATACCTGCACTTAGTAAACTGTTTTATCAATTCCGACAGTAAATTCAAATGGGTAATTACGAAACCTTTACTGTCAGGGTTTAATTTAGCACTGGAGTAAGAATAACTGTCTTCATTATAGTTCAATTTTTTTGAAGCAGTGAATGAGGTTGCACTATGAGCTCTTCTCATGTCACTTGTTGGAGTAAAACATTCAGCAAAGTTTCTTCTCTCGTATTTCTTCCTTTTGCAAAATAATTTTATTCTCGGCATCGTTAGACTTAAAAATCGCGAAACGACACCAAAAACACAGTCAGTAACAAAAACAAACATGACATAGCACAACGACACACCACACCCAACGAAAGTAACCAAATAGTGAAATTTGTTGCTTTCCTGGCCTTTCGACAGTCAGATGTTATTCGCAGCGTCTGTTTACATAGACTACCAACCGTCGAAACCAAAATATCAATGTACGTTGACTGTCACGGAGAATAAATTAGAAAGGGATTAGGAATAATAGAATAGGAGAATTTTGACAGCCGATGGAGGCTTGGCAGCTTGTTCTATGTATACAAACGCATTCATAATCGTAAACTTCATTATAACCAACGCAAAATGTTGGCGTGTTCTACAAATTGCTTAAAATCAAATTAGCACAAAAATAAAATAGTGGTGCAACGCAATGGCACAGACTTTCCCGTATGTCTTCTATTTCCTTTGGTCTCAGCTAGCTATGGACTTGCCAGCTGCCTTCTATCGTCGCCCAAAGTACATTTTTTGAAATTTTCTTGTTTTTCGATTTCTTAATAGTAGAACGGAAATATTTTTTTAAGAATACTAAAGAACAGTAATACCTTGCCGTAAATGACATTTTCTTTGAAAAAAAATGTAGAGACTTTTTAAGAAAATGGCGTTTTACTGCAGTTTCGAAATTTGAAGCTTCCTCACAGAAAAACTTTGAGTTTTCAAAAACGTATTTATAAGTCATATGAAGCACTTTAACTCACAAATATAATAGTGTTTACAAATTGGTAAAAATGTGCATATCAACGGAGTGCACGCAATATTGCGCGAAAACTACTAAAATTTTCAAAAAAATGTACATGACCTTCATAAAAGTACTAATTGTAGAAAACAAATTTCATTTGAAGGAAAAATCTATCTTTAATTTTGTATTTATAGAAAGACACCGAAAAAAATTCATACTTTTGAAATTTTCAAAAATTTAGAGTTAACAGTGAAAATGGAACTATGCCACTTTTATTAGTGTATTTTACTCTATTCTTAGGAAATTTAAAGAAAAAATGAAGCGCCGTTTTTGAAAAAAATTCGATAAAGCCCGGGGGTCAGCATGAAAAGTACCCCCAAATTTTAAAGAATGCTTTTCAAATCTCAAAGCGTCGAGCCGACACGGATGGACATTCAATTTGGAAAAATCGTATGCATGGTTTGCCCGCTTGTGGGATTTACACAAAGACGGACGGACGGACGGACGGACAGATAAGCAGACGGGCGTTTTGAAAAAAGAAGAAAAAAAAGCACACTCACAAAAGACCGTACGTACGTGATCTCACGCTGTTATTGCCGAGATTCTGCATGATGAACAAGTAATTGGGGCAACGCAGGACGGTACAGGGCAGCTTGGTGTACACAAGACGTATTCCGGCGTATTGTAATACCGGTCTACAACTGCGTCGGCGACTCTTCCGTCGTGGCCGCGGTCATCGCCACCCCGACAGCACACACGGGCTGCAACTAAGCCTCCTCCAGCGGATGGAGCGACGGCTTTCAAGATCACCTACACACACTACACAAGATGATGAATGCATGTATTTGGCACTTAGGGTCGGATAGTACCCACTTTCACCATCAAGTGGTATTCCCAGGCATGAGCCCTGTTTTCATCCTTTATCCACGCCTGAGGGAAGGCAGAAACGTCGCGAGCGTGACGTATTTCCATCTCCTTAACCGTGCTTATTTGGCCCGCCTGGCCATTCTTTCGTCAAACAGATAGAAACTATTTCTATAATGAAGATGCAACTTTATTTTTGTCTCGGGCGGAAACCGCCATAAAGAACTACGTATTCGGAGAGCAGTTGGTTAAATTTTAATGTATCTTGTGAGTACATGCAATGCAATCGGTGCCGGTTAAGGCCGAGTTAATTGATTTCTGTATTCTATCATCCATCCGCTCAATTAAAAGAATAAATCACTTTTTTGTAAGAAAAAATATTTAGTGCTTTATCTCCTTCTTCCTCCGTCCACTAGAATGAAACAGATAAAACTAATATCTCCCACTCTCTTTGGGTTAGGACTTTTACCAGATTAAAAGAGTAATGTTAAAATTTATAATCAAAGTTTGGAAGTAAAACGTTCCTTTTCAAATATTTTTATCCTAATTTATAATACCAATTTAAGAAAAAACAAGGAGTAATTTTCTCTTTCAAATGCAATATATTGAGCTTGAAATGAGAGATTCTAGTCCTAAAAACTGGAATACAAATGAACAGATGAGAGAACATATATACTTTTGGTATAAAATGAGACAGGATGTTTCACAGAATCGATAAAAAAAACTGTTAGATTTTATTATAGAAGAGCTCTGAAGACAAAGGTATACATGTTTCAACGGTAAGGATAAGTAACATCAATAGCGTCAGTCTAGATATGACAAAAAAGTACCAATGCGTTGTAAGTGGTAATGAACGAGTTATGCCTTAGGCATAGCGACGGCAAGAAATGGTAAAAATTAACAAACTGACGATGAACACAATGGCTACTAAGACACAACGAAAGACTATTCAAAATAGGTGCCAGCTGTACGACGAGAAGAACCCAAGAACAATGGAGAATAACCAGCGAGACCATTAGAGATTACAAATAAAAAAAGAAAAGGCGAGCGAAACTGACAAGTAGATGAATGAAGCCATTGAATAAGAAAGAAAAGGAACAGGACGGACAACTAAATAAAAGGGAGTCCATAACGATGATAGAAATGAGATTCTTTTTTAAACAGCAAGGTGGGTACCCTGGAAAATGAAAGCAAAGTTCTTGGGAAAGAGAAGGTGGTAATTGACTGTTGCGACATTACTAATGGTCATGACAAACATTTAGAGCTGTAAATTAATTACTACATCATGATAGGGTAAACGTAAGAAAGAGGTCATCAGTGAAAATTTTAGAAGAAAGGGGTAAAGTACACGAGGAAGATTAATGCAATTAAAAGAGGGCAGACATTTTAAAATATATTAAAAATTGAAATGGTGTAAATGAGAACAGAATATAAATAAAGGAATATATTGCTAGAACAGGTCACAGGTTATTTGTTTTGTCTTCATACTTTCAACATTGCTAAATTCAGAGCAGGGGAGAGAGAGAGAGAGAGAGAGAGAGAGAGAGAGAGAGAGAGAGAGAGAGAGAGAGAGAGAGAGAGAGAGAGAAAGAGAGAGAGGTAACTATAAGATTTATGAAGTAGGTTATCTCTAAAGGAGCGGAGGAAAACTCAGGAAAGAGAAGTACAGACGACAGTAGTAAACCAAAAATAGAAACTAAGAACCATTCAAAAAAGACACGCGTTAATAAATTAATTAAATGTATTATCAGCAAAAGACTGAGAGTAGTATAAACCATTTTTCCCAAGGGGGCGTAACAGGTTCCGTGATTCACAGCTATCGCTGCTATATGGTACTACTCTAAAATTAGGTACTCACAAAAATGTACATATTAAAAAAAACATGTATTGAAGAAAGAGAACGAATTTAAACGACATATCAGTACTTCCTCGCCTTTCCTTCCAGAGGGGGCATAACACATTGGAATATTCACTACTTTAAAATTACGTGCTTACAAAATCGTAATAAAAACATGTATTGAAGAAAAAGAACGAATTCAAACGACACATCAAGTCGTCGCCATTCCTTTTCTTCGAGGGCGTAACAGGTTGCGAGTAGTTTAACCGACGAGGCAGCGGGCGCAGGCCTCGTTCAGAGAGCACGCAATCGATGCCGCCCTCTGCGTATGTGTATTTACTCGAGTGCGGGGGGCGATATATCCTCTCGCCGATGTTTTGCCCAGAAACACTGATCGATAACGCAAATATTGCGGGCGGTGTGCGTCGCGCGCGTGTTTTCTTTGCCTTTTGATTGATCACTTGGCCGCACGGGCGCGGGCGCGAGCGCGCCACCACATCGCGCCCGTGACTGCGAGCGTGCGTGCGTGCGTGCGCTCCCCGCACGGGCGTGATTGAGATCGACGCGTGCGCGTGGGCGCGTCGGATACTACACCTACTCGTTGTACGGCATGTAGTTTTTATGGACTGCTATTCTCACAGTAGGGCATGAGAGGATTTGTTCAGATCTTTAGAAAGTCAGCGACGATCTTCTTGAAGGCAAGTTGATAGAAAAGATTTTTATTCCAATTTTTCCTGCACCTTTGTTCACTATCGTAAAACGCGCCTGCCATTGTTTCTGAAGAGAGGAAAACAGTCATTAATGTCAGAACTCTGTATTTAACTACTCGATGCATTTTTTCTGCGCAGACCTGACTAATTCCATTAAATTGTAGAACTTATAACTTAAATCAATTCAGTTTTGGGACATAGCAACGTAAAATTAAAATAAAAATACAGAATATCTATTCATTTGACATATATTCATAGTTTTTACCTCTAATTTTATTAATGGTTTGGGGCCTGTGAACGAAGAAAGGTTCTGCAAGTGAGTTCAAACTTCAAATGTCATTAATCACAGATAATTTTAATGATATTAAAATAGTACTTTATTCACTTCATATATAAGTATTCGGAAAAGTCTATTATCAACATTTCACAATACTCAAAACAATAAAATAATTTACAAAAATGTAGGGTTGTAGTTTATTTATTTTCTCACCATAAAAGTATACTGTAGTATTTATACAGACACATTAGCTTTATGAGAGCATTGAAAGAACTTGACTTAAAATAACTTGAAAGACTTGAAAGAACGTAGCATTGTCAGTTTTTAAACATTGTCATGCTTTTGCGGTAGACAGAGGTTAAAAGACTCCAATAATCTAAAAATACAAAATCTAAGAGAAGAATTTATGAACTTTATATTCTTATGCTAGAAATATGTGACCAAAATATATTACAAAATTAAACCATTCTCGTTAAATCGCAGAGAGTAATTGCAGATTGCGAGTTATATTAAAAAATACGTTAGCACAGATCATTTGGTTTGTACTACTTATTTTACATAATTATTCAAACTAGGTTAATGGCAAATTCGATTCACATTATTTCTCACTATACTTTTCACAACCTACAAGATACCACGAAGTACACGACTTTAAAAAACAATTTTTACCCTTCGTTAAGCGCGGACGGGTCTAGGCGACCCATCGCGTCTTTTGAGAATTCAGTGACTTGCTGCGTTGGAGTCAGTTTAAACGATCTGTAGACATTCTGTGTTGAACGACTTTGCAACCGGTGGCAGGGTTGCCACCAGATAAGATGGAGGGAGACAGTGTCTCTTTCATCAGGTGTGTGACAGGAATCGTGCGATTGCCAGGGCAAGCGCGCCTTGTGGTGTCCCACGCAATTCGCAGAATTGGGGTGTAAACTTCTCGCGCCTTATTCCTCACATGACTGCTTCTGAGTCTGTAGTTGTAAGAATAATACTATATATATATATATATATATATATATATATATATATATATATATATATATAGTATTATTCTTACAACTACAGACGTTTCTCTATGTGAGTAATCATTGAACTGTTATGGTATAGGAAAGATACGCTAACTTTTTTAGAAGACGATAAACAAACAAAAATATTTGTAACTGGATTAATATAAACAACCCGGATAATGATTATGAATAACGGAGGAACATAATTATGATTTCGTATTCATAATTATTCAAATTGATTTTACGCATTGCTTGTTTAAAAGTTCTACATTCTTACGTCAATTGTATTACTCCTAAAACACACAACATAAACTCCACATTAATTTCTCATTAAATACCTTCCTAAACACGTCCTCAGAAAACGTAAATGAACCATTTCCTCCAATAAATTCATAGAATTTTTCAAAAACAACAAAAAATTCTGTAGGCGCAGCGCGACTAACCTCTTTTCGAAATATGACATGCCTATCGCAAAAATCATTTTAAAACTGAAAAATAAGTTTTCTTATTAAATTCTTTCTAAAATTTACTTCAAATGAAAGTACAATTGTGATGGTCTGCACGTGACCCAAATACTCAAGTAATAATTTACCCAGTAAGATTGCAAGGGGCCAAGAGGGTCCGCAGCTAATAGCTGTCTCTCGCCACGTGATAATTGCGCCGTTAACTGCTGGTGGAAGGTGGAAGCTGCAGTGGCACACAGCAATTGGCCGCTGAAGTGGGACATGGACATGAGGGTCGTCTGTGCGAGACGCAGAGTGTTAGACTATATTGGGGAGGGGGCGGTATATAATATCGTAACGATAATCGATTGGTAAATCGGGGGTAAGAGTTGGAATCGTGCTGAATGTAATTTCTATAATCCCCATTTCTCTTTTATTATACTATATATATATATATATATATATATATATATATATATATATATATATATATATATATATATAAATGTATCAAGGCGAATTCTAACACATTACTTTTACTTATTTGAGGCCACACCTGAATGATGTTTTTGGCAAAATGTATATTGAACGTTAAATGTCTCCTCTTTAATTTATTTCAGATGCTATATTTTTTCATCTAGAAATAAATCATTCAAACATTTTCAAATGGAATTGTATGGATTATAAAATGTTTTGTCTAAATTACAATTGGATTGTAGGAGTCTGTACTTTTTGGAACAAAAGTTTGGTTTAAATCCTATAATAACATCGATATTATGGCCGATACAGTTACACAAGTAAGAACACGATCATTTCATTGAAGCACTTTGAAATAAAATGTTCGCCTTATCCCCGTGATAACACACTTTACAACGCGCACACTGTTGCTGATCAACAAATCCTTGAAGTTGTTTCCAGTTCCAAGAAGAGTTACAACCAAATACGACACATTTCGTAAATTAAATCGCCGATTACCTGAAATGTCGTCGGCTTGTTTATAAGCCCCAAGTGGAAATAGAAAAATCTCGTCAGGCTGCACAGTTTCATCGATAATGCCAAGTAAGCACAGTCAAGAGACGGACGAGTCGAACCCCTAGGTTTCTTTAACCCTGAAAGCCAGAATTGAGACTCGAGAATGTTGACCGATGTTTCCGCACACGTCAACGTCATAAGTGTAATGAAGGTTTTATCATGAGAAGTGGCGGTGTTCATATGAGCTGAAATTTCACCTTCCGGGTCCCATCCCCTTCTCTCCGCATTACACCATCCCAGCCCAGATAAGATCTACGCTCCTTATTGGTCTCCCGACATGTGCCTGTAAGCAAAAATGTGTGCAAAGGAATAATATAGGACAAGGAAGAGGAAGGAAAAATCGTGCGCGATTCGTTACTTAGAGTGCTGCTACAACATTTGCCTGATTTTGATGACAGAAACCACGGAAATTTACCGATCAGAGCAACTGGCTGCTGGAATTCCCCTATCTGCAGCGGCCGAACCCGAAATAGCTGCTGTCGAAAATCTGCCATCGTCGGGGCTCGAACTCGACCCGCTCAATGTGCAGAGAGCTTCAGCAGCAATCTGCAGTGTTGGTAAGCCTTGAGATGTAGAAACAGCTCCACCCAGGTAATAGGTAGACGTTGTGGTAGAGCATCTGGCGTGCTC
Source organism: Gryllus longicercus (assembly GCA_038098605.1). Taxonomy (NCBI): domain Eukaryota; kingdom Metazoa; phylum Arthropoda; class Insecta; order Orthoptera; family Gryllidae; genus Gryllus; species Gryllus longicercus. Next base: position 1,700,235 of record JAZDUA010000247.1, on the reverse strand, counting down.
TGGGCTCCTGCTTATCTGCGGGCTAACGGTGTGACCTACTGCTTGCAAAGTCTGCGCCGAAAGAAAATGCGCTCGGGCGCGATCGACTCTAGTCGAGTGGTAAATGGAACGCGAGCCACCGTTAGTCGTTTGGCCGGAATACGTGCGTTTGAGTATCTATGTTGCAGTGCATTGCTTCCTGGCGAATCAAGATGGGAGCTTAACAGAGCGTCTTTGCACCTTAACAAAATGGGTGGATGAAATGCGAAAGGAAGGTGACCATGCATATTTCTGACTTTAGCCAGATGAACTTAACATTTGTCAACAGGGTGTTAAAGAGACTAGCGCTGGTGTAGTACGTTACGGTGACGAACGAGAAATAGTAGGTAAATGATGAACAAGCTGGTGCAGGTAGAAATTTCAAAGACAAGTATGAGAGAAGGTCTATAGTTTTGAGTTTCCCTGTGTCATTTGTTAATATCTGTTTTCCAAAACAACCTAACCTGAACTAATTGATATCTCAGACAACGCTACAATACTCATCGCCCAGCTCTTCTTTAGTCTAAGCATATTAAGCGAGTAATTTCCAACGCATATACATACCAAAATATTTCGTTGAAACAAAAAAACACGCGTCATACTCGATCACCTTTCTGTAGCCAACGTTCTATGGTTAATACCAACATTAATAGGACACACAATGAAACAATCCGTTCATTGCTATTCGTACAGCTTCTTCCACGCCGTCTGAATATTGTGGGAACTAGCCCAGTACTTCTCACTTTGTCTCATTTCGGACTTTAGCCATGACATACACATGTTCCCCGACGCCACTTTGGAGACGTGATGGGCGCGCCGAGCCAGACAGGTTTTGCCGCGAGATCAATATGGCGCATTGCGCCGCGAGTTGTCTGTTGCGCTCAATCCAGGCGGCGAGGGCGGTGTGCACGCTAGATGACAGGCGCGCCCCTCGACTGGCTCCACCGCAAGGCACACCACGCGGTCTAGCGCTAATTACCCCGTGGTGTTCGTCGGCGCAGCGAGGAAGACGCACTGATTACGCGATTCCGACAAGAGCGCAATTAATCGCTATCCCTCGCGACTCGGCTGTTGAAACGGCGTTAGCAATCCACATTCCACTCTAATGTAATGTGCGTGATTTAATACATCTTGGTTTCCAAACACGTTCACTATGTGGAAGAATCTACGACAAAGGGACACTGAATAAAATCGTTATTCGATCATTACCAAGATACCTTACTTGATCTATGCCTATACGCTCTCAAGATGCAGCGAGATATGAACAAATTGATATTTGCATGTAAATTCACTTTCTTTCCAAATCTTAAATAAAATTTAAATTTGTTGAATTTCCAGAAAATGATTTATCTTAAAATAAATCGCACATTTCAGTTAATTTCATGACAAATGCTTCTCGTATTCAAAGAATTTTCAAACCCATCAACAAAATGAAACAAGTCCAATGTTATGCGTTATTTGAAACATTATGAAAAGATGTTTCATCAATTGTTGAATTCAAACATACCTCTATGCACAACTTTGCTACAACTGGGACTTTTTGTGAACACGTTCCTATTAGAGAAGCACCTAGAAACAAACGAGATTATTTGCTAACAGAGTTTGCAAATTCCGAGAGCCAGCATGTACGAAACTGTTTCGGCCTTCATTCAGGGCGTCCGTGAAAGAAATAACGGGAGCTGCACAGTTGTAGCCCACCTGCTGGCCCCGCTACCCCGTCGCACTCCTTTCCTTTCGCGTCCCTTCTCACGCGATGCTCCCACAGTACGCGTTTCATTTAAGTGCACTACAAAGGCTTCAGTAATTTTGTTCTCATTTTAGTTCTCTTGGCTTTTTCTCCATCTCTCTCTTGCTTCGAAACACAGCTGGAGGTGTGGCTTTAATGAACCGTGAATTAAATGTGCGAGTTTTAATTAGTTACCTCTTGTTTCTTGTTTTGCTTCGAAGTAAAATGTTCCGGATCGCAAAAGGCACTAGCTCGCAAAGTGTTTGAGCACGGGGCATAAATACGGGAGAAAGGAAAATGCAAGATTGGAAACTTTTATCAAAAGTGAAACGAAACGGAATATACACGCTTATTGGTTCTAGTTTCCGACAATAACGATGCGGGTATATTTATCGACTTCAAAAACAGAATTGGGAGTTGATTCGTATTTATCGACTCGAAAATAATTCATTTCAACGAAATAAAGTTTATTTCTTTAGCTCATTTTAATTCACTTATCGGTTTGGTCTGGAATTTTCCATGAATAGATGCGGCTTTTGAGCACTTGATGCGAAAATATCTGTTCTTTGAAAATTTTAGGCCAAGTTGACGGAAGAATTTAGAAAAAAAAGAAAATTAAATAAGTTATATATGTGCTAAACAATGCCTAAAGAGATTGCACGAATTTATGTCAATCCCTTGGAGCTTTCTCATATAAATTGTGCGTGTACTAGTGTATTTGTTATGCAAGATTCTGGAAGAATATCCAAGCCTATAGCATATTGTGTGATAATAAACTTCAAGATCAGGAAAGAACTTCATGAGATTTTCCTGCAAGATATTGCTATTTCAAATACATATCGACACTATAATTAAAAAAGTAACACATTTCATAAGAAATAAGAATTAAAAGATTTTAAAACTCTTTTCATTTAACATTGACTTTTGATTTATTAAAAATATTTATGTATTCGTTACTTTAACTTATTCGAATACTGTTGCAACCCTCACATCGTTTTTATAAAAGAAAGAAACTTCTATCGTGTTACGGGAAAGCCATTAGAAACAATTTGTCCCACGCGTTAACGGAAAACGTTAAGAAATACACTCAACGAACACTCTCGCGCAGTGAATTTTTTAGTCGGAAGCGAAGTGCAGTTTTACGAATGTATCATTTATACTCATAAATTTTTGTTCACAATAGCTTAAAAGCTCATCATCCAGCAAAATGTTTCGGCCCCACTTGATTTCTCTTTAGGAAGCGCCGTGCCGCACGAGGAGGCCATTAGCGTTTTAATTTCGAGAGGTACGGAAGAAGCGTGGGGCATTGGAAAACGTTAAAAGGGAGGTGTTCCCCAAAGCTTTGTCCCAGGGCCCGGAGACACCATGTGGATGGGAAAAAACCTGAAGAGGGAACGGCGTCGGTTCACGTGGCTCAAGTAAGATGAAGGTATCACTGGGGGAAACAACTTAGATAGTGTTGAGGGCAATTCAATGGTTCGCCAATGTTCTTTTAAGTTATTTGGAGATTAAGTAAAATTTTGATCAATGTAATGCCGTATAAATATTTAATGTCAGTATAAATTCCGAAGCAGAAGATAAAATTATTCTTGAGATAAAATAAACCATTTGGGAAATTCGCAATCTTCTTGGTGTTTTAATTTATTCTTTAGTTCAATTTTCCTTTAATATTCACAACTCTAGAATAATATTACTATTACTATTAAAACAAAATCCAAAGTTTCTCGTTAATATATTTGTATTCTTCCCCCTGATCAGTATTTCAAATACGCTTTTGACCTTGTTTTTCTAACCTTTCATCTCCGACACAACTGTTTCATTGATAGACTTTTTCAGAAAAAAAACACTTTGTTCATCTCATGCCACCATTTTCGTTATGAATCTGTCTGCAAACCAGCAAGTAAAATATTTTTGTAGATATACCTACCCTCGAATGTTTGTATATTTTAATACTCACGCTTCGAATCTCGATTGGGAGTGATACGCACTCAGAATAAATCTACCTCGGAATATCCACATCCTCTTTATACCAATAGAAGCTGCATGTTACGCATTAAGGCAAGCATTAACCAGCAACTCGTGAAATTTGCACTTAGGGCGTGGTACACATTGTCGTAATAATACAGTTACGACAAAATTTATGCGAAGGTTAATAACGACACAGATTGGAACTCGGAATACATTTTGTGGTCAAAACACGCCAAGAGAACAACGTGGCGAAAGAGAGAGACATCATGAACACTAAATTTATAACCAAAATATTGATCAGTAGATGTAATGAATGAATCACTTGAACTCAAGAACCATCTCCCGCTTGTAATTTCAAAGTAAAGATAAAGAGCATCGTTCAATATTAGGTGGATAAATTATTAGCAGCAGGTATCTGAGTATTTTCTTACATTGTGAATACTTTGTACTCGACTGTATACTACGAGTACATCACATTTAAGTGAATCCCTTTGGCGCACTAGCAGATGTAATCGAAATTGGCGGTTAGCGGTGAAACATCACTTCGAATGTGTCGTGTCATCGGAAGAGCACCAACTGAAGAAGCAGCAGACCTTAAACGACGCTGCACTGAGTTTTGTACGAAGAAGGGGGAGGCTAGCCTGTACAAACTTCTTAACCAGAGGGAGATGGTATATTCTTCAACGAGCACAGAATAAGAGCTAGTATTCACGACTTGATGTTTACTACACGAGCGACGTAGGAGCAAGTCTCAGAATATCTACGAATAAATAATAGTCATTCATTGCGAGTCGAAGACTATACTTTCTTTACGACTTTCACATTAATGTCATAAAAACACGAAATGAGCGCCTTAACCTTACAGAACGGACACATAACACTAAATGTTCTCTGACCCTAACAATATTGTAATCCTCGCATACTGTTTCGTGGTTCACTTGTTGTATGTCGCGGCAGATAGTGCAGAGCTGTTGGCCTCTGTAGGCCGTGTGTAATGAATTATGAACCCTCTGCCGTGTGTAATGAATTATGACAAATTTGATTGGTCGACAGCCGCATGAGATTAATATTCTTGCACGGCTTATGGAATCGTCATCATTACTGCATCCGATAACGCGCCGAAAAATATACATTCTCGAGTTGTATTACAGAAAATATCTTACCCTACAAGTAAAATGTGAAAAGTGTAAATTGGCACTGTAAAGAGGACAAGATACGAAAATAAAGACCCAAATATCGCATTTCTCGTCATCCAGTGCTCTGTAAGCTCTTGAATCGGTAAGGTGCTTACGTCATCGGGATAGGCTGACCATTCGCATCAGAAATTATCCCCATTCGAGGCTGATGGTATCCATACAAAACTTCATGTGCCGTAATTGTTCACAACTCTCCTTCTAATTGCCAAGAATAGTTCAAAATGTGACTGCATGGATTTCGATTACACATCCTCATCTGGTTAAGTCTCAGAAACATTTGAGTGGCCGACCGGCTTACGTGGTTCAGGGCATCTATTGATGTCACTGATGAGCCTCTGACTCGGGGTTCGTGTCCGGGCGGTGGCAAGGTTTTCGACCCTAGCTGGATTGCTAGGTCGGATTCAGCCGCTGCCTAGCGTTGTCCAGTGACCTTCCTCGGAGAATAAACGTTTGTTTTTTTGCATCGAGAAAGGTCACAACGTGACGACCGAAATGTTGGCATCTCTGTCTAGGGCGCGGCGTCTCCTGGCCAGCCAGTTAGATACTGATTCCAGTCTCTTGATTTGATTGATTAGTGATTCAGGACGCGTCAACGTCTTAGGCCATTAAACCCGTAAGCGTAGTGTATGTTTTGCTCAGGAGGTGGCGGTGCTATTTTCCTGTTGGTAACGAGATTTGGTGCCGACCTACGTCAACTTGCGAGGATTTTCTCACATCAGGTGTTTCGCACGAGCGGTACACTGCCCCAGCCGGGACAACGCTCTTAGCTCCCGACCGGTCTCCCGGATTGCGTGGAAGTGTAGTGCCTGTATGAGTAAGCGTGTGTACGAGTAATCGCGTGCGAGTAAGAGTGTAAGGGGTGAGGATAGAACAAGGAAGAGGAAGGAAAGATCGCGCGCGAACCGTGTCCCGTTTGTCCGGTACTGCTCCCGCATTCGCTCGTGCTTGGAGATCCGCGCGCGACGCGACAGCTTCTACGGCGGCGACGGCCCAGCGACGTCGCCGGCGCCTGCGAGACAGCCGCGCTACACGGGCCGCGTCCCGGGCGCAGTGATTGATGGAGACGCGAGCGGAGCGCGCCGCTGCCCTCCGCCGCCGCCGCGCTGACGTTGATGGATGCGATTGGCCGGCGCCGCACCGCACCGCGCCGCGCCACGTCGCCTCGCTCCGCTCCGCGCCCCGCGCCGCGCTCAAGTGCTGCTGCTGCTCCAATTATATTCCTTCATCTCCCTGGAACTTCCTAATTCGCCCCGCAACAAGGAGCGCCCCTCCCCCCCGCATCCCCCCTCTCGTGCAAGTCCCGCGAAACTCCTGGGAGAGAGTTTCGATTAACTTTTAGAAAAGCGGCACTTAGCGTCTAATCAATACGAGGGCCCGGGGATATTATACCGTTGAGTGCATGCATTTTTCAGCAGGCTGGCCGTGCGGTTGACCGGGACTTCTCCGACCGCAAGCGATTTCGACGAATAGTGCCGTCGCCATGGCAATCGGCCTCGGCGTAAGCTTTCCGCTTCCGGTCGATGTTTCACTCTCGATAGTCGTTTCACTTACGTCTGTTGCATTTTACGCAACTCTTGTGTTGTTTCTTCTCCACAAATTCGACGGTAATTACGTGATTTCTTGTTAAAAATAGTTGATGATAATATTTTCCAAGAATGCGCCCAATTAGAAGACTCTTTGATGTACTAAGGAAAAAGTTATTGTTGAGGCTGCCTTTTGCTCCTCTTTGGTCCCTTTGTGTATCATGCCAAACTTTCTCTTTCACTGTTGTAAAGCTTCATGCTTCATGTTGTACATCACGTTTCCGAAATGTTTAAAATAGACAAGTTTGCAACCCATCCTCAGATTTTTTTAGCTTTTTTGAAATAGACTCAAGTGGCCGCCTTCTATATTGCTTGAAACACACATCACACCATTCCAAACATACTTCTTGACCGTAATCACAAATTATTATATATATTCCAGTAGAAGGCATAATTATTCAATAAAAATTAAATTGATTGAAGTGTTGAGGATTGAATATTATTCTGCGTATGAAGAAGCAAGGTGTAGAAGCATTACGCAGTGCTAAAAGCACTGCACCAAGATTATATAAAAAATGAAATGAAAATATAAAAGAAGTATCAATTCTCGAAAAGTTGTATGTTTTTTACTGACTAATACATTCTGTAAGAGAATACAAGCGAAGAGCTGCACTGGTTTGTAAAGAATGTATCTAAAAGAGGCCTGTAGATAATGCATTACACCGTCTTTTCAGGCATAAATCTGAGACGAAAACACGACGCCGGTTAATGGAAATGCAAAACAGGTTCTATTAATAGAAGCCCTGTTTCACGTACCACACAGTAGCAACAAAGCGGCACTGTATGAGAAAATTCGTCCTCACAAAATAGGCTGTTCTTTAGAGCGATAAAGAAAGTTCTTTTCAAATCATTCAAGAAAATGAATGCAGTATCATTTGTTACCTTACAGTAGCATAACTAGCAAATGCTTGAAATAATTTTACATTTCACAACAAAATTGAGAACTAAATTTAAAAAGCATCGAGATAAATGATGTTATTACAATGTGACGACACAAAATTAGATACATCAACACCACCTGGCATCAGCACCAGCACCAGACGTCACCAACAGCACATACTTTGTAGCACTATTGGAGACGATTACGTAATATTATAAAATTGTACTTTCCGCGCTCACTTCCATCTCACTGGGGCCTTCTTATTCTATCCCTCTTCCATAGATGTCACACTCTAGAAATAAAATTCCCAGAATGACTTCTCGAACTGACGTATTGGGGCTTGCACGGCAACGCAATATTCATAAATAACTAACTATTCCTAATGAACCAAGTAATTATAATAAATACATCACAGTAATTTTTTTCAATTATTCTTTCATATAATATTTAAATCGTATATGTAATTCGGCTACTTTCAATTAAAATTTGCGGATTGGTTGAATAAAAGTACATCAATGCACTAAGCGCACAAATTGTAGAATAGAGAATAAAATCGAATTAATATTGGAATTTTATTTGTAAGTTATAATTAAAATAACCTTAATTATTATACCATTTTCATCCATCACTGTTCTTTGAGAATTGTTCTCGTTGCACATAGTCTGTGTGACACATGTATTTTCATTAATTTCGAGCACAAATGAAGCAAAAACCAATATTTGTTTCCAAAACATTCAGCACCATTTTAAATCGGCTCAATCTTTAGAAGAGATTTACTTTAAGACAAAAAATCTATATTTTTAAGTTTGTATTTTTTAATGTTAAGATTTTGCAATTTTCGAAAATAAGGAGAGTTTAACAAAAATGATATTATACGCGCACGTTTTCTTGAGCCACGGTATACCTACCTCTACTTCTTTACTAATATTACTTGAATTCAGAATAAATAATAGACACAAGTTTCGTTGACAAACTCTGATAACCAAAAGTGTTTGCTCCCATTTAATAGAAAATTGTTTGCATCAAAAAACGAGCAACAGATTTTATTTAATAACCCTGTCAATAAAATAATGAAACCCCCCACTCCCCTCGCATCTAACGAAACGAGGGCTCAAGAAACGTGTGGGGATAATACCTGCACTATTATTTTAAGCGATTGTTCTATTCGTTAACAAAAATTGGAAGTGGGTTTTAAGAAAATATTTTTTGAGAACTTCCGTAAATTTCAAGCGCCTTGAAAACTACCTGTCTTTACGTTCATGAACATTAGTGTATGATAGTCAATTTTTCTTTCTGAAAAATAGAGCTGTTAAAGATCTGATTTTTAGAATATATTTTGTTTCTTGCAAAGATCACTATTTCAATTTTGTAATTTTTAAATGTTATAATTCTGCAATTTTCGAAATTACAGAGCTCGCCGGAAATGAGAATTGTACCAATTTTTAAACGTCTTTTTTGATATATACGAGGAGAAAACGTAAAAAAATACCGTCTTCGAGAAAAAAGTCTATAAATTAGAAAGTGGCTATATTTTACGCAGAATTACGCGAAACTACTCGAATTTTCTAAAAATACATGTTCTTATTTGAAAATTTGTCTTTAAAGAACAGATTTCATTGAGAAAACATCTCTATCTTCACAGCGTTAAATCTAGATGGTACTAACAGTCTCCGCATCTTGCATCCTCCTAGGAAACGCTGGAGGTAAACCTTCTTCACAGTCTCCGCGGCATATGTAATTTCTTTTTTGCGTTCCGCTCCGGGTAAACCGTCGAGGAGTGGGGCGGAGCGAGGTGGAACTAGCGCGGCAGCGGGGACCGGAAGCTGCGGAGCGCGGGGCCGGGCGGAGGGTCGCCGCGGCGCCGGAAGTGCGTCATATAAATCGGGGGAGGGCAGGTGATTAAACCCGCTGCCGCACCGAAATCCCTTCTACCCCGGTGCCAAGCGGGAGGTGGTTGCATCCATTATTCATGTTTCAATTACAGAAACGCACCGACGATCGCCTGCCTTCCGGTGCGCCTGTGCATGAAAGATGCTGCGCTCTGCCGGCGCCGAGCGGAAATACGCTTTACCTCCCGCGGCGCGGAGGGCGCTTCTGTTGTCAAACAATGCGACGCGCGTGTTTGCTCTCTAATCCAGTGCAGCTGCGGACAAAGTTTGGCATTGAAAACAGAGTAAACGGACTTAATTGTTACGTGTGAAGTTTTGAGATGGAATCCACGTAGATTTAATTGCTAGGTGTTTTCATGAAGGGTTGTACTACGGTTTAAATAGAAAGACTTTTCTCAGATCTTCAGCTACAACGCGGTTATCCTGTCAAAAACTTCAGTGCTTAAAATCTAAGATCCTAATTAGATAATCGCGTCCAGCAGAACATCTGACAGAAGTCACTATTTAAATCTAAGTATATAATTTTCTATATAATTAACCGTCATTTAAAAAAACGCAAGATGCAATGAATTATCTCATATGACACCAGCAGTTCAATCCATTGAAGGCAGAGAGTAATCGTAATGTAAAAATTGATTGTTCCCGTATGATGTATTTGCATCTATTTAAAGTTTGGTGCCTAACCTGTAATGCATAATTATAAGCCCTCCTGAGAACAAATTCAGTTTAATCTGCATTCTTAAGTCACGCGTGCTAGATATATAACGCTGAAGACAGAGGAAGAAATCTGAGAAACCTCATTAAGCATTTAAAAACAACAGTATTTCTCAGCGCCGCCATTTTCGCTTTGTAAAAACATTGTCTAGATTCAATGGACACCAATATTCTCATTCCTCAATACTATATGAATCAATATTTTGGAAGAGGAATCAAGTACATAAAAAACACTCAATATGGTAAATATTGTGGATTTCCGTAATAAAAATTATGCAAACCTGTTTCTTTAGAAACTTGAACTTATTTTTGGAATGAAATATAAAAATACATATCTATTAGCGCATAAACAGGTGAGAATATAAATAATTACAAGCAGTCTATAAACAACTTTTAGAACGAAACTGTAGAAACAAACTCTACATTCGGAGATATTCCACTCACTAGATGCACTACATTTGATTGAGGTTTACAATCAATACTACTTTCTTTGATCGGACTAGTCAGAGCAAATGTGTAAAAGCTAATAGATTTGTTGAGTGAATTGTGACCAGTCTTCAATCCTCGTCTTTACTTACTGATGTTTTTTAAATAATAACAGGCGACTATTACAATGAAATCTCGGCCCCTTAGTACTGCTTCAAAAACTCCACACTTGCTCTGTTAAAATTTTGTCATTTAAATAACCGGTGCATCACTTGTGAATCATGTAAATGCCAGATAAAAATAAATTACAAACAAATACCTGTGTAACATTGCTTACCAAGTCCGTGTGTCGGGATTGTTGGTTGATTCCTTCTTTCAAGGCACAATTTTATAAAATAAATATCACAAGAACGTAATACTAAAATATATCAAATGATGCAAATTTCTATTTCGGCATAGACTCACCCAGACTTTAAAATTGAAGGTAGGAAATTATTATTAGATATTTGGTACGAGTCATAATGTTTCTTATCCGTTCAAAGACGTTAATCAGAAGTTATTTCACCAAGAACTTTGTTTTAAGAGATTTGTAAGCAACAATAATTATAGAAGTAAATCCGTTTGGCTATATATAAACTGTCAAAACTACTCCTTTTTCATGCAATAAAATCATCAGATGTTGAAACACAAACTTCAAACGCCATATGAAACCACTTCTTTTCAAGATTGAATAGTTTTAATGAATGGGCAAAGCTTTCATCTCGCCAACCTCTTCTCCTAAATTTGTCATGTTAAGTTACAGGGCGCCACGTTGTCAGAACAGCCGCGACATCGAAAGCCACGAAAATCACGCGCAGCGGTTATGTTAAATCCCTGTTATTAGGAGTCGAATTTTGTAACCTAACGAACGGGAAATTTTCATAGCGCAGGGATCTCCAACTGGCAGCCTGCGGGCCGCTTGCGACCCGGAATGCCATTATTGTGGCCCACGAAAGGTAGGTAGTCAAAAGTGAAAGCCCGTTTCATACGTGATGGGCGAGAACATTGAGCGCCTAGCGAACGCGCCCTGTTGGGAACAACACCCCTAATGTTAAAATTGGAAGGTTAGATTTTATGATCATTTTAGGTGAATATAAAAATTAAAAATCATCCCAATGTATTTCACTGCCTTATGCATGGTAGATACCTGTTATCATGCAATGGTTCCATCCCCCCCTCAAAAGTTTCAAAGCAGCAAAACAAAGTGCCAAGATCAACATTACGGAGAGGTCAAGTGTGGGTCTGTATTGAAAATATGGCCCACAAAGGTTTTAGGTGTGACCCGTAATGCCTTGGAAGTTGGACATCCCTGTCATAGCGGGTGCGAGACGCACAGACAACACGTGATTAAAAAAGCGCGCAATCCAGCGTGGAACAGCACTATCAACCTCCATCCTCCCACTCGCTGCTCATTTTCACGCCCTGCCGCTCGCTTTCTCATCTGTTCGGTCACTCATATGCCTCATCTTATTACTCATATGTCCGCTCACCTGATCACTCGCCCACTCAACTTGTTCATCAGCATGTTTGTCCGCGCACTAGCTCATCTGCTTGTTTGGCCTCTCGCTCTGCTCATTCGTTCGCTCGCTCACCTCTTGGCTTGCTCATACGCTTGTTCGCTCTGTCACCTTCTCTTTGCACATCTGCTGGTTCGTTCACTAGCTTACGCATTTGCTCGATCGTCCATTTGTTCCCTTTCTAATCTGATCAATCGTCCGCTCAGTAGCTCACCTGATTGATCGCCCGGTCGCTCCCTCACTAAATTATCTGCTTGTTCAATCGCTCACCAGCTCATCTGCTTGTTCACCCTCACTGCTTACTCATCTCGTTCGTCTGCGCTCTCGCTAGCTCATCTGCTTGTTCCTGGCCTCGCTTGTCAGCTCACAAGTCAACTGCTCGAGCACCCGCTCACTTTCTCATCTGCTTGTTCGCCCACCTGATTACTCATTTGCTCGCTCACCTCTCGCTTTCTTTTCCTACTCGCTCATCTGCTTATTCGTTCGCTCACTATTCATATGCTTACACGTCCACCCGCTTGCTCAACCGCCCACTAGCTCATCTGCTTGTTCTCCCACTCCATTACTCATCCGCTCTTTTACCCTTCGCTTGTTTATCTGCTCAATTGTTTGCTCGCACTCTCCCTCGCTCGACCACTTACCAGCTCATCTGCTTGTTCACTCACTCGCTTTCTCACCTGCTGGCTCCTACGATCATCAGCTCTTCCGCTTGTTCGCTCACTCATCTGCTCACGAGTTCATCTGCTTGTTCGCCCGCACGCTCGTTCCTCAGCTCGCTCACCCATTCGCTTGTTTATCTGTCCGCTCCTCCTCCTCCACCCTGTCTACCTCCGCCGTGTCATTACGATAAAAGGGGCGTGGCGCATATTCGTGAGCGCGGTTTTAAACCGCGATCGCCGCCGGTGGCTCTCTCATTAGAGGCCGCGTCGCGGGCGCTTGAAAGGTTCGCCGGGCGGCGGAGACAAAGCGCGGCGCCGTTTGGCGCGTAATCGCCTTCGCCGCCGGTAGAGAGCGGCCTTCTGCGCCGAGTGGAGGAGGCCGGGAGTCCCTCAAGGCCCTCTGGAGCGCCGGCCGAGGGCTGCTGGAGCGACGCGATCTGATGCGCGGAGTGCAGGCTCGGCCGGGCTGACTCCCTCTTTTCAATCACGAAGTTTCGAAATATTATTTTCAAGTTGTATATCCTTATTGCAAAAGGTTTGAATTTAATTGGTACTGAGGTTTAGAACAAGAGTTGTGAAAACGTTTGAAAAAGAAGAAACTGAAGTTTTACTTTTAAGTCCTGAGTTTCAGGTGTCAGGCATATGTTTGTGCAGAGCGATGGGAAGTGGTATGTTAATTGTGTCGTGTCTAAGATAATTAAGTTTAGCTCTACATGGATACGACAAGTTTCTATTCTCACGATGGAAATGGGGTAAATTTTAATGTTTTGTTCATTTACCATAAAACACCAGAAGATTTTTTAAGAACAAAGCCTTTTGAGATGTTTAAAACAGGAACACACTTATTTTCACACTTCTGAGAGGAGAATATGTGACATTTTCCAATGAATGGCAAAACTCCTGTTACTCTTTCTCCAAGAATATGTTATACCTATTTTATATTGGTTCCTAAAGAACGGCATACTTTAAGTCTCTTAGTAATCAAAATTCTTAATACATAAACATGAATCAGAACCATTATTTTGGTTCGTTTTTATCTTTTTACTTCTAGCACCCAGAAGTGAAAAAAACAACAGTCGAGTTATGTAAAATGGGTGCTTCTTTATTTCTGTGTTAATTTTCTTTTGTGAACAAATATATTCATTTCTTTTGTAAATAATACACAACTCACGTGATTTTGGAGTGTTTTAATGCATCTATATTGCAAATTATTGCCTAGAAAGCATATTTTCAGGCTCAGCCATTCAGAATATCCAAGTAGTTTATTAGACAAAATATGCATAAAATGGTCTTAAGAGCTTATTTTCGAAGTTTTGTTGTTTCCTCCCCAGACATCCTGTATAACGAAATAAAACGTCATATTCATGCGAGATTGCTGTTGGCCCTGGTGGTTCTCTTTCGTTTTTCAATAGACAATTACATCAAATAAATGTATTCGGAATGGATTTACCGTCTACCGAGGTGTTGAACGCCAAATCCCACTGTTAGTGGTAACATTCTTTGGGACTCCGAAGAATGTTACCACTAACAGTCCCTTTTCATTGCAGCATATCCTTCCCCATACCACACACATTATTCGAACGCCCTCGCAACTGTGTTGTGACAAGCGGAGGAGAAAATACGAGGGGGCCGGGTCGAAGGGTGGACGAGGACGAGGGTGAGGGCGAAGGGTATACGGGGGCAAAGGCGCGGCGAGGGAGGACGAGGCGGGGGCGAGTGATTGAAACAGGTGCGGTTGTTTATAACCACAAAATATGCCTAAAGAAATGCAATCGAAAACAGGCAATAGGGTGCTTAACAACGAAACTTTCATTTTGAATTTTTCAATATTTTTCTATTGCCTATACAAGTAAATCGTAAATGCCGGGGGGTATTCCAGGAATGTCACATCAACCCCTGCCTCTTGGTAGCGTTTTCTTCCTCGTCCCTCACATTATTGGAGCTCCCTGAGAGCCAGCACCCCGGTCCGCATTGTGTGTGGAGAGAAGCGTGGCAGAAAACGCGGGGGTGGGAGGCGTGGCTAGGGCGATCCGGGTAGGGGGGGTGCGAATTCCGAGGCGGAGCGTGGCTGAGAGCCCGTGCGGAAGGGGGGAGGGGACGTGGGAGGGCGAGGGAGGCGCCTGCGGGCCCTATCAGTCTCAGGGCTTAATGGACCACGAGGTGCGGTCAATTCGGAGCCGGCGGGGTTGCATCAAGTGCATACCTGCGCGATGTCCTACGACCGCTCCCCCCTCCTCCACAGCTTGCTTGCACGCTCTCGGTGCAGCTCGGCCAAATCGGGGGGGGGGGGGGGGGGGGAAGCAAACGGCCAAGGCAGGCGAGATGCGCGCACGACTTCAACCCTCGGCAGACATGCAAGGGCGGATCCACCCCATTTGCTTTGGGAGGAAGGGGAGCAACGTCGATTTTTGTTAAATAATAAACATATTTATTATATTGTATATTATTTTGTTGGTATATACTACACTATACAATTTTTTAAACAAAAATAAGTACATAATTCTAACAAATATTTAAATCAATTTGACCCCCCCCCCTGAAACCGCCACTGCCAACAGGGTATCGTAATGTCGTTGTGCGTATACGCGATATAGTCAATCCGTACAGCATACTTCAGTAATTGTTCATTAATAATCATTGTTCCTTCTAAGAAAATGCACGTGGCACGTGGTTTCGGAAACCGTATCCACTACATTTGCTATTAGCCCTTTTAATAACGAGATATATTACACTACTTTTGTTCTTAAGTCAAGGTCGCTTGCCCTATAAATCCAAATAGGGTTCGTCTCGAGCCGTACTCTATACACAAAGCAGCTCGTCGCGATAAATTTCAAGTTCTAAGGCAAGGGCAAAACATCTGTACCACGAGAAGATTTTGAACCCGCAATTCTTTGCCAAGGGGTTGTGTCAGGGAGACGTTCTTCGCACCCCAACCTTACTGATCTGCTTATACAAGAAACTTCAACGTATTAACAATTATTCTTTAAGAACGTTTCAGCTGTTCATACCAGCAAGTTTATACTGAGACACCAGATTAAAGGAGTGAATAGAATTTTGAGATATCTACTCTTCTCGGTACATTTTTTCTTTCAGATTTCTGCTAGAATAAACACCTAATTTATGGCATGATACACTAAAATTTAATATTTTACGACTTTTATGAGGTTACTTTGAGATAGAATACGTTTCTGTATTTTTTTTAAATCTCTGCTTCTTCTAAAACATTTTTGGCACCAACATATTATTACGGCAATTCTTAAAGTTCTGTCTCCTGTGGTATACACATCGGTTTAATACTGCTCTGCGTAAATTCTTTAATGAACAACTGTCCAGTAATTCATCTTTCATTAACTTTCTCACTAACTTTCGTAACACGCTTACAAGAACTCAACGTGATTTTAAATTTCCAGCTCTCATTAACTTAAGTAACCCTAAACAAACCCAAAGGGAAAGAAACGCCGCGGCAACTCCGCGGGCCACCTTACGCACCGTCGCGTTACACAGGTACTCGAGAGCCGGATCAGCCGCGCTTTGTCTCCGGCGCGTGCCGGCCCGAAATGAGGAGCTTACGGGCAGCGGCGGAGGCGGGGGCGGGGGGTGGGGGGTGGGGGTGGGGTCGCCGCGACGACCCGCGTGGGTGAGCCCTCCGCGCTTCGATTCTTCCGAAGTGGCGCTTCGCAAAATCCAATTAACTCCCCGCGACCGCCGCGCCGAGAACGCCCAGCGGCCGGCCGGGGTGGGCGGGGGCGTGGGCGGGGGCGGATCCGCGCGCACAAAGGGAGTCGCCTTTCGGGGGCGGCGCGCGTCCTCACGGCCAACGAGCGCGTTTCACGCCCGCCCGCCCTCGCGCTCGCCCCCGCACGCGCCGCCCGCGCTCCGCGACCGATTCTTTTAGGGGCGGACGAAAAAGTACTGAAAGAAGACGAGGAGTAGCACGACGGAAGAGGAGAGAAGAGGATTAAAACCGAGACAGGATGAGAATGGGTAATAGATGGAACAGGAGGGGAATTCGAAGGAGGTGGAAGAGGGAAATGAGAATAAAAAAGGGGGAAGAGGAGGAGGAAGAAGAAGAGAGGGATAAGGAGAGGGAGAATGAAGTCAAAGAGCAAGAGGGGAATGAAAAAAAAGTAGTTGCGAAGTATAAAGAGGAGAAAGTCCAGTCAACAGGAGGGAAAGAAGAGCTGGAATCAAAGGGGAGGAAGAGGAAGTCGAAGGGACAAAAAGAGAAGGAAAAAGAAAGCAAAGAAGAGGAGAAAGAGGATGAAAAGTATACGACTGGAAGTCGAGGGAAAGATGAGGATGAGAAATTGAAGAAAAGTATAAGGAGGAGGGGTTGGATGAGGAGGAGAGAAAGTGGAGGAAATCGAAGAACAAGAGAATGAATTAGAAAAGAAAGAAGAGGCAGAGGAAGTAGGCCGTGCAAAGGGAATGGGGTAGAGGGGGAAATCGGAAAGTGGAAAAGGAGGAAGGTGATGGAATAAGAGATGGAAAAGGATAAAAAAACATGAAGTGGAAATAATTATGACAAAAAAGGAAGAGAAAGGAAATATGGTAATGATGATAAGGAAGAGAGGTGTGTAGGATGAGGAGGAGAGGGTTACTCAAGAAACAACAGAATTCCACAAAACGTTGTGCCAAGTGATGTTTCAGAAGTAATATGGACAAATCATGGCAAATTATTTAGTTTCTGTATTTTTGTAAGGGCAAGCAGCCCTTACGCTGCGGACATAGACCCAGGGTCCTCTGGGAAACCTAAAGCGGGGTGCCCTTCTTCAATTTACACAAAAAACTTTACTTTATTTACTATATTCTGACTAGAAAGTAGAGATCCAGACGCAGAAATGAAACAGTGCTCTTAAACCCTTGCAACGCCGCGCCCCCTTTGATATTCTAGGCTAAGGCAGCTGGAAAGTTTGTCAAGACGTTTGCTGCAACGGATGAGGTGGTGTACTGAGCGATTGAGACGCAGAACCGTAGTAGAAGTTGTGCGCAAGTCTGACTAATAAGGATTATCAGTGAGATCCTAGAGTAAAAACCCAACACATAAATACAATAATAGAATATTGCTTGTAATATTTTGTTTTCTTATCGTTAATTAATAATGTAGCAACTGCTCTTCAACTCTTAGGAAGAGAACAATTTCGGGTGTCTCGGGGAGAAATGGTGACGCCTTCGAACCGCTGGGTGCTGGGTTTAACCCTTGATCAACCTCTGTGGAATTCTTGGTAAACAAAACGAGCTCTCGATATGCTCTCTCGGAATACTTCCGTCTTCCTTTCGTTGTTTCCGTCCACTGTTTCTTCATCTCTATTAACCTGCTCGTATTGTCTTTGCTATGTTCTTATTAGCTCAACACTGATAAGATATAGTCGAAACGGTGTTAAATACCAATAAATATGTAATCCACATCTTTGATCAATTCTTTCTCCACATTTCCCGAGATCGCCCCATCGTATCGTACTACTACAAACATTCTACTACTAGCCACCTACTTTCGACCCCTGCTTGTGGTCAGGCAATCGCTCAAATGAAGTATTAGGGCAAGGCCCTTAGAAATAAACAGTATAAACACATCAAATTTCCCAAATATTCTCAGTAGTTATTGACTGAGTCAATGGGTCGATGGGGAAGAATCGGCATTCTTTTGCATTTCCGTTTCCGTTTTATAGTTTGATTTTCGCAAGTTTTCCTCTTCGATTGCATGCCATTACGAATATTTTATTATAGATGCACGGAGATAATATTGCTTAACTGGCCAATAGTAAATACATGGTCTAAATGTTATATATTCTCACGTAAGTGCGATTGTTCTTTCGTCTACTAACTAAAACGTTTAATTCCTAGGATTCGTGATATTACTATTAATAGCCGATAGACCGATCCCAATAAAACCTTAAACCTATAATTTCCTACAGTGGTATTCTCAGATTCCTTTAATTAATCAGCCCCAGTTCGTAACAGTCATTTTTATCGTTACACTTTCACGTCACTAAAATTCAGTCATTGAGTCACATGTTAATACGAACAGCAAGAAACTATTGCATTTGACAGCGAACAACATTCCGCAGTCTGATAAAAACGTTAAACGTTTACAAATTCCCAGGATGTAACCTACGGAATCGAGCCAAGGCAGTTTACACGCCAGATCCCCAGTTTACTAATCGCTGGAGAAGGCAGACGAAGCAGCGGTTCATCCCCTCGATAAACGGTGGATGGGAGGTCGGCGGGACCCCTCCTAAGCGGATGAGCTGCAGATAAGCTGTCGCCCTTGTCGACCCGGCGAAACAGAGAGGAGAAGGAGCATTCACGTGGAAGGGTCCCAAGACCCAGGCAACATGGATATCGACACACCTACTAACGGCATATTATTATTTTTTTGTTTTGTTTTCGATTACGCTACATCCGTGTACGAGCTTCAACTTGACAGCTCCGTTACAGCATTGACCTGACTTCCGCGCTTTGAAAGTTTACAGGAAGGACCAAGCGGGAATAGATTTCTTCATCGCTTGGTCTTACGAATGGAGAAAAAACGATTGCGCGAGGTATTCGGCCCGTTAATTAGTCTGCCGTAGCATTTCCCTATAAGTCATCGGAGGAAAGTAGAGGAAAGGATAGCAAACGGCCGCTAAAATGGCCGTAACCTAATTCGAAAGCTGTCTCCAATAAAGTCCAGATGGGCCCTGTGCAGAACTTGAAATAACAGACAACGGGTTCGTTGGCTTCCGCGGAAGGACTCATTCGATACTTGGCTCTCCGGGATGAGCCGGGTTACAGTCGATCGATCTGACGTTTCGGCCATCATGTTGTGGCCTTCTTCAGAGCTACACTGCTAATTTAGAGAAGATAAGAGCAGACGGAGATGCAGATCAGCCCTATACCGATGATGTAATAAAGCTCTGAAAAGGGCCACAACATAATGGCCGCAATAGCAGCTCGACCGACTGTAACCCGGCTCATCCGGGACAGCCAAATACCAACAGATAACGGATCTCACACGATCCGTCCTTCGATATCCTCTCTAGACCTCTGAGTTAGATGCTGGATTGATCTTCGTATTGTAATGAACAATCCTTTACGGTTTAGAAAGTTTCCGGCAGTAGTGCGAAGGTAAGCCAGTTTCGATCTGCTCTGTACTTGCGTTAGGGAGATAGATAGATATATAGATGTATAGATAGATAGAGAGAGAGAGAGAAAGAGAGAGAGAGAGAGAGTGAAGGAAAGAGGAGGGACGGGGAAGGTGGAAGAAACAGGAGAAATATGTTTTAATTGTGCATTTTTACTTTCCTCAAATTCTAAAAGGTATTTACACTTTATCCCATAACATATTTCAAGAAGATTTGATATTCATTTTCTAGAAAAAGTCGAAGGAGAGAGTGAATGAGAAAGGTGTGGTAAGAGACTGAGGATTGAGAGAAATAGGAAAGAGAAAGGGGGGAGGGAAAAGGAGAGGGAAGGAAGGAGAAAAAATAAGTACGCACTCCGAAGAGTAACCGACAACACGAAATGATCAGGATAAGCGGATAAACGGAGACAGCTCCCCTCCAGAGCGTCTTCAAGCATCGCTGGGAGCCGACACAGAAGAGAGAAGACCTTTCTTCCGATGCGGATCTCCCACGAAATCCCTCCCGCACGGCGAAGTCTCAGGAGCACTCCCCTACTAACCAGTGGCAAATCCAGACGACCGCATGTGAAGGGGACAGGGAGCATTTACAGGGCGAAAGAGGGAGACTACCTCGCAGAGGGCTGAGAAAACGCTAAGAAAACACAGACTCGTACGAGACGCTTTTAGGTCTACCCTCGCCCACAAGGCAGTTAGCAAAGCGTTGAAAACGATCATTTGGTTCGTTGAACGTTACAAAATTCCTGTTCCAGTGATATCCAAAAGCTTTTTTGAAAGTTCTACAAAATAACAGTGGAAAGCAGTGAAACAAATAAAGAATTATTCCTGTATTGTGAAAATACTCGCGTCTAACTTACTCTATTTTTAAGATCAAGTTCAAAAACAACATTGTCAAAGCATTTAGTTGACATAAATTAAAAAACAAACAATTAGTTGATGCGAGTAGCCATCGCACATTTTTATAACTCTCGTAAATATACACAAACTATAACAAAAGGTTTCAAAGACCAAATATCTGTAATATTGTGTTTTTATTGTAGGTTTTAACATTGCATTTTTGTGTAGTGCCATAATTTGAAGTAAAAGTCGGTTTAATAATCTCAATATTACGAAAACGAAAATTACATATCTCCATCAAAACGCCTGAAAAGTAACTGTAAATACAAAAAATTGAACTACGAATAAAAACCATTCTGTTCAGTTATACATCTAAATGTGAGTAAAGTTACGTTTTTTGTTCTTCAAAGAGTAGAAGTTGTGAAAGAGGGCTGGAAAGAAACGAAAAATGAATGAATACAAGAATTCAATAAGCTTTGATCAATACCAGTTGCTCTGAAGATAATGTTCTAGAGAACTTGTTAGAACATACTGTCCAATGTCCACACTTAAATCATTTACGAAGACGGCCCTTTCTCATTTACAGCACCGAAGTACTGTTTCAGTCACTAATAACCTGAACTTTTATTAGTGGGGCGACCGGACACCCAAAAGTCGATACAGAGAACGACCACTGCAGTCGTTTGGAAATCCCATTTAAACCGCAGCTCCGTCCACTCTGTCTCAAACTCATTTCAAGTCACAGCTCCCTGGAGAGAGATGAAATAATCTTACTCCCCAAAAGCTATTGGCCTAAAAACAATAGGACTCATTAGGATTCCAGGCCGTTAAAAAGTAGCCTCCGTCCGCTCGAAAGGGACGAAACGGACGGCGAAGCGGAGTGAAGAGGGGGAAAACGAGCGCCACCACACGTCTGCGATGGGCGAGCTGATAAGGCGAAACAATACGCCGTCGCGATACAGTGGTGAGATAATGGCCACAAATGACACCGCAGGGGAGTTATTGGAGACCTGTCGCCGCATCGAGCCAGGAAATGGTCAGAGCGAGAAAAAAAGGAAGTTACGATAAAAGAGCGAGAAAAATGAGAGAGAGAATGCCGTTAATTGTGAGGGATGGAAAAGGATTCCTAACCGGGAAAGTTATATGGCGTCAAAATGATGGGCAACGAGTATTTTGTAATATGATGGCATGTCTCTTCATGTTTTGCTGCTTTCAAATTTGTATTTACGAAAATTAATATAATTTAATGAGTTTTCATATTTCATGTCAGAAGCACATGCGATTTCGTTTACTTAATCACACACAAGTAGACACACGTACACACTGCTTACTTTATTACTATATACATTTGTAAACATTTAATACATCCGTTGCTTAAATTTTCAATTCTTTCGAGTTCATAGAAATTGGCACAAAGTACAATATTCTAAAATTCATCGAATAGTTTAACGAAATTAATGATTGAATATTTATGTTTCCAATAAAATAATAAATTGAGTTAAAATATAAATTGTTAACAATGGAATGTGTACATGTTTTATTTCTCAAAACTAATGATACATGCAGCATAATGTGATGATAATGATTTACGCACCCTTTCAGCACTCATTCGTAGAAACTACATCTTGCCTTCACAGTTAATTGATTGGAATGTGTTACGTTGGTGTACTCATACGGCAGGGCCACGAAAAATAACGGAGTGCTGCAATTTAAACAAAATACCGAAGGTTCAAACAAGATTAATCAACATAGTCACCGCTTTGATTGATAAGTGATTCCGGCCCATCAACTGTTGTCGTCAGTACCGTGAATGTGCTTATGAAACATTGTTATAAACGTTCAGTAAGTTGTCGATATATGACAAGCCAAATATTCAAAAATATTAAGAGTCTTGTGCGTTATCTCAACCAAAATTAAATCACAAAGAACTTTGAGAATGCAAATATGCGACATTAACTATTCTGGTTTCAATAAATTTTCAGAAGACATTAATGTCGTTTTGGAAACTAGGTATTTCATGACAAACGAATATGTATAAGCACAAAAGTTTCTGACAATAGTAGATTCAGTCTAAGGTAATTTTCTAATTTAAACTGTGCCCTGAATTTCTTAGAACGTTATAACTTTCTATCATAAATTACGAAAATGCATCTATTATGTCTTCACTTTTTTCTATGAACCTTTACAAGCTGAAAGTGCCTATGACATTCGTGTGTTAGGTTAAAAGAATATCCGAGAGTGTTAAAAGCTTATAATCTTTATTCATCAATAATTAACTACATTTACATTTTGATGTAAGATGTTATCAAAAAATTTTCAATCTCATCTTCATTTTTTATGTTGATAGTTATGTCTATTGCATAAAACACTCCGAGATAGTTAAAATGACCACTACTCCTGCCAGTACTTAATTAGATCATTATTTTAGAGATTTTCCCCTTTCCTTTTTTGACTCATACTAACAATCTTCCCGATATATCACCGCAACAACTTGCATTTGCTAGGACTACATACTATCTGAGAGGCGGGCGGTTCAGATAAGTTTTTTAAACTTGTTGAAGGCCAGACATTGTAGATCCTCATAAGGGACGCACACACCGAAGTTTACAAAATATTTATTTACAAAGAAACAAGAACCGATAAATTCAAAGCTCTGAACAGAAGACGTTCGTGAAGGTCGAGGCGTGGTGGCGCGTACACTGATCGGCAATACACCAGTTCACTGTCACGGAAGTGCGGGCTTACTGGTCACGGTCTGCTGACTAAGAGAGCGTACACGTCAGAATTGAAGAACCTTGGTGTCGAATTTGAAGAACTTATAAGGCACTCGTCGGAATGAAGGAGAATTGAGGGGGGGCGAGGTATGTCTGACGTTCAGTATTTCCCCAACCTGAGGTGCACCAGGCGTCTCACCACTCGCTCTTAGGCGGATAGTGGAGCATGGACTGCCATCTGACGAGGATGCGGCGTTGCAATTCCACTTGAGACAAGTCCTGCAGCGAGAGATCGTCTTTAATATAAACACAGTGGGCGGTAAGGACGAACGCTGACGACGAGGACGGAGCGGGTGGACGAGAGTGGACAAGGGAGGCAGTTGCCGAGGGCAGGCGAGGGACGCTGTGGACAAGGCAGACCAGGGTAGATCGAGGGCAGACGAGAGAGACTGAGTACTTGGGCAGGTAAGGCAGACCGTAATAGAGGGCCGACCAGGAAGACTAGACAAGAGTAGAAGACAGAGATTTTATGAGAGCGAGAGAGGGGAAAGGCAAATGAGAGTAAGGGCGGACAAGGGTCAGTGTGGAAGAGGGTAGGGGCGGAAGAGGGCCAAGGCGGATGAGGGCATGCAAAGGACATACAAGAGCTCGGGCTGACGAGGATGATGGCCGTCAAGGGCGTGAAAGCAGGCGAAGACAAGGATGCCTCGAGAGTAAAGGCGGTCGAGGGTCAGTGTGGAAGACGTAAGGGTGAACGAGGGTCAGCGCGTGCAAAGAGCATACAAGGCTCGGGCAGACAAGAGAGACGGTGGCCAAGGGCAAGGGAAGCACGGGACTGAGAGCAGGCGAAGGCAAGGGTAGACGAGGGTCAGTGTAGAAGACGTAAGGATGGACGAGGGTCAGCGCGTGCAAAGAGCATACAAGGCTCGGGCAGACAAGAGAGACGGTGGCCAAGGGCAAGGGAAGCTGAGGGCGCACGGGACTGAGAGCAGGCGAAGGCAAGGGTAGACGAGGGTCAGTGTAGAATACGTAAGGGTGGGCGAAGGTCAGCATGTGCAAAGGGCATAAAAGAGCTCGGGCTGACGAGGGAGATGGCGGCCAAGGGCAAGGGCAAGGGAAGATGAGGGCACACGGGCGTGAGCGCAGACGAAGGCAAGGGTGGACGAGGGTCAGCGCGCGCAAAGGGCATAGCAGAGCTCGAGCTGTCGAGGGAGATGGCGGCCAAGGGCGAGTGACGCTAAGAGCGTGAGAGCCGGCGAGGGCGAGGGCGCACGCGGCGAGGGGGCGGGGCGGGCGTGGGCGAGGGCGTGGGCGTGGGCGTGGGCGAGCGGAGGCCCTGCGGCGCGAAGCGACCGCGCGGAGCCGCGTTGGCCGCCGCGATGTATTATGGAACCCGCTGCCGCCCGCCCGCAGGATCCGCGTAATAGGCTTTGTAAAGTTAAACACTGGAGGCGGCGGCGGCGGTGGCGGCAGCGGACGGCTTAATAACATTACTATCGGGAGGGGCAGCTGGGTGCGCCGGCCGGGCGGGGCGGAAGTGGGGGGCGACGACGGAGCTCAACTCGCTGGAGGGGGCGTGGCGGAGCGCGCTGGACGGAGGTGGCGGATCAAGGGCGAGATACGCGGGCGGGATGCAGCGAAGCAGAGGAGTGAGAGCGGGGCGGCACGGGATGGGAAGGGAGAGGTGCTCGGTGAACCCGCAAAGTGCGGCGGACGGATAAGGGAGAGCAGAAAGCATATGCGGAACAGGGTGAGCTGTGAAGAGTGTGCGCGGACGGTCAACTGAATTGGGATCTGGGGATGGGGGGGGGGGGGGGAATCTGAGCATGCAGGGCGGGCAGTGGGAAGGCTTAGATGAAATGCGAGGAATGTGTGTAGGCATGTAGTGTACAAAGGATGAACAGAGCGAGCCTGTAACTCGAGTTCACGCGAGAACCGAAGATGGGGAGCACAGGGCCAAGGACACGAGAGAGAGCCGTTGTGGGGGCCGCCCAAGACGAGAAGTAGCTGACCTGATTGGGGGCAGTTGAAGAGGGAGGTGGTCGGGAGCGGGATGAGTTGCGAAGCTGAGTAGTGTGGGGAGGGGGGGTTAGGGAGACCGAGAGAAGATACAACTGCTGCTTCACGATACCCCACCCCTTTTTCACTAGCGGCGCCACCGCTAAGGTTTAGAAGTCAGTTTTCCCGAAAATAACTAAATTATCTTTGTAGATTCTATCGAAAAAGTTTTCAAATCAACTCTATTTCATCTGAAACTTCCAATTATATTCCTTAATGAAGATAATAATTATATACATTTTTAATTATTATGAAAACTTTGTAGTCACCTTTTTCCGACGATATCTGGACATTAAGTGGAAAATGTTACAATAATTTTTCAGGAAAAATAAAACACAGTTTCCCAATATACTGTAATGTTGATTCCTTACTATAAGCTGCCGCATTACCCGCTGTGATGTAAGGTCAGAAACAGTCATTTCCTAGTTTTTCCTTGTTCAGGAGAAATGCATTGAACTTTGAAGACTTTGGCCCAGTTTTTTCTAGATATAGCCGTTCCAACGTGTGCATGGAATGAATTTTCGATAACTTCTCTAAAAGTCGATACTATTTTTTACATCGGAATTGAAGTGTGATGAACTAATATTTAATTACAGCCTATTAACGAAAAGTGCCGAAAGACGCATCACTTTAGATATCAGAAATGTCCGCTTTGGTGCCGAATTTGTAATGTACGTTACAGTCTGAAGTCAGTGGGTTTAATTATCAAAATACATTTTCACACGCATGACATACGATTATACTTCATGAGATGTATAGGGCTTTGAATAACTTCTGAATAATTATAACGTCCTTTAACACACCTAAAAAATCTTAAAGACTTCTATGCATATCGATATCAGATTTGCATACATAGTGTCCTTGTACATATAGGTTTCTAAAAGGTTTGTATTTGGGCCTATCTCTGTTCATTAGAAATGCCATATATGTTCAAAGTTTTCATCTTATATTTGTTTGTTATCTCTCCTCAAGCTTAACAAAGCCTCAAAGAAGTGTGTAAAGAAAAAAATACTTTAGGCCAAAAGTGCGTTTTTATATTTAACAGAAATATTTTTGCTGAGGCGCAGGAATTCTAGGCATCAGCGTTGGTGTTTAGAATACGTGCAACATTTGAAGACACCTGAGACCCGACATCACTCAATCAATATACGAGTGCAAATTATATTATCTTTTCTTATGGATATATACTGCGGTTTCTGGACTCTCATTATCCGTAACTTCCTTTCCCGGTCGTGTGGCAAAATACGATGTAATTTGGTGTATTTTTTAGTAACAAACGCTGTTATATTCGTTAAATGCAGAGTACTTTTCTCTTTTGCGGTAGAGGAATTGTGGAAAATATGATGAGACTGCTTTATTATCTTTTTTGGTTTATAAATCTGGTGTAATGAAACTAAAATAGGCGTCGCTATGTGCATATTTCTCGCGTTTGATTTTCATTACCTATGTTTTTGTAGGTGGCGGATCGCCACATGCGATAGACCGCATATGTGCGAACGGCAATATTTTGAAAACACACTCATATCCATATCCAATGCTTCATGACTCTAGCCCTTGGGAAAAATATATTTCAACCTAAACGTTTTTTTTTAACTTTTGATGTACATGTTAAGTGTGCCACATTTCTAAGAGAAATGTTATGTACTAGTGGCCTGCCAAAATGCTTCAGTCAGCAGAGTGGAAAGTGCCTTGGAGAAGCAAAAACTGGCTAACTTGCTAGTTCTATAAACATCAGACGTAACGTCAGAAAAGAAGATGGGAGTGTTCCCGTGCGTTTGACATTGTAACTAACAAATTTACAAACGATCTAGTTTTGTTTGATCTTATTTTCTTTGTTTTTTTTCCTTACAATTGTAGCAAACAACTGAATCTCAAGTGAAATAAAACCATAAAAACACTTGAACGAAAACTAAAAATAAATACAAAAACAATCTGCACATACATTGTCAAATTCGTTGTAAATTAAACAGCACCTAACAAAGAACTTAATTCTTTTAACTTTACAATTAATCACATAATTCAGTTTTTGATTCTATTCGTTCTTAATTGTAGGACGCGGATGGAATGCCCCCGAATAAGTTTAAATACGATAATAATAATAATAATAATAATAATAATAATAATAATAATAATAATAATAATAATAATAATAATAATAAACTCTGACGGATACTTCCTTATTCAACTGAAATGACCTGATTGTAACATTTGATGCAAATGGACATTTAAATGTAATGTTTTTCAGTTGATTGTTTCTGAAACAAGCCATAATATTTCATCATTATGACTCTTCCACTCATCGGAGCTATTAGGTCCAACATTTTTGCCATGAATAATGACGTATCTGCTGTGCAAAAACGTGTCTTCGGTAGTCGAAGAAAAACTTGTTCGGCATATGAGAATAGAACACTTCATCGCTGTGTCAAATGTAACATGTAATCGTGCTAAAAAACGTATTTCAAATATCTCATGCCGTTCCCTGAGGTTGAGCGCCGCTGGAGGGTACAACTTTAGTATAATTCACCCATATATAATTCGATATTTTTCATCTTTCTCGTGCACCTCGTTCACCTCTATGAAACAATTAAAAATGTAGCTTAAACGTGTAATTCAGCGAAAAACAAGCATTTAAAACACTTCCTTAGATATCTCCCCAAATTTCACGACCCACAGACGCCGTGGCTGAGAGTTTCGAAAGCTACGTATCACACACGTTAAAAACTCACGCATGATATCGCACGTTGCGAGACGCCCACCATTTCACCTTCTTGTTAATTTTCTTCCGGGCAGAAAAGAAGACGGTGCGTAACGTTTTTGTTCACGACCCGCTTCCTCCCGGAGAGACACAATGTGCAACTTACCTCGGCGCGGCGAATACGCTGCCTTTCAACGGTTAAAGGCGGGCCCCATTCTTTTGAAGACAATAAGCCAGGAACTCGCTAATGAGGGAGGAACCGCCGCGGATGCCGAGAACGTACTACAAGAAGATGTGACGCGGGTCTCGAGAGGTTTCAACTCGCTGCACTTGTACGTCGGAGAGTAAATTAATACTGCGACGTTTCGTGTGACCTATCTCTAGTGTCGTGCCAGGGCGACAAGGTATTGTCAGAAGCTTTTGATCGCTGACTTTTGGAAAACTCCAGTTTCTTTTAGCCTTCTACGCGGGAATAAAGCACGGCGTAGGTAGCTGATTATCATAAATATCCTTTGTTTGCGAGACGGTAAATGTGCATAAAACACTGATATAAAATGCTGGTAATTACAGCTGTAAATAAAGCACGGTAGAAATGAGATGTGACTACGTTAAGATGGGATAAAATTCTAAGATTCTATAAATTTGATACAGAATGGTGAATCGGTTTGTAAATAAATATGGCTATTAATTGTTTTACCACTAAATTACAATTTTCTTAGAAAAGAAATCACTGAGGCTGGTACTACCTACAACAAATTTTATTGCTCATTAATTAGAAAAATAACATATATTGAATAAATAATTGTAATGGAGAGGTTCTGTAGGATCCATCAAAAACTATAATCGGATAAAATGACTCTACGTAATGACTAAGGTAACTTGTAGTATTAGAGTAGGAAGCAAGCTACTGATATTTTTTTTGTCAAGAATACTGTGCTCTAGTTGTATTTGAAATATTCAAGTTCCGTTATGAGATTTTCGTTATCATAAGACGTGATGGCGCAATATTGATATTCTGGTGAGCTGTTTTGGGGAATGACAATACCAGTAGAAATAAAAACAAAAATATTGACAAAGACATCTTTTTAGTTCCACTCGATCCTGACTCATGTCTTTGTTACCGCAAGACAGAGACATTGTCTACCTCACAGGTTTATCAAGGAATACTCTAGTATAACGAGAGATCGTTAATTCACATTTTGAACAAATGATGGATCTCCCAACTCTCAGATTCTTATATTACACGTTCGGGTTCCTAACCTACTTTTTTCCCGGTTTGTTAATATTTCCCTACGCCCCAGAGTGACAATACAATACATCCTCGTTAAAATATTTGGTTTCACACGTTTTGCTCCGGAAAGTCATTAGTCTGCATGATAAAAATTTAAATATTTTAAAAAGTCACAACCATCTAAGGTTATATTATTCACTCACGTATGCATTGAAATGTCTTCTCAAAATCTCTAATATGTCTTTCTAAATAAAGATTTAATTTGCGGTGCTTACGGTGTCTTACTATTGCTTTACCCAACGAATGCTTTTCGTATCGAGTTCACATTATTTTGAAACAGATTTTAATTATCGGTTGGCCACGCAGTTTTGTTGGATGTATTATAATATTAAAATTATAATAATATACACATACCAGTGAATGCACAGGTCAGGACAAATATATCTATAGTGAAAATTGGAATATAATTATATTTACATCCAAACACGCGCCAATCCCACCCGGTTTCATCACCATGACTCTCCACACAGCCTCTGCTCACCCCGGCACCGTTCCGTCACCGTACTCCACTACTGCAGATTGCATACTCATCTATAACCACATTTATGTCCTTCCAATTCCAATTGTACTCCTTCGCGGGACGAATTTTAAAAACTCCTTTCTTAATGATAACACTTCAGTAACTTGGGGTTTGCGACGCTGTGTGTCGGCCAGTTTGTCCTTTCATAGACGTAGAATAAAATGTGTTTGTTTTTGCAGTGACCGCAGTTGCCCAGGGGCTGCCCTGAGCGCAAGGGGCGCGGCGGTGAGGGTGGGCGTGGCCGGGCGCGCGAACGGGGTGAGCGCGCGGCCTCTCCTTTAAAACACCTCCGCCGCGCGCTTTTCTTGAATTAGTCAGTTGCACGCCGCGCTGAGAGGTCGCAGAGGTCGATACGACGACGGCGGCGCAGGCGGAAGGCGACTGCGATGGACGACGGGGCGGCGCTTCCAGACACAGGCAGAAGAAAGACGACAGGAGGGTGGAGGGAGAAGAGTAAAGAGAGAGGAGAGTGGAGAGAGAACAGAGGGAGAGAAGGAGGGGAAGAGAGAGCGAAGAGGAAGGGAGGAGGGGCGGAAGAGAGGAGAGAGGGAGGGGAGAGGAGAGAGGGGGGGAGAGAGAGGGAGGAGTAAGGGAGAGAGAGAGAGAGGCTGATGAATGAAAGTGAAGATTGAATGGAAAAACGTGTAGATATTAAAAGAAAACAAAAAAATGTGAAAAAGAGATCGCACATCACAAAACAAAATAGAGAACAGAGAAACGAATAGGAAGAATGAGAAAGAGATAGATGACAGATATGATCGCACGTTTACGAGGAAATAAAAGAGAAAATACCAGAATATAGGCAACACAACAAAACTAAAACGAATACAAAAATACAAAGTTGATAGAAAAGATGGCAGAAAATATGAATACTGGCGCAAAAGAGAGGAGGAATACGGGCGTCAGGAGAAAGAGGCGGTGCATACAAAGCCAAAAATTCAATCAACCTGAGAACCCGTGAAGGGGCGCACGTGTGACGGCAGAAGCTCGGCGTCAAAGCCAGGGAGGGAGGGATGGCCCAAATGAATTGTGTTGGACTGGCAACGAGATAACGCGGCGCCGCCGTCGAGGGCGTCGGAGAGCGACGCAGCAGCGCGCGGGGGCTGGCGGGGCACGCACGCACGCCGCCGGGCGACGACGAACTACACGCTAGCGCTAAATACAGGGAGCAGCCAGGCGCCGGGCGAAAGAAGCCATGAGACGGCCACGGGAGAGTGGGTAAGCGCGCGCGCGTGTGTGGGAGAGAAAGAGGCAGAGGAGGAGGCAGGGATGGCGGCGGTAATTATGATACCGGATACAGAAAGGAGAGTTACCAGTAAAAAAGGCGTAGGCAAAGCAGATTTGACTTTAGTTGCAACACCGACGAACGTAACATTTAACCGTACGTAGTTACGACACATGTGAAAAAAGATCTAGAAAGTAGTAATGACCGTAATATTGCACTAGAGGATATTTTTGTTATAATATTGTACTTAGTTCTTAAAATGAATGGGATTTTCCGGACCTAAGTTCAAAATTAGGTATGACTAACTGCCAATCAAACATAAATATGTCTAAAAAACACACGTGCAGAAAATTTTAAAATTTGTAAAAAATTGTTGTTGTCAATTTGACTGACGTGAACTATACTCAATTATCTCAATAGGTTGCTCACATGGTACAAGTAGACAAAACACCATTTTCTAATACAAAATGTACTTTTAAACTTTGCAAATAACGAGTCCGGGACTGGTATTGCGGCCATCATCAGACTACCACCTAAAAGTACCAGAATATAAAAAAATATATATAAAGCATATTAATAATTGAAATACTATTACGTGTATATTTATTGTGAAATTCAGCAATACACTTAAATTTTCTTCATAAATAATTATTGACAAGAAGCAACACTAAATCATATTGAAATAATTTAAATGAATATATTAGTAATAATAATTTATAAAGGTGGAGTATTCCACACATGACTGTACAAATGCCAGAGATGCTGAGATCTGGAAGAAGGCAGTGCCTCAGGTAAGAGCAAAGCGAACGCACATTGGGGAAGACACCTGGAAGAACGAGTGACAAACGAAGAGCGGAGACGCGAACTCCAAAGACAAACATCGGCGGCGAACCGGGAAACGCGTTCAGGCGAAGGGTAGGTGGGCGCGAGCACACATTTTTTTGACAAACACCTAAAGCATACAGACGGAACACGTATCGAAGGGGCTCTATAACGGGTAGAGTTTCAATACGTTGTACGTGTTTAGGTAGGTGGTTAAAAAAAAAAAAAAAGATGCGGCCAATTTGACTAGCTTTACATGCGCATTTCCAAATCAATGTCGAGGATCAGGCTTCGGCCACAACGAACATTCTTGAGTTTATCCAAAGAAAACTTTCCCACGCATTTTGCACCAAAATAAAGATATGGCCTATCATGAGTCTCTTTCCTCCAACTACTAGCACACAGGTTCTTCCCTCTACACTACTTAGTTAAGAATTTTTTTGGAAAACACCTGTACATCACAAAAAGGTTTTCGATGTCGATGAAAACATCAATGTCTTAAATATGATGAAACATTTTCATGTAAAATGTCGCTTTATGCGATATATAACACTTCGATATTAGTTTAAGAAACATTCTGTTATAAATTTGACTATCATTTTAATTTTCTAATCAGTGTTCAAAGTAGAAAGGTTCAAATTGCAGTGTAACGATATTACCACGAACAAAATACACAAAAAAGGTAACAACACTGCAGAAAGATTACGAACGGCATACGGTTTTGCACCTGAACATTGTTAATTTTAAACTAGTCCTTCGAAACTTCCACCTGGGTCCCCTCGTAAGGAAAGCAAATACAGAAAATGTTTGTGTTTTAAAGTGTGATACCGAAAAATATTTTCGCATTAAAATGTGTTGAAGAGTTGCACAGACTCAAGCTTATTTTACTTAAATTGCGAAGGTGGATATCCAGAAACACCAACTCAGGATTGCATTGTGAGGGGGCAACTGACGTTCGGTTTGGTTATGCAAACTGTATTTGTATTTGTTCTATTACATGTTCCGTAGAGGGCGATTAGAAACGCCGTTAGATACGAGGGATTTCAGACGGTCACCCAACCAGGAACCCGCGATGTCAGGAATCCGATTAACCTTCATCACTTCACTTAGTTCACGAATTCGGCTAGCGACGGCGGTTTCGCGGTCGAGGCTTTTCAGTAGAACCATCCCAGCATTCCCCTGTATGGCCGAGGGAGGCCACGAAAACTCCGGTCAGGATGGCCGTCACGGGGACAGAACCCGGGCCTCACGATTGCGAAGTCAGTGCGCTGAGCCCTGAGTCACTTTTCTCGGTGTTTGGTTATGGCGTATTGTGAAAATAGAAAAATACGAGAGAAATATTCCACAACTTTAAGTGAAAACGGTTTTGTGGCTTTAGGATTACAAAAGAGGCGATGTTAACATAAATATTTCAATAAATGTTATTAAATTACTTCTCATAAAATAAACCAAACTCACACTCAATTAATTGAACGTGGCAATGTATTAGTACACAAATGCATCAAATATGATTCAAATAGGAAATGAAATTCATAATACACATTCATGGAGTTGCAACACACATCACACTTTGTTATAAAAAAAACGTTCTAATGAAATGTATTGGATTTATTATTTTGCACAAGAAAATCACTTAACGTGAAGGCATCACAACATATTTATAGGAGTGAGATAACAGGACGACTTTCTTGCCTAAATATTTCAGGGCATTGATACGAGACGTTTAGAGAGGAAACAAAGCAGCAAAGAAACTACACGCAAAATCCTGATTATAGGACCGACAACGATTATTAAAATTGATTGACCGATTCAAACGTTAATAACCCTGAATTCTACAGGTCTTCAATAACAAAAATAAACGAACTTTCTTGCATTATTCGGTAAATAAGTTTCGGAAACTTAATATATTTTGTAAATATATTAAGACATTGATAAAGAGACGTTTAGAATGAAAACGACACAGGAAAGTGAATGATGGTCCCTGATTGATACCGTTATGATTACAAAATTTTATTCTCTGCAGAAAATTGTTATAGGTATGAATATATATATATATATATATATATATATATATATATATATATATTATTTATTTAATAGGTAATTATTACAAACAAATTAGCTTACTTGATCCTATGTGGCTAGGCCGAAGGCCTTCAAGCCATTACAATACCTACATCCTTTCGCGTTCTAATCTTTCGAATTCTGGTATTCACCCCAAATGGTCTCTCCATCGCATCAAAGCCGCGGAAAAGAGACCATAAGGTACGGCTCAGGAAAAAACCCCTGAAGGGGGAAAAACCTGCCGTCAGAAGCCGAGTACATACTAATCTATCCGACGTTTATTTTAACTCTTTATTTTCTGGAGTGGGCGTCCCGCCGTCTTCTTCCAGTGCTTGGCCTCCACAGCATCTGAAATATATATATATATATATATATATATATATATATATATATATATATATATATATATATATATATATATATCCAGTGTGACTAGACGAAAGTTCAACCAATAAAATGTGTGTGTTAATTTTTTAAAAAAGGAACCGAGTTCTTGATCCGACGGGTCATTCTGCCCGACGAATTACATTAAAGAAGGAAAGCAAAGCGGAGCAAACCCAGCCGCATCGAGGTAATGGTTACGACGACGCGCGAGCAATCGGAGAACCCGGCGCGCGGTACAGAGGAGCGGAGATCAGAGGAACGCGGTTCCAGCGCCGGAGGAGCTGGCGACAAATGAGGCGCCGCTGCACGCTCACCGGACACCGAACCGCAGCTCCGGGGAAGTGGCCACCGTCAACATTGATTCCCAGCCACCGTCGCGTCTGACTTCGTCGGAAACGCAAACTGCGAGGAGCACGTTCAAGTTTGCTGCGTAACACACTAACCTTCTTAGAGACTGAGAGCACTAACGATGTTAAATGTTCTCATTGTCCGCGAGCACTTAACATTGTTTGTTTCTTTGTGAAATATGAAATTCTCACTAAACCTTTACGTGGAACGGCCCGAGATTTGGTGATCAGTCTACACACCTTCCACCGCTGGTCTCGGGTTCGATACTAGACGGTTGCAAATGGAAATTCTGAAGGTCACAGCGAGTTCGCGGCAGATTTTCTCGGAGTACACCCGTTTCCCCAGCTAATATGTAAGGATCGTCGCATCAATCATTCCCTACTTTATCTTACCCTATCATTAACCAATATTCCGCTAAGTATCTACGGATCACACAGGCGTCTAGGCGATAACCCAGGAAAAAACTGAGAAGGGCTGCGGCTACTCGACCGAGTTATCGATAGGTGGGTTCCGAAGTGGAGTAGCAGAGAGACGGGAAGTGGTGAGGGTGTGGGGAACGCTCCCTTCACAAACCTTACATACGGATGGTTGAGAGTGGATAATGCCAGGCGGAGTGTGGGGTGTGGGGTACAGCTTAATGCTGGTCCGAGGGAAAAAGCAACAACACAGACGTCTATTTTATGTACCCTCGATTTTTTGTTTCCATCTGAAGATTTTAATGTCGAATCATTTTTAAAGTATACACAATGTTATCGAAAATTTTCTCTCCAAAATATTGCTAAATCCACCAACATCTAAATCGAGATCTTGATAAAATAATTTTGATCTTCATAAACATGAAGAATGATATATTAACTCGTCGATCTATAATAGCAACGTAACGTCTATTATATTCACAAAATTAGTTGTCATAAAAAATGCTAACAACAGAAGAACTTAATGTGTAACTCTAAAGAAAATCAAAACTTGATATGCGATAACATGTATGGCATATTAAGAATTGACGTGCCAGAGCATTCTCCTCTTTCAGATATACTGACTGTGAAACATTTCTATTTTCCAACTGTATCCTTAATCTTTCAATAATAAATTTTCCATTTACAGTCAGTCCTTCAATTGCCAAACATTATATTGTACTTCTTTCAATAACAATCTTCACATTTTTCTCCGTTTCACACTATTTCATTTCCGTGTTTCCAAAAGTTCCCCTCCAACACTACAGATCATCCGTTCTGACTTCGAGCGCACATCCTTCACACCATTTTATATCCTCTTCCGTAACAATTTCTTTCTCTCTCAACGCTTTCCACCGGGATGGAATATCGCACGCGCAGTGGTGAAAGAAATGCAAGGTGGCAATGGAAGCTGTGGGAGTAGCAGAAACTCTTTGGCTTTGCCTCCGCGACATCTGCGAGCTCAACCAATCAGCGAAGCGAAAAAATTCAGCGACGCAGGACTCAAAATTGAAATGCTGCATGCATTATAAAGAGGGACGAAGGAGAACTCACCGCAGAAGAGCCATTATCGTCAATAAATGCTTATGCGCAAGAGGAATTGAATTACGAGTGAAGCGGCATTCTGTATTCCAACGAAATTCGAAAATATTTTGTTATCGTTTCCGTTGACAGCCTCTCGGAATAAATTTAATTTAGAGACGGATCAGCGAATGAGAAAATGATGTTATGAAAAGGAATAGATTTACTGAAGCGACATCAAGTATTGCAGCATTTTCTGGAGGAGAGTTAAATACGCCCACTTTGCAGGCTCCAAAGCAAACTTTTTTTTTCTACTGATATTCTTATTTGACAATTCAAAAGTCATCTGATTACAACTTGAGAAAATTTACATTTTTATCTGCATAAGCTATCAAAAGTATAACTTAAGTTTTTATGAAGTGTTTATTGTAAAAAAATTAAAAAATTGACGTAAATGTAATGTTTAATGTTTGATTAATAATATTAAATATATTATTACGTAATGTTCAAAGTTAAAGGAAGTTATCACTCTCGTATCACACGTTTTTAAAGGTGATCTTCATTTCTGTGACCCCATCAAATCTACTCTTAACTTTTTTAAATTTCAACAGAAACCCAGACGCAGACATTTCGATAAAACGTTCAAGAAAACACTGCTCTAGAAGATGAAGTCCACTTGTTGAGAGCTGTTTTCTAAATGATAGCCGAGGCAAGAGTTTTTTTAACATACCGATTAAGCACCTGCAAATGGATTTTCTTTATCACATAAATGAAGAAATGCCTTTCTCATTCACAGACAGCATCCAACTATGAGAAACAAAATATTTATATTGTTCTCCTACATTTACATTTTACTGAAAACAATACCATAATTTTATTGTGTTTGCTACATATCAATAAACTTTGTTCGCGACGTAGGATACCCACGAAGACGACCTTCCATTCTGCAACTACAATGCTACACAATACCCCTGCTGGAAAGTCTCTTGAAGCTGTTAAATGCCCTGTTGACTCCATTGAACTTGCAGAAATCAACCAAATACGCAAAAACTGGTGGTAAAGAGATTGTCGTAATACTTGCTGCACTGAATATCAAAACTTCGCTACCTCTGAATATGAAACACACAGTAGGACTTTTCATTATTCTAGTGATTAATAAACAGTTCCCTTTCTCAGCAATACGGTCATAACTGTCAGGGCCGGATTTAAGTAGCGCGGGGCCCCAAGCACAAAATTATGTTGCCCCCCCCCCCGAAAAAATAGCTCCATCTTTATTAAAAAAATGTATTATAGTACAAGTACATTCTGTACAGATACAAATGAAAACTGATAATTTTTTATAGAAATTTTTACTTGCGTTACATTTTTTACATTAAATACATTTTACATAATTATTTTTCTGCTCTTCACTGCAGAAAATTGGTCGATGATGTCTTCAAAACGAAGATTTCTCAGCTTATCATGCTCTATACTCAAGATAGTTAGGTCTACTAAATTTTCTTGAGACATAGTCACAGACAAAAAAATAATGGTATGCGTATTTTTCCGAAACGCGGGGCCCCTGGTGAATGGGGGCCCCCAAGCAACTGCTTGTTTTGCTTGTAGGTAAATCCGGCCCTGGTAACTGTATTGTTGAAATAGATAAAATAACTCAGCAGTTGTGATTTAATTTGTTCAGAAGCGTATAATAATGATCACGGTTCTAGTATTAAAGTTTGAACTGAACGACCAAACTCAGATATAGTAGACTACTCTCGTTAGGAAACTCAGCAATACCTATCTGAAGATGTTCATATTTACACTACGATAACTAAAGGATAAGAGCCAGAGAAAATGAGCTATTTTATATCACAGTCAAATAAAAATAAAGTATATCAGATATAGCAAAAAACATCTTAAATATTTTTGCTCTGTTGCAGAGAGAGGTTATCTAACTTGACGCTGGTTTTCTCTCTCAGTTTGCCAATAGCCCTATCGACCACCCTGATGGCTCCCCTTCTGCCCATTGTTTCACGGCCTCATGAATTCCTACGACCTGACGGTAAACAAACACTTTTCATCCAGCAGTTCGTGGCTTACTAGGATTTATACTTTGTAAACAGTGAGATCAGTTATCGCAAAATATAGCCTGATGGGCATAACTTCATCAATGTGTGCTCTACGAGATTGGTATTATCTCAATAGATGAGAAAGCAATCTCGTGATCTGAAAAATAAATATCCGTAAGAAACGACATCCTCCATGAAAAAGAGTTCTTATGTTCATCACACGAGTCTACAGGGAGGTCATTTTCGTCCTATCTCCATGGAGTATATCTTCAAATTACACACTTCACAGCTTTTAGGAAATGGTCTCTTTTGTGGTTAACGGTTTTGGAATTTTTTTATGGCAGTCCACTTTCCATGCAATCATTTATCATGTCCTCAACTTACGACTGCGGGTCTTTGATTTTAATGTTCTTGATAGAAAGAACACACTTCCATAAATATTTTGCAACATTATATACAAATATTTAATTTCCATCATTTTTAATCTTTACTCTCTAAAGACCACAGAGACATTAATTTTATAATAGGGAGTTTTAGCGCCACGCGTAAGGTAGCGGCGTTATGCACTAACAGTCACGTGACAGGCCTTGAAGTCATAACGTCTTACCTTAGGCCTAAGGTACGACCTTATACCTTCATAAATAGTGCACGCCTGTGGGAGTCTCTACGGTCACCTTACAAGCGGCAAAATGGCCGTCTAAAAACAGGAAAAGTTGTTTTTTCCAACTCTAATAAACCAATTCTCGTATGTAAGGCAGTTACAATTATTCCTTACGAACTACACAACGCTGGCAAAAATTAACGGGATATGTTGGAGAGGTGACAGGAAAGAAATTCGCGAAAAAGAAGTTCAAATCATATCTTCGGGATAGGTTATGTCTTATGCTCATAACGAACGCTGTTTTAAGGTACTTCCTATATTTTCAAGAAAAGCAGATTCAAAATCTAAAACTCCATGCACAATGTGTATTTGCTGGCCTGTTGACTCGTAACCTGTTTTAAATGTCTCACCACTAGCCTACACTCTTTGATATATTATGCAATTTCTCTGTTCAACGCTTGAAATGCTTCCTTTGTTATAATGCATAACGCAATGCCGCAATTGCTAAAACTCTTATGAACGTTGTTCATTACGACCTTATGAAGGCGTTAGTCACGTGATCAATAGAGTTTAAGGATATCTCCTTACGCATGGCGCTAAAACTCCCTAATGTAAAATTCTTAACTGCAGAAACACTAAGTTATGAAAAGCCCTGCATTTAGGGGGATGGGGGAGAGGAACCCACATCATATATTTTGATTTGACTGATGTTTCAGAATCTTAAGAAAGTGATAAATTGAGGTAGCCAATAATATTCATGGGCATTAATTTAAACAAAATAGATTGTTCAATTTCTGGCGCAACAAAAAAATAATCGTCTTTCTCCCACTTATATTTGCATTAAATGACAAGATATACTTAATTTTTATGAAAAAAAATGGTCCATGCATCTTCATAAAACAGTAAATTTTAAAAAATATTCTACTACTTCTTAAAATACTAAAATATTTCCAAAATATATTCTGAAATTTTAGTATTTCAGTTATTTCTCCGAAATGTATTTATGTTAGGCTAAAGACTAATAACTCAAATTATAACAACACTTGTAATAAATTGTAACATATTTTGACAGAAAATCACATCAAAAACAATATCAATGGTATTCACCTTTCTAAACAAATT
The DNA here is from genome assembly GCA_038098605.1 of Gryllus longicercus. Taxonomy (NCBI): domain Eukaryota; kingdom Metazoa; phylum Arthropoda; class Insecta; order Orthoptera; family Gryllidae; genus Gryllus; species Gryllus longicercus. The sequence continues at coordinate 1,660,296 of JAZDUA010000247.1, read as the reverse complement.
GAAAAGAGCAAAATTTGTACAAAAGTCTTTGTATGAGGCGAAAATCTTTTTCTTCAATTTTGTAGTTATGAATTTAGTATGCAATTTTCGAAAACAAGGAGCAATACCCGAAAATAAGACTAGCAACCATACTTTTTACCTCTCCTTATTACATATGTGAAGGAAATTTAATGAAAAAGTTTAGAGTGGTCTTTTAGAATGTTTTTCGTAAATTTCAAACGTAAATAACGCAAAAACTATTCGTTTTTTTAAATAAATTAACATCAGCTTATTTAAAGAGATACTTTTGTACAACAAACTATGCGGGAGACAAAACTTGGATTTTCTTGGAAAACATTTTTTTGCAATTAAAAAAAACAAAAACAGCAACATATTTTTGACCATCCGTTACTAAATAAAAGTAGAAAATTAAGTAAAGAATTAAATTTGAAGCAGATTTTGAGAAAAATTGCGATAATTTCAAGCGCAAATACGCAAAACTATTCATTTTTTAAAAAAAGAAATGTAGACGATCTTTTATACAGAGCTGGATTAGTACAATATTTTATGGCTGCGACAAAATCTATATCATCACTTTCCTTGTTTTAAAATAATTTTCATCTTTTTTTGCAATTTTCAAAAAATCGATGATGTTAACGAAACAATTACACCTTTCTCTTGAACAGCGTTTGCACTATTCAACAACAACATTTAATCAAAAAAATTGGAGCCATTTTTTTAAAAAAAGTTTAAAAATGTCCGGGAGCTTTATGTTAAGTACCCCCCCCCCCGCCAAAAATTAAAATATCGGTTTCAAATTAAGGATCCGCGATATCAGCTAGAACGATTCTGGAAATCAGCTGAACAGTTTATGCGCTAGCCTTGGGCACAGACGGACGGACTGACAGGCGTTTTGCCGTCGATCGATTTTTCCGTATGAAAGACGCACAAAACATGGATTCTGGTTACACCACGCGTTACAAGGATTTTTTCTACGTTTAGTTAATGGATTTATAAAGTTTTTCATTACCACGGCCCGGCAATAAAACGTTTTGGGGCGCAAATTCGCCATTTTGCGGCGCACGATTCCTTCTTACGTTAGTAGGTATCACAAAAAAATGGCAATACTTCGTATGTTAGACAATACCTTACTATATTCGACTTTTTTTGTAAATTTATTTGCAATGAAGAAAAACCTATTTCTTCATGCTTTTTAAGATGAATTTTGGATAACTAGCTATTACAGCAACCGGCTTCTAGAATCCTCCTCAATCATTGGTTGAATCCTACAATCTAGCCAGTGTAGAAAATCAACGTCGGGACTCAAACCCTAATTGACCTCCGAATTGAAGACACTACACATGCAACGATGACGTCATTCAGCTATCGCAACCCGTTAACATATCACATGTTCCCCCTCATTTTCCATGCCATTTCAAACGCATCAAAATCCGTCCGCTGCCGTTGCTCGGCCGTCCAGAGCCCTCTCCCGGCCTGCGCCCGCAAAGCCTGCCCCACGCGAGAGCAGCGCTGCCCCGAGGATTAATTCGCTCACCGGCCGGCAGGCAGCGCTGCGCGACGGCCTGAAAGATGCCCCCGGGAATTGAGCATTTCCGCCGCGAACTCTCCACAAGAAGCGGGCGCGTCGTGCCCGCTCGTCCAGGCCGAGGGCGCCTTTTTCTCGCCGGGGAATCGCAGACCTAGAGAGCGAAAGAGAGCAAAAAGGGGGGAAAAGAGAAAAGGGGTGGACGAGAGACAACGACGTGCGGGAGGAGTAAAGAACGAAGGAGCAGTAGAGAGGGGAGGTTGAAAAAGAGTTGAAAAACAAGGAAGCGCCAGACGCTATGAGACCGAGCAAACGAGAGGCAGAGCAAGCACGAGATAGACCGAGTGAAAGCGAGAGAGGGAGAGGGAAGGCAACGATGGAAGGATTGGGTTAAAGAAAAAAATAAAGGAAACGAAAAGAATCGTCCTGAATGGTTTATAGGAGAAGGATATCACGATATTACGCTGTTCTGACAATATTTTTCAACGTAATCATCTGGCATAGTTTCTTCAAAGGCACAAAAACATGGATGTTTGTATTCAGATATAGATAAGTCGCAATATTACTTTACGAACACTGCCTTCTTAAACGGTCACCTGCGCGTGGAAACGACGTACCATTAATGCACAAATCTCTGCTTTCCATTCTCTACATCATTCACTCTCGGCAAGCGATTTCTAGACGGTTGAATACCGTGAGGGTCGATCATCATTTAGAGATCACAACATGTGCTAGACATCTTAATACGTGGCGTTTTGAAACGGAGGACAATAGAGATCGCGGAAATTTGAATGAATCGTAAACTTTGAACATGCTTTAATGCCGGATTTTAAAACTATGTAGTGCTAAGATTAAAATTATTCATCAAATATCAATATATTGAGTATTGCTGAATATCTCGTATCGATACTTATATTTGTGTAAAAAAGGGTAGTTCAATTTAAATAAACTAATATAAAGCAATATCTTTGTAATAAACTAGTTCTAAAAATGCACGTAATTTCTCGCCTCCATTTTAACGCAAAATTACTAGAAAAACTCAAATTTTAGAAAATTGTTAACTTTTACTATTTTCGAAAAAGGAGAACCGCACCATTGTCTTAAACGTTCTTTACATTATCCAAAAACAAAATTAAATAAAAAAATAATGAAGAAATTTTTTTGAAAATTTAGAAAATGACCAAGAGGCTTCATGTAAAGTACCACCAAAATTAAAATATGGGTTTCATTCATCAAATATCAAATATCTAATTCAAGACCGCGGCATCAGCCACATAGATTGGAAATATCAATCTTGGAGAAAATCGGCTGTATGGTTTAACCACTAGTGGACAGACGCAATTAGACAGACGGGCGAACATTTCGCCGTTAATCGATTTTTCGTTGTAAAAGACCCGCGAAACATCGATTCTGGCTACACTACGCGTTAGAGAATTTCTTTTCTATATTTAGCAACTGGAATTATTACACGGTACCAGGGGCTCAGCAATACGAGATTTTTTCCAAAAATTTGTAGTTTTCTTTACTCCGTAGTGAGAAAGTAAACATAGTATTTAAAAGATAATAGGTACTGATGAGCCGTATGTCCTGAATCATTTAGCGAAAATTTCGTCTCAATATCTTGAATCGGTCAGAAAGTAGTCGGCAACAACGATAATCTCGAATAATTTGTATAGGTATGTTTGCTACCCTAACGATAAAAAAATGTGACTGTTAATGACTGAATTCTGAAAGGGAAATCATATTTCGCGATTATTTCGCGAATGTCAAGAAATTTGTTCTCCGAGTTATAAAAACGAGCGAAAGCATCTCTCAGTGACAAAGTCAAAAATTGCGGTGCAACTTCCAACAGAATTGCTACAAATGTATTCATACAAAGCGTAATGGTTTTTAAACAGTCATGGTACAAACGAATCACAAAATGCATATGTATGTCACACAGATCGATGATGCATAAAATTGTTTGGTCGCTAAAGTGAGCACTTTCGGAACACGGACACTAGGATTAGAGCTGTTTAATTTATACTCCTCATAAAGAATCCAAATCAGAGAGGGATAGGGGAGAGAGCTGGAATGAGGGGGAGGGAGGGGGAGAGAGGGAGAGATAGGAGGGAGGAGAGGAGACTTGGCAACGGAAAGAAGAGAATGTAAATAGGAAAGAAATGGTGAATATATGACCGAAGCATTTACACGTAGACTTTCCAGAATACAAAAAACAAAACAAAAAAAAACAAAAAAAAATTGTAAATACTTGAATTATATGTTAACCTAATACATTGTGTTGTGCCATACTATTTAAACCAAGAAAACAAAACTAATTTAAAATGTTAAAAATATAGCAAGTGTTAAAGAAGTTACTTGTGACATATAATGAATATTTTCTCAAAAACTAACACACGTTTTGTACATAAACCCTCACCATATTTGATACACATTCCAGAATTCATTCCATCAACTAGATCACCAGTATATCAAGCAAATACACAAACAACGAGATTCTGGAAGCGGTCCCCAGCCTCAGCATGTCCCCTCTTGTAACGATGAGCAAATGATAGCCGCGTCGGCGGGCGGATGGGCTGCGCTGCGCGACTCAGAGCAGGGGGGTGCGGGTGCGAGTGTGTGTGGGGGGGGAGGGGCGCCCGTCAGCTAATTACGGTGAACACGGAATTAGCATCTGCGCGAACACGTCGGCTGCGCTGGTCAAACGGCGAGGCCGCAGTCTCTTGGTTCCGATCCCAATCAAACGCAGCGCCAGCTGCCGGCCCGCCCGCTCGCCCACCGCTCCCCGCCCCTGCCAGCGCAGGGCGCCACGCCCGCACGCCCACGCAATCCACGCTCACAATCCCTGTTCGCCGCTGCTAACCCGCCCCGGGCAATTCGCCTTTATCCACCCAATCATGTGGATTCTACCCACTAACTTAACTTGCTTACCTTACCATATGTCAGCCGCCCAATCTCCTCGTTTCTATCCATCCGCGACACCCAACCTATACGCCTCTACGTGCACAATCTGCTCTTCTCTACTAGGTTGACTATGACCCCTGTCTGAAGGAGAATTCTAGCGACTGACTGCTCTGGTAGGTACCCAACATATTCGCCTCTACATGCACAAACTACTCTTCTCTACTAGGTTGACTATGACCCCTGTCTGAAGGAGAATTCTAGCGACTGACTGCTCTGGTAGGTACCCAACATATTCGCCTCTACGTACACAAACTACTCTTCTCTACTAGGTTGACTATGACCCCTGTCTGAAGGAGAATTCTAGCGACTGACTGCTCTGGTAGGTACCCAACATATTCGCCTCTACATGCACAAACTACTCTTCTCTACTAGGTTGACTATGACCCCTGTCTGAAGGAGAATTCTAGCGACTGACTGCTCTGGTAGGTACCCAACATATTCGCCTCTACGTGCACAAACTACTCTTCTCTACTAGGTTGACTATGACCCCTGTCTGAAGGAGAATTCTAGCGACTGACTGCTCTGGTAGGTACCCAACATATTCGCCTCTACGTACACAAACTACTCTTCTCTACTAGGTTGACTATGACCCCTGTCTGAAGGAGAATTCTAGCGACTGACTGCTCTGGTAGGTACCCAACATATTCGCCTCTACATGCACAAACTACTCTTCTCTACTAGGTTGACTATGACCCCTGTCTGAAGGAGAATTCTAGCGACTGACTGCTCTGGTAGGTACCCAACATATTCGCCTCTACATGCACAAACTACTCTTCTCTACTAGGTTGACTATGACCCCTGTCTGAAGGAGAATTCTAGCGACTGACTGCTCTGATCGGTAGTTTTCCATGGTTTCTCCGACCAACACAAGGCGAATTCCGGAGCAGTACTTAAACAAACGGGTCTTGAGCCGAGCGCGAACATTCCTCTCTCTCCCTAGTCCTATCCTCACCTCTTACACACACACACAATTAAACTAACATGCACTACACTACCACACGTGTCGGGATCTTAGAGCTCTTCCCAGTTGGGGCGGTTCCCCATTTGTCGGACGTCCCTGGTTGGAGAAAACCATCGCAACTCGACATAAGTCAGCGATAGATCTCGCAATCCAGCGCAGGAAGATCACCGCCACCTCCCGCGATAAAAATACATGCACTACACATACGGGACTGTCCTTAACAGTTGTGGCGACCGACAGCACTAATCGATCAATCTATTCACACACCCAACATGTTCACCTCCAGTTTCAAGCGTTGCCCAACAGTCTCACATTTACATATGCCAATATGCACGCCTCTGGTGGCCCAAACTAACCATACTGTTGCCCTCTATCTACCAACCTTCTCGCTTCTGTCAGTAACCGCCACCCAACCTCTCCTCTCACTCGGCTTACTCATCTCTTCTCTGACGCGTCTCCTGCCCAACCTGCTCCTCTAAAGCGCGCCATCGGATTCCATCCACCCCATCTGCTCGTCTCTCCGCACCGCTCGCTTCTCAAAAATACACGTGCGCCCCCCCCTCTCCCCCTCCGCGGCTTGCTCTTCCTGTCAGTTCAAATCATCTGCACCGCGCGTCAATAGTTTAAAACATAGTTAAAGCACTAAATATACGGAACACTTGTGGAACGCCCGTATTTAATTAAGAGGAAAATGGTGGAGAGCGAGGTTGGTATTACTTATGTGGAGGAATAACGTGAACGAAAGCCTTAGGTATCTGTATTTTTGAAGTAATATGCGTGATTAGCCTCAAAGTTGTTATATGTTCATCGTAAAAGCGAAGGCAGGTACGAAGGCAGGCGCGAGCAAAGCGAGTCGAATTGAACGTATCAAATTGGCGACTGTTCCCTAAGCTAATTTAACCCAACTAACCTACCATGAACGTTTCATCAGGCAGCGCATTCCACTTCATTTACCTATTTTGTGTGGTAGTTTCCCCAAAAAAACACGTTTTAATTATACACACATCTGTTTCCTAGCCGAATTCATTCTCGTTGATTTTCGCTCATAGAAAGCGATCTATTTTCCACACAGAGTCTGTTCGCCTCTCACCGGTCAGCAGCTTCCAATTAGCGGTATGCTTCATGCTCTTATCGCATATTATATCGGATTGACCACCACCTTTGGTCGTGTTCCTGTGTCTATGATCTTCACTAGCAAGACAACTTCACGTCCTCGCCTGATCAACCTCGCGGCAGAGGTAGTCATATCCCTTTCCATCAACTTTCTTTGCTGGCCCCTAGTTTGTGTCTGTAGTCGTCAGCTACCCATTTAACTGTTACTAGTTATCAGGAGCGCACAGAAGGGGATAGGAAGCTGGTGCAACATGCCTCAGGCTCCTAGTTAATTAGGAGTTCCAAAATTTATTGAGAAAATATATTTTACTTCAATTCAAAAGATATGATGTATGTTACATTTGTACGTAGACATGAATTCTGTTTATATATGGGCGGATTTTTAAACCAAGGGGCCTCGTGGATCTATTGCCCCATGGTACTAGTTTTCTCTGGCCACTGCCTGTTTCGACTTTACTTGCTGCCATCAATGCCATAACAGCATCTACTTCCTCAGATCCTGACCGTCGATCACATGCAGTATACTTTCATCCACAAGTCACCACTCTTCTTCCAACATCCCACCGCATACGTACACTTTATGGTAACGCTGGTATGTCTACATCTACTAACCTACACCGCTCAACGCTTGTGCAACAGCCACCTCTCACAAACACACTGCCCCTCTCATCACTATCTCTCTGGCCTGTCGCAGTCGATCCAAAACCCACTTGTACAAAACACCTACCCGATATCCACCACCAGTACCTAATTAGGTGGAACATTTTCACCAAACGCCACTCACCCATTCACTCACAATCCACCGTCCACCGCTCATTGACCCACTTAGGCATCCAGCGCAGTCCGGCCGCCGAACGGACGCTCGCCGCAGCCGCCCCACCTGACCAGCCAGCGATTCCTGGCAGGGAGGGGAGAGGATGACGGCGGAGGGGGGGGCAGGGGACGTGGAAGGGAGGGGAACCGAGCTGAATCAGCAAAGGGCCATCGCAATCTGATTAGGAGTGCTAATGATTATTTCGCTGAGCACCGCGCGGGCGCGATGCGGACAGGCGCGCGCGGCCCGCCGCCGCCGCCGCCCGCGGCCCCGCCCCCGCCGCCTCCCGATCTTGCTCAATGCCGAGAGAAGCAAGGGCCTTCAGCCCCACGGCTGCGAGGGAATAATCCACTTAGTGGCTGTAATTATCTGTGAAGACCGAATTTTCCTGTTCAGTGGTCAGCGCCAGATAGCATTATGAGACTGGTGATAAGCGCCGGTGGGGGGAGGAGGGAAAGGGGTGGGTAAAGGTAGGAGGACGGGAGGGGTGGGGGACGAAAGTTGGGGTTGGTGAAAAGCAGATAATATGGAAACGAGGGAGCTTTCAAAACGATCAGGGGGTAATACAAGGCATGAAATGAGAAAACGAAAGTCGAGGGGATACCTTGTTAGTCGTACAAATAGTCGTGACTGGTGGCAGGTATAGGAATACTTTCAATAAATGCCACCAAATAGATTTTTAGAGAAACAAAATTAAAGTACGCAGAATATGAAATAAGGAAACAAGGCGTACAAGTTATCCGCTAGCCATCATACTGCAACATAGGCTATGATCATGCATAATTCCGACATGACAGAGTCTTATCTTATAACTAGATTTTTATCTTCATAAATACTCACGAGATACTTTTCTAATGCCGCAAGCTACTGGACGATTTTACTCGTAAATGATCTATTTTATCATTGGGGGCACCCTCATTTAGCATGGTTTGTCAGAAACGTTTGAAGTATAATTCCAGAAAACTATTTCCTCTTTTAAAATAATGATTCACAAAGGGAGGAATGTTCGCCCGGGTCGACCTAGTGTAGTATTAATTGCTCGTTAACGCGGTCACCAAAGAGGGAGGGGAGGGGTTGGTTTCTGATGGCGAGAACGTTCCTGGAACCGGGCAGCAAGTGGCGCTAGTGGGAAACGCTCTACAGAGCAAGTACGTTGCTGCTGGAGAGAGCGAAGGATTGTCAGCTGAATACGTGAACACGAGGGTTGTTAATGAGAGGAGATAACGCGTGCTATAGTAGGGGTCTCGATACAGATGGAGGTGGAAGATGTGTACGGATTTACACAGAATGGAACAGGTGTGGATAATTGATGTAAGTAAATTTAATTTACACAAAGTCATCAGAAACCAACGAAGACCTGGCGGAAAAGAACCAGAAAACCTAAAAGATATTTTAATTTCGTCGTCCAACTCACAAATTGTCGCATCTCAAATTTAATGTCAACCAGAAAATATTAAAAGAATTGGATATTGGAAATAAAATTTGTTACAGTTACAGAGTGTACTGCAAACAAGTACAAAGCGTCACATGACAAAAGAATAAACATTTGTTGCAAGTATTTAACTCCTTTAGGATTTTGTGAGGGACATGAAAAGTGAGATAAAAATCGTGAGTTACTGACCACTTTTAAAATACTCTAAATTTTATCTCCCGAGAAAAAAAAATTACTGGCAACGAAAAAACAATTGATATGATTTCACAGTATTGATGACTTACTCATTCAACAATCAAATTAGTGGAGATACATCACTGCATACTCTCTCACATTATTTGTAAAGGCTTCGCAGTATAATACCTCTACATGAACCTGCAAAAGTTTTTTCAACCATGAACGAAAATTTTTCGCTAGTCGGTCCTAGGTCCACAGAGTTAACTACCTCACCGCGTGCCTTAACGCAACACCATGTGGTTGCTCTGATGTACAGACTTGGGCCGACGCTGAAAAATTAATATCTCTCCCATTATTTCCAACATGCGATTTTTAAAAATTCAGAGAGCTCAAAAAAACGAGACCTCCACCACCAACACAAGTATATTTTTTTTAAAATGGACTGGTTTTTGTAAAAAAAGTTTTGAAAAATTTAAAAAATTGTGCATTTTCAAGGTCTCTTTTTTTGTTAGACAAAAATTAAAGAAAAAAATTTGGAACTATTTTTGATAATATGTTTCTTGTACATTACCTTAACAAAAATTTTATATGAACCATTTTAAATCGCATAAACAGATTTTGTTTAAAACAAAAATATGTATCTTCAATTATGCAGATTTGAATTGTTAACTAGGTGAAATATTAAGAGAGTTCGCCGGAAATGAGACTAACATAAATTTTTTATCACCTTTTCACAGATTCGAGAAGTATATATATTTTTAAATGGACTGGTTTTTGAAAAAAAGTTTTACGAAATTAAAAAAGAATTGTACATTTTCACAGGAAATTACGCGAAAACTACGCAAATTCTGAAGAAATTATACATGTCTTCATTATATTGCCGAGTTGTCTTTAAAAAACAAATTGCATTGAGCCAAAACACCATATTGTGGTTGCAATGCTCGAAAAATCTGGGATTTTAAGGAATGTAAGACCTTCCTTAACTGAAGCCTTCTTTACGTCAGCTGAGCACAAAGTCTAATCAAAACATATTGAGACATTTTTCATAAAATTTTGGATATAGAAAGCAGAGTGAACTATATCAATTTATTATATTTTGTTTTCTGACAAAAACTGTTTGAAACTTCATAAGACATACATAATTACAAAGCAAATGGTGTTTTTTTTAAATATGTGTGCCAGAATTATTGATATTATTGGTAAGCTTTAGGTTCAAACATATCATTTGGACAAATTATAGAAATAATAGAAATTGCATATACAGTATATTTTCCCGTAATTTTAGAACTTTATAGGTGCCAATTAGCTTACTACTACCATCAATGTTCGTTAATTAGCTATTGAAACTAGAGCGGTCGGCCACATTCGCTTTACTGGGCGCGCCGCAGAGCATACTCCTCTAATGAAGGAGAAGTTTGAATGGGCTGCTAGAAGCTGCGGTGCGACATCTCTTCTCCGCCGGGGGCGAAACGCCGGCCGGTCGACTCGCGCGTCATTTGGAGCGCCAACGCCCCCGCGCAGCCACAGCAGCGTTCCACTGGCGCTGCAGCGCGGCCGTGTTATCACAGCGCGCTCCAATTCACGTGCGCATTCAATATCAATCACGAGGCTCCCACGACTCGCCCCCGGAGGGACGATCCGTCCTGCCCCGCCCCCGCGCCGCCCGCGCTCCCGTGGCCTGCTTCTAACCTATCGAATCTCGCTCCGTTTCCTTTCCACGTTCCTACACCTGTTTCGTCCTTGCTTGACTCCGTTCCTACGCTCCGGGCCCGCTGTTTTATCTTCGCTTTATTCCTCCATGACAGAGAACCCACCCCGTCGCTCCTTAGGACTCGATTCACATTTCCAGCCCCGCCCCTTTTCTGCTTGACTACCTTCGTGGGTTCCACCCCACCTCCTGCTTCCCTCTTGGTTTGTGAGTTCCGAACGCCCGCCTTCCATCTCGTCCCGCTCGCCTGCTATTTCCTCAAGGCAGCTCCATTCTGCTAGTGTGTTCGTGTGCTCCAGCTCTGTTTCGACTAACCTTTTTCCCTGTTCGTCTCGGCAAATCCCAGACCCCATACCATTCCTGCTGGACTTCGTGTGCTCCTCCCCTGCCGTGACCAACCTACGCCACCCCTCTTCAAGCCAGTTGCCGACACCCTCCGATCACGCTCCGCCCTCTACCAGGTCCCCACTCCTGCTCCTAACCTCCCTCCCTTCGTTTCATTCTCTTCCACTCCCTCGTCTAAGCACTTCGTCAACGCTGCCGTTACCAATGCAATACTTCGGGGTCATTCAGGAATTACATGAAGGCCTTTGGCGAGGAGGGGTTCCAGGCAAATCCCACCTCATTTACGTGGGGGAGGGGGGGAGGTCGGCAAATATCACGAATATTTTTCGCTAAATACAATGCTAAAATGCGAGAAAACTGTGGCAAGTTAAGTAAAATTGTTTCTACACAAAAATATAGGTCAATGTTGCACAACACTTTTTATTGCAGTTATGTGAATGCTACAAAAAGAAGTATTGTATACTGAGAAAAAGGATCTAACAAAATATTTTTATTATTAATGTGATAAATCCCATGGCCTGTATTTTTACCGTACAAAATTATCGAGAGTTTGGTAAAAAGAACCAACTTTTGATAAAATGTCTCTATAGTTTGGTAATATTTTTACAAAGTTTATAAAAAGAATACAGGCACTGAGATTTATTTTATGGTTGCTAAAACGTTTGATAATATTTATTACACTTTCTACATTACATATTTATCCGCCAACCCCCAAATGCGCGACTATACGAATGAATTTTAAAAATTCTCACGTGGGATTTCAAGAGAGAGGAGGGCGAGCCAAATCTCACATCTTACCGACGGGTAGAAAGAGTCGAAAAATTGCCGAAATCGCCTCACTTTATGGACGGCCACTGTCGTGTGTTGCACCCCTTCCCTCTGTCCACCCACACAAGCAGCGCTTCCCAACCAAGCTGCAGATCTCTTTTCACCCCAACCTCAAATCTACCCTATTAATCCTATTATTCACTGCTGTATCTCACCCTTCCCATCTGCTTCTTTCCTGCTCGAGTCCACTCCTATACGTCTGCCCCGCCCGTGTTTCACTCGCATGCAACGACTTCGCACCCCGTGTTGTTGTTGTTGTTGTTGTTTTGTTGTGTTGTTGTTGTGCTGTTGTTGTTGTGCTGTGGTTATGTTGTGTTGTTGTTCTTCTTCGGTTCTTTGCATCGTTCTTTCTCCTATGACCCGATTCCCACGCTTTCCACTGACGAACGGTTTCGGTGTTTTAGCAAATGTGCTCAGACGCAGAGCAGCTACTGCCACCCCACATGCTACCCTTCTCGCGTTCGCTAAAACACGGAAATCGTTCTTTAAAAGGAAGTATCGGTAAAAGAATATCGAGTCTAGTCACGATACTAATCCACATAACACCCATATCGGCCTAATTTCGTCTATATAGTAATGGTACAAAACGTACCACCTTTCTCACAGTTGAAATCTGCAATCTAGAGCGCCGATATAATGATGAAAATATGAGAGTAATGAATATGAGAAAATACGAGATATGAATGTAATGGAATCAGAAACGTCATATAATACACATAAAATATATGATTACCAATTTCTATTAATATTTGTTTAAAATGTTTGAAAGCAAATTGGGTTATGAAATACAGAATAACCATTTTCTTTAGGTGATGCGGGTTTTTTAGCACTACGGTACGTCAACACGTCGCTCATCCCTCGATCTGATCCTCCATTGACCCTTCACACTATCTTGTCCCCGGCCGTTCCTTCATTTCATGCGTTTTGTCTGTCCCACTTCACATCCACAATCAACCTTCCATAGCAGTTTCATCGCTTCCCCCTCCCCACGATCCACCCCGTTTATTACCACCCGCATTCCCCTTCACCCCATCTCTCCCCCCCACATCGGCATTCCGTCACTGTCCGTTGGCCGCTCCCCTTGCGTTCCCCGTTCTCCCCGCGTGCCCGCCCTGCCCCGGTGCCCCTCCGTGCCCACGCTGCCCGCGGCGCAGCTGCGCGATCCACGCACGTCTACGGCGCCGGAGGCAGTGCGCAGCTTGGGGGGACATGGCTTCCCCTGGCGGCGATGGGCACGCGATTGCGCAAGCCCACTGGGCTCTCGCGGCGGACGCAGCGCGCTCTGCCCTATGATGCCTACGGATGCTTGACGCTAGCAGGAGGGTTTTGTCGTGAGGCATGTCGCGATATGGCTTTCCGGCCCTCGCGACACGCTGCCGTCGGCAAGTCACCAGTTGTCATTTGCCGACGCCAGCGTTCCGAGGCTATAAATTGGGGAGGACTTCGCACCTCCCCCCTCTTATGACGAGTCAACCTGCCGAAGCCAACCGTCGTCACGCCACCCGCTCCCAGGTCGTAGGGTCCACTACGCGGATAAGTCAATAAGCTTATTATAAAATATACTCTCTTATCTTCGTGGACGAGTTGGTGGGGTCCTCCCTCTCCCGCTCAATCCGCGACAGGCAGTACGGGAGATTGTCCAGATTTCCTCCGCTGATTCTCCACAGTTCTTTTGCGCAGTCAGCAAATTCCAATCTATTAGATTGTGAAGAATAGTCAAATCCTAATTAAGACTGCAATAAAAGTACTGTATCATTAGATATGCTTTTGCCTAAAACATGTCAAAAAGGTTATGAACATACGCGATACAATGGAGTTTATTAAATTTAATCATAAGAACTCCAATGTTTTCAACGTTGTCCTAAATACGTCAACATCGCGAATACCCTTATTTTGTTTTATGTGCATCTTTCAATTAAACGTATCTCTTAACCCATATTTTTAGTCATCGTTTATTTGGGTTTTCTGCCTCGTGATTACAGATGGCAATGTGCACTTTTATGCGTTGGAACCGCCATCGAAGGTTTCGGTTGATTTCAAGAAAATATGTTCCTCTTTAAGAGCACAAAATCACTGCCTGCTAAGAAATGGACATATGTGGAGTAGCATGCCTTCAATCTTGCTGAAAATATTGGGAGAAAGGGGAGATTTGTGTTATTACTTTGTGAACCAACCACCAGTAATTGTCTAGATGCAAGGTGTATTTCGATGCATGCCAATGGATGTACCTCATCGTTTAGTAATATATTTGGTAATTACTTCTTTCAACGGTTGTACGACGTTTACAAATCAATTAAAACCGTCGCCATGTGTTAGAGCTTCGCGGAAAGTCGAATGTTGTTTTCAAATCTGCCTCCCCATAAACAAATTGCAAGAATATTTTAGAATGTGCCGATGTAAGTAAAAAAATGATTAATCGGAGAAACATAATGAATGTTGAACTAGTTCACGAAAAACGAATGTAATCATCGTGTCCTTGCGCCAGATCAGAAAATGATAAAAGAATGTATGATGTTGCCATACCACAGAAAGAAAAAATAGCTTACATTAAAGAAAAGATTGTAATAAAACCCTAAAAACGTGTTGATCTAATTCTTAAATGTATACAACTTTAACTCAAGATACTTTTAGAACCATAGAGTTGAAATACAGGAGAGTTGAGAATAACATTTCGTGAGACCATCTTACTTTATAATTATTGACATGCGATATATTAGGAAGTGTAAGTGAACTCGTCTGTTTAGGACACTCGCAAAAATACAACTCACCAATACACGATAACATAAGTTGATTTACATGAAGAATGTTTGACATCTCGTATTAACGCAGAAGAATGTGATTTAGGGGAGGGGCTTAAACTCAATTCATCTGCTCCACAAACGCAACGCATGGCAGTAATGCGGAATGCCTATACAAGGAAAATCCAGGGGCACGATGTAAAAGAAAACAATATGGATTTCGATTTTATGCGAAACAATTTGAATGTAAATAAATTATAATAATTCAAATGTTCAATCTGTTTAACACATTATTTGTGTTTATGTCGCCACCGTTATGTATAATTTGCAATTATGTCACATTTTATATTATTTTTAATAGATATATCTAAAGAGTCGGGAAATACATCATATTATGAAAACGGAAAAAGAGAATGAAAATAATTCAGAATGTTTCTGTGTAACACACAATGTATAACTTTAATCGTACAACTTACAAAGTAAGAACTCGCATTACTAGAAATGGACGTAATGTATGCGACAGTAATATAACGTAAGCTAACCTCATGAACAAAAATCTAAAATGAGATAATTCAACAAACCGTAGAGACGAGGAAAAGAGAGTACTTTCTGGATAAAGCTGGCAAAGCTAGATTCGATTCAATATATGACAGGAATGCGATAACATCATACAATAATGGATAAACAGATAAAGGAAAAGAAGTTCATGCAGAATGTCAGTTGTAACTGACGCGTATAGTTAGCAATGGCACACGATCCCAAAGCCTGAGTCATTTTTTATGAAACGACACAGGCTGTAACCGTAACAACCCAGAAACAGTGATATAAAATGTAAGAAATGGAAGCTCTACCATTACAAGAGCAACCAATTCACAACCCATGAAAATCCACTCAGAAAGCTATATTTCCCGCAGAAAAATTACCGACATTAACCGAAAAAAAGGCCGAGGCCGGAGCGGGACAGTCCCGGCATGCAACCGGGTGTTCGCAATCTGCCACCCCCCACATTCTTGCGGTCCCGCGAAGTTGGAAAGCTTCTCCCAAGACCCCCACCCCTCCCTCCCTCCCCCGACGCGAGCGACCAGTGGCTTCTGTCTCTCCGCCTCCGCCCATTTACTCGCCTTGTTTTTGCGGTGGGGCCGCCCCGCCACCGCGTGGCCCCCCGCCCCAACCCGCCCCGCCGTTCGCCAGTAATTTTCTTTGTTATCGCGGCCAGCGGAGTGGAGTCTGCAGCTGGGGGCAAAAAGCGCGGAGGTCCGTTCCTGCAGCAGCTGTGTCCACTCGGGTTCTTGCCCGTGGCTGCCGGCGCCGTCCTTCCGCCCTGCACCCCCGCTGCCCACGGGGCTGTCGGGGTGGGTGGACGAGGCAGCATCGCATTAGGACGTCCCGCGCGCTAGGATTGCTTTGGGTGGGCTGGATTTTCGGGCGCCGGAGGAGGAGGAGGTTTGGAAGTACTTTACGAGCTGATTCGGGATGCTCGTTGGGGGGGGGGGGTGCTATGAAGAAATGGAGAACGAGGAACCTCGAACCAATGTCTGTGTAACCACTGTGGTGTCAGATTTCTTGTTTTGGGTTCCCTGAATTGCGAAATCAGATCTTCTCATTTGGCATAATTAGAACTGATTCTGCTGTTGCATTATTAGCTTCCCCATGATTGTGTTGCCTGTTAAAACGTATCCCTTTCATCTAGAAACAAACGTTAACTACTTCCTCTATTTCAAAATCACGTCACTAAAACCTTTGATAGTCGTCAATAAAAACGTTTTCCCTTTAGTTGAGGCAACGAAAGATTTACGTGACAGAAATTTCTCTAGAGAAAATATATGCTTATCTAAAAAACATTATTTTGAAAGTAGACAGCGCTGACGTCATCCATCGGTCAACAGGCTCTCTGAAAGAGTAATATCTTTAGAACACTTTAGAGAAACTTTTAGGCTTAACGTCTGTGGTACGAACTATAGCTAGCGTTTATTAATATGTCAAATATCTCAAGATATTACATTCTGATGAAGAAATGGTAAACAAAAGTTTGTTTCCTGCCACTTTGACAGAATAAATTTCAAAAATTAACGAGATCATGAAAAATTGAACATCTTATTATTAAACATTTGCAATTTTCAAACATACATAGTTCACTAAAAATGAACTTTGTAAGCGTTTTCCGCTCTATTCCAGAAAAAAATGTTTTAAAACTTGTCTCTATTCGAAGAAAAAAACGGAAAAAGGCTAGAATTTTCTAAAAACTGTGCATTGCCTTATTAAAGATTTATGTTTTAAATAATTTTTCTAAGAAAAAATGACTACCTTCACTATTGTAGTTGTGGGAATATACGAAAAAATTGATCTATAGTAGTTTCAAAAATGTAAAGACAAAAATCAGACATGTGCCATTTTTTGAAAGTATTTTGCTCCATTCGAAAAAAATAAGTAATTTAAAAGTAGAGCTATATTTAGAAAAAATGAAAATGCTATTAGAACTTTGTGAAAAGTAACCCCACAAATACAAATATCTCTTTCAAATTCGCCGGGCTTCGAGTTTGACCAAATCGATGAGAAAATATCAATTTGGAGATGCGCTTTCGAACGGTATAGACGCTATTGTTGACTGGCAGTAATGACTTCTAATTCATAATAAGACAGTGAGAATTTTGACGCACAAAGAGAGTTGTGTCACAATAGTAACCGACACAACTTGAATTTCGACGCAACGTATAAGAGGAAATAATGTACAGCATAAAAGCACGCCTTTTCCAGTTTATCGATATCAGGAATTCACACACAACACTGTCTGCAAAAACAAAACAACAAAAAAACAAAAAACAACAACAACAAAAAACCAACCAACAAACAAAAACAATAAAAAACGCCACTTTCCGTTACAACTATACAATAAGTAATCTTTACTTAAGCACGCAGTAAGCGACAATTAAATTAATAATAATAATACTCGTAAAAATAATATTAACTACAAACTCAACACTTTTGAGATGCGGCGTTTCCCTGGCCAGCAGCGCGGTATGAGGCAGAGATGCGAGCGAGGGCCTGACGCGATTCGCAGCGTCACCAGCGCAGCGCGGGAACTCGCGTGGCTGCATGCCGGATGAGCCTCCCCTCCCCGCCGGGCGCCGCGCGCGGGGGGTATCCTGCTCGGCGGCGCGGGTTCGATCCCATGGGGCTACAATTAGACGCGTGTACTACACGGGATTCCGTGCGTGAAGCAGAGGGGAGGGGGCGGGAGTGGCAGAGAGACAGAGAGGGAGGGGGGGCATTTCGACGCGATTGCAGAATCCGGTCGCAATGTTCCGCGCATTATGCATGCGGTGTTCATTATATCGTTCGCGCAGCCCGCGCCCAGAGCCGACACTGTCACCGACCGCTCCCTCGTCATTTCCTCTACGCTGCAGCTATGACTGCCCAATTTCTCGTTTCCATCTACACGGTACCCCGTCACCAACCTACGCTGGTCCCATCGGCCTCTACCTCTCGGCACCACCCAAAGCTACCGCCATCACTGCTCGCTCAGTCCGGGCATCTCCAATGCAGCCTGCTCCGTCACCAGGCCCGGGCTACCACCGTCACGAACCCACCTTGCCGCCTTCACCATCTTCCTCGTCACCACGCTGAAGCTAGTCACCTACCCTCTGTTCACCATCCCCATGCCGCCACCAACATAACCTGCTCCTTGTCACCATTCACGAATTGAGTATTACCGCTCCACCGTCACCATCCACTCCCGTATCACCAATCCAATGTCCTCACCAGATCAACCCACGTTGACCCTTTCAACACCCCATTTCTCATCATCATCACTCTAGAGTTAACTATCTCACTGATTATCGCCTCGCTACCGCTTTTACTCTATTGTCACCATTCCCACGCTCACCCGTCACCAACCTAAACGTCTGCCAACACCAACCACTTTTTTCGCCACCATCCTCTAGCTCTCGATATACCTGATTGCGCTCAGCCCTCACCGACACCGGCACAAACATACCCCTCATCAACACCGCTAAGCTATAGGCCACCACATACTCTCTCATCACACATCACCGTCATCATTCCAACACTACCGTCGTCACTTCAGCGCAATCAACGGCCATACTGCCACATCGTACTTACTTCCCACGTCCAAAATCACCACTCTCGCGTCCCTTCTACCAGCGGTTGCACATCACAGGGCCCAACGCACTAGCCTTTCTTTCACCTTTGAACATTGAGCTTGAACAGTGAACGACGATTTGTCGACTAAGCTGGTTCGCAACGGGTCTCCAATGGACTCCCTCGTTTCTCCTTTTGTTCCGCTAATTAGTTCATTTTTATACTTATCACTTCTCGCGTTATCAATATCCGAATCGTGATCTCCATTGTATCTCAATACGCATGCCGTATTCGAGAGATCCAACGACCACCACAATGAGAATATGTCGGCGATCTGCCATTGTGTCGCCTCCTCAATTCAAGCCGCACAAAGAAACTTTTTTAGCAGATCGCTGCTTTCATCTTCCCTACATCTGATGTTACCGTCACAGCTTCAGCCTGATGAACGCCGTGACCGACTGCATCTCGCCGCCATCACCGCCCCCATCTGGCGGACATGGCCACCGGCTGCGATTAGCTCAGCGCCAACATCACCTCTATCTCTGCAGCGGCCCCGATTGTCGAACTGCTTCGTAACAGTGGCGGATTTCCGACTCTAGCTACATACTCGTAGCTTCGTTGAATACAGCCGCTGTTTGGAAGAGAATGAATGGACGACAGCTCCGATGGGCAGTTTTCCGTGGTTTGCCCGATAAACACAAGGCGAATCCCAACAAATGGGCCAAGGACCGCACGGAATCTTTCCTTCCTATTTCGCCTCCTATACACACTTACGTACACTATATACGTCGCCAGCTCATCTCACCTTCCATCTCTCATGTTAAAACATCCACTGCACTAATGGTCTAATCTAAAGTCTAATGGCCATAACACTTGGTATACCCAGAAGCATCAATCAATCGACCCGATCATCCTCGCAGTTCCCTCTCTCTCTCATCCCCCCCCCCTCTCTCTCTCTCTCTCTCTCTCTCTCTCTCTCTCTCTCTCTCTCTCTCTCTCTGCCAGTGCTGCCCTAATTCAGCTCACATCATTGACGTTTCGCCACACGAGCTTTTCCGGTCAACCCCTTTATTTGAAAGCAATGAAAAGAACGTAATAATGTTAACAATCAACGCGTTCCCCCTCATGCACCCTCAACCACCCTCTACGTTGATGAAACCGAAGATTGTTCTATCATGACGCTGCAAAACTCTTCCTTCAACTCTATTTATAGCCTATGAGAATATGCATTTTGAAGTTAGCGTCGTCAAATTGTTGCTTCCCTTGCTTGACTCACCCAGGTATCTACCAAAGAAAAGGTTTCTACCAAACACACGATTCCATGCTCTGGAGTGACATTTAAGGAGTGCTTCCTTTTGGAAACCAACATCAGTGAAGGCGGCAACTCCCACGAAGTCAGTTGTACTGACACTTCCAAGCTAATCAGTAATCACCCTAAACAATTCCGCCTCGCAAGCTGATAACACATTCCATGCATTTTATCGTTATCTTCGTGCTAAATTGATCATGGCCGACGAGTGGCGCCATTGTCACTGCTTGGTGGCTCACGAAAAACTAAAAATGAATTAACCCCATTAACTACAATTATCATGAATGTTATTTCAAGCTATGTTAGCTTGGTTTGGTGGTTACTTAATACAAATGTAACATGAAAATTTCAATATTAAAATGTGCGAATCCACAGGGCAGTTAAATATTTTAATGCATTTAAAATGAACTGATTGTTATTTTATGTACGGAGATTTTTGAATTATAGCGATATATATAAAAAAGGTTAGCCTTCTAAATGGCGAATACAATACTGAAATCGAGAAGAGAAAAGGTTTTTGTTGTTTTTAATTATAAAATTTAATTGAATTTCGATGTTTTCATGGAGAGGGATTTCATTCGTACAGTAAACTTCTACATTAATAAAAGGGTGAACTAGTAAAATTGAATTATACATTTTTTAATGAACTTATCAAGAAGAAATTAGTGTCTTTTAAAGCCCAAATTAAATACCTTTGGAGAAAATGTTGATTAAGATTCTTAAATGTGCAATATTTTCAAATAAATTTGAAAAAAGGGATTTTAGCATAGACGCCGGAACAAAGTTAAAATTGTAATTAAATTACAAATTAAAAATGTAATTTAAATACAAGTATACACATATTAACTTCTATGTCAGTTTCTGGTTTCTATTGAAAATGTTAACAGGCATTAACTTTAAAAAGTTGATCGCTTCTTCATATTTTGGTATAATTAGATCGTTTTACACAGATGGACTTGTTTCAAGAGTAAAAACTTGAGGAACAAAAAGAGACAAAGAAACTTACCAACGACAACCACTCCCCATCATTTCATTATAATTTCGCAAACATTTCTTTACAACTCATGAATTCAATTCATTGTTGTAAAATTATGCTAAATATATTTTTGAAATGCTGAATAAATGTTTTTAAATTTTCATCTGGCAATAATGTCCTGCATTGCGGGGTGACACAAGTTTCGGTGTGAATCAAATTTGTTTTTCTCTTCGTTACTCATGTATTCATCTCGGAAAAAATTCTAAGACCTCGTCGCATTATCTCTCGATAATAACTTATTGGCATTCAGAAAATTCTAATCCACTTGGTAATTTCCTCAGCAATATTTGCGAAGAATTGAAGGATGCTATTTTTGATTTAAGAGTATGAAAGGGAGGTAAGGCGTATTTTTAAAATGAAATCGTGTGTAAACAGAACTTTTGCTCAAATTGAAAAACACTAGTGAAAATAAGTTTTTACTAAAAATTTTAAAAAATTGATCTGAAAGAAGTAGCCTACATTTAACAAAAAAATCATTACTTTTCTTTTAACTCTCCCTCAAAAATGACGCATTTATTCCAAAGAATGCCAGATATTCTAAAAACACTTGAAAGAATTTTTATTTCATGTAATTAACCTAAAAATTAACCTAAATGAGCTAAAAATAATATTTTTGATCTAATGGACAGAAACTTCCATATGTTTTATATAGATAAATGAAATTCGTTGCCGATGTAATGAGTTACCATTCGGCCATTAACTCCCAGAAAAAGCATGCGTCTTCGGAATGATTAAAACAAAATTTATTGTAATGAAATTGTCCACGCGATCCCAATGACCCAGACCACTGTGCGGGAGTTATCGCCGGCTTTCTGGCCGTGTTGGCCGGCCTTGGGGCGTTGCCGTGACTGCTTTCCGTTTGGCCCCCACCACCACCGCCGCCCTCCCCCCGCAGCCGGGCGGTGTCATTTGCGAAGTGCAAATGCAGTCGCAGTGCCCGATGCGCGCGCGCTCTCTCAGCTGTGATACTGCAGCTAATGCACTCGGCGCGCGATCGCGGCACGGCAGGGCGGCAGCACGAGAGGGGGAGACGGACGGGGGGTGTGGATCAACTGGGCTTTTATTATCTGTCGATGATCTACGATCGCAGGCACAAGTGGAATTGATTGCTTAATCACGGAGTGCCGCAGGGACGTGCCCGCGGCCTCATTACTTCTTATGAACCTTTCCGCTGTTGTTATTCATGTGTCAGGTTTGAGTACGAAACTTTTTTTTTTCATAGTTGATGGAACTTTGAAATGCGATTTGGGTTTAAAACTCGACACTCAGTTCTTTGTTGTGTGAAGTCACGAGATAAAGGGATAAAGTGAGGCGCGTGATGGTACATTTTTACTATATGCAAATCACAGTGTCACATTTCTTTTTGCGTTGTATATCTATTTTATGAAATTTAAAACGCGTAGCAATACGTGAAAAGTTAAATTTATTGCGATTTTGAAATAACCATAAATAAATATTCGCTTGGGAACATTTCAGATAATTTTCTTTTGGAAATATTTTTTATTAAACGATGTATGTTTGCAAAAAAACAACTTAAAATTATATGTTTTTCTCCAAATTTTGATACGACGGACAGAAACGTCCATATCATTTATATGTGTGTAAACATTTTAAAAAAACTATGTATTTTATGTAACAATTATTGTATATTATAGTCGCTAATTACCCTCATAGTTGATAAAAATGTCACTAAATATTTTTTTTCAATATACTTCTATAAGATCAGTTTTTACATCTAACCCAAAATATTCTTGATAATTACTGAACATTAGTCCGCATGGTAACATAAATGTATCATTTGGTATATTTGGTTAGGGAATTGGTGAATTCATGGTGAAACATGGTGAATTCAAATATCAGATACTTTCTAAGCATCTGAAGGTTAACCAGACATGAACGAAGATTAGAAAGTGAAATAATTGAAAGCATTTTCAATATTTTGGTAAATAAATTCTCTATAAAAATACTATTATATAACTGACATCACAAAATGATCCACTGAAAAAAACTAAAAAATACATTGAAGTTCGTTGCAAGTCAAGAGTCAAGAGAGGTGTCCTTAAATCAAAACGAATACGCGATGTATGAATGACAACGTCAATTAGGTAGTCGCTCACCTGTAGATGGGCGTGACCTCGTTCTTGAACCAGATGACGAGGATGACGCTGTCGTTGGGCAGAGGGGGCACGATGTCACACGGCAGCAGCGCCGTCCCGCCCACCACCGATGTTATTTCATTAATAGGCCCTAAGCAGAAAAGCATTGCACGAAATTAGTATCAGAAAATACGTAGATCTTCTTTAAGGATCACATTGCTGTGGAAATGTGACGAAGAATACAAACGACAGTTTCAAGACCTTAACTTTATACTGCTGATAAGGGTTTGTAGAAAGGATTGATACTTATCCACGTTTTTATTAGACACTTCGAACATCTTTGTAAAGAATCAGTAAAGGAGAAATTTTAATATGCTCCCACTTATCACTTGCACATCACGTTTACCATAGAATGATTTAAATGTATTGTTAAAAAATTGAAGTATAAACAATAGTAGATTACGCAGTTTATTTTTCGTTGAGTATTTATATTACTTCAAAATTGAAAACTGCAGAGATTAATTACTCAAACAATTTTGGACACTCAAATTCCGAAGAAAAGTAGTACAAACCATTTCCATGCCACTATTAGAAATATATCTCACAAATTATTGTTTCAAATGGATATTATAAAATAAAAATCTAAAATAAAAACACCAAACTTGTTCAAAAAGCCACATACAACTAAATTACAATTTTAAAAACATTCCTTTCTCATGAAAATAATATGGATTCATACTTCACTGTAACAATTCAAATGGTGTAATCGTGATACCTTTAAATACGACCATAATACAGATGTAATATAAAAGCAGGTATATTTTTTTATTTTCGCTTTCATATTATAACAAGTCAACAAATCCTCCGCTTGCGTCCATTCTGCTCATAATACTCGCAAACATCAACCATAAAAAAAGCGAAACATGAATTGATAAAGAAATTGCACAGAGTGTGTTACTTATGCAGGGCTCGACATCCTCAGGCAACACGCCGTTAAAAGCATGCTGAACGGGGAGGGGTTCTCAGTAAAACAGCCTTAATACAAGGAGCCGCTGTGGGGACCGCCTCTGCCTCCGCGCAAGTGAAATCGGTGTCGGCGCAATATCTTTGTTTACGAGCGTATTTCTCCGCCGCCACAGTAGTAATCCTCCTCGTCACGTATCTGTTTTATCTTTAATTTTCTCGGCTCGTTTCGCAGCCTCGCTTGCTCGCTTTCTCTCTCTTCCCCCTCCCCCGCGCTTCAAGAATGACGTTCGCGGCGACTTCCGCCTCGGTCCACCAGGAAGAGGACGGCGGAGCTAAAACGAGGATGGGAGAGCAGAGGACACGTAATGGGGGAGGACGGTGAAATCCCTCAGGTTACGGAAAGTAGGTTCATTATGAGATAGAGGAGCAGACAACGGGGAGATGACTTTGGATTTCGGAGAATGGAGACATTAGTTTAGGAATATGGAGGGGGGAAAATTGAAGAATAAGAAATGAGATGTTGAGAGGGAAAGCTGGAATGTCAGAACGAAGGAACATAATGGAACAAGACGAGATAAGTTCTCCAAGTCGGACATCTCCGGCATTAATGGGGAAAAATAGGAAATTAAGAATGTCACACGGTATTAGCAAGAAGAATACGAAGAGTTCACATACATGGCACGACATGCAGGGAACAATGAAGAAGGTGAAAATTGTTGCAGAATGAAAAAATCGGGATTAAAACAGAAAGATTGTCTTGGAAACTCAGAATAAATTGAATTCAGAATAAATGATAGCAACAGGTTTTGTTGACTCTGATAAACAGAAGTGTTTGCTCCTGCCTAATAGAAAATTGTTTGAATCGAAAAACGAGCTACAGATTTCATATAATAGTCCTGTCAATAAAATAATAAAACCCTCCACTCCCCTCGCATCTAGCGAAATGAGGGCTTAAGAAAACGTGTGTGGATTGTACAACTCTTTGCCTCTGCAACAGTACACAATAACAATTTCCGTTCATGAGTTCTTCTTACATCGGCCAATTTCTCTGGGAACATTTCTGAATTTTTAATTGTTACATCATAATCTGCATTTCTGCACTCTTATTTCATGAACAGAGCAAGTGACTTTTGTGTTATCAAGGAGCAAGTCAGTTTTAGAATATTTGTTCATTTCTTTCTCTAGAAAATATTTTGAACCATGAAACCGACCGTCCGCCTCCTATGCTCACAGCAAAGTCTTCACTTGTCAGCCGTTATCAATGCCTCTACCACGTACGTCCATGATCTTCATTTTACCCTGTCGAATAAATGTAGCTTTACAATCAATGTATATTCAAACATTGAAAAAGGTTAACATTGCAAAAGTACAATATTGCATAGAGTGATTTTTGTCTTCAATGAAATATTTAACAAATCAGATCTTAAAAATGCCAATGTATATTTTTTTAAACGAGCGTTTTTTACGGAATTCCTGCTAAAATTTCACTCAAATTACAAAAAACAATTCTCAAAAACCACACCAAATGTTTGCTTCAATTTTTTCTATGTATGGACAGCAATGGAGCATGTTTCATTTAATATCTGGAAAGGGATATTTTTGTTGGTTTTTTCTTTCTTTTCAAATGTGCATTAAAATATTTGTGATTATAGACTAATATTTATTGTAAATTAGACATGGACTATTAGAACAGTTAAGTCGAAACAAAGTGATTAAATATAAATAAATAAATAATAAATAAATAAATAAAGTTCTTTCGTGGGTCAGGGCGAAAGTAGCATGACTTTCAGCACCGAGGTCCAGGGTTCGATTCCCGAGGAATCCCCGTGGACGCTCATGTGAAATTTGTTATTAGAAAACGAGTTTGCCTGCACATGGGAAATTCAACCCCTGTGAAGCGACCTAAACCTTATCCTCAATCCTTATTCCTTCCCAATTCCGGCCAATGGGTAGATGACGCAGGGGGCGTGCGAGACGCTACTTGTCGGCCATTTTTCGACTTGACAGTGACTGACTACGACCTACTCAGCGGCTCCTGGACGGCGTTTATAATGGAGGATTACTCCAATTAAAGTCCGTAAGGGCTAGTGCGCGTTCGTCGCCATATAGGCTTGAGAACGTTGTCCCAAAAAGGTGTCAGAATTTTAGAAAAAAATGAATGTTTTGAGAAAATGTGTGAAACCGGCTGAGCATTAGAGGAGGAGGCGGGGTCGCAGAGAGGCCGGCAGCGAGGGGGCGTGGCTGGGAGAGCGCCGCAGGCAACAGAGCAATTTCCGCGTGGTATCACAGCGGCCGACAGCGCGCTCGTCCATTCTCCCTCTCTCTCTCCCTCTCCCGCGCGGAGAGACCACTTTCTGTGCACACGCTGGAGGGGGGAGGCTGATGGTGGTGATGGCGACCATGTTGATTTCTGCGAAGGCTGTTGGGGGCGGCGGAGCTGGTGGTGATTGTGTTCACTCTCAACACTCTCTCTTTACTCTATTTTCATGACCCGCCTTTTGTCTCCGTCTTGGTTTAGATGTTCCCTGGGTTTACTCAAACGTTTAATGCATACTCCTGGATGGTCATCTCTGTTTGTTAATAATTCACACCAGAGGGACTTCTGGTTAAATTGGTTAATCGTGGCAACTGAAGTTTTGGACGAAATTAGTATTTTGGTTTAAGAATAACCAGAACCACTCTCATCTCGTGTTTCATATTCATTGTAAATCTCTCCAACGTTTCTCATTAATATTTGCAATTATCACTGAGGTGCTCGTACGTTCCGATACAAATGTACAACATATTGATACGTGGAGAGATAAAAGAGTGAATTTCAAACATCGTTATGTGCAATGCTAACACATAATATATATATATATATATATATATATATATATATATATATATATATATATATATATATATATATATAACATCAGAACAGTGGCGGCATTGTTAAGACCTTTAGGGAGGAGCCATTCCACAAAAAAGAGGGAAATCAAATCTAGGAAAGAATTAAACAGCAATAAATGGAATCTTTTATATTGTGCATACCACTAGGGCAATATTTGAGGACGAATTTAGTTTTTAGACCCTTTCATCTGATTTCATGAATTACTGTTCTGTTTACTGGAATTTTTTTTTAAATCTATTTTCGCACGAGTACAATTGCATCTTTCGTTAACAACATAAAAGGATCAGAATCCCGCTAGGTGCAGATAGGTTGTATTCTACGTGCCATAGTGTTGCTCGTTTAGAAATATTTTGAAGATGTAAAATATGTGGGATAGTTCAAACACACTCGCCACCCTTCCTAATTCGCAACCCACTGGCCGCCCCTGCATCAGAACCATCTAGATATATTCATCAGTGATTTCTCCATAAAAGCATTTTTAATTTTTAGGCATCTAATTTCACAAGGTAAGCGAACTCGTTTTTAACAACCACACCCTAACGATTATCCATTTTCATTTTGTAAAAGTAACATAGGAAGCATCCATGAAAAACTGATGAATTGGAAATGGTTCCTTACAAACAAAAAGAAAACGCTCCTCTTCGAGAGAAAAAGAAAATATGGTTGAAGGTCTCGCAATTCAACCTTATTTTTCATGGCACTCACAGGACGTAGTATTCCCTTCTTGTCGACTTACGAGTATTAATTATTCCAAACGCAAAGGATTCTCAACCGTGTAATTTATGTTATTAGCAGTTCTCATGCGAACATTGTTCAGCGAGAACATTATGTTCCACGCGTCGGGTAACACGGAATAGAATGTTACGCACTGCATAAATAACTCGCGAGTTGGAACCAAATTAAGTTGCACTTTCGCCAGACTATCATGCATCACTCGGGGCACAAGTTCAAATACATTACAACCTGGGTGATCTAGGCTTACTCATTCATTTTCCTCACGGAAATCATGTAATGAAATATTTTCTTACGTATTGTATGCTATGTTCTTTAAAGAATTAATATTTAGATTAAACTATCCGACTCACTTTTCTGTGACGAATAAATCGAATTACGAATTTTACCACTTTACTGAAACGGGAAGTGTAAAGGCAATAAAGCAGTGAAGGATTTGATAATGAAGAAACACAAAAATCAATCATGATATACGATACAATATTTAGGAAAGTTGCACGGATTTTAGTTACTGCTACGATGTGTAGAAAAATTAATAATAATATGAATACGCTTAAAGTTTTAAAAGTTTTCTACAAAAATGCAATGCTAATATTAAATAAAGAAGAACTTTGTTTTTTAATACACACCATTGAAAGGAGAGATATGCAATACATTTTGCCATTTGACTCGAATACAATTTCTAAATTATCCTCTCCCATTTCGGGTAGAGGTAATAACGATGCACACGTACCCTAATATTCAATTCAAGAACTAAAACACGCCAGTGTATACAAATCAGCTCTAGCAATACATATAAAATGTTGAAATGCCACTGGAACTCCTCTGGTTTTATTTACCGCGGAAATCTGAGAAATAACCTTACGTAATACGTCGACGCAGGGAAATAAAAAATGCTCCACCGACAGCAAATCGATTGGGCTGTCATCGCCCCCTGACAACTCCCTTATCGAGGCCAGAGCAATTCGAGGGTCTTTGCCACCAACAGAAAGCCTGCGTCCTCAAGCAGCAAAATGGAGGAAACTAAAAGGAAGAAGATGGGACAAAGGGGAGAAAGAAACCGGTAGTCAACACTCGTCCTTCCAAATTTTTAGGTAATGATCATGGAGTTGAAACGATGGGAAGAAAATTGATTGAGATAAGTCAAGTGAAGGAAAAAGCGGATATAGTCACTATGAAATTGTGAGAATTCTGTAGTAAGTATTTATATACTCGTAATAATTCTCACTACGAAATAGTGAGATTTTATGTATAAATTTATGTACTTGAAACAGGTGTAGGTGTGGCTAATTTAGAGTTGATAATAGCTCAACTGATTGTGGTGGTCTTGGCGAAAGGAACAAAACATTTAAACATTCCGAATTTCTGTGTGAGAATTGGTGGTTATTGGAGAAGACACCGAAACGATTAAAATAGGGAACGGGGTATTGCAGAAGTGTGGAATAGTTTGCTCTGGAGCAACAGTGCTCAGTATTATCACGAAGAATGAAGTACAAACGGAACCATGCGGAATGTAATATGTATTTTTTATTACTACAATATTTTAGGTAATTAGACGTTTCTGGGTTTGTAGTCCATGGTCCAACGGAGACTGGTCCAAGCGTTTCGGCTGCAACTGTCAAGCATCATCAGTGGCGTTGCTGGCGGGGGATAAGTGTTCTTCTAGGCAGCACCGTGTTGACTGTCAGTCAACCCGGAATCGTTTAATTATGTAGAAACTGGCCGTGTGAGCCCACAAACTTTTATATTGGAGGAAAATATATTAAATTTATTCTTTAAGTCTTTACATAAATTGTACTTCATGTCGAAAATTTGTTTCAAAATATTATACCGAATAAGATAATTTACACTTTAGAACGCAACAAAATTTAAATATAAAAACACGATGATGATATTAGGCAATAACTATATCTTACCCACACTTATCCGAAGATTTTGGCGACCTTGTGGTAAAACTTGGGTCTCCAGACCAAATTATTTTATACTTACCTGTATTAAGAACAGGTAGGGCTATATCGTAAAACCATTTATTTGATAAAATAATACCAAACGCGGTATTGCCCTTTAATTTACATTGCAACAATGATAACAATACTTTAAAACATTTTGCCACCCCTTAATTTACAAGTAGTTACAAAATGCTGCAATGATTCCACTGTATATATTTCTTACCGCCTCTAAAGGTTTAAAACAATTGAGATATCAGAAACAGCTGCAAAGAAAGTTTCCTTTACAGTGTTTGATCATAAAACAGCACTGAATATTTCTAGTCTTTTTACCACTATACAAAAGTTAAAAAAATTCTGAAACAAAAAATCACAATGCGTCATTATTATACAAATGTTTTTTAACACTTTATTACATTCAAGTAATAAAGAAGGATAAACGTATTTAATTAGACACTTGACGAAAAGATAGGCTTGCGTACCGGTTCCCATTACAATGAGAATTACAATTCTCTGTCAATTTTAAGAGGAAGGTAAAACATTCAAGGTCCGATTTATGACAAAACACGAAATATTCAAATTATGAAAACCAATCAATCGTTCAGTATATTTCTTGTGCATGAGTTCCAACGACAGGAAAAACAAGCCTGCGAACAAACGACTCCATTTATTCTGAAGTATGAAAACCAACGCACTCATTTACAGAAAAAAAAGGGAAACAAAAACCTCCAGCGAAAACTCTTTGACATTTTACTGCATTCAGAGACGCTTTATTGTGCCGGTATCAAGTTTGTATTTTTTTACGCCTGCACCGTCGGATTGGCCATGGGGAGCGGAGGTAGAGAAATTACGATGCGAAATGTCCGGTTTTTTCTCTCTCTCTTTTCCCCAGAACGTTCGAAGCGTCCCGATGGAAGGAATCCTCTCAGTCAACCACAATGGCGCCTGAAATTGGAGCCGCGGCCGTTTTGCATAATCAAGCGGCTGATGTTGCACCTCATCAGCATTGGCACGGACGGATATTCTATGCAAATGGCCTCCACTGGAAAATAGATTTTGCGAGAAAAAAAGTCCGCGCGCACGCTAAATACTGTGATAGGATTAAAGGCAACCAAGTCCGCTATGTAATGTTTTCAGTGTTGCATGATAAGTGGAGCAATATGATCTTCAGGGACGTTTCACTAACAGTTTCGTTATTAACTGGGAAAATTTATTCACGTAATCTATTTATTACGTATAATATATTACATAGGTCGGCTTACAAAGATATTCTTGTAATGAAGTCTGGGATTTGCTACTTGTGTATGCTCAAGCAATGATGTCTAGAAAACCATAATTATTATTTTTGCAAGTCTAAACATCCCTAGCAATAATAAATAAATAAATGTCTTTATTGATGGCGAGGCTCAGGCCATTTAGCCTGCTCTTCCGCCTGACCATTTTCAAAAAAAAGGATAAAAAATAATACAATAGTCAATGAAAAAAGGTAATTCAAAGAGAAATAAGTACGTAATTTGGATGAGGGGGTTTTTCACATTGAAGACAGAAATGTAAGCGAGGAAGGAGTAGATAGAAAAGGGAATAGTCTCATAGCATTGATGAAATGAAATTTATGAGCGAGATGAAATGTATTTATTTTAAGTTAGGTATGTGTTAAAGTTAATGATAAATATATTAGAAAGCTATGAGAATTTAATTTCAAAATTTAAATCAATTATATTTTCTGACTCAGCAAATTAGGTACAGGAAGGATTGGACGGATCTTGTATAAGTCAGTGAAAGGTTATTAAGTTCTACTAAAT
Organism: Gryllus longicercus; assembly: GCA_038098605.1. NCBI lineage: Eukaryota > Metazoa > Arthropoda > Insecta > Orthoptera > Gryllidae > Gryllus > Gryllus longicercus. The sequence continues at coordinate 1,628,810 of JAZDUA010000247.1, read as the reverse complement.
GTTTCACACAGAGGTTTTGAAGGAGATAAGATGACGTATGTATTATTGAATTTCCCCTAAAGAAGACTAGAAAGGGGGAAATATCGTCAGTCAGCGTCAGTGCGAAAACGCATCGAGTTCCCTGAGAAAAACTAGTAAGGCCTAGTAGGGCAAAGGTCTCCTGCGTAAGAAAAGACGTAGGGGCCACGACACAGTACCTGAACCTTAAATTACGAACATCACGCGGACAATTTCATTCAGAATATTTAACTGAAAAAAATAAGTTTAGTTGCTTCAATAACTATGATTTCTGGTAAATTATCAAATATTGTGAAATTTTTAATTCACTTTTTAAGATTCAAATAAGCTTAGGATGACAAGATGTGGCTCTACTAAAAAAAATAAATGTTTACACGGACAAGGAGAGACAAAATGTGAAAACTGATTACAATGTGCTTGGTTATTTATTATATTATATATTATAATAAACCGCACGGCAGCACACAGCACTGTATTTCACTAAACTCCACTGCTCTGCACAACCACACTTCTCAATGCACTTCTCCCCACTTACCTCAATTACTCCTCAAGTTTGACCTATGTAAGATCATATCTACTTCATAACTTCAACTAACGAAATTCTAACCGATTTCCAAAACTACGTACATGCAGAGGAAGAGTTTCGAAAAACTGCTTCAGGTAATCAGTTCCCGTATTTTATAACGTTATTCTCGAACGAAATTTTCCCTATATAATTCTTAGCTTCCATGGCGGAATTTTGTGAATATGGACTTATCTACGGAAATATTCATCACATCTATCCTGTTCTGTACTTCCAGCCAAGCCACTTCACATACGCAAGACTAATACAAAGCGCAACTGCACGGGCGTCGGAGATTTGTACAGGGTGAGGGGGTCAACTGGAGTCACTGCAGTCGCTCTGACCCCTCCGCCAATCACGGCACGCCTGCCCAAACCGAGCACCCAGGCCGGACAGTATATAACGCCGAAGGCGTAGCATCACTGTGTCTTTTTTTATAGACTCGTTTTGATAGTTCTAATTCATAAATTACGTTCGTAATAGGTTTTAACTTAATTTTCGTTGCGTTGCTGCCAGTTTCCACATATTCCCTTCAGTTCCACGTCTGTGTGTAAGGGGCTCTGACAGTTCACTGCACTGTTGCCACATTAGTACGCACGTATCACCACCTAAATCACAGATAAATAATATCTAAAATCATTAACGCTTACTGGTACGATATGACACGTTGTGATATCATGTTCATAACTTTCGCCAAAGCCGAATCTTATTGCCTCCGCGACTTCGTGCGAGTCATGAGCAGCAACATTGAACCCTGGCTGTAAGAAAGTAAACAAATCAGCGTAAGTTGATTGCTTTACAGCAGGTTACATGACGAACCTCAGCAGGTGGCGAGAGAACTGTCAGGGTCCCTAATACGCTGCCGGCACTGTAGTTCCACTGCCCTTCCAACCGCCCACTCCTCACACGACTTCGGCTTTCGCTCACATTTCGCTCGCTTCTCCGACGCCACCCCCGCCATCTTTCTCTCTAGCTGCAGCCCTCCGCCCCCGCCCCTCGCCCCCGTCCTCGCCGCCGCCGGGCCGGAGGCGGGTCACGCGCCCGGCCCCAGGGTTATGACTCCCGCCCGCGGCGGATTCCGCTGATTTGAGATTGTTCCAAATCCCCCGCCTGTGAGGCGAATCCTTAAACAATTCTCGGGGCTACGACGGCAGCACTGACGGCGGCGGCGGCGAAGCCGTGATTTCTGGCGGGTCTCCCCGGCCCCTTCCCTCCCCGCCTAGTGCAGCGCGGCGGGTTCGATCAGACGTTTCTCCTCCGATCATACCGGCCCCAACCCGACCCGCTGCGCCCATCCTCGTTTTGTCTCGTACGTCTCCGACCCACGCGCCCCGCCTCTTCTGTGGTCGGCCGTGCCCGCCTTATCCCTTTCGGTCACGCACATACCACGCCCCTTCCGTCTCCCTCCGCTTCGCTCCATCACTCGCCGGCTCGTCCCGTTTGAAGCGACCGGCAGGACCTTGGTTCGAGTCTCGACGGAGTCAGACTTTTCATCTTCAGCTAAATCACGAGGTTGAATTCAGTCACTGTCTGGAAGAGAAATCTAGCGGCCGGCTGCTCTGATCAGTAGTTTTTCTGATCAACACCAGGCGAAAGCCGGTGGACCCCACCTTAACAAAAGGGCCACGAACCGCGCGCGATCTTTCGTTCCCCTTCCTTGACCTATCTTCACCCCTTACTTAGGCACACATTTATATGCTCTACACTTTCACACACGGCGGGTGGGGCGATGCACAGCTGGGAGATTCCTGCTTGGGGAAAACCAAAGTAGCTGTAGATCGCACTATTCAGCGGCGAAAGAGCACCTTCGCCTTCCGAATTGAAACAAGCACTACACTTACGGAACTAATTACCATAGCTCTTGTGTTGCCAGAATCGACAATCAATTTTAAAAAAATTGTTTCGCCACATCACGTTCCCTCCTTTCTCGCAGGTCTCACCCACCCGCTGTAAACTTCCGAACATTCTTGCCCACGTTGTACTCCTCTCTCTCTATCTTTCCCTATCCCGGTCTCCTCACTCTCCTCGCCGCAGTCCGACCCGCCCCCTACCATCCCTCCCTGCATCGTTCTTTCAACCACCGTCCCGTCTCGACGTTTCGTCCCGTTCTTTTTTTTTATTTTCCGCCCCCGCGCGAACTCGCGGTGCAGTGTTGGTGGCGGCGCTGGCACGGCTTGGCTCTCGAGCGCCGAGGACAACGTCTCGAGCGGCGGCGGTGGCGCGTCGTCGCGGATTGGCTCTCGAGCGCTGCCGGCGGACGCGCAGTTCATACGACTCGAGCGCTGGCGTTCTCCGGGAAGGCTCACGCTGCCGGACACGTGCCGTTGTGAAGAGCAAGCGCTGCACACGATGCGCGCCAAAGGAAACAAACGGTGTATTGCAAGGGCTTCTCGTACACAGAACGCGAGGTAACAGTTGGTGATGGTCTGAATTCACTGGTATTTTAAGCCGTTTTGCTCGCGACTACAAATTTCTTGCAAACTGCTGAGATTTTGTAACGTGATTTGTGAATATTCTTGTATGCATTATCCGTCACACTGCAGACGTAACATTTTTTTCATTATCAATAAAAAGGTATTTCATTTGTATTTGACATTATATATTATTATTTTCCATGTATCTTTGTATGAAATGGAATGAGAGCCGCCATAGAATGGAAAGGAAATAACAAAGAAAGGGAAATGAACGGGTTTGTTAAGTTGCAAGCAGTCATCGTCAGTGTTAAAAAATATCCAAATTATAATATGAACAATAATATGTATTATTAATCCAGATTGTATTTCCGGCCAGAGCAATTACTTCTTTGAACAATCAAAAATTATTTGAAGCATTAGTTTGGATAAATTGTGGTAGCTGTGGGAGTCTCAACAGTAAATGGCAATTGTGGATTGGGGAAAACTTTGGTGTGCTGATGTCAACTCGCAACTGTCTTCAAGTGGTGAAAGGTAGAGTATTATGATGTTAATTATGATGATAATAATTATTATTATCACTATTATTAAAGTTAACACTACTAAAGTAACTTTTAAATATTTTTCGCTGATTTCATCATTTATATGCTATTACTTCAAAAATAATTTAAGAGATGTAACTAATTTCTCCACAGAATTCCTGAGAAGCCTATTCGAATTCTTCGATGAAATACCAACGCTGAAATAATGTCAGCCGTTGTATGTAATAAAAAGTTTCTGTGACGCCTCTCAGCTATTCGTGTTGACTACGACTAGCTAAAGACCGAAATTTTCTGGTTAAGAACGGACCAAACCAAACGTTTACAAGGTAAGTTTACTTGAACGAAAGGAAAAAGTCTCGACTACTGTATTCAACAACGTGAGGTGTTCATCTGAACTGGTTTTGATCAAATATATTACGTCATTTTTCATTGGTTTTAGGGCATTCTTAAAACATTTTAAGAGCAATTTTTCGCGATGTCTATTGTCATGAACATCCGACCCCTTCATCCAATCAACTTGAAAAATACCGCATCCACTACATGCGGCTCAAGTGCCGTTGGCGCACGTGGTCGGGAGCCCCCCGTGGCTGCCGCACGCCGTGGCCAGCGGCGCGGGTGGGCGGGCGGGGTCGCAGGGCAAGGGGCGCCCCGTGACCTCCTCGCTGTTAATTGGGCGCGGGCGTCGGAATGCGGGCGGGGTGGGGCGGCGCGGCGCTGCACGGCCCGGCCCGGCCCAGGCCCGCGCAGACGACACGAGAGACGGGCGCGCGCCTTCAATTGGCGGTCGGCGACCCACTCGCCCTTCTTCGTCGCCTGCCCACGCCATTTGACTCCGCAAGGGAAGGAAAGAAGGAAGGGATTGAGTACAGTGGGATGCAATGGAACGAATCGAGGTGAGGTGAATTGATTGTTAGCGATTCCGGGCTCGTTCATTGCTAGGTAATTGTTCCCGTGTGTGTAGTACACGTATTGCCCCTCGAGATGGCGGCCATCTTTCCTCGCTGGATGGGGAGATCCGACGCCGACCTACCGTTTGCTAGCGGGGTTTTCCCCAACCAGGTATCTCCAACCAGCGGAGTACTCCCGAGCCGGGGCTAAGCTCCGGGACGGTCCCCTGGCGTGTGTGCTAGTGTTGTGCATGCAAGTGAAAGCGAGTAAATTAGGGGCGGGGATAGGAGAAGGAAGGGGAAGGAATGATCCCGCCCGGCCCATGGCCCGTTTGTTACGGTACTGTTCCGCTATTCAGCTGGTGTTGATCGGAGAACCACGTACAACTACCGATCGCAGCAGACGGCCGCTAGAATTCTCCTCTAGACAGCGATCGAAATCTGAAAGGCTAATGTCTAAACTCTTGCCATTTCAGAGCCACTTCAGAGACATGAGTTGATGCTCTGAGCCACGAGGCGAGATGGAGTAGGGACGGGAGCAGAAGAGACCGAGCAAGGTGGGATGTGACGGAACTGAGCAAGATAGGACTATGGGGAGCGGTGCGGGTTAGAACAAGGAAGGTGTCTTAGCAGCACGAGGCTTACAAGAAACGAGAAGAGGCGAGAGAGAAGGCATCTCTCCTTGCGGGCCCTGCCAGCTCTCCCGCACAGTTTCCCACAGTCGCCCTAGCCGCACATCCACAGCCTCCATTCAGATATAGGGGCTTACGTGACGGAAATTATGACGACGACAGAACTACTAATTGAACCGTTTAGTTTCATGAAGGACATAGTGCCAAGTACAAGGTTGAATGTAATAAGGAAGACAACCATTCGGCGACCTTTAGAAAATTAACCTAGGGTTTACAAATTAAAACGACTCTGGATGACCCGTAGAATCTTCTGAAAGTAGTTCGTCCGTTAAATACTAGAAGCTGGGAGGTCCAAATTTGTCACTGAGTGAATGACACACCATGTGTGACCAAAATCGTGCTGATGGGTATGATGCTATGATGCTCTAGATTCCACTCGGAATGTTATGTACGCATTCAAATGTGACGAATTAAAAGATATCGTACGTGAATTTTCTGTCAGGTATTTTACTTTCCTTGCCACAGCCATGCATCTTCCAGAACTCTGGTAGAAATAACGAAATTTCAATTTGAGAAGAGACACTGTTTCAATAATGAGAAATCAATGGTATAGAATAATTTTCACGTTACAATATTCACATGAAAGTTATTACAATGTTTAATGAATTTTATTTCGAGTAACGAATTGAAATAAAATAATAATATACCAGTACAAACAAACAATTCATTTAATGTAAATTTAGCAGCGTGTAGTCAGCCTCAGAACTATTAGAGTATTTGTTTCAAAAGAACTTAAAGTCTTATGGTCTCAAGATATGGACCATGAACTATAGCATAATACACTGGGCTTGTTTAAATTCATTTTACAACAGATTGTAATGGAATGATTGATATGTGGTAAATATGAAACCAATGTCGAAATAATCTGAATTGAATTGATTGAACTAATAATGACCAAAATAAGAAACGATAAAATTACATCGTATAAAATAAGTAACAGAAAGTGTAAATTCACAGAATGAGACATCAAAGCAGAGTTAATACCATTTTGAAAGATTATATGTTCATTAATTGAGCACATTACACTGTCAGAGAAATGAAAAAACATACAGGTGATTAAGAAAATTTTAAAATAATAAATTTAATTTTGGCAATTTTAAGTAACATTGACAGTTGAATAGCATAATGCATTTAAACACATATATGCAACAATTTCAATGTAAAATAAAAATACTCATGGTATGCAACGCAAATTGCGATACTGAATGACAATTTTGCTGAATAGTAATAAAACTTTGAGATCTCACCTCCATGAAGGGGGATTAGCACATGTGTTAACAGATCACATGGCTTTCTATTTCACGAAGCTAGAAATTAGAACTAATTCTGAGCATTAGGTCCCAAACAGCAACAGCAATCTACTCAACATGACCAACTGTTGGGCAACGAAACATTCTTGAAAGAGAAGTGTAAAAATGGACAATGGCTGAGAGCACGTCACGTGACACTCCCCGTGGTCGGAGTCGCTCCTAGGAACTTGCTCGAGGTTTCGGTCTGGCAGTTGCACTTTCTGATGTTCTCAAAGATTGTGGAGGGGAGCGATGGCGCTTCGGCCAATGAGACAAAGTGACTCGAACAGAAAGTTATTATTCTCCAATGTTATTACTTTCTTTGTGCATTGGTATCACAACTGTTAAAGCAATATTTTACGTATTTCTCTGAAAAGAATCATTTGTATATACACAGCAGAGCGAGTAAAATGTAATCAATGTGCAGTTCCGGAAATTGGAAATGTAAGATAAATTTATCTACTCTATAAAAAACCTTTTAAAGAGAAATCGTGAATAAACAGTAAAATTGAACTCTAAAGTAAATTCACACATTATAACACTTAAAATAACAATTTGTTTCTTAATAATAAATAAATAATTCTTAATATCGTAACTACGTGCTTATGATTAAAGAACAGTGAACCAATATTCTATTTAATAGAACATTGTTAATGATTGTAGTGAAAAATAGCATGTAATTATTTATTTCACAAAAAATGTTAGTACCAATTTGTTATGTAACGTCTGAAAATTAAGATATTATAATTTCCAATATTCAGTTTTTGAACACGTTAGATTTACTACAAGCAAATGTTCTTTTCACACTAATTGATACATTCTGATATAAATAAAAATAAAGTACACGTACAAAAGAACAATAAAAATAGAAAACATTTCCTCTAATATGAAATATAATGGTTAATGACGATAAAAATAGCAGCCTAATAACATACATAATACTATGTATTTATATACGAGCGACAGAATTTGATAACGCACTAATATAATGGAGGTTTTAAATACTGCTAATTATCCTTTTTGACGGCAAATGAACAGGTAAATTTGCATGGGTAGCAACAATAGGGTTTTGTCCCATCAAGCGCTATAAAGCACATGCACCGATGAAACACATTACAATCGACATTATAATTACCATATTGAGTTTCAATTAGTAGCTTACCAAAGGTGTAACATGGCATGTTACAGATGACAGCTCTGGTGGAAAATGAGAATTTTGGCATTGCGATAGACGCTCTATAACATACAAGGTTGATTTAATGAAAACATTACGCTTACGCAGTTCCTTTTTTAGTTTTGACGTTTAACCAATATTATTGCAAATGTGTTTATTTGATGTTCAAAATACAACGAAAAAATAGTATGCAAAGTATGGAATAAGTAATTTTCACAAAAATTACCATGAGGAAAAGAAATGATTGTCCCTATCTTGTTTTCCACTTAGTTACCGTTTTCCTCTCGATCATAAAATGGACAGTTTCTATATTTCCAGACAGTTTTAACTTGGCACCGACATGCGCATAAAATTAATTTTAATCCTGTACATTTCTTCGCAATATACAAGAAAATCAGAAGAATGAAGACTTTCAACAACATTACTCTCGGCTCAATTAATTGTGAGTGATGTTAAAAGAATTGTGCCACATTAAACTAAGGATTTACTAAATAATCCATTAACAACAGTTCTCCTCTACCTCAAACCATTTTGCATATTTAAAATAACATAAAACCACGCTTTGTAAAATAAAGTTGATTTTACTGTATGAAATATCTTTCTTTCACTCTTCGTCTCTCCCCCACTCTCTCTGTTTTACAAGAAAGCGCGGAATCACGTCAATCTTTTATATTTGCACATTTTCTCATATTTCTTGTACATGCTGTGAAAATAAAAAGTGTAATATTAATACAATTTAGAGAATTCATAAAAATAAATTATACAGCACACAGTTGTAACTATGCGAAGGACTGACTATGAATTCTACAATTCCATCTCGCACGTTGGGAGCTTGTTTCTCTACATTCCCCCCCCCCCCCCCCCCCCCCGAATGAGATATCTCAAGCGAATCATCCGAAATCTCGTTTAACTCGACAACAAAAATGTGCCAAATGTTCTATGAAAACCGAAAGGTCTGTCTTTCTCCTCACGCCCGACGCTGGAAACTTCGAAACCTTCTTTCATTCTCCTCCATTTAAGTTACGGGTCGGATGGGCGAATCCACTGCCAGGAGTGAGGGACTGAATTTGGACGAGTCAGAACTGGCGGAAGAATTTGAAACAGTACACGGAAAGAGTAGCGCTGTCAAATCAAAGATACGACACGAATATACGATAAAGAATATAGAACAAAAATGTATACAAGAAAAAACTGAAAACATTAGCTGAAAGGTCTTCCCTGACTGTGCAAAGGGGATCTACTCTAACATATTTAGAATGGAATTGAAACCAAGGACGCCAGAATTATGTTACAAGTCGCAATATGTAATATTATTATTAATTTTATTTCAAAGTTAGGCTGGTTTCTTGTTCTCAGATTCATTACTTACGTCAATGGATATCGCTATCGTTGAACTTCATTAAGATAATTTCGTAGTGTGACAAAGGGCAGGACTGTCGCATTAGTATCAAGTAGTACGGAACTAAGGTACACTAGAGCTATGAAAAGCAAAAAGTTTGGTTAGAGGCATCTTTTAGGCTTGAGATTCCTGTACATGCAGTAAACCTACGTCTTACAGCATAGACTTTATATCGTTTTGAATAGATGGTGAGCACAAGAATGGTTGCCCTCAATAATCCGCAAAATCAACCAGGATCAAATCCGCAAACTTTTGATATTAGATTCGTCAAACGTTATATCTTCGATTATTAATTGCTGACGACAGAGGACTCTGTTTACTAAGCAGAATGTTAGCGTTACCAACAGGTATAATATCTTGAAGTTGTTATGTCGGTCTCGGATCAAGGCCTAATGTGATCAGAATTTTGTCGTGTCTGAGACGCTGTTGTAGGATTTCAAAAGTAACTGGTAATCACAGTAATTCCAAAATCAGAAACTTTCAAACTACCTGAGACAGTATGCTGATCCACTAAAGAAACTTTTGCCCAGGTACGATGATTATTCACATGTTCTATAAAACTGAGACCTTGCACATTTTGGTCCCTCTTAAATGTGTATAGGTTTTTGCAATTCCGCAGTTCTTTATGTTATGGATTTATACCAGACTGTGAGGATTGTGTCTGCACCGTTTGGGCCACTGTTTCTTCCCAAATTCACACGTGGCACGATGACCAATTGCATTTTTCATTAGTGCAGTTCTTCCAGCGCAATCTTTCTGTAGGCACTAATTAAAATGTACGTATATATTCAGAATTTGTATGGTTTTTTTATTCCATACCCGGTGATAATTTCTTCTTTTTCTTTAAAGCTGACTGGTCCCATTGTAATGTTTAGGTAATTCAACAATTTTCTAGAATGTCCTGCACACATTTTACGACGTTTTCCTCCCAATCCAACACACACCACCGAAACACAGAGTTCGCCATTGAACCAAACGAAACCATTCTCGAAATAGCGATTGGAACCGCCAGAGTCATTTCGACATTTATCGACCGCTCCCCGAACATTCATGAACCCTTCGGGGGCGATATGGGGCTCTCGGAGCGGCCCTACCTTTCAGCCCCGCGCCGCGCCCCTGCAATCTGCGTGGGGCGCGCGCTGGATGCCTGCTGCAGGTGCGTGGAGGGCGTGACGGCTGCGCGGGACCTTCGGAGATATTGCGCGCCCGAACGCGTGCGCCAGGCTCCGATGCCCTTGGCGCAATAAGGGCCGCCCGACTCGGCACGTGGCGGCCACGCCCCACGAAGCAGAGCCGGACTGCTTCCCGACTGCGTGTATGCCGCATGGGGCGCAGACAGCGACGATAGCCCACAGGCCACACCGTTACCGTTTGTTATGATTGATCAGTAATTTAGGGTGCGTCACCTGCTGAGGTCATTCGTTTCATAAGTGTAGTGCTTGTGTTTTCCTCGAGAGGTGGAGGAGATCTTCCACTGCTGGATGGCGAGATCTGGCGTCGACCTCGCTGTCGGCGAGCGGGATTTCCCTAACCAGGTACCTCCCACCAGCAGGGCACCACACCTGCCCCTTCAAGCCCTACGCTCTCGACCGGTTTCTTGGCATGTGTGGTGGTGCAGTGCATGTAAGTGTAAGTAAGGAGTGAGGATAGGAGAAGGAAGGGGAAGGAAACGCGCGTTCTTAGCCATTGGGGAATTACTAAGGAATTTTCCTGATATCCATTAAAAAAAAAAGTACGGACGACTGATCAGAGCCGACCGTTATAATTGTCTTCCACACAGCCAGTGAACTCCACGTTCCTTAACTAGTGTCGAGAATCCTGCCTCCTTGCGGCCTAGGGTTCGAATTCAGGAAGCAGCTACATAGCTGGGTGGAATTCTGAGGGTATCCGGAGAAGAATTTTAGCGGCAAACTGTTCTGATCGGTAGCTTTTGCTATAATACCACCAGAATGCCAGAGCAGTACCATAAAAAAGGGCCACGGACCAAGCAAGATTTTTTTCATATTTTCCTACTCTCCCCTTAAGCGCTCACACGCAGTACACCATCACATATATCAGAAAACTAGTCGAAATGTCCGACTGGAGGAGAAAACTAGAGGGAAAAATGCAAACCGACGTGCAGGGTAGCACCAAACAGGAAAGGGAAGAATACGGTTACATAATGCGAGGTAACACGCGCTACACGCACTGGAATTATGAAAAAACTAGTTGGAATCCACACTCACTAACATATGCCAGCTTTCTGGATGACGTCTCCCAATAAAGACTGACCCGCCACGTGGTGGACACGTAAGATGTTGAGTTGAGTTGCATCCCAACCGTAGAGCTCAAGCACGACAAAGCCTGGTCCGCCACGTGGCGGACACGTAAGACGTTGAACTGTAATGCATCCTAACTGAATTGCGTGGACCTCAAGCCCGGCGGATAAGATATCCTAGTGGTTGGGCTTTGTGGGAGGAAATACACGTCTGTGGAGACTTTGTACATACGATACCTCGGGTGCACGCCCTCTCACCGCGTCTCCTTCGTGGCATCGTCTTCTGAGAAAGGTTTCAAAGGCTGCGTGTTATGATGTACAGTTCTCGGCAATACTTTCAGGAAATATGAGAGAAGTTTCTCTTACAGCTTCCCCCTAACTAAAAAAGTTTTATTTCGAAAAACCATTTTTCTTCCTTTATCCCTTTTTATCAGAGAAGTAATTTACGATCTACCTTTTACGCCGAATCGCTCATTAGTATATCGTGATAAATAAATTGAAATCTACATTTCCAGGAACAAGAAATTCTCCTTGTTAGAATGAAGTTCATTTTCGTGTCGGTCAAGCTGTGTAATATGTCTTATAAACTTGCACTAATCACTAATACAAGTGTGAAAAAATTATTGATTCTACCCACGTTTATTAAAGTCTATCCTTACATCGCTAGCCAGTGACATTTTGCGGGTGCATTAATTAATAAACAGTGAATTTAAGTTATGCAACTACCGATTAAAAACACGCGAATTAGTACTCTAAGCACAACAAAATGTACATCTTGAAGCTATATTAATGACGTATATCTACCAAGAAACAATCCTAATTGTCCCCTCTAACGAAAATCCATTATAAAAATCAACTCCATACTATCTTGAAACACTCAACTTGCAATTCAATAAACACTTCATTTGTGTCATTTCCAACAGCTAAAACGAAATCATTCATCATTTCCAATCACTTTTCACCATTTCAATTCTCAGTTAAAGAGTTGATTTACCAAGTGAAAATTCGATCAAAAAGGGCCGTGTATATTTTTGGATACTCGTGCTCTCATTTGATATTCCGTTCAGACATTTCGCGTTTTTATTCAGCGAACGCCACATGAGCTTCCCGCCGGTGCAGTCGCTAAAATGCCTCGCGTCCGCCTCTCCCTCCCCCCCTTCGCTGTAGGCGGCGCAGTTCAAACTCCCGTCGTTACATGCGGAATTTGTAATGGGCGAAACGAGGTTGCGCAGGGGGCTGTAGAGAGAATACCTTACGATGCCTGCTGAATCACGCTCCATAATGCACTGCACTGTGGAGCGACATTCATTAAAAGAGAATTCTTTGGATACGATCAGTCCTACTCATTACAAGCTTCAGATTGCAGACAGATTACTGATATGGATTTGAACGTAATATAACTGATTATTGAATAGTCGTTGATACTTTTACATGGTTTGTTATAACTAATGTTTCATCCAATTCTCAGTATGTTTCATGCTCACGTATTCGATCTACGGTCGAGATTGTGTAGCCGGCTTGTAGAGGCAACAATTATTGTTGCATCACTCGAAATGTAGTGTTCTTTGAAGCGACGATCATTAAAAGAGAATTATCCCATGAATAAACTCGAATCCAAGTAATCCGTTTAATAATACATTCCAATTTGCTGACTGGTAATATTCTGGAATAAATTTAAATATGATGAAATTTGTAATTGAAGAGTTATTTTAGCTACCATTGTCGTTCTACTAACGAATGCTTAAATGCCAATTCCAAATGATTTTCATAAACAAATTTTCCATACTCAATGTTATGGTCTGAGATTTAATAGTAACGTCGTATAAATTCAAACTCATATTCAAATTCATATGGCTTATCAGAAACTATTTTCACCGAGCACAGACAGATGACTCACGAGAACAGATGCTTGCTCTCCAACCCAACAGTTACTGTCAATCTCATTGTTTACTTTGTGAGCGTGACGGTCGGATAAACATCAACATCTGCAATCAAACACTTAACTCTCCCTACATTAAAAAACTTACTAAAATACTCTAATTCATCTCATTAAAGTAAATCTAATGAAAAATCTGTTAATACATTTCCGATTTATTACGAATGAAAGATCAAGATTTTTTCTGAAGAACGTTCAATATCAATTTCTTTGTCTCATACAAAGTCTTATTTATATTGTATTTATTTAATATTTAGTAGAACTATATGTTTAAGGGTAAAAAACAAAAGTAAAGTGGGAAACTATTGCTCTAGAACTATATTCTAGGAGTATATAATGAGAAGTTAATTCACTATACCTACTTCTTGTTGAAAGTTTGTAATTAGGGTTCTGGATGTGAATTGAAAGAAGAGGATAATAGTGATTAAACCAAATGAGACGGCATGAATCTAGTGGAAATGATACTTGTCATGAACAAAGTTGAATGACAGGTTGGCGCAGATGTATGATAGCTTGTGACAGGTGTGGGTGGGGCAGCAGGAATAGGACAGCTGTCTAGAAAATGGTTTGAGTCCGTGCAAAGTCTAAAGATGCTTACAAGGCGATGCATTTGTTCAAAGAACACCTAAAGTAAACGAAGATTAATAGGGAGTATTACGATCACGAGGGAGGGGGGATTGGTTTGGAAGAGAACTGAGAACTAGTCATATAGTCATGAAGAAATCAATGTACACAGGTGTAACAAAACTAGACGGCAGAACATCAGGGATGGATTTTCATAGAGAAACAAGATTGAGTTCACTACAGATTTGGTCTGGAAATTATATATATTTCAGAGTTATAGGGACGTTTATATGTGAGAGTCATCCGAACTTTTATTTTGGGTGGAGCATGTCTTGATCACTGCTTTGTAACTGGGAGTGACTACTATTTGGGATGTGGTAGTTATGTTACGAATAAAATTGTTTCAACTGAATATATTTTGGAATCCACAAAAGATTTCTCTCAGTATCAAAATGTTTCTTGTCGGTTTTTTTTCGAGGAGTTCATTTAACAAACTAAGGATTAGTTTCAAATTTTCTATTTGTGGTAATCCGCTGTAAAGTAATCACACGAAGACCTCGCGAGCACGTATTACATGTATCGTATCTTCTGTGAACATTTTATTCTTGTTCAGAGTACGTGGAGCGACATTACCCGTGCAGCGAGGATTATGACTCGAGAGAGAGAGATGTTGCCGGAGCAGAGAGTTTAGACGAGAAATGGGGCAGAGCAATCTCCGCGCAGGCCGAGGAGGGGGCCCGGCCGAGCGAGGTATGCGGAGCGACAGGCAACGGAGCGTTGAGGGGGCGGGGTGGGGCTAAGCAGGACTTGGGCTGAGGTGGGGTGGGCAAGGGGGAAGCAAGCAGACTGGAAGATGTGGAAGAGGAGCAGAATCGAGGCGGAGACTGGGACAAGGCGACGAGAAGGAAGAGCAGCACAGGTGAAAACGGAACAGGGGAGGGGGAGCGGACAGCAACGAGGAGAGGTGGAGACGGGGTGGAAATAGAAGAGCGGGGAGATAAGAGGGGGCGGGGCGGAAACGGAAGGAGGGGACGGTGGAGACGGAGCGGGAAGGAAACGGAGTAAAGACGGGGCGGGGATGAGTGGTGGGCGGTGATTGGGGGATCGGAGATGGGGTGGGGGTGAGGGGTGCGACGGGAGTGGTCGGAGTGGCGACGGGGACGGAGCAAGGCGTAGGTGGGGCGGGGCGGGTCTACGACATGGCGAAGAAGAGGTGACACGGTTACGGGGGAAAGACCAAGTCGGGGCGTGGACGATCGCTGGATCGTGGTAGCGAGGGAGCAAACGTAGGGCACGGGCGAGGACGGAGCAGAGCGGGTGCATGGCCGGAGCCGGGGCGGCGCTACGCGGTGAGCGAACCGGGGGGGTGGGGGGGGGGGGAGGTGCGGTCGCGCGCCGCCCGATCCGTCTCCTAAGCGGACACCTTGTTTCGGGCGCGGGGGCGGGGCCGGGCGGCGCGGCGCGGCGATATTGCGGGCGGCGGAACACGAGAGAGGGAGCGAAGACAAAGGGCGCGTGAGCGACGGAGAGGGAGAGGGAGAGCGGGGGAGAGTGTGGGCGCCGCAGCCCGGTCGATAGCCGGCAGCGGCCACGGGGCAGCCGCCACGCACTCCGCCCGCCCGGAGGCGGGACCGCGGGCGGGGGATGAAGTCGGAATGCCAGCGGCGGGCGGCGCCGCGCGGGAGAGAGTGGAGACCGGCTGCGACGGTGGATTGGCAACTCCGTTGCCCCTAAGAATCATTCCCCGAAAGGTTCTAGGGGTTGAGTCTCGATGAAGGCGGTGGATTTTAGATGCTAGTTACATTGGTCGATTGATTGATGAAATCGAACTCGTCAACTAGTAAGGTCATTTGTCACTTAAGGGTATGATCATGATGAAAGTATAATTATCAAAGAATAGCAAAAAATAAAAGTAAGTAACAAATCGAGCATGTTAAATAATTGAATTCCCTAGTATTAATAAGTTCAACAAGAAAGAAAACTAAAATTCTGTTTCCCGGCTGTTTATTCTTTCCATTGCGAAACTGTCCAATCTGGAGTTTCGAGGTATGACGACATAACTTTGAACATCGTACGGAGCAACATATGCGCCGCGTTGGTTTTAAGAGGCGAGTGCGACAGAGATTTCTGGCGGAGGAGGCGGCAACCGGAGTCCTCTCGGGGGCCAAACATCAAACTCCTGTTTCGGCTGGAGCCGGGTGGGCCCGGAGGCTGCGTCCGGGGACGAAACGCTCAGCGACGAGGAGCGCGGCGGCTTGGACGTGGACCACCTCAGGATGAGACGGGGGAGTGTGGGGTGGGGGGAGGAGAGATAGGGAAGAACAGACAGATTGGAGGGTGCTGTTGGCCGGAACAGGTTGGCGTATTGGTTGATTAATAAATCTTTCCGGGAAAGTCAACTGGATTCGTCGTTATTCCCTTTAAGGTAGTAAACGTTTTATCGTGTTCCTTTCCCGCTGTATGATGAAAACGAGCGTTGACCTACATGTCGATCTGAGAGAACTACTCCCTCAAAGTATCTCCCCCTCCTCCGCAAGATTTCCTCAAAGCCTGAGCAAATTTAAAAATAAATTAGTTTCTTGAATGTGGATATGTTATAAATACATTTAATAAAATTCAGTGCAATTACCTATGTCTTCTTTGTAATTAAGTATTATTATTATTACTATTATTATTAATGTTATTATTATTAATGTTATTATTATTAATGTTATTAGTATTATTAATGTTATTATTATTAATAATATTTTTACTATTATTGTGTGCAGTGCAGTGGCGTGAAGTGCAGTGACGTTGTGCAACTGAGAGAAACGAGTAAGAAAGACATTACAGCTCGCTGTATCGCAGTGCAGTGAAGTGTGGTGAAGTGAAGTTTGGTGAAGTGGAGTTCTATGAAAGATTGCACGGTGAAATATTCATGAGATTTGTAACGTTTGTAGAGTTTGTATAGTTGTTAAGTTCTGTAAGTTAAGTTAGTGTATTCTGCCACCAAGTTCTCACACTTAATTGCAGAATTATTAATAAATCTAATCTAAAGACATTACCGAGGAAGGGCATGGCCTAAGCTCCGGACTTCTCCCCGAAGGGCATGGCAGTGTATTGCATGAAGTGTATGTGTGTGTAAGGGGGCAGAAGTGGACAAGGAGGAGAATAGGAAAATGGCTTGCGGTCAATTGCCCGAGTGTTAGAGTACTTTTTCGGCATAGGCCTGGTACTGAGTGGTGAAACACAAAAACATATTTATCGGAACAGCCAGCCGCTAGAACTCGTCCTCCAGACAGCAGGTGAATTCGGCCTAGATAAGCAGATAATATCAAAAGTTCGTCGCAACCGTGACTCAAACCCTAGGATCTCCCAGTCACAGTGTCACTAAGACAGACTGAGGCTCAGACTTCAACTCAGCGTTTGGGTTGGTGTGGAGGTGCGGGGACGGGGCGACGGAGTCGGGATGTGTGGGACCGGGGCCGGGTAGGATGAATCCGAGGGCGGAAACAGACCGGAACGTGGGGCTGCAATGCTCGAACTTGGAGCACGGCTGGGCCAGAGAGCGAGCAAGAGAGCCGGTCTCCTACTAACACTGAACTTGTCTGCGTCTCTCACGTGTCTCATGATCGTGCTTTGACAGAAAAGAAGCCCAGATGGCATGAACAGTTAACTCTCTAATAGACCACCTCTATTAAACGAATACTGTATCTACGACCGATGTATTGAGTACACATTATTTCCCTGTTAGGTTAGGTTTTCAAAATAAACACATACTACGGCAAAGTACATATTTCAACAATTCATACAAACGTCCTTGAATACCCATCCACCTCACGATGAATGGAGTAGCGGCTGTAAATCGACGCGGTACGTCGATAGCAGAGGCCGGCACAACGGTGACTTAATGATTACAGAGGTAATTGCATGGTGGGAACAATTCTTCAGATATGGTGGTATATGTTTCACTTTAATAAGCATCGGGAAAGGAAATGAAAGACACGAAGAATGGAAACACTAATTGAATACACTTTGATACTGTGACGTTGTGGTTGAAGACGTGAAAAGGAGATGGACAATTATTTAAGATCCATTTCAATGCATTAAAAACTTACTTTACTTTACTTAAGTAAAGCATTAAAAGTTACTAAACTTAAGTAAAGCGTATAGGATTACAACACTACAATGAATATATATGGGAATTTTTTTCTGGAATGTGACGTACCATTTGATTTTTGGTACGTATGTAACTCTATAGTTGAACAATAAAACGAATGAAAGGCGTGTTGAATTGATGTTACATAAACGTATTGTCATTAAAGTATAAATATCAGTCTTAATTTTGCATTATATTAGTTCCTAAAAAAACTATCGGTATCAATTAAAAATGTGACAAATAAAAATAACTAAAGATACGTCAGATGTAATGAAAACGTGGGTTATTAGAGCTTTTAAAAATCGGCCTCAAGAAATTACTCACGAGAGATTGCCAAGATAGCAAACAGGAAAAAACACTTGAAATTGGAATATAGGTGTTGTGGTGCGTTATCGTTGGCATTTTTCAAGAAATAATTATAAACGTTGTCATTGCCAACAATAGTATTTAATCTAAGAGCAGCTTTCGATGGCTTAGCCATCATCATGAGTTGTCTGCTGAACTACCCGTAGTCGTTTTGTGGCTTCCATTCAGCAGACAACTGATGATGATGGCTAAGCCATCGAAAGCTGCTCTTATATTAAATACTATTGTTGGCAATGACGTTTATAATTATTTCTTGAAATTGGAAGAAAATAGTCTTTTTTAATTATTACAGATTGCACGCGATATTTATGACGGGAGTAAGTTTTGGAAGAGAATAAGCCTTTTTAGCTATGCAGTATTCCAAGAGGGACAGTAAAAAATAAATAAAAGTGGTACAAAAAAGAAGATGAGCAATAATATGAAGAATGAATTATGTGAAAAGTAAAAGTAAAAAAATTGAAAAAAAGAGAGAAGACAAAAGAGAGAAGATAGAAAATAAAATCATAATGAGGAATCACAAAAGGAGGGACGAAAAAAGGGAAAAAAGTACGTAGGGGAAAGACGAAAGAACGGTGAAGAGCCAAGGAAAAACGAGGATGCAAAGAAGAAAGGCAAATAAGTTGAAGAGAACGAGATTAGATTTAGTAACGACTCTCAATCATGAACATTATTTATTTCAATAACAACGGAATCTAAGAGGAAAGAAACATTCGCACGAAACAAAATCTACAATGGGAAACAAGAGTGAAGGGGCGGAGAAAACGAAAACAAGGGGAAGACAGGGAGGGAAAGAAAATGTAAGAATGGAAGTGAAAGGAAAGGAAGGGTTGGGAAGAAGAGAAGGAAACGGAAACAAAAGGAATGATTGGGAGGGAAAGGAACCAAGATGGAAGGTGGGGACGAAAAGTGAAGTGAAGGGAAAAGAAGAGAGAAGGGGGGAGAGGAAATAAGATGTCAGAAGAGGTAACAAAGAGGGAAAGCAGCGCGATAAACAAGACGAGAGCCGAGAGATGAGCCGGGCGATGGAGTGGCCGAGCGCGGCGGCGCGGGAGGAGCGAAGTGGCGGCGCGTCACGCAGCCTGCCAGTCAGGCATCGGGGGCGGAGGGGGGGAGGGGGCATCGACCGCGCGCGGGAAAACAGAGCGCGCGCCGTCGCCTCATTACGCGGCGATGCGCGAGCCCGAGAGCGAGGGGCGGAGGCGGAGGTGGCGACGGCGGGCGGTTATCGACGCGCGTCGATTGCGGATGCCGCCGCCGCCATCGCCGGAAGCGGCCGTCGGAGGACGCGAGGGTCTCGCCAGGGCGCCCCCCTCCCCCCACACCCCTCTGTGAGGACGCGGAAGAAAACGAGCGACGCGGCGCGCAGGCGACAAAAGAGGCACGCGCTGGAAATGAAAGGTGAAGAGTTGCAAGGGAAGACGAGTGAAGCGTTGGAAAGCAGGAAAGAGGCCGGCTAGAAAATAAAGGAATGTTGATGTGAAGAGAGATTAACAATTGAAAAGGAAGTACTGAGATAAGTAATGAAACAAGGGAACAATGGCAAATAGATAAGGCCCCGGGAAGAGGGAGTGCGCCTCTGATAAAGGGAAAGAGAGTGAATGATATAAGCAAGTGAAGATCATAAGAGAAGGAAGAGTGTAATAGAGCGTGAGTGGTGTAAATCGATAATATTTTTTTTATAATTTATTATTTACATAACTCAGTTTAATAACTTTTCACATGTATTTTGTAAACTTGTATATTCTTGTATTAATTTAGTATTTAACTATAGAAATTAAAAACTCACATAAGAGACTATGGAGTACCTAATATTGTAGCTACTCTGTGAAATAAAATGGGTGACAGAGAGAAAACAATGAGAGAGACAATTGCGGAGACAGAGAGCGGATGGCGAAAACAGAACTCTTTAAGAACCTGTCAAATACGAGTATCACCACTGACATACAAGCAAACAATCCTAAACCAGAAGCAAAATGACGAGACAAGAGATAGCAAATACACACATCAGCCAGCAAGCGGCAGCAGCGGAGGTAGGCTTACGACCCAAATGAAGCGCGGGCGGATGGCGAGGCGGGGACAACGAGCGACGGCGATGGCTGCGGCTGACGACAGGTATCGGCACAAGGGGCGCCCTGGGAAGTGGAGGACGTTTGCTGCGGTGAAAGGCGGAGGCAGCGCTGAAAGACGTCTATAGTGTGCGCAGGACATTAAGGACCACATCGTTAGAGAAGAACGTTGATAACACACAGCAGAGGTAATGAGCGGGAAACCGGTGAATGTCGCGTGCGCACACGAGAGCAGTGAAAGCCTACAGGTATGAGACCGCAGTGAGTCAGTCCGAAATAGTATTTCCGAGAACCGTAATGCTTCTACCCGAAGAGATCCAGCAAAGCGAACGTATGTAGTGGCGTGGGAGAACGCAGCATCACACAATGAAATTATTCTGAGAGGTGTGCATGTTCTCTCAGTATTATGTTATGAAATGTTCAAGTATATGACGGCCCAATGTATGAAAACACTTTAGCTAAATTACAAATCCCAGCATTTTTACTGTAATGTTCTTAAGTTAATTAAATTTGATTCCAAAAAATATAACAATATCCAATTTTAGTAAGTAGTAATAACATATAAATAAGAAACATACCATGGTAAGAGCGCATCCTAATTGCTTAAGACACAATTCTCAAGCCACAAAAATAGTTTGTTGTGATATCATTTTGTGGGAGAGCAAATTTAGATGAAAACTGCTAACGCTGGCTAGTGCACTCCAACAGCCCCCGCTGAGTCTGGCGCCTGTCTTGGCATCTTTCCACATTCTTTTTACCGCGTGCTTCACACCAGCTGGCTTCCACTCTGTGTGCGCGTGTGTATTTGTGCAAGGAGTAAATGGTAATTATCCGCCGCTGATTATAAGCAAATAGTCTCTGTTCCCTGTACGCCACGCAAAAAGACACCAGGTGATTCTCACCTTACGATTCAACAACACTAGCAAAAGTCTACTCGTGAATTATTGATTTCGTAGAATATTTTAGCGCGCTGGCTCAATGCTGCGCCCTGTTAGTAAAGCTGCAAGGTACTGATTTTAAAACTAAACATTATTGGCGTATTTATTATACTATTTGCAGTTGGGTTTATGGAACGAAAAATACTTCTTTTAAAAACACTCCTCGAAAATATAAACCTTAACAGGGCAATATTTAAAAATGCACCATCTTATCCCGAAATTGTGCCAAGGAGAGTCTACAGTTATTTATTAGAGGATAGACACCCAATTTAAATAAAATTCGAAAGCAATGTGGTAACAAGTTCAACACTTTCAAAGCTATCAGAAAGTGATCTAAATCCATTTTATTAGTCATGGATAAAAAATGTTTTGTACTCTCCCTTCTAAGCAGCCACTGGTACGCTGTCACTCGTCGTTAAGTTTCATTTTCTCTGTCTAGGCCAGTGTAAATGTTCTCCTATGATGCTGAGAAATACACCAATCACTGTTAAATTCTTTAGGACAAGTAGCGATTCCTGGTGCCAAATCAACCAACCAAAATGCTTATGGGAACACCAACGTTTACATTCCAAATACGAAATTAGTAGTATGCTCGACGACGAAAGGTTTTGCACTTTTCAGTTCAGACAATTGGCTACTTAAATGTGTACAAAATATGTTTTAGAAGAAATAATGAGATGAGCTCTGTATACATTATTCTATATTTTGATCAATTGATATTATTATTTTGATCACCTTAAGTATGACGCGATAAAAGAGTCAATATTGTCGACCACTTGCGAACAACCTATTTTACATCACTTTGTTTAAAAGTTAAAAAATTCAACATATCACATTTATCTTTCAACACTTTTTTCAGATATATTGTAAATTTAATAAGGCTCATCCCGCAATGAATAAAATTTACTGAATATCTGAAAATATATTTTAAATATTATTTCTAATGTTTCTATGAAACACAAAAGTACACTTCCGGATTTAGAATGTAAGATTCGAAATATAAAAATCGTAAAAATGTATCTGCAAATAGACGAAAAAATATTTAATATCTCGATCAGGCATGCCTCAAAGAGATTTTGCGCAATATTTTCCGTAGGTAACAATATTCGAGCACTACTGTCACGAATGCTACAGAACTCATCACGGGGAAACGTTGCAAACGGCCGAGGTATTTGGAAAAAATAATTAAATATCTGAATCTGCCCTGCCACAAGCAGATTTCGGGGAACACCTATAGTAAGTAACAATGTGCGGGTACATCGAACGTGACTGCTACAGGGAAGTAAGAGGTGAAGCACTGCGTCGCTAACGCCGGAGATGAGACGAGAAACAACGATTAAAAATCTACATCAGGTGTAGCACAAGACGATTTTACTGAACATCTACATCAGGTAAGAGATTCGAGCACAACAATCGTTAATGCTACAGCACCCGTCAACCGGAAACGGAAAGATCAAGCAAAGCGTCGCTTCCTCCGCAGATAAGTCGAGAAAAACAAAATCTATACGAGGCATGCCACAAGGCGACTTCACGAAACACCAAACGCACAAAACAATATTCGAGCGCAAATGCCACAGTACCCATCATCTGCAAACGCAAATACAAGTAACGCGTTGCGAACGCCCGAGATAATTGCAGAAAAAAAACATTAAATAACTGAATCAGGCGTGCCACAAGGCGATTTCGCGCAACATTTTCCGCAGGTGACATCGCAACGACCGCCGATGCTACAGCACTCGTGAACCGGAAACGGAAAGGTCACGCAAACCGTCACCAACGCCGCAAAAAGGTTGAGAAAGACCGCGGCGGCCGCGAGACGCGTGTAAGGCGAAACGCGCGCGCGCGCCAAAGCAGGCAAAGGCACGGGAGGCGCATGCGCAGACCGGCCGCGGACGCGACGAAGCGGAGCGTGGAAGTGGCGCGGAAAACGTGACATTTTCGCCGACCTCCCCTCCTCTCCTCTCCTCTCCTCTCGCTCTGCCCGCCACAGCCGACGCGCAGTGATGTGTTGAATGCGCGGAACACTGAGCGAACTTTGAAGGACGATTCACTGTGCTGTCGGGTGACAAATGAAGGGAGGCTGGCGTAAAACGACCGGCTCAGTTGACTCGATGACGACATTCGTTGTCGCTGCCGCGTCTCCGACCTGGAGGATCCAGCGTTCGAGTTCTGACCGTTCCAGGATTTTCACAATAGCAATTCGAGGTCTAGTTCACTTGCAATTCTAGCAGACTTTTTTTTTTTTTGATCGGTAGTTTTAAATGGTTTTTCCACAATTAATTCTAGACCAATGCCACAAAAATATATCCTAAGAAAAGAGCCATGGACCACGCGCCATCATTCGTTTCTAATATTCTCCTACATACACATTTACATCCACTATACCACACACGTCGGAAGCTTGTACCCTTGGTTCTCCGCTTGGGGAGATGTAACAAGGAGAAAACCTCCGCAATGTAACGAGTGGTTCTGCATCGTTCTCTGGATCCAGCGGGAAGTTATACCGCGCACATCTCGTGTTGAAAAGTGCACTACACACAGAGAACAAATGACAGTGATAGTTGATGAGACCGGAAACACGAAATACTGATTCACGTTTGATTAAACGTGATGGAACTACTGTATTATTGACTGACTCTGGAATGTTTAATTCAGTTATAAGCAAGATTTTGTACTCGTAATTAACATTATTGGTTTATTATTATTACAATT
The DNA here is from genome assembly GCA_038098605.1 of Gryllus longicercus. Taxonomy (NCBI): domain Eukaryota; kingdom Metazoa; phylum Arthropoda; class Insecta; order Orthoptera; family Gryllidae; genus Gryllus; species Gryllus longicercus. The sequence goes on along the minus strand of JAZDUA010000247.1, from coordinate 1,604,859 downwards.
ATCTACAGTTTTAAATTACTTCGCGGCGAGTATTTGTGATGCAAACTATATACCTATTTTCCAATCTCTTAAACACTTCGATCCTATTCGATCTACATCCACTATTCGATCCTACATTTCAAGACAAAAATCCAATTTAAAAAATATGAGTATGGTTTGTCCTGGCTAAATGAAATAAAAATACGATGTTTAAGTGCGCATATACTAGCAATATTTTTCCAGTGTCTGTTAATCAACTTAAAAAAAGTTTATTGCCTTGTGAATACCCATCCATTCGCTTATTAATTACTGATGCGTAATTGTGTTAACAAAGTAAAGCAGATCGCCGTTTCCAATGAAATCCACTTGAGCGACATCGATCTTCCGATATTCCACACCATCTCGAATCTAACCTTGTTTGTTGACAAATATATCTCTGATTTTTCTATTTCCTTCAGTTTAACGAACAGTGTTTTCATAAAATTTATTTCTTCGTATTGTTTTGTTTCGAAATCGCACGGTACCTCATAAAAAGTTCTGTTAAGATCATGAACTATCTCCTTACGTTAAAGACGATGGCGGCAACAACATATTTCTGCAGTATTCGCGGAACGTTTAATCTCTCCGAGGAACGTTAAATTTCGCGTCTCCATCTGCGGAGTCTGATGAAGCCTTACGCGGAAGTGGATTGAGCTCATCTCCTGGAGATGATTTGCGAATGGAGACAGCGGAGCCTTGAATGCAATAGTTCACACAGCAATTTCGTCTGCGCCTGATATCAAGAAGATTTTGAGTTACAAGAGCACCGCTGGAAGATACTTCCAACTCACAATCAAGTTTGCTAATTCCGTGACGGTCAATAAAGGCCATTACTCCTAAGCTTAGAACTACATTTGTCCACATCTGCATTTGTCTAATCCACGTGTTCTCTAAGGTCATTATTGCTCATTTTGGCCGCAAGAAAGAGTAATGAAATAACTTTAGTCACGCACACTGACGACTGATTGATAATTTTTGTTTTACTGTCAACGTTTCGGTCGCACTTTTCGACTTTCAATGTAAAATCGTACAGAAAAACTCACATCACCATGAATACCATATAAAGTTAATATAAGTGATAACATTTCCCAATAACATTAATTTTATAAGAGGCACACGTTACATGAAGTCACACTTACCTGCACATTCTTATTAATTAACAAAGTAGGGTTGACCGTCATGGACTCCTCCACTTCAATGTTGTTGTGTTTGTATTTTCTTCAGCAAATTTATGTTCAATTTTGTGATTGTCTACAATGTTTCAACTCGGTACAAATTGTAAACAATGGTCAAAAGGATCCTGGTCATCTTCAACTTCTCGGTGAAATTGTTTCAAGTTGAAAAAGCAACATTTTTTTAATGTCTGTATGAACGTATTATTATTTTAAAAAATACTATATATTGAAATACATCACATACTGGAAAACAATTTTTCGTTCTGAAATGAAATAAAGTTAAAGCTACTACCGTACAATCCGCCAAGCACGTGTGGCTATACAATCGATTTCATCTTTCATGTCTCTAAATCACTATCCTTTTTGTTACTATATCATAGTATCCACTTCTACTACGAACTAAACCCGGAGCGGCAAGTAACTTTCTATATATCCTACTTGTTTGTTTTCCAACGATGTCATTAGGATGCGAATTATCTCTATGACTTTAACAGGGTAGCAAAGGAAAGATGACGGACACAGGAAACGAATGAAATGAGCAAAGAGGGCTGTGGGAGATAGCTAGCAGGGCAACACAAGAAGCATTAGTAAGAAGAAGGCCGAGATCTGGGCCGAAGCTAACAATACGTAAAAGTGGAAGTCGCAAAAGTGCGAATAACGAGTCCAAAAAAACGAAAGAGAGAGACAAAACAACAGCAATTTATACAGTTCGGCTTACATCTTACACTATAAAACAGTAAATTAAGTGTTTTAAATTCTAGAGCAATTAAAATAACTAATTGATTGCATCACAGGGAGAGTTCAAAACCGAATTCAATTTCACTTGGATGTAGTGATTTCTGAATGTATTATATTCCCGCCCTGACTTGCTCTGCCTTACGCTCAACTGCCCAAATCCACTTAGAAAGTTGAGAAACTTAGAAAGTTGGGATTCAATGGAAGTACTGGCTTTAATAGGCTTTGCGTAGAAACGCATAGGAAGCGTGGTAATGTGGAAATGGCGAGCCCAGAGGACGGAATGGTTTGGCGAAATGCACTTACAACACTGCATAGTGCACAATTTGCCGCTTTTTGCAGTTCTCAAGATGTGCAAACAAAAAAAAATTTCCACGGGTCACTTTCTCAAAAAAATCGGCGCCCATGCTAACTTCCAATGGAGGTTAGCAGGACTACACCTCTAAATCTGCTAATAATGCAAGTATACACACAAACCTCTACAACTATAACAAATTTGCCGTTCTTTATTTATAAACGATTAGTGAAGAAATCAAATTAATATCTCTGTTCTTTATATATATATATATATATATATATATATATATATATATATATATATATATATATAATAAAAAAATAAAATAAAAAAAAGCTACGTTTCTCTTGCTAGCGCCGACGAAGAAGAAACGCGACGTACCCTGTAAACAACTATAATAAACAATTTCTACACTATGCCAAAATGTTCCGTAAGCAAGTGCTTGATATAATCTGTAATAAAGAAATGTTCTGCGGGCCGCTTACTTTCCATTACCCGGGTACAAATCCGAGAAGTGTCCCTATCAGAACGCCGTGCGCAAGTTCAGATCGTCCCTCCTAAGCCATGAGCCTTAACAAATCATACTCTACGCAAAAATTTGCCGTAAACAAGTGCCAAATATTCATATTTTCAAAAATTCCAACTTGACCTTATTTAGAGATGGTTTTGATAAACATATTTTATATTAAAAAATTGTATCGTCATAACTGTGGTAGTAGGAAGACGCCAAAAAATATTGAATTTTTGTATCTGTCGAAAAAAGAGAACTGTCGAAAAAATACGAAAGAAAAGAAAACTAATAGTGCGATAAAACTGACAGGGAAGCAGAAATGAAATTGGTACGGATCGTGAGAACAACACGTTACTGTTCGCGCTCTGACTGATAAATCAGAAGAAAGCCAAGTCAAAGAAAGAATAGGCAAAGAAAAGCAATGCCAACAAAAGAAAATCCAAGAAACAAAAACACCAGAAAAGATGAAACCTAATAACGAGAAGAAAAGCGGCCGGGGAGATGGTACAGGTGATTTCGTGGCAACAGCGGAAGGAGCGGAGACGTCGGAGGCGTTGGCAAGTGTTGGAGCGGTGCCGGCGTCGCGTCGGTGGGGGGCGCGACGGCGTCCGGCGATAGCGACGGTGGGGCCAAATGCCAAAAAGCTGGCCAAAAGTCCAAAAAAAAAAGTTACTAGATAGGGATTTTGTCGTTGCTACTTCAATAGGTTGGTATTTGGGCCGTTGAATTCCGCAATTAGTAACGGTTTCTCTCTTATACTTGAGGTAAGAGATCAGTTCAAAGTTGGGCCTCGAGCGATCGATATCGGTCAGCTGTGAAACGTGTTTTCAGAACCTTTGTGTTTCGAAGGATAGAGAAGCGTGCAGTCGGCCGAATTCAATAAAACAAAATGGAATCTATTCCTGAGAGTAAGTAGAAACATAATACGTATACTTAATTTTTTTAAAAATAATTTGTTAATGTAATAATTAACGTTGATTGTTGGCGAAAAATGAAAATGCTATAATCAAAAATTTGTGTTTAAAATGAAAAATAACTATGTGCACCGTCGTGCGGGGCTAAAAACTTAACATGACATTATTCGAAATGCTATTCTCTGTGAGAATCACAAAAAAACAGCTGCCCGTAGCTGCCGTTTTAGTGCCTGAGACAAATTTTCGTAGCGCGTGCAACATGTAGAAAAAAACTGAAATAATGAATTACGATAAATATTTAAATAATCATAAGTACAAATAGACACACAAATTTAAAATATATAATACAATAGAACAGTGATTATTGAAAAATGCAAAATATATCTACATAAAAATTATTTAATTATTTATTATTATGATAAATTATTACATGAAATATGTACTTTTTATGTATGCACAATATTATAAGTATTTTTTTGTGATTTTCAGAAATTGTTGCTCAACAAACAATTAATATTTCTAGAAAGGACATCTTTCTTCTTTTAAAAGGAAGTTTAAACAAAGGTTCAAGAAATGCTATTTCTATTATTGAGGAACATATATCTGAAAAAATAGGATATGCGTATAATATTCCTGAACAACTGAATTCGGCAATTCGTAAACTAATATCCGACATCAAAACAAAGTGGCAGAAAGCGAGAAGGACAGAGGACGACTTTTTAAAACAAAACGAGAATTGGCTTACTACCTGCGTTTCTTTTGAAATACAACCTCGACCGATTCCGACAACGTCAGTGAATACAGGTAAGCGAACGTACATACTTACACCACATTATTGTGACTATATCTCTATTCCGTACAAATTAATACATAGTTTCTGTTCCTAATCAGGTCGTCCTCGGACAGATTTCGAAAATTTAAGTGAAAGATCGAAACGCAGACGAACTGAGAACATTCGAAACCAGTCAAGTACGACGGAATTGGCGTATGCTTTGCAGATGGATCTGCGATCTACCGGAAACACTGATGCCGCGAAAATAGTCAGTGACGTAGCATTATCCGATTCATCCTCGACTTCAGCACGTGCATATCGATCATCTTTGGAGTTTGTTCCGGAAAATCAATTGTCAGGTGACGCTGCTGTATCTGTTCTCATAGAACAAAAACTTTCTAAATCTCAGTACCAGGGGCTCCGAAATTTATGTGTAAAAAATGAATGCAAATTACTTCCTTCTTACAAAACAGTTCATAAAGCAAAAAAACATTGTTATCCCAGCAAAGATGATATGATCATAACAGAAAGCAAAGCAGAAGTGAAATTACAGGCTTTATTAAATCATACCACAAAACGAATTTTTCGATTAACAAAGAAGTAATTCAAAATTTAGATATAAATGAGACTCATGAATTCATTCTGATTTGCAAATGGGGTTGTGATGGCACTTCTGGTCAGAGCAATTACAAACAGAAATTTTCAGATTCAAGCGTATCAGATTCGAGCATTTTTTTCACTTCGCTTGTGCCTCTGCGTCTCATCTGTACTTCTGGAGAAGTGATAAAGAGTTTGTCATATGGGAAAATCCGCGACCATCTTCTCCTCGTTACTGCAGACCTATTCGTATACAATTTTTGCATGAAAATGTTGAGAACACTTTAAATGAAGTCGAGTATGTGAAAGAGCAGCAGAAGCAACTCGTCCCTTTTAAAGACTTTATTGACGGCAAAACAATAAGTGTTTATTACCAACTATGTTTAACTATGATAGACGGCAAAGTTTGTAATGCGATCTCTGGGACAACTTCCACTCAACGTTGTTACATCTGCAATGCAACATCAAAAAATTTTAATGACATTGATGCTATTTTAAAACGAGATATTAAAGAAGAAAATTTTGAATTTGGTATTTCTTCGCTGCATGCATGGATAAGATTTTTTGAGTGTTGCTTGCATGTGTCGTACAAACTTCACACCCAGAAGTACCAAGCACGCTCCGAGGAACAAAAAACTGCAGTCGCTAATCGAAAAAAGGTTATTCAAGAAGCATTCCGCTTAAAATTAGGCCTTCCGTTGATCAACCGAAGCCGGGATATGGTAGCACAAATGACGGGAACACAGCTAGACGATTTTTTGCAAATAGTGATGTTTCTGCATCGATTATTGGAGTAGACGAAGATTTAATTAATCGCTTTCATATTATTTTGCAAGCATTATCATGTGGTTTCGAAATAAATATTAGTCGGTTTGAAGAATTCGCTTTGGCTACAGCCCGAAAATTTGTGGAATTATATCCCTGGTATTACATGCCAACTACAGTGCATAAAATTTTAATTCATGGGTCGCAAATAATTTCCTCCGCACTGTTGCCAATTGGACAGATGTCCGAAGAGGCCCAAGAATCTTGCAACAAACTGATTAAAAGATTTCGGAAGACTTCTCGCGAAAGTACAAGCGATCCAAAACAATGGAGGATGTTATTTGCAGACTTTTGGTATCATCGGACCCATATATTACTAGCATACGAAAATTGCCGAAAAAAAAATTGTCATCATTGTCGGAGAAAACCATTGAATTGTTAAATCCACGAGATGTTGCGGATTCGATTCCAAATTATAGTGATATCGTAACTGACGATTCATCCACCACAGAAAATTACTCCTCAGATAGCGACTAAAGGTTGTACCGTTGAGTGCACTTTTATTATATCATTATATGTATATGTATTTACTTATATTAAACGTTTTTTATGTTAAAAATACAAACTTTTGATGATTTTGTTCGCCATATTGGTCCGCCATTTTGTTTTTTAGCATTTTTATTCAATATTTATTAATCAGCATGCTTATAAACCCAAATCAACTCATTTTTAATTATAAACACGATCATTTCGTGTTAAAAATGGAAAAAATTGATGATTTGGTCCGCCATATTAGTCCGCCATTTTGTTTTTTGGCATTTTCATTCAAGGTTATTAATTAGCATCCTTAAAAATTCAAACTAACTCTTCTTTACTTATGAACATAATAATGTTGTGATAAAAAAAAACTTATGGTAATTTTGTCCGCCATATTGGTCCGCCATTTTGTTTTTTTATGCATTTTTATTTAATATTATTAATCAGCATGCTTATAAACCCGAATGAACTCATTTTTAATTTTAAACACGATCATTTTGTGTTAAAAATGAAGAAAATGATGACTTTTGACCAGCTTTTTGGCATTTGGCCCCACGGTGGCGACGCAGAGGGTGCGAGATGAACGCGAATTTAAGCGAGGCGCCCGGCGCGGCGGGGCGGGGGCGGGGCGCAGATGGCATCTCGGAAGGAGGGCGCGGGCGACAAAGCGGCGGAAGGCGGCGTCGGCGGGCGGAAGCGGCGGAGCGGAGCGGCGCGTAGGCTCAAGAGCAGCGGGCGGAGCGGGGAGTGTTGAGCAGCAACCAGACATTCAGAGCCTTTGCAACGAACGCCGACGCACTGTGTACGCCGCTCGTGCAAAATAATGAGAGTGTCTCAACCTGGAACACTAGTACACTTTTTGAACTGGTATTTGATTGATTGATTAATAATACTGAACACGTAAATAGTCCCGTAAGTGTAGTGCTTGTTTTCATCGCTGGATGTGGCGGTGATCTTAAACGGTAGACTGGGGGGGGGGATAGTGTTTGTGATCGGGTAATCCGTGTTTACCGTTTTCCCTGCTCCCTCTTGGATGTTCAACCATTGCTATATCTCGATTCATATCATATCTATGTCTTATTAATGCCTATCAATCAAATACATTTATTGCAGATATGGACATAAGGCTTCCGAAGTGGTATTATGAACAAAACAATACCTAATTGCATAACATAAAACGATGACTGAGCTAGTTACTCTCGCAACTTTTTCGATTGAACAGTTTCTGGTGATTATCCCGGCTGTTGAACATTAGTATTGATTTCTAAATTAAGGTATCGACTTTTTTTGCATGTTTCCATTGTGTTAATCCCCATCCTCTAAAACCAAGAATGGATTTGGCACAAACATCCTTGCATATTTCTGAGATTATTTCAATATTACGATTATCGTATTTGACCAGAGATAGAGACTTAAAAATGGGTGTAAAGTAGTATAACACGGAATATACGAAATATGTTAGTTCCCGTTATACAAACTGCTTCAAGGTTGATACAACGTAAGACATTAAACGCTGGAATCGGTCAAAAAAATAAAATAAAATTGTCCTTTCGTAATCAGAGTTACATTTTCTGGAAGATTAAGAGATTGCGAGTTCCCAATGAGGAAACCAAATTGAATGTATTAAAATTGTATATCAAGAAAAAGATTTTTAATTACAGCTTTCTATTGTCCATTTCAAAAAAATTAAATGGATTTCCTAAAAGATAATTAGCCCATATTATTTACGAACTTGAGCTGAAATATTAATAGACAAAACTGCAAATAACATCACAACAAAATGAAAACGTAATGTTTAAGGCGAGGTTAAAAGAAAAGCATTTTCGTATTGAAAAAAAAGAAAAAAAGAAAAGAAAAACACGTTATAAATATAAATTACATTGAAATATTAGGTATCATTGAAGACATCAAATCATTAAAGAACGATTCAAAACAACATAAAACCGTAACGTTGGAATCAAGTTGGAAGGTAATCGTCTAGGAAAATACTACATGAGAAAAGAAAGAGATGACCTAGAGAATTGTGAATTATGCAGTTTAGGAAGAGAACTTGTGAGAGGAGAGAGGGGGGGAGGGAGAGGGAGAGGGAGAGAAAGAGAGAGAGAGAAATAGACAGACAGACAGAGAGAAAATGACGAGAGACGTGACGAGTGGGATCTAATGCTCAGGGACTTTGTGAGAGCAAGAAGCTTAGTCGCCCGGGATCTGGATGAAGTGCCTCGCAGGTTCTGAAGCCTTAAGAGATGATTGTGACGGAAATAGCAAGACAGATAAGGAAGAATAAGTACAAAAAAATCTGAGATGAGAGGACTAAGCACAGTGGAGGAAGATCCGATGAAAATCGGGAGACGGACGGCAGAGACAAAAGGAGATGAAGCAAATAATGCTATTAAGAATGGGGGAAGAGGCGAAGCGAGCGAAAATGTACAAGAAATTTTGATAACGGGAAGGATAACTGGCGGCGGAGACGGTAATTGAGGGAACGTCAAAGATAGTGCAAAAGATGCTTTTTAGTGATGGACCTTGAAAAGCGATATCGAGAAAGCAAACAGGCTGTTTGCAACACTGTCGCTCTAGATGAGCGCCTCTAGGGTTTGAGCATCGCCTGCAGAGGCGCTGCAGTCACATTGGTTCATGACCTGAGCCACCTCATCTGGACGGAAAGGGAATGCGGAGTAGGAATGCTGGGATTCCTCGGAACCGAAAGTGGATTTGCCCACGAATACGGAGAGGATCTGTGATTCGTTTGGAGTCTCGAAGAGGGACGATGATAGCGAAGCGAGGCTGTGAAGGGGGAAGTAGAGGCAGAGGGCGGCTACGCCGAAAACAATGTTGACAGGTCAGAAAAGAATGACATTTGTGTCTTCAAAACGGGATTGACCCCGTGGATGCAGGTGGAGAGAACTCGACGCTGTCAGCCAAAGGTGGATCCGGGGGCGCTAACTAGTAGAAAAGGGGTGACATTAACGGGAAACGACAATGAAAAAATGTATCTTACTAAATGGACAAGAAGCGCCCTTGCTAGCACGAACAGACAATTGCAAATGTAAATAGCAAAGAAGGGAGGAAAAGGCCGGAAAACTAGGATTCAAAAACAGAGAGAGGCGGCAGGGGTAGAACACAGTGCGATAAAAATAAAAAAAAAACTACGCGGAGATCGCAAGACTTCAGTCTGCGACGGTGGAGTTGGTAGAAATGGGAACTGCGGTGGCGATGGCGGTAGCGGAGGAAATATAAAGGAAAAGCCAGAGGCGGCGAGGTGGTGATGAGGAAGGGGAGCGAAGGAAGCGACGAGGGGCAGAGGAGAAGGAAACTTGTTCGCAAGCAGTCGCGGCCCGTCCGGGCTCAGAGAACGCGGAGGTGGGAGGTGGTGCCCGGCTTCCGAAGGATACGAGCGCCGGCTTCGTCTTTTGTCTCCGCGAGTGGGCGTGGCACTTGTTTCACCACGAGGAAAACGCGCGACAAAAGAGGGGGGTGGATTTCACGAGACTTGCTGTTGTTGAATGTCAGAACACAAGAACATGTGGGGTGTAATCGGCGGAATTCCAATACGGAAATTTATCACGAGAGTCAAATTACACAAGTGTGTTCGTAAATTATGGTAAATGGTTAACTGTTTTTATGACAAGTTTGTAAGATACAATTGAGGTGTTCGTTGCTAACATTGATCATAATACACATGATATGAAAAATACATATAATCTATCTTTAGTAATGAATGACTCTTCCCAAAGCATCTATCGTTAACTGAACCATGTTTCCAACTTCCGAGCAGAAATTAACTGCAAGAACTGCAAAAACATGAAAGGGTAAAGGTAAACGATGCACAAGTTAGGAAGTATCCGAGTGTGAAGTTCTCTATTTAGTTCAAGTTTCAAACGTTACCCCCGCGACACGAATTTGAATACTCTGTGCAAGGTCGTCAGGGAATGAAGCTGTGGAGTCGCGTGCGTGTTTCCACGGGCGTCCGCCAGGGGCGTGCCACTCGCGTGATCGAGCCTTCAGATTTCCTACGAGAGACCCCCCACTAAATAAATACGGCGGTCACGGAAAACAGAATAGGAAATTGCTTGTCTGATTTGTGAGTGATTTAGTTGACATTGGCATTATGTTTGCTTCAAATGATTTGGGGAAATATCTGAATATGAAATCAGAGTTCGTTGTGTTCGATTTCAGGAACGCTGTTTTTGACGCACTCCTACCTAATTTCAATCGCAGCTATATCGAAGCCTCTGTGGACCTTACTCGAACACACGTTAAAAAAGACTAATTGCAAACAATGCGAAAAGTGAACACTTTTCACATCAGAATTTGAACGAGAAAGGTAAGAGGTATTTATATCAACAAAGTAACAGTGTTCTTGTCGCTGAATACCTGTTATTGGAATTTCACATAAAATATAATGTTGAATGTAATGTGTATAATGAAGAAATGATAAGAAGAAACAGAAACAACATTCTGCAATAAACGAAACACAAAACGTTCAAACAGCAAAGAAATTAAACTACAATATGAGGATGTTTCACATGCGGTACTGAATTCTAAAGTATTCAACGCTGGAAGATTTCACTCCCGATTTAACTCGTGCGTCCTGAAACAACGATTCGAGAGAAGATGGGGGTATTCCAAAAACTTCCACTAAATTAGTATTAAATGACATCCAAAATTCGTTCAGCAAAAGATGTAGAATAAGGTTAGTTTTTGAAGTCTGCTTACATTTCAAAATGCCCATATAATTCGTTTTATCGTTTTATGAATGTCATCTCGCTAAAATCGTGTAAACGTCATTTTACTGAAAATCAATTATATCACTCAACGATAAGTGTTGCTATTTGTATGAACTTCTACAATTGAATTCTACCTAGATATTTGAACATATAGATGATTTTATCCTTTTAAAAAACCCTCAAGGAATTATTGTCATTTCACGGCATTAGATAGGAAAAGGAAAGATTTGTGAGGATCACTCTTTTTCAACACCCAATGACTGTCAACGCAGCAACACTGCCTATCTGCAACGGTCGAATCGAAGCAAGTCCACGCCAAGCACAGATTCCCGAATTATATTTTTACGGGTTTCAGCGGTTTGATTTACAGAAGGCTACGCGGCGATGAGATTTACGAGTGTAAGGCCACATTGAATTATTCGCTAAGTAGATTCCAGTTAATTCCGCAGTGCGCATGCCCAGAAGTCTCCCCGCATGAATAAACAGGCGAGCATCGCTACCTCAAAGGCAAAGGCGCAGAACACGCGATCTGGCGCGGCGTCCTCAAGTCAAAGATCATTAAAATGGGACGAGCTGCAAGAAAGCTATTGTTTCTTTGACCGCGACAGTCCCCAGACGGCGAGTTCTTAAGGGAATAGGAAGATTTTTCCGGGTTATGTGCATTTCATGCTGTCGGAAAGCCGATGTTACTAATCGCTGTTTGACTAACCTTCGTCGGTTGAGGAAAGATATGTAGAAAGATCAGTGATGTTAAGATCAAAACATTACATCATATCTGCAGACGAGCCTATAAATTTGTGTCAACTAATAAACAAAAGTTTTGAGTCTTACTCACTTTTGATATGAGAAAAGGAGACATGTATCGGATTATGATGTTTGACATTTTGCCTTCCATTGATGATGCAACACACCAAAAAGATTACACGAACTTTCACAATATTTTTATTTCAGTGCCAATCATGATCACACGGAGAATGTCGCATTTAATTTGCCAATAGTATATTTCGATAATCTTTCCAAAAACTATATAGTTGATCAAAATAAAATAAACAATGAAACATTTATAATGGACACGCCTGCAACCGAAATAATTACCTCGTAAGAAGCTACAGAGAGATTCAGAAAAAAAGAAGTTTTCGCCTCGGATATAAAAAATTGTCTACTTTAAAGAGGTGAGGCGTATGAGAGATGTCCGTTGAGAGAGATTTCAATACGTTTGGATGTCTTGAACTAGCATACACTTTTACTCAAATCTGAAACGTTTCGACAAATCCGACAAAAGCGACACGCTTAAAACAAAAGGACGGTTCTAAAATTAATGAATATTACGTTGCACTTAACAGCAATTTAAGCAATGAAGATTTTTGTACCAGTTTGTTCGTAGTTATGAATAAATACTATTTAATCTTTCTGTAAATAGAAATTGTAAGTATTAAGATTATGAATATGTGCACAGACAAATAAGTATAATTTTAATTCGGCATGTGTGATTCAAATCAATTTTTGGTACGTGAATGACAACTCAATAACGGAAGCACTTTACAAAAATGAACAAGTCCATTTTTTACTATCAACAAATTACGAATATTTAATATCTCTACAATTTACGTTGTTTTGATCCCAACGAAAAATTAAATATTCATGGCACCAACAGTTTTTGAAACCACTACTCAGTCACACGCGCAAAAATATTGATTTTCGATCCTAGAGTTTTTCCCTCGATGTATCACTGTCATTTGCGTTAAGTGGCGGCACGTTATCGATAACCGATACATCGATGGTTCCATTATGATGGGCAGACCCCAGCAAGGCCCGTCGGGCGACCAGGGGCGCGTGAACTGCCGACGTGGGACCCGACGGCGGCGGGAGGGAGAGGGAGGGAGGGGGAGGGAGGGGAGGGTGGGTGGCTGAAGGGGGGTGAGAAACGCGTGTCAGGCCGACCGCCACAGCCTCGCCGCCGCAAGGCGTCCTGCCTACTCCCCGCCCCGCTCCCCTCGCCCCATCGTGGCGAGCACGGCGCCCGCCCACGAGATTAATCACTGCCATCTATCGGCGCGACACCGCAACAGGCGCTACGCTGCGCCGCCTTCTCGCTTCGCGCCCTCTCGCCAAGGGCGGCGGCCTAGAGAGAGTGGTGGGTGCCTGGCGGCAGAGATGTTATGGGAGGTTGCCCGAGATCGAGAGCTGATGATTTGTTTGGAGATTGCAGTATAAAAATGGCTAAGTTTTTTATTCTGTTCTTTTGTGTGTGTGTGTGTGTGTGTGTGTGTGTGTGTGTGTGTGTGTGTGTGTGGAAATAGCCATAGAAGAGATGTTACCGTTGCGATGTAGGTCATTGTGGTCGAAATAATGATGGTGGTTTAGTGAAGGTCGTAATAGTTGATGCTCTAGATCGTTTACAGAACTGCATTTATTATTAAATTTGGCCTCTGGCCCTCGCGCTTTTTGTCGCCGCCATATCATAAGAACCAGTTAATGGCTGTCGTACATAAAATATTTTATTTTTTCCGTATTTTAATAATTCCGATTTACTTCTTTACAGATTAACTAGATGTTAACTTGACTCAGTTTGTCTTTCCATGTTTTCCTCTCATAATTCCCTTCATAATAGAACATGTAGAATTATTCACCTGTTTTCATATTTCCCTCGTAATCACAGTTCTCTGGCTCCAGGTGACTTATGCAAAGTATATCGAGGTCCGTATCGAAGGCAATAAGAAACAATAACGTATCAGTAAAAATACATTTCTTATAGTTGAGAATGAAAAAATATAATTTGAAAATGTTGTTTCATGTTTTAAATTTTCCATAAATACGTACAATTATAATTCTAAAAGTATTATAAATTTTCATTATTTTTTAATAACACAAATTAATGTATTGTTTTACATTATCGCTCTTTAATTGAATTTATTATATTACGAGGGTTAACAACTAACGAATAATGTTGTGTGATTTACAACGTAAAAGTTTGATCGTTAATTCTCTGCGAACAGTTGCGAGGAACAATACGGTGAGAAAAAAAAGAGTGCAATTTCAACGTTCGTAGAAACACTCGCAATTGTTCAATGAAACAGAGGCGATAAAAATCTCATTCACACACAATAAAATAAAAAAAATAGAAATATAAACGCAGAAATAAAATTCACAATACAAATTACACTGGAAATAATGACAGAAAATGAGCATGCTAACATAAAAAACACGCTTTAATTATTATTGTTATAAATTCATATAAGAATACCTTAACACCATTCTGCTATTAAGCAGTCGTCGTTGGCGATATGATTCTTTAAAACCTTTTTAAGTGCATAGACTTAGGAATCATAATACATACATAATAAATTAAGGATTATGAATTAAGTGAACGTATAAAAATAATAATATAAATTAGGAAAACGTACATTAAAAATAACAAGGAAAAATAACTATCTTTAATTCACTAACTAAGAGAACAATCAATTCTACAGATATCATACAAGAATATATCAAACACTGTAATTCCCCTATCGAGTGGCCAGTATGAATCGGGCAACCACCTAACGTTCAATGACCTAAAACATTTCGCTGGTGGTATGCACAGATTAATCTATTAATTAATTGAATTGCATGTTAATACTTTCTGCGACTTTTCTCTGTGTTGTTTTCTAGGGAGGAGCAACCGCCACTGCTCGCGTCCCTGGGCCCGTCTCAGCCGTTCCGGCGAACGCTGGCAGGCAGGCAGGCAGGCAGTCATGCGATCTCCGCCGACGCAATAGGCTTTCGCGCCGAACGCCGCGCGCCTCTCAGCCCTCTCAACCCGATCCGGTTGTCGCGTCGCCAGGGAAACGAGAGACTCTCTGTGCTCCAGAGGGCGGCCAAGGGACGCGAGGCACTCGAGCAGACAGGGGCGGCTTGGGGCGTCGGAAGATTGTGGTTCCCACAGTGGTTTACAACAAAATGTGGCTCTGTTGGTTCCCTCCGTCAACTAATCCACGGATACGCGAGACACTGTGGATGTAGTATGGCTCCATGTCCCTGAATGTAGATATTACCTAGATTGTTTTTTAATGGTCCCTTCCCGTGGTGGATTCACTGTGATGTGTGGTGTCGGTGCTGGTGGGGACGAGGCGAACTCAAAACGTGAGTGAAGGGGCGGGTTCCGGGGTACAAATAGTTGTACGGTAGTAGTAGCGGTAGAGTTGTCAGGGCGGGACGGGGTGAGGCGGAGGGTTAGAAGTAGAGGTGGGCGAGGAGAGAGGTGTGGCGATGATGGGAGAAGGGCGGAGAGGAGGAGAGTAGGGAGGGGAAGCGGCGAGGGGCAGAGAAGAGCAAGGCGGGGTGAGCCAAGGCGCGCTCTAGTGGGCTAGAGTTGAAAACAGTGTCGTGGGGCGAGGGAGAGTGAGTTGGAGTTGAGAGGAGTGGACCGGTTTGAGTGGGATGAGACCTAGCACGTTGGTAGGGTGGGGAGATGCGAAGAGCAGCGGAAACAGTGTTGCCGCAATGGTGGATTTAGTTTAGTGTTTGGGGCGTTTACTTATTTCTGAGGAATGTTTAGATGATTCAAAGGTAAATAACAAAATTTGGTTGCAGTTAATGTACATATAAATTGTGACTTAAGCTAGAACTCAATATCGCGACTCTGTTCCTAATATTGAACATATTATTTATGAACGCAATTTACATTTGAGACATAAAAACATTCTCATGTATGAATTTCTAGTAACTCGCTGGGGTAGACAATTCGGTGTTCCTCAGATTTGCTCCTTACTTTGGTGACAAATATTTGAACATACAGAAATGCCAAAATGGAAGCAAAAATCGTACATTCAAAATCCCAAAAGGGAATTAGATCCTAAATTTGACGGTACTGTATTATAATTTTTCTGTACAATTTAGGAATTACACCTTTACCAGCTTCACTATACACAAGAAACTGTCTATAAAATTCAATATTTATAGTTATATTTTAGTTCATTTATATTAATAAATTTTAATTAAAATTATTTAAATAAAGTAATGTATAAAATAAAGGATTAACAAATAAATTAATTTATAAAATTGGTAGTTAAATTTACTATGTACCTTAAAAAAATGAGTAAAAAGAACTTAAGAGGACTTTAAAAAAAATATTTTACATCGCTTTAGAAACAGCGAAGGTCGCTAATGCGACCACTATTAATTTACATCAGAGATACATTTTATTAACTGTAACAATAAACTATTAAGTACAATACTATCTTACAATGATTCAGACCATTTACCAGACCAGCAATATCAAGATATTTTAAAATTGATTCGCAACCTTCAATTGAATTACATCTTTTATATATACATCGTTAATGATCTCAAGAGAATTTTTAATATTTTGGAGGCTTAAACATTCAAAGATAATGTGACAGACTGATAACATTCCTTCACATTTTGGACAGGTTGCTGGATCGTGTTTCTTTTTTTTTTTAATGAATTTATTAGAGAATTATTTCATAATCCAGGAAGAAATCATGTTATTGGTGAAGAAATCATATTATTAACAAGCGTTAATCTGGCAACACAGCGAGGAGGGGCCGGGGCAATGCGGGGGGGGGGGGGGGACGAGCAGAGAGAGTGAGGCGAAGCGAGACGGGTCAAGAAAAACCCGGGTTTGCCGAGTATCGCGTTGGCAGCAGCGTAAAGGCACCCTACACTGCGGCAGGCCTCGTAGGCTCGTAGTTTCAAGAGGGCCTTTGATATAAGGAGAGGGCGCACGCGCTAGGGGAGGTACGCGGAGTTCCCGCCAGGTGGCAAGTGCTTCGCATCGCACTTCAACTACTTGTACCATTGCGCTCTGCTGGGGTGCGTGGCGAACAAGGAGTTAATTGGATTTTGAAGCAGAGGATCGCTTTACGGGAAGGGCGAAGTACAAGTTTAGAATTCACAAAAAAACACGTGGCGATTATTCACGAATACGTCAGCACACGGAGTTACTGCAAAAAGACGCCGCATCCTCGAAAATTTCTTTACTGAAATTGTCTTATTGTAACTCTCCATTCCACTTCGTTGTTTATATTGTAATTTCATAAGTTCTTCATGCATTTGTTACGTTCCTACATAGTAAACTAATTTGTCGAAAACGATTGTCGACAATAGATTGCTATATAATATTTTCGAAGTACATATTCGTTTGTTATTGTTTGTACGTTATTGAAGTAACATACGACAGAGAGATCAGATTCAATGTTTTGGTACTCTTCTTTTCAAAGAAATTTCAGAATATAGCAATTCTTAATTTTATTATTATACCACGATATTACTATGTCAAATAGAGTACCTAGACAAACAATCCTAAGCATAAGTGTCTGGACATAAGCAACCCTTCTTCCAAGTAATAAAAATATGTTAATGTGTTGTAAAACTTACGGGTCCACAAACTAAACAGATCCCCCAATACAATCACCAAGTAAAAGAGACATGCCGTACTACAAAGGGTCTACAAGCG
The DNA here is from genome assembly GCA_038098605.1 of Gryllus longicercus. Lineage (NCBI taxonomy): Eukaryota > Metazoa > Arthropoda > Insecta > Orthoptera > Gryllidae > Gryllus > Gryllus longicercus. The sequence continues at coordinate 1,587,353 of JAZDUA010000247.1, read as the reverse complement.
CAGCAAATTATCCCAAAACAATCACCAAAAAATAAAGATATTCTAATGGTTGTAATACATATGAATCTCAGCAAATTCTCCACCACAACAAAATTCAGCCCGCGAATAAATTAACGAAGTCCGAAAATCAAAACATTCCGTTCTTGAAACGCGAGAGCTATCGTATTCCGTTATAACCCCACGCGAGCACTACCTCGGTGGCCGCCCCTCGCGTATTTTTGTACGCGCGCGAACCTCGCGTATCGAGATGAAAGAGGAAGTTTATTTCCGTTGCGTTGAAAGTATCGGCAAATACAATGCGGGGAGCCGCCAGAGGGCAGAGCAGCCAACGGACGGGGTCACCGTGGGCGAGGAGAAGGGTATGGCGGGAGAGCGATGAGGGGGGGGGGGGGGGGGCGACTGGACGGTGCCAGGCGGTGAGCGGCGGGGGAAGAAGCGAAACGTGGGTGAAGGAAGTGATGTTGGGATGGGGTGGGGTGGGATGGGATGGGTGGGGCAGGGTGGGGTGGGGTGGGGTTGGGCGGGGCGGGGCGAGAGTGCGGGGTGGTTGCCAGCGAGGAGGGATGCTGCAAGGGAGGAGAGTGGAATTGTGTCGGGAGGGGGTGACGACGACGGAAACAAACGAAGGGGTGGCAAGCTGAGAGAGAAAGTGATAGGTGGGGAGTGTGAGAGGGGAACAACAGACAACGTGGCGGGGGGGGGAGAAGCAGGGGGATTAATCAATTCGTTTCTCCGGATGCGTCAACTAGGTATGGACACCGATCCCGTAAGTGTAGGGCATGTTTCATCGCTCGAGGTGGCAGTGGTCTTCCCCCGCTGGATGGTGACATACAGCACAGCTATATGGTGGAGGACGAGGGGATTTCCTCATCTAGGTATCTCCACTAACGGAGCACTGCATCCACCTGGGCCAAGCTCTACACCGGACTAGTCTTCCGGCGAGTGTGGTATTACAGTGCAAACAACTATAAAGTGGGCCTAAAAAAGGGGGTGAGGATAAAATAAGGAAGAGAAAGAAAAAATCGTGCGCTTTCCGTGGCCTGTTTGGCAGGGCTCTGCTACGATATTTGCCAGGTATAGCCGAACAGCCGACCGTTTGAATTCTTCCCCATAAAGTAGCTGAATTTGACCTAGCTTCGCGGGTAATGAATAAAATACAGAAGGGTGGCGGACGGAGAGGGCGAGCACGGACGGCGGCAGCGTATAGTAAGCGGGACGGGACGGGACGGGACGCGACGGGACGCGGGATGCGACGCGACGCGACGGGATGGGACGCGACGCGACGCGACGGGATGGGACGCGATGCGATGCGATGCGATGCGATGCGATGCGATGCGATGCGACGCGACGCGACGCGACGCGACGCGACTGGTGCCGGGCAGTGAGGGAGGGGGAACAGCGAAGTCAGCAAGGACGGCGGGGGCGGCTAGTGGGGATGGCAGGCGGTGGAGGTGAGCAATGGGGAAGGGAAAGTAGGAGGCCGCGGTCAGTCGTTATCAGAAAGCGCATTCTATCGGACATGCGGCCAAACTATTTTCATCTTGTTCTAACGGGGAGTTTGCGCGGTCGGAGATGTTCGGGGTGGGATATGTATGAACGGGCACCAGTGGATCTGTACTTGCGTATGAGTAGCTGGGTATTGGAATATTATTGGACGCGGTTTGCTCATCGTTGAGACCAGCATCGCAAGAGATTATAGTACGCGAGAGAAACTACTTTACCGAAACATATCGTTACACGAGGTTTTTTGAAAATTAATACCACCATGTGAAAAGTTTTGCACTTTTGAGGTGCGGTACGTGGTTGGCAAAATAGATTGGGAAAATGAAGAATATTTTCCGTGAGGTCAAACTGTCGTAAGAGATACTTTAAGTCCGAAACAGAAAAACTCACAAGATCGCTCATGCAAATAACAAGTTTAATTAATTTTTGGAAATAATCTTTCTGTTCGCATCCTGTGATTCCTCACACATATTATGAACTTGCTCACGAAATCACCTTTACACACGAAGTATTTTTGTTTCAATGACGTTTAATTCACTCTGATTTGTTAGAAAATTGCATGAAATAGAAAAAAAATGTATTTTTATTTCCTTTCTTTCATTATAACATTAGACAAATAGTTGACAAATTTCACAACGACGGGCGAAGGAACTGTACACAAAGTTCTTTATGATTTTGATATGTATAAGTTTATGAATTTGAAAATGTAAAATGTAAATGCATTGCTTAAAAAGTTGACATATGTTGAATGTGCATTGTCTTGATGCTGCTGTATTCATTTTTGGTGTGTGTGAGTGTGGTATTGCCGAAGATGCTATATTTACTGTGTTAGCTAAATACAAAAATATGATAAACACAACTTCGAGAAAAGTTCTTTACATGGCAGAAACCAATACCATTCGAATTTGTATCATAACGCGGGAAACATTATAACAGTTAATAATTTTCCAGGAACGATATTAAACAATACTAAAGTGATCTTACTATTACTGGCCAATTAGCTGGTAACATCGAAAACAGAGCAACTAAATCGCGAACTCTGGAAGCCATCACTTCCGCTTCCCTGTTCTTGAGAGAAGCAAGGAACTTCTTCGCAACACAAATCCCTGCGATGTTTACAGGCAACGGGCACGTCATAATAAGAAATAAGTGCTACCGCTTCCTCCTCAGCCCACGTAGAGCACAATTTATTGAACTTCAGAAACTACTTGGAATTGAAACTGCCTCGAACTTTAATTGGAGTTTCTGGATATCGCGCGGTACCATCGTAAATTCCAATAAAGCTATTGCAGTATTTCTTGTTATGGAAATGGATTCTCTCAAAATGTCAAACATTCCTAATTATAATGCAACGCAATCGGCAAAGAACGATTTCCTGCCACTGAAACCTTCTTATCAAGTTAGGAAATGCTAATTGGGTTGACTGGAAGGGGAAGGCTACATTTGTGACTTGAGTCAAGTCTGGAAATAAGGTTAAAACTGCGAATAACATACGATAATGACACATAATTACTGGAGAATGTGTCCTGCCGAGGGAAGGTAAATTAATAATTAAATTCTCATAATACACTCGTTTTAATAAGAACAGTTTACCTTATGCTCTCAGTGATAAATTATCTGCTTCTGTAATTATCCTTTGAATTGACTATCTTCCAAGAATATTATATTCAGCAATCAGTAACTGTATTTTTACATGTATTATATTACCGCTTGAACATTTTTCAAGTGAAATTCTTGCTTTACTTATGCTCGAATTTAGTTGAAGGTTAATGGAAACAGTAATGACTAGTAATAGATTTTCTGTTCAACAATTTCTTAACACGGACTGCTCCATCCAACTCCTACACGAATAAAAATGCGATGCCATTTTGACGCCTCCCCAAATACATTCGCTAACGATTGTTAAGTGCAGTACCGTACCATTCTTCGAGTTAGTTTTGAGATTAGCAAATAAGAACAGCTATACGGAATGTGTTATATCGTTCATTTCAAAATGTATTTCTGTTTGTAGTATTTAATTTTGTTAACCTCGCGGAACGTCTAAAGAGGTAAAAAAAATTCACGAAACATGAACAACATTCCACAACTGTACATGGTGTTAACAAATTTGAACAGTTTTTAATATTTGCAAACCTTTAATTTCGACTCGCATTTTAAAGGAAAATTATGTATTAATGTATCTTTCACAGCGGCCATAATTCTCGTATAAACCCGACATCACGTGTGATTGGAATAACCGCAGCAGGTATACCGTGATATGTATTATCACATCTTGTCTACTCCAGACGCTATTCATTTTAAATCATGTTCTAACACAGAATACAGAATAAAAAGTGCATAATAACTTGCATCAAAAACTTGGAATTTTGAGTGAAAAGTGTAAATATTTAAATGGTATTTTTACACCTATTTTCATACAGTTGGTACCACCTGAACTTTCGCACTCGGTATGAAACTACTTACGACACGGTTGTCCTAATGCAACGCGGAAGGGAGGATGAAGCTTCAGTATTCACATTCGCCGTTTCACAGCAGCCAATTTTCGCTTCAATAAACCAACCATTACTTTCATCTCCAAGCCATCAAAATACCATTACTTTCAATATTTGAGTCTTGTGTTAGAGAACTCTGCTATACCCGCACAGACATTATAGACAAAATAGCGCAGGGGACAAGTCGCCCTTTCGCTTTACCTTCTCCACTTCGCTTGGCGGAGATAAGGAAATAGTGAAGAGAACAACTTGCCACTATGTGCTTTTTGCATAGCAAAAGCAACAGAATTTTTATAAATAAACATAGATAATCTGCCTATATCTGACCCAAGCTTAGACGCGTCCAAAAAAAGAAAAAAAAATGAAAGGGCCCCGATGCCCAACGTAAAAATAATTTTATTTCAGTAATTATGACAGAATTCCGATTTCCTCATACGCAGATAATTTAAAGAGTTGGTACACGACATATAACACGGAAAGAGATCGTCCAAACCATCTGGGAACTTTATAAACGATTCACCATCAAAATAATTGCATTTACTAATTAATGTATCACGTAAGTTAAAATATAAACACATAAACAAAAAAGGCTAACGAAAAAGTGAGCGCACAGGGGCCCAGACATATTTAGGCGGCGCCTTCCCTTGGGCCCAAGGCACACGCACTGTGGACAGCGCGGAGGGTGCCGGGACATAGCCTAATCCCTGATCTGGAACAGCGTGAGAAAAGCGAGCCAAGGTGAACGTAGAAGTAGTTTGATATAAAAATGCGATCGAATTTTGCAATTTTTCAGAAGAAGGTAGTTGCAATGTTTGTCGTAGACCATTTACGGGCAATAAAATGCTATGGTCATTAGTTCCGTTATGGTAAATAATCCACAAAATTCAAATAGTTCAGAATCAATTCATTCGCACAATCATTAATGCATCCTGGTTCATATCTTATCACTAATTACACAATGAATTGAACCTCAATTCCATCATTCACATCACCTACCTATCCCAAAGCTTCTTTTCTAATATACACCACATCCACACTTTATCTTCATTGAAACGCGGCAAAAACCCCATTCACCCTACTCGCATAAAAAATAAATATTCATACCACATATTCTCGAAGTTGTTTTCAGATCTAGAATTGGTCCTATGAGGTGCCATCAAGGTTTCCACTATCTGTGTAGTAGTGTTAAGGAAGGTTAAGTTTAATTTATTAAGCCATTAATTCATAAGTATTCGTAAAGTTGTTAAACTGATCAATATAAAAAAATCAATTAAATAAAACTAAAAAATGGTAATGAATGTTATTTCGTGAGAGGCAGCGGAGATCCTTCCCCGCTGGATGGAGAGATCCCGCCCCCACTACATGTCGGCTTGCATGAGATTTTTCTCCCCAGGGATCTCTTACTCAGCAGCAACACTCCAGCCGGCACAAACGCTAATATCCCGACTAGTCTCCCGACAGACAGTGTAGGTTATGTAAGTCGGTTTTTAAGGGCAGAGGACAGAGCAAGGAAAGATTGCGCGCGGTTCTTTTCTTAGGTTGCAGATTCGCCATTCAACTGGTACAGATTGAAGAAACCTCGGAGAACCGACCAAGATTTCATTCCCTGAAAGAGGCTGAACTTTAGGTAGATATTTAGCTAGTGCTGAAAGGATTTTTAGGTTCCTTTTACTTACTGGCATGTCAAAAAGCAGGTACTCTGCATAAAACGTCACGCCCACCTCAAGCGGAGGAGACATGCAACAGTTGAATTTGTTAACTTTGTGCACGTCAACTTCAATAAATTACGCCTTCTAACGCACGTCTCAAGTGTTCGCGTCAGCTAATCACGTCACCCAACGCACAGTGGCAAAACAGTCTTTTGTTTGCGTTGCTCGTGGCAAAGGGATGGCCGAGGCGAGGGCATTGTACGAACAAAGTGTGGAACGTTCAGGATCTGAAGGCAGGCAAAGAGGCGAAGGCTGTTCGGTCATTATCGATGACGCAGTGTCAAACACACGACAGCAACACACAGCAACGTGCAGTGCTTTTAATCCCCGTGGTACCGCATTTCGTAAAAATACGGGATATTCTACATCGTACTTTATTTTTGTTACGCTCCACTTCCTAGTTCGAGCCCTTGTCTGTCATTTGCATATATGCAATGCACTGGAGAGCTCCTTGTAAGTGTTTATTGTGCTTCTTGCAAGCGTTTCTTGATCCACGAGAAAGAAGTAACTGAGTATTACGTGTATTCGCGAATAATAGTTGCTATGGTCCCGCAGGTGTAGTGTTAAATTCCAGGACGTAGTGGTCCTCTTTCGCTGAAACGGATCTGGTGTCAACCTACATGTAGGCTTCTCCATTCAGTGGGGCACCATCGCAACCGAGGTAAGTTGTAAATTCCTAACTGATCTTCTGAAATGCGTGGGGCCTGTCAAGTAAATATGAGATGATATTAGAGATGACAAGAATAAGGAACGATCGGTACATTAAGATAAGGATAAGGAAGAGCGCTGTGCTTAATCATTTTATTAAGATATTACTCCAACTTCTGGCTGTTATCGATAGATAAAATCATGGAAAAATCATGACATGAGCAGCTGGTGGTCAGAATTCTTCTCGTGACTAAATTCGACTCATGTCTACAGTAAAAGACGAAAATCAACTTCCGTTGTCGCTCTAAACCCTAGAAACTTCTGGTCAGACACATAGGGTATGGAGATCCATCTAATCCTAAGTAGGCATCCGAGATAAGATGGGGTCTCAAAAAGGGCAAGGGCTGTGGTTCAAAGAAACGCCATTTGAGTGGCACGTTTTGTGTTTTTAAGTGAATTTTCTTATTATTTTGAAAACTGTACCGTATGAATATCTAATGTAAAATATTTAACAGGTGCTAAGAACCCTGGGTCGATGCGCCTATAATAATTAAATAAATACATTAAAAACAACTCCAATTACAATGAAGCATCGCGCATTATAAAGAGAACCATTTCGCAATCATAGCTAATGACAGAAGCAAAGACAAGAGCAACAACATTATTCACCAGTAGAGGAATGAAATGGGGACGTTTACCAGGGATAAAATTCTGAAGTACTACAGCTAACTTGAGAAATGCAGAAACCTGAGTTACGGTTGAATAGAGCATAGAACTAAATAGAATTCGACTCTCTGATAACAGTATAAAAACAGTACTGAATATATGAAGAAACTCAGAATGTGTATGAATATTAGACAAAACGTAACTGAAGACTTGTATCTCCAAAGGCGTTGGAAATAGAGCCCCACATATTAACACTGATACGCACGAGGGAAGAGGATTAACGGTCCCTGAAATCCAGAAGCTCGGGTTTTGACAAGCCAACGCTGTCCGTCTCTTTGGCCATTGAATTTTCCAAAGCTCCGAAATTTCCCTGCACAGTTGCTGCAGCTCCGCATCCGTCGACTGAAAAAGAAGAGCAACTGATCCGCGCTCCATGGAGCAAAAACGTGGTAGGCCTTGGTTTAAGATAAAACAGCAGAGGTGATATTGAATTGAACCAAAGAAACAGATCGTCAGCTTCTAGAATCTTGACTGAGGCGGGGACGTAGTTCGGCATATATTGCACTCATTTTTGATGTCGTGGCTCCCAACCACTTTCTGTAAATATAACTAATTAATTTTATGACACCATGTTTTCTAAACATTCGTTTTTTTCCCTTTCGTTGCCCGCTTTAGTTCAGTACCAACTAAAGAAAGAACGTCTACCATTTTATGATAGAGATAAAGGCCACAATTAATTTACCTTCAATTTAATATCCTACTTTAGTCACCACATCATTTAAAATTCGATAATGTATTTGTTTGATAAAAAAACATTTTTTGACATACCTATTTATTTTATAATTCCATTATTCCATTCTAATTCAACAAGTTATACTAAACGTAACCCGGTCTCTCGGATAAACGTTGCCACCTGTGACGTTGCAAACAATATTTCTTCAGTCCGTTCTATTTGAAACAACTTTATTTAATTACACGAGCGAGTAATGCAGTTCTGTCGTTACAGACATTGAATACCTTCTACAGAATTTACTTATTTTTGTAAGAGGGACAAAGGAGGGCAGACGCCCAAACGTGCACAAATAAATATGCCAATTGCCGATTTATCGTTAAGTTTTCTCCTGTGAACGGTTTCCCCAGAAATTTTTAATCATTTTATTTTTTTCTTAAACGTTTCGCCCTCAACGTTAGCACTTATTACCTACGATCACACTGCGTGATCGATTAATAAGGTGTCCTATAGACATCTTCAGTGAAGGATATTGTATCCGTAAAAGGGAATAAATGAAAATGAAGGGAAAATATAACTTTAAATTTGAACGAATAAGGAAATAACGATGGAAAAAAAGAATTGTAAACAGAACAAACAAGTCTTCTTAGAGAACAAAATGAAATATCAAAGGAATAAATGACTTATCAAGTACATATTTTCCTACTACGTTTTAATAAAAAGCAATGATGTTAGTCATGTCATAAATAAACGGATAAATGTGTCAAACAGGGAAAGATAAATTATTTTTTTCTTTTTATTAATATTCGCCAAGAAAAAAACAACCAAATACGCTCCGGAAAAAAAAAAAAACACACGCAAACGACTCCCTACTGATTCGCAATGAAACAGAAAAGAGGAGACGGGTTCTGAAGACTAAGCGCTCAGCACCACGCCAGTCCTTCGGAGCGTCGTCGCAGTCGCATTCGCCAGCGAGCGAAATGAGCCGCAGTTCTCCATCGGAGGAGGCGGAGGCGGAGGAGCAGCCGTCGAGGGAACGAGATGAGAGACAAATCGGTCACAGCAAATCAGAGCGGCTCGCGGGAGGCAAAAAAAGAGAACGAGGGAGGGCGTGCCGTTGACAGCGCGGCTTCCGCAGAGCGCTGACTGCGTCCCCGCGACGCGGCACAGCGCCGTCCTCATTCCGACACTCCAGCTGCGACAGGCCAAAGCCGCTTGCCGCCCCGTCCTCAGTCCTCGCTACACCGGGCGGCGCTGGCCTGAGCCACTGCAGACTGCTCGCCGCCAATGGCGGCGTTTCGAGGGGTCGGCAAACGACGAAACGCTACTCAAATCTAGCACTTTCTTCGTGGATAACTAGGGGGCGGGTTTACTACATTACATTTTCTATTTTTATTTTAGGTCGCATCAACTACTAGGTCATTAGCGACCACTATTGCGTGCAACGGTATGGTATCTGTCAGGATGACACGATACGATGATGATAGGGGGTGAAAGGACGAACACAATACAACCATGCCCGACACGGAATTCGAACCCGTAATCCTTCGGTCCGAGATCGCTACGGCACTACTGCCTTTTGCCTATTTTCTATTACTCTACATTACTATTTTCGAGTGCGCGCAGTAACTTGAAGGTAATCTATGCATTCGGCCATTCCGACACTCTAGCGTTGATAGTAGATAGCGTAGAAGTCGCTTTCAGTTCCGACCTCCTCGTCCTCAGCCCTCACTGCGCCAGGCTTTTTTCTCTGTGACTGTCCATCGCCGACGGCAGTGCTCGTAGCGCAAGGGTCGACAAACGCTACTCAAATCTAGTACATTCTTCAATGATAAGTAGGAGGTGGATACTTTAGACCAGTAATACTATTTTCGAAAGCACGCAGTAACACAAGATGCAGAACTATGAACCCTCCTGCTATGCGGGGGGTGACTATGGTTTAGTCAAAAACCTATGATCTCCGAAAAACAACAAAAAACAAATGTAGCCGTTTCGACTTCGGTTGAAAAAATCAAATACCTTATTGTGTTGGTATGTATATTCACGTACTGCGCGTTGTGACCGAATTCTCAATCACGAACATGCTTTCAACACAAGTGACATCATGCGACAGCTAAGCTCCAAGGAAGAGGTCTAATATGCTATTTACGACTACGTTTTGGGTTAGAGTTACTTTTCATCTTAATGGCACGTAAAGAAAATTTGTATTCTGCATAAACTGCTCTATAATGTTGCAGTATTTTTGAAGTCTGTTTTTGATCAAATATTCAATTTTTATTAAATTTGTTGTTTTGAGGGGTCTCATTTGGATAAGCATTATGTGTGGATTTGTTCAGCAGGCGTTTCTGCAGCACGCATCCGGTAGTTCTGTGTAAATGTATATGAGAAAGGTGCGAGTACAGGGAAAGGAAGAGGAAGAAAAGATTCCGCGCGATGTGTGGCCCGTTGGTTAGGAAACAGTTCCGGCACTCGCATGGTGTTGATCGGAGAAACCACAGGCTGACCGATCATAGCATAGAAGAGCACACACTCATAGACTTCTCCTCCGGGCAGCCGCTGAATCGATTTGGGCCGAAAGTCCTGCCAACGTCGGGACTTGCAATCTAGGACCACATAAATATAACACATTTCATATAAACTGACCTAAGATAAGATATTTTAAACAATGAACAAAAATACAGGTAATTTTCTAACTTGACTGGCCTTCACATTACGTAATTTCCGTTTTTTATGCCACTGGTTCAGCGCTACCCATCAGAATTTCGAGTAGACATTTTGAGCGGAAAAATCAAATAATGACTGGATCAGAAACTTCTTTTAAAAGTTGTTGCGGGCGATACACGTTGATGCAGATAATGAGAGGATTACATAAATATCTGAGGCCGTCCATAACCCATTGAAGAAAAAGTCAGTGCCTCAATAATAAAACGGGGAAATAAGAAAAATAGTCAGATACCTACGGGATAAAAGCTCGAAATCATATCTGAATATGTATTACACATAAAATTAATATGAAATAGAAAAAGGTGCAATTGAAAAAAACGCGTATTATGAAACGAGGTTTAAGAAAGGATTTTGTCTTTCCAAAGAACATTTAACAGTTGAATCGTTAGGTACAAAAAATGATCATATATGGAACCTCCGTTTCCCATTTAAAGTGTCGTCTTGTATGACGTCTCGGAGTCGCAGTTGCAATTTGAAAGCCCTGTAGAACACATTAAATCACTATTATGGTCGTTCTGTTTTGGCGCAATTTTGGTGACATTTCTCTATTGCGTACTATTCTCCCATAATTAGGTTTCTTTTTTGGAGTGGAGCTGCATTACAAGCGGTAGTAGCCTTTTTTGTATACCAGCATTATAAATGACACTTTCCGTTGCAAGAAATCGTTCATAAAATGGTTTTTTACGGCACAAATTATCATACATTCAACTAGTCGGGTCGAGAGAATATTTCAGACGCAGCAGTAAACGGAACATCCAACCACAGTTATTATGAACAGATATCAAATACCTGAGACGTCACAAGAGAGTTCTTTTGCAAAAGTTTGATTCTATTAAAATTTATAATGGTGTTGAACAACATATAGCGTATGCAACTTGTTTACAATGTTGCTTTATTCGCAAAAATTTGAAAACACCTTCATAACGTCGCTCGTTTTCAAAGCATGTACTTGTGCAATAAAGCTTAACATTATAATCTACAAATTGCATTACTCGAAATTCCATGAACAATTATTATAATTAATGAACTAAATTTTTATAATTGTGATTTTGATGCCATCTTTTCTTCTACAAATACGTAAACTGTCTTGCATTTTAACAAAGGAACCTAATCTACCGAATTGAGTTTACTCTTTAAAAGCCGTATCGCGTCGGTGTAACTACATTCTTTCCACAACTGTATGCCCTCGAAAGAATTGTTTCATCAATGACCACCCACACAGTTCCGTGTCACAGCTTGGCGCACCTGCGATGAATTGAACCGAAGAAAAATTACAGTTTCCGTAATTTGAAGGAAAACCATCTAAAACGTTTTTAAATAAGTCATCGAGAAAGACTTTGACAAATCGCCGCGAGAAATTTCAATTAGAAACAAATTAAAGAGTGGCCACAATAAAAATGAATATTTCGTTTTTGAACGACAGGTAGAAGTAACAAGAACGAAAAAATAGGAGGCAAAGGTTTTCCTGAACTGATGGCTATAGGTTCGATCTACGGCTGGTCAAGAATGGAAGAGGCTGCAATACCATACCACACATTATTTGTGAGTAGCTTCAGTTACAAAAATATTCATGAGAGCACAAAACGTCTCTTATGCATATAGTTCAATAATAATAATTATAAGTGATACAGAAAAATATAAAAATGTAGACAAACGATGTGACCGTTCTTCACTATCTAATGCAAAACGTTAAAATGAACCAACTTATAATATCAGGTGTTATTTCCTACATTGGTGTCGCCATATTACAATTATATTGATGGCGCAACTAGATAGTTTCTACACGCATATCTAACATGCTATAGATTGTATAATTATGATATAAAATTAGTACTTTTCGTATGATGTGAAAATAACAGAATATCTATCTGCATGAGCAATAAATAAAATATCGATTTTAGAACCCAATATACATGCGTCGTTCACCCTTTATCTGTCTCTCAGTTCAGTTCTTACTGTTATTTTTTTGTGATCTCTTCTAATTCATGAGAAAAACCATTGTGCTAGTCGTTGTTACCCCTGTAATAATTATGTAATCAATATACTTGCCAGATCATTGCACCCACAATAAACTTTTAATTTCTCCGGTATGGTATTAACTAATTTAAAATCAACAGTTTTATTATTTCTTGAAAACTTCCACCACTATTTCCAAATTTCTTTTAGAATACTTAATGTCTTACGGGAAATCTCTACTACAATCACAAGCATTTATTTGTTGCGCCGTTGAAACAATTTCAAGGTTCTACCCTTAGTTTCATGTTTTATTCTATATCACTTCGAGCATTCTTTGGTATTGGGTTGGTTAATACATAAGCTACATGATAAGCCATCAATTCGAAACGTATATTCATATATCCGGGATATACTCGAGGTTATGACAAATCTAAAATGAAATTCAGGCAGCGCTGCCCTTCGAGAAATTGGAAAAATCTCGTCCATCGCAGACCCAAGTTTTCTTTCTTCGTCTCCGCTTGAAGTTGCTCCGACTACAGCGTTTCCCATCTCCTTTGGCGTGTCCATTCAGTCTTTTGACATGTAGCAGCGACGGCTCAACATCCAACATCCAACTCCCAGGGCTTCGCTTCGACTTTGACCTTCGTCTCCGCCCATTTCTCGCTCTCCGCCTCCTCGCGCGCGGGAGTGTGCCGGCAGAGACTGTCCGAAGGCGCTGCGTCGCGCAAACTCACCGTCCGACGAAGTCGCCACCTCCCCACACAGCAATGGACGCGGACAAGAGTCTGGCAATGTATTAGGGTGAGACGACAACACAGAAGACGACATGCGACAAAGCGAGGCGGAGAGAGACGGGGTTAGGCGTGGAAAAGAAAATGCAGGGGAGACGGAATGTGGTGGGATTTGCCGGGGAACGGTGAGACGAGAATGCACAAGCGAAACGAGAAGGAATAAGATGCGGAGAAGTTAATGCATAGGGAGGCGGAATGAAGCAGGGTTACCTGCGAAGAGGAACTAGAGACTGTAAAGGAAGGGACGCCACGTACGACGTGGAAGAAACAATGTGCGACGGGGAAATGCGTAGGTAAGAGGACATGGAGAGGTAGGAATAGGTATAGCTCATTAGAAAGGAGAGGCAGGATTCTTCAAGGCCAAACATTTGCACTCCGGAAAAAGTCAGCGAAAGGCTAAGTCGTGGCGAGAATGGAAGCTAAAGAGTGAGAGCGAAAAGGGTTTTAAAAGCTGGAAGAACTAAGGATCGGGAGCGATTCGGACAGGCAAGGAAGAGCGGCGTGGCGTGGAAATAGGCAGAAATATGGAGTCCGGACAGGTGCGTGGCGGGAAGAAGCTGCGAGAGGCAGGCCGGAAAAAACACTATTTTAATATGCTTAATGTTTCCAGACACGTTTACTGATATGGTAATTAGTGCAGCAAGCTTAGTGAAAATTTTGTTCGCTAAGGTATGCTCTCCCCGCGGGATGCTTAAATCCCACACCAATTTGCACGCCCTCTTGCAGGGATTTCCCATCTCTAGACATATCAGCCAGCGAGACCACGCCCCACCAGAAAAAGCTCTAAGCTTTCAAATGATGGCTCGACATATGTGGTAGTGTAGTACAAGTATATATATTTAAGAGTGAATAGTATACCATCGGGTGTAAGGGGACAAGGAAGATAAAGGAAAGATCGCGCGCCGGCAGTGACTCGCCCCTTAGGGTACTGCTCCATCATTCACCTCTCCTTGAATAAGTGAAACCACAGAAAACTACCGATAAGAGTCGTCAGCCGAAAGATTTCTCTCGTAGCTAAATAATATAACATATCAAGGAAGTATCAAATATCCTTCACCGTCGGGAGCACGAACAATAGGACCTCTCGATCTGAGCAACTCCAGAGACACTGGCAATGGTGGCTCAGAGCTAAACCCAGCCCGTGGTAGGGCAAAAGTTCGGAGGGTGGGAGGGGGGAGGCGGAGGGAGAGAAAGGAGGCATGGGGCGGGAACGCCGGAGGCTTGTACACGCCCGAATCGATACAGCCCGCAGAGGCGGCGCCTCCGCCGCCCCCGCCGCAGTCAGCGACACGGCCTTCTGCCCCGCCGCCCACCACCCCCTCCCCCACCTGGGCTTCCTTCGGTTCCACCCCCACTCCCACTCCCCTTAAGACTTCTGCCGGAGCCGCCAACTTTTCTTTTCCTCGCGGGTGAGATGCGTCTCGCTGTGGCAGCCCCTGTCCCAATGAGGTGCAATTATCCTTTAGACGAGAAGTCTCGGGTATCTTCACCTATTAGCCTTTTCCGACGAGTTCGGTGTACAAGACAAATAATACTGCCTGAGAGGAGAAGCCCCGAAAGTATGGCCGGTAGTGTTAACGATAAGAAAACTCATGCTAATATCGAATCCTCCAGAGGAATTTTGTAAAAATTATGTTAATATTTATATGCGTAACTGGTATTTAAATACACCTGAATAGAATATTGAATAAAGCAATAAAACGCCACAGACATCTCATTTATTGCTTTCATTACATTATATTTTTATTTACCGCATTTACGAAGTTCCATTTCCAAATCCAACATTTCTATTTACTTTTTACCACCAAGTAATTCTACATTCAAGGCATTTGTAAAACATCCAAAATTGTAATACTAACATGAGCTTATTCAAAACAATATTACAATATGTTATCACATTAACACTAACACGTCTGTAATCTACACATGTATCCAACTGAAGACTGGCTCGACTTGTGAAAGATACATCTAAACTGTAGTACAATCACGACAACATACTGAAATGTACAGAGCATTATGTGAGAGCAGCATCTCTTTGATTTTTCGGGATATGTGAAGAAATTATTTTAAAAATGTCAGGGCAGTATTGTTTTGAGTTTAAAGAGAGCGTAGAGGCATACAATGAAACATACGTAAAAAAATAAACAGTATAATATTGTTTGAACCCACAATGCAAAATAGAAATCATGATTCAAAAACAAAAAATAAATTCTTCCTGTAAGAACAAAAAAACGCAATTGCGCTAATAGCAGGCCATAAATAAAAGAGAACTGTACAAATCGTGTCATCTTCAGGTCTATTAAATTTATTTCTGTAACTCCAATCAGGATCCTTGTGAATTGGAAAAAAATTATTTTCAGATCAGGGCATTTCCTGTCAGTCAACGAAACGAGATTAAGAGTCAAGAATTTGGAACACGAGCGAAACTTTCCTCTCTTCCCTTAACCCATGCCTCGAACCACTCCGCGTTCCCCGCCATTCACGACCTGACCGGCTGCCTGCAAGTTCACTGTTCTTTCCCGACCATCCGTACACTCCCTGATCATATTTGAAAATAGTCTCTTTAAAAAAACTGATCAAATGAAACTTTTTTTTTATAATTTTGCTTACTAATTAGCACAGAAATTGTCCCCAGGTTGCAGCAACCGTGATCGGTTGATATAAAGGGAAAAAATGGGGTATCTTACTTTGGAACGATTCCAGAATATGGTACTAGCGCATGATACTCCATAAAAAACTACACGATTCAAACGTTGTTCGAGAATGATGGTTGCTAATTAGTACAGAAATTGTCCTCGGGTGTTAGCAACAGCGATCAACCAATATGAAGGGAAAAATACGTGGTCAAACATGGACATTTTAGAGACGTACCACATCAGTATCAGGACCTCTTCCCGACTCACAGATTTTCGCAGAAATACACGCACCTTCCTCTCCAATCTTTTGTACGTCGGCCAATAAGGCTCAAATTTTCTACCAACGCCCGTTCCCCCAGGAACAATGGTTATTAATTACTCGATACCTATATCACGTGTTTCCATTGTACGTGAACTCACAAGCTCGAGTAATTAAGAAAGTTCCAGTGTTCACAAATATTAATGTATTACGTGAATGGCGTAACACCAAGTCCTCTCGATTTTTGACAAGAGAGATTATCTTAAATTTCCTCCAAGGGAAAAAAGTTCGTAAATCAAGAAATAACGACTATAACAAGAGAAATAGTGTTGTGTTACATCCGATGTTTTGCATCATAAAATGCTTCAGAAATAAGATGTTTATCAAACACAATAAAAATCATTACTGAATTTGGTACATATATTCGTCAGCAGTAAAAGTAATTATTATTAAGTAGTTATTATTAATGGAATATGAAGAGATCTGTAAAAGAGTTGTACGTAGTCAGAATTGTTCTCCCCTTAAGATTGAGGTACTTCTCCGAGCATATGCTTCCAATATGAATTTTTACCTGAATGCTCAGATCTGTTCCTTCGAATGAAACTTTCGATGTGCGCCAGACCGCGCTTCAATCCATCGATCTTGCAATGTGTCCACTGAGTTCACATGGAATTAACTCTGCATGATGCGAGCTCTTTGACTCTGCCATCCGGAAAGTTCATGCATCACCTCAACATATGTGGATATTCACATTAAGAACTCTTCAAAACGCACTAATCGACGATTCAATAAAAAATTGTAGAAAACCGAATGCATCAAGTTCAGTGCTGAAGATAGATTTCTTCATGACACACTTATTCATATTTTTTTTGTAAAATAATTGATCGAGCTTTTATCGAAAGATAATTATCGCATGATCCAAGTTGATGAACTTACACCTAGTATTCACAAAAAGGTCAGGCAACAAAATTACACGATCTCATGATCCCTAGCTCTTTCAAACGTCTCTAACTGTCAAGCATCGGCTAAAATAGAAATAATCACTATAATATTGAAGTCTAGAAAACAGGAAATTACAATGAAACGACAAGTAATGTAAAACATTTATAAATTAAGACATCTATTAACGTCTATAGAAATTATTTTAAAGTATTTTTTTAAATTGTATATTTACAAAATATCTCACTCTGTGACTAACATTCATCAACTGAAATTTCACGTGCTCTGAAAACACGGAAAAATATTTATATCATAACGCCTATTTCATGCAAGAAAATTCGAACAGTTCACCATTGTGGGTCATATCTACGTTAATATACATATTCAGTACGACAAAAGAAACGGCTGCGATGGCCCAGTGACATAATTGCCTCCACAGCGTCGAGGGCCATAGGTCGCAAAGGGAAGTCCCGACGGTCGTGGATTGACTGATCCCTTGTGATTCCGGGAGCGCCAACTGGCAAGTTCAATGGTCCCGTAAGTGCAGTGCGTGTTTCTTTGTGCGGGAGGAGCCGGTTATCTTGCTCCGCTGGATGCCGTGACCGGGCGGCGATCTACCTTGGGCTAGCGGGGTTTCCCTCAGCCGGGTATCTCCCAACAACTGGGCACTATCTCGACGGTGGAAGATAAACAACACAACCTTACACGGCTGGGTTGAATTCAACTTCATAGTGAAGAACGTCTCTCCGCCCTCGTCAGTAGTTTTCTGTGTATTCTCCGTTCAATACCGCCCCCACGCCAGATCAGACCTCAAGCAAACGTTCAGCTGACCGCGCATGATCCTCCCTAACTCTTCCTCCACACAAGACGGAAGCCCAGCCGGAAGCGGGATAGGGCGGTGCCATGCTGGGAGACATACATCGGCTTCGAAATCCCGCAAGCCGACATTTAGTTCGGCGCAGGATTTCACGTTCCAGCGGAAGAGAATCAACACAACTTCTCGTCAACAACATACACTACACTCACGGGATCAACGACGTGACAGGTTTAAAGTAAAGATATGCGTTATCATAAGCATGGAATTAACTCTCTACTTCCGAAGACGTTCATGCCTATGAGTCTTCTGCCATCGTCGACGCCTCCCTCTCCCCAGCCCTTGCCATTGCCTCTCCCCTGCCCTTCTCCTTCACGACGGCTCACTTCACCTGCGAAGGCCCGAGCTTCCCCTTTCCTTGTCCTCTGGAGGCAAACACAAGAATCTCGCTCTCTGGAGCCGCACGGAGGAGGACGAACTCGAAACGATGGTCTAAACGGGAAAGTGACATTTCCATACACAGACAAATGAGACTTTCTACGTGAAAACTATTTTCAATACATCTCACATCGACGGAACGTATGTGAGTGGTGGAGAATCCAGAAAAGATGGACACAAAATTAAAGTTCACGTACGCAGAAATGATAATTTGGACCTCAAAAAATTTAGTTAGAAGGAATTATATATCCTTAGCAATAACACGCAACAGAAATGACAAGGCAAAGTCAAACAGGTTGCTTAAAAAAATTAACTTATTCTAATATTAATATTTAGAGAATCTGTCCAATAACAATGTCATTCACATTGAGATACATATTTCTTATGAAAATTCACTTTGGAACAAAATTACTTTACGATCAGTGCTCCTCCCCCCGACAACGCAACGAATTTAACTTTCAAAAATTTAGAACGTCAGCGAAATCTTCATACCTCCGTTAACTCCTGCCTGAACCGTACTTTAAATATCTTTCAAATCGATCGCATAATAGACACATCACAGGCGTGTAAAACGTTGGTTGTTGTAGCTCAGAAGAATGAAGAAAACACAAAATGTCTAAAGCTAGAATGACCAACGTATGGAAAGACGACAATCAGGTCATTAATAGATGGATCAGTAGTGGAAGCCCAGAAAAATCAGTAAATCTGAAGAGCAGAAGTCAACTGCGCTCTTTGGCTTTCTTCTTGCGGATACGCAACAAAAGGTTTGAGGACTACGAGCTTACTCCACAGAGGTTTTGATTTCTTCCGATCCTTACATTGCCAGATGACGGAGCCATATCTGAAAACGGTCATGGTTCACAAAGTTATCTTTCCCGAACGCCTCTACACCCTCTCCCACGGGCCGAGCGATTGTCTCATCACCCTCTTTATAGCACAGTGATGTCAGTTGCCTGTTGGTTAAAGTAGTACGGTTTACATCTTTGCAAGTTACGAGCTTGTCATACCAACTGTTATCACAAATAGAAGCTAACAGTTCGCTTTGTTTTACAATAGATAAGGTGGTGGCATCACCTGTGTGATCGTCCAATATCTTGTTGGTTGGAAATGTTTAAAATTAACAAAAGGATTTTTCGAAAACGTAAAAATGTTAATACATCTAAAAGCAAAGGTATTTGTGTAACCCGCCGGGATTTCGTACATCACGTAACTTGTAGAGCCACATTCTCTTATTCTTTCTTGTGGAAAGGTGGTTAATTACGCGGAGAAGAAATGTCATTCAATCGCGGTGCCATCGAATCTATTTGGCTGTAACTACCGTGATATCACGTTTTGAGTTCATCCCACAAAATCTAAGAAGACTTGAGCGTTGAAAATGTCGGAAGCTGTGACTACTAAAGAATGTTCATATTAACGTAAAAGTACCAAGATACGCAAAGTAAATAAAAAAGAAGAAAGAAGTCAAATTGATAGTAAGGGTAAAAAAAACAACCGACGTTTACGTTATACGAAGCAATAGAAAATATTGTGCAACAGTTATTATATCTGCAGCATCTCTGAGGGTTCAAGTCCTGATGGTAGTGGATATTCCGCACCACATAACTTCATAGGTGGTATTTAGCCTCTCTATGGGAAAGAGTTCTGGCAGTCGATGGTTCTGTCACTTTTCCGTGTTTTTTCCGCTTAATACCAGGAGAACTCTGGAGCAGTACCCTAGCATACGGGCTAGGAACCACGCCCGATATATCCTTCTTCTTTGTTGTATCCTTCTCTCCCACATACACATTTACATCCTCTAGACAACCACAGGTGTAAGGACCTTAGAGCGTGTCCCTATTGGCTAGTTGCCACGCCTGGGAGAGAAACCTTGAGGCGTAAAACCCTATAAGCCGACATGTAGGTCGGGGATGGATTTCATGTTACAACTCGATACGATCACCGCCACCTTCCTGATACAACATGCACAACACGGACGGAACCAATCACAAGAGTAGATGGCGCGACTGTAAACACAAAATACAAAAGTTAAAAGCACAGAAACATCATATTCGCTATTTCTATTTGAGATACGGCTTCGGAGATTAAAAGCGCTCACGCTAGATATCATTTCGAGCTAAAAGAAAATGTCTTCTTGCATGTTTCCGCATTAAGAATAATCCATAAAGCCATTTGACAGCCTATTGAATCGAGGGTTATAATTGAACGTTTTTTCCTCAGCCACTGGGTAGTTTCTACGATTTGCACAACCTTTACTTTATTCTCTCGAAAAGTTACATCGTTGAGATATTTTAAAATTTCCCAATTGGTGCCAAAGTTTTAAATAACAATTAAACTGTATTTAAAAAAATAGTCGAAATGGAGAGTGATAATTAGAGAATAGATTGTTTCTTTACAAACAAAATGTCTTTCCGGTTCATGTTATTTCTAGAATGACCAAAAGAGGAAGACTGAATAAAATTACTAATAACTTGACTCTTTTGTATTTACATTACAATTAATTTTCATTCCCACTTTTTGTTCTTGGATAATAATGATAATGATAATGATAATGATAATAATAATAATAATAATAATAATAATAATAATAATAATAATAAGAAGAAGAAGAAGAAGAAGAAGAAGAATAACAACAACAAAATATTATTACTGTTATTATTGTATTGACCAGCCAGAGACGAGTCGCCCCACAATGTAGCCTGCTGTGCTCCGTGGGGCCTGCAGCTATCTCCCGCGCCGCCGCGTGGTTGGCGCGCTGCCCTAGAAGCTATTTTCTTGTGGGATGAATATCTCGATAAGCCACCGCGCGCGCAGTCGGCCGCCGCCGCCCACGCCGCTTATTGAAATCCCGGCTAGGCCTCGGGCATCGCGATATGAAAGGAAATAGAAGGCACGGCCGTTGTTTGCACACTAACCCTGATCGTAAAGCCCTCACTTACGATAACGTACGAGATGAATAAAAACCCGCAAAAAAAGGGATATTCCAATAAATACGAATGGAATTCCTAGAGGAATATAATAATATTTCTTTTACATTTAAACGTGCGTGTTATACGAAATTACAGACTTTTTGAGGCGATATATTACTTCTTTACGAGTGTTTTTCCTCTACTGCTTCACACTTAGTAGTTTTAAAATACTAGTTCATAGTACTACATTTTTCTACCGATTCTTTTCAATGTATTTCAAATTCCTATATTTCTAATAGAAAATTTAATGATAGAAATTTTAAAAAAACCGAATTTAAGAGGAATAATATGAGACAAGAATCACTAATAAAAAGTACTTTGAAATGAATACGATTATGTTGCCACAAAAATATGAAATAAAAATGCCAAAATAACAAACACTATATTAAAATACATTGCGATTGTAACGCAATCGATGCATTACACTCGTCTTAACAATACAGTGGGAACGAACAGCACAGAAGACGTGTTTGACAAACAAATCCAAATGATAAAGCACACGAATGCAGAGTTCATGTTGGATTGGTTGTCGTAGACATGGTAATATAGAGAAAAATATGCTAACATTTACGAGTAGACAGACGTAATAGGCGAAAATCCCACACATTGGCAATGCCTAGCGCTTGGTTTCTATGCGAATGGTCAAACTCATTATAACGATTCAATGATATCGTCGATATTGGTGATATAGTCGATCTCACGAAGGTGAGTGAAACTCTCCTTGGTGAACCAAAACATTCCTCTCTTCAAGAATTTGTAGTGATTTCACAATTTTACCCACCTCAGTGACATTGCTATTTTACTATCTTAATCTATTCTTGCAGTCCTGCTATTGCAAGTTTACTAATTACGTACGTAGACTTTTAATTATTCATTTCATTAAGAAATTTATTTTCGTAAGATTACTTTTCCGTTCAAAACTTCCGTTCAGGACAAACATTTGGGGTTAAATTCTGTGCATTTTATTGTCGCCTTTCGTGACAAAGATGTAGGAATCTGTTAATATCATATTATATTTGTATATGACTGATTTCTGGTTATGAATTCACAGTAAATTAGTAACACATTTTATGTGTCGAAGTATTTAAAAATCTACGTCAGGTGCTTTTGCAGGACACGCAGAGAATCATCAATCGGCACGGATCAGTCCGTTCCTTTATGAGCTGGTTCTCATTGTGCCGAAATCGTAAAAACCACAGAAAACACACACACACACACACACAAGATCCTCCAAGTAGAAGTGTTGCAAACTAAGCGAAACCTATTTCGTGTGCGCATTGACATCTTTTAAATGTCTAAACATGTTGCAACTTCGTACAAAAAAAAATGTTATGCCAGTAGACTACTAAACGCACGTTAATAAGGACCTGTTTAGCAGAAAGTGACATCAGGTATCTGGAACGATTATGTGAATCTACACAACACTGTACGTCACATGCCAAAGCTGCACAGTACGGTCATGCCATTCTCATACCAACAGCTCAGCCTCCCGTCAGGCAACGCGGCGACGAGCAGCCAGCTCACACGGCGGCGATGGCAGCCGCGTCTCCATCATGCAGCGGCCCGGAGAGAAGAGAAGAGAAGAGGCTCGTTGGCAGCAATGAAATTCCGAGCCTTCCGGGAGGAATGCGTGAATCAATACCGCCCCGCCCCGTCCCTCCCCTCCTCGCACACCTCGCTTCGCTCCCCCCCCACACACACACACACACACCGGCCTATTGCTGCTCCGCGCGACGCACGACACTGCAGATGAAGCGTCAACCAGGTGACCTCTCGCCTGCGCCCGTCGGCCGAGGCGGCTCAAGGCAACGACCGCTGTTGCATTGATTGATTGATTGGTGGTTCTGGGCACATAAGCTAACGTCATATATGCGGTGCATGTTTTCTTAGCATCTTTTGTTAATGCAACTTACGTAACCTATATTTTATTACGGTTGATTATATATTGTCGGTCTTTAAATATACTTCTCAACTGTGCTTCTTCCCTCACAGTTCCCGCATGCACTGTTTTGCTGAAGTTAAATTCTTGATTAAAAAAGAGTTGAATAATGAAAACTCTGGTCAGCAACGAAAAATGACTGAAGTCTCTTCTTGTCGGGTATATATATACCCATATCCCGCAGAAATTGCAAAAGTTACTGTCAGCCTCGAAATTTTACGCTTTCCCAAACTATGCGCGAATTACTAAATCATGAATATAACATAGAATATGCAGGCAAAGTTGGAGCTGAATTTCATTATTTCACATATCTCTTGGTGGAAGCAATATAATACGAGTGTCCGGGGAATGTGCACAGAAGAGAGACTTGCATGGACTGCTTCTCAATTTACTGCGACGAACAGGATTTAGTGTGATGAACAAAATTTCATGTTATATGAGTCTTGTATTACAGAATTTCTCGTCAATTTGCCATCACCAGAAGTGTGTTCTCGAATTTCACATTTGTTTCCAGCAAAATTGCACGGAAATAATTTTTTTGTAAATGTTTCAAAAGAATCAAACTTTTAAAAATAATATACTTTAAACTATACTAAAATAAAAACTAAAATATGTGTATGATTATTGCTAACACGGAAACAAACAAGTGCGAAAAACAAGGAGACTTTCACTCCAACCAGATAATACAAACAGACGCTACATAAACGCCGTAGATACAACATAAACGCTTCGGATGGCTGAAATCTTTGAAGTACATTTTAGACAATGTAACTATACTGACTTTTAAGAAATGAGTATGCCAGAAACTAATTGATCAAAACGTTGCTGAGAAGATGACTTTGATAACTGAATTTTCAGAATTGTTATTGTTTTTTGTCGTGGAAAAAAATCGGTATGAGTGTAGATTTAAAAGTGGATAAAACGTTTCTTAATCAACTCGTATATTATCTGTCGTTGGGCCCGCAATAATAACGGGGTTTATGCATTATTATATTCGTTAAGTGAATACAGATCATCCTAAACTGGGTTCCGACAAAGGCCTGTTTTTCTTTCATTCTCCTCCTTTTTTCATTCTTCTGCCCCCTGACCCAACTAATTTTTAAGTAGCATAAATGTTAGAGTTGCTGAAACACGAATTCGTGATATATCATGTTAATTATGAAAGTCATGAGGGTGGCCTAATAAAATAATCGACGAGAAACATTAATTTGCTATGATTTAATTACACAAGTAATAGACTTGCTATTGGACCGCACTTTTCAGCGGCGAAAAAAGAGAAACTAGCAATTCGCCTAATGGACGATTCGGTAAGTAAAAATACAATACTCATAAATTTAAGTCAAAACCCTTGTCTCGTTATTTCTATCACTCATTCTCGTGTATCACTCTTCTCTTTCTATTTTTTCCCTAGCCTCTTCTTTTTTCCCCTTCTCCACCTACCTCCATCCTTCCCTCTCCATATCATCCTTTTCACGGGGTCTCAGATAATGGGTCTGACAATTGCAGGGTCGTAATGACTGCAATTCGAAGTGATTCACAGTAAACAAATAAAATCGGTACATAAATTTGAGAAAGAAGTAAAATCTTTTATTCTCCAAACTGTTTCTGTACTATTAGACACTATACTGACCATCAAAAGGAATCATTATTTATTTTAGTTATGAAACAAAATGTTTAGTTATTATTTGTATTTTATAATTTTAAAATGGCTTAATGTGCCTTTAATAAGAAATGTACTTCAGCTTCCCAGTCAAGGACCCTCATCTCGATCAGGTTTTTGTCCAGTTTCCCTGATGCATTCAGCAAATGCTGAGACGATAGGATAACTACTTCAGGATAAATGTGGCTTCACTACATTTTATAACTTCAATTTATTAACAGATTAAATGTATTTCTGAAGACAAGCAGTTGAAGCTCCAGACATTGTTCATTCATTCGCTCGCAACGAATGAAAAATGATTAAACCGGGATTCTGCTCCCTTCCAGATGAAATTCAATTTCCTGGTGGGCATTCAAAATACTGATCGTGTGATCCAGTACACCCTCAGGAACATTGATGAAATTAACGATCATTACATTCAAAATTAACGTCAATATTCATATACTGAATGCACTTTTCGGGGAGCGGAATTACAGAGATCAAAGGTTGTTTGAACCAGTCTCTACGTCTGCTTTCATTAAATGCACAGACTTATCTGCGAACTGACTGAGCGGAGGAGACAAGAGCACAAACAGGAAATTATTGTATATTCATCGCGCATTCGCTGTATTCGCTATATTTAATATCCCTAAAAGCGATGGTGCTATTGAACGTTCATCTCTACCCATTGAGAGAGAGGCATTGTAGGTGTAGCAAGGAGCATTGCGAAGAACACTACGCAAGGCACACAGAAAACCCAGACATTAAACTTGTGTTGATACTTGACATGAAATGCGAGACACAGGAAATGTTAAAGATATAGTGGAGAGACAAACTCCTCCATGGACAAGGTGCAGACCAATAACGATAAATCATTTACGTGACTTACAAAAGGAAAGAATTATCCCAGAATAGGAAGCAGTTGTAATAGCTGCCCAAGAGCATGCGTTGAGGACATATTATGATAAAGCGGTTCTCAAAATTTCCCAAGATGATGAATGCCGCGTCTGCCGGGAATAAGTAAATACCATGGATCTTAATGAATCAGCTTGTCTAAGTTTAGCAAAGGCCGAATACATGAATAGATACGATATGGTGCGTAGTTACCTCCACTAGAAGATGTGGGATCAGGTGGACCCGCTATAATGTTTAGATGATAGGGGGTGAACCTTCAAGTCTAAGTTTCTTTTTTTGATTCGACGTGGGCAGAAAGAGTTTCTAGACTAAGATAATGAAAAACAAGTAAAAGGTGGGTTTTGATATTGGTTAAGAGAAGACAAAAATCCTAATACTAAAATCTGAGTTTAAATTGATTTTCCAATGTATACAAATTAAAACTGTTGAAGAGAATATATTCAATTTCAAAGCAATTACCATGAAGAGACTTTATTCACGCTTCCAGTAATCTCATAATCTTGATAAATCGTCCCCCTTACCTCAAGGCAATTTTCTTTCGAAAGCATTGCTGATTGCTGAAGTCATGTTTCTCTGTACTACATACGCAATGTACACAATACACACATACAATTTGAGTGAAGTCATAAGTGATACAAATATTTTCTTGTAGTTGACAAGGCTTTTTTAACAGAAACGAAATGACAACTAATCTCATTCTTACAAGCGACAAGATTACTTAATAACTTCAGCAAAATCAATTACACTTCGGTAGGCCAGCCAGTTACTTCATAGATACAATATCATCATTTATTTAAATTATCATCAATGAGAGCCCGGAGAAGGTATCTAGAAGAATAAAATCACATCCAAACTTTGGTGGTAAAAAACGTTGAAGATACACAATTTTTGGCTCATTTTGCTGTAAAATTAATTGTACTAAAGAAAATCAGATGCTAATTCTATAAACCTAAAACATTTATATAAATTCGCACACTTTCTTGCCCTCCCTGTACATAAACAGCCTAATACGTATAACAAATACCAATGTCTGTCTTATCAATATGTATCTGGCCAGGTGAATCAAAGTTCTTGACTTACTTATTACTCTTACATTACAACAACGGAAAGCATGAACTGTAAACAATATTCTCAGTCTAATATACCAATCGATTAAGAATAAAGTTTCTTTAATACTTAATCATTGTTACCCTTCTGTTCATCTACAGCTGCGTACAGAAGAAAAAACGCTTCCTTGCAGTTTGTAACCGGACGTTCCTGTTAAATCAAATCTCGTAGGAATGTGTAAAAGCATTTCGAAATGAAATATCATGCTCTTGATTAGTCGGTCACACCTATGTCGATGCACATCCATTGTCCTTTAGTGGAAGTCGATGCGAGTAAGAGATGATGCCAAAACATGTCTATTTACTGCGTTATGAAGTTTTCGCGTGCTCTTTAAACCTACGGAAGATGACATAAATTACGTGACTCACTCTCGTTCCAGATATGACCAGTGTTGCAGCCTTCGTTTTTATAAAACATAACAATGCTATTTCATGTTTAACTGACCTGAAAATGAGATATACTGAAACATACGATATTTAGTTCCGTAAGATTTATTTCAATTTTAATGATCTGCACATTCTCATAGGCATGTAAAGATGTACTAGCACAGTTTACAAGGGCACAGCGCAAGCACACACAATTAAGAAATAGGTTTAAAACTTATACTTTATATTTACACGTCTCATTAAACGACATAGAATTGTAGTTCCAGTTTAATATGTTGCAATTTTTTTAAACACTGGTAATCACTTTAAATTTGTTTCTTAAAATACTTCAAAATATATTAATAAATTAGTTAAAGTATTAACTATGTTACAAAACGTATACCTCCAATTAATCGCTGAACGTTTTGGTCAGCGTTTCATGGAGAAAACTGGCTACGAAACCAGGGCAGCAGCGTAGTTGCCAATGCAGCATAGTTGCCAAAGCAGCATAGTTGCCGATGCAACATCGTTGCCTGGGATTTTCTAAGGCTTTAGTTTCACTGGTAGGGTATTTTCGACCGTACATAGCAGTGCTGTCGATTCTTGCAGTCGGCTGCTCTAATTGGTAGTTTTTTAAGATTTTTTCCTTTGACTACCAGACGTAACTTAGAGCACTATCCTAAGAAAAGGGTCACGGAGAGCGCTATATTTCCTTCCTCAACCTTGCCCCTATTCTATACCTTTCCCCATAAACACGTAACACTACCACTCATCTCGACATACGTGCAGGTAGCTTAAGCTTGACCCGACGTCGGAGGTACGTCGCTGGGGGGCAATACCTGAATGGAACCAGGGGGGGGGGGGGGGGGGAATGAACACATGGGGGTAAAAATCTCACAAAGGACATCGCTGGAATTCAAAATCTAGTGAGAAAGGAATATATCTCATCTCCCGTTATACACGTACAGAACTAATTATTTAAATAGTTGAAGTTTGGAATACATACTCACTCCATGGAGAAACAATGCTTTGGGGGGCGCGTAGAGCTGATGTTCTATGAATTTTTGATGGAGTTCGGAGCTTTACCAAAATTCTTCTCTTGTGTTCGGATGAGCCGAATGAACAAAAACAATTCTCTACTCTTAATAAAGCCTGGATCGGTTGTAGTTTGATCGCAGACGTTAAAACAGGAACTAAAGAGGATGTTCTGAACAAATGTGTTAAATATTTTGGTAATCAGCGTTGCTTTTATATATTTATATAAGCGCAAAGAAGTTATTATAACTTTCTCAGTAATAGGCAAAAATCTTCTCAAATAGTCAATATTCATCTGTCCAGATACAGATTGAGAATGACGGGTCCGTTCTTAAAGACAAACAATTTTAGAAATTATAGTGAGGAATATACAGGGCGTCTTCATTTAAAACACAGTGGGTGAGTTCGATAAAAGCATCACTTGAATAATACAAAAAAATTATTTTAAAGAGATTGACTACAGAAGGTATTTACACATTTATCTAGTCAGAGGGACCAGGTGGGTCGTCTTCACATTATGGTATTAGACGTGTCGCCTACTTTTCCTCCACCAAATCAATTTCCCGTTCTGGGATGGGAAATTACTCAGTACAAATGTTTCGTCATTCAGTTACTGTTATATCGACATAATTGCATCTATGAAGAAGAACGAAAGAAAAAGAAAGAAAGCCTAGCCGGCTTTAGGCGATTCGACATTTTTGGTGTCAGAGAGAACAGGCATAAATCCAGCTCAACCAAAACGGCACAAAAAGAGAATGAGGTGACAGATTGGGCTGGACTGGGAATTGAACGGGGCGAGGATTAAACTGAACGAAGAAAGGAAGGGACGGGAATTGAAGGAGACGACGTGAGTGGAAAGGGGCGGTGACAGAAGAAGGGAGGAATTGGATGGTTGGAGGGGGGAGGGGATGCGGTAAGAGATTCGTCGTGGGAGTTGGATTGGGCACGGAATGGACGGGTCGGGGATAGGACGGGTCAGGGAATGGTCGGGTGTGGGATTGGACTGGGCGAGAATTGGACGGGGTGAGATGAACGCGACCGCATTGGGTGGTTAGAGGAAAGCAGCGCCGTGCGGAATAGGAGACCAGCTTCTATACGGGGAGGCGACGGAGCGCAAGAGGGACGAGGGCAGGAGCGGGGGCGGGAGCGAGGGTGGGAAGGGGGAAGGGGTAGACGGGCGAACGGCGACCACGGGGCGCCGTGGCCGCGTCAATCAAGCTGCGCCGCTATGACTCCTCAATGATTCAGAGGCGGTCAGGCCGGGGCGCTGAATGTTTCATCGGACACCGCGATCCCCCTTCGCCCGCCCGCCCGCCGCCGAAGCGCCCCGCCCTTTGCCCACCGCCCGCACGGAGCCGAATTATCGCGCGCGCCATCGTGCCACGCCCCCTGCGCCCCGCACACGTCAGATGGGCACTGGGCCGTCTGCGCGCCCTCCTGCGCATCCGCGGGCCTAGACTCCACAGCGCTCCGCGACACGGGCGTTTCATTGCTCATACCGGTTGAGTTAGCTCAGGGCAAAAACTGCTGACGCTGCAACGACACAGGAAGTCCTACGGTGCGAGTGCCGACGATGACGGAAGTAAATGTATGTATGTACTTTGGCACAACTGATCTTTACGAGCCTACCAGCAGCGTCATCTCTCTTGCTTCACGTGTGATAATTGTGCGAGTTTTATACATACAATATGTTTTTGGTTATGTCACATAATCGTGAATATGCTAATTTATTTATAGGCAGATACGATTCTTTTCCAACATCTTTCCAATGACAATCTTACACCCATGTTTGCGAGTAATACTGGAGATCACTGTATTTTTTTTCTCGCTTTTTGACGTTTCTCGTAAGTACTCACTTCCATTCGCTTGTAGTATTACGTCAACATGTGAATTATTACATTGGAATACAACAATTTCTAGGTTTTGTGTTTTTTCTTTCTTTATCTCTTTGATGTTTCCTGATTGTAATATTACTTCGTCCTTTATTTTCAAGGTTTTTTTTTTTTTTTTTTTTTTTTTTTTTTGGTTGTTTCGTACGCACTCTGTCACATTCAATAGAAAATTACTTCGATACTCAAGTGACGCCCTCTTGCGAATCAGTAATATATCACTATTTATTATTGTTACTGATACATCCGTGTGAATTCAAAATTGAAGTTAACTATCAATTACAAAGAGTGTGACAAAAGTGAGCGAAATATGTGTGAAAAACGCCATGAAAAATAAGAATAAACTTAAAACTTCAAATTATTAATGCACAATGTCAAATTCAGCGAAATTTAACTAAATATATTATCATACGACTGCCCTCTAGGGATATTCCTTTCAATTCTTTAGTATAATTAATTTTTGAACGGTAACCATACACTTCGAAATGTAGCTTCTAAAAGCGATGGCTGTTTCTAATATACTATCAGACATATTACCTAGAAGAAGAAGAAGAAGAAGAAGAAGAAGAAGAAGAAGAAGAAGAAGAAGAAGAAGAAACCAACCAAAGGACATTCGTAATTCAGGACATTCGTAATACCAGACACGAAAGTTGCCATTATAAACCAAGGAGGCTACATATGATCGGATATGAAATTATTTGATATCACGTATTGAATCGCGGCATCCCATAGTTCTATAAAAGAACTTATGTCAATTATATGTTGATGTATTTCTCCGAATTTCGTTCATTTCTGATTATACCTTTTTTTCTCTAACCACAGTGTCACCCAACACACATATAACATATCTCTAGTCGTATAGATTTTGCGCAACGTTTACTGAACACAAACGTTAGTCTCCTACGCCTATTCGCACACTCTTCTTCTGGTTATAACAGTGAAAGCCAATCGCACAAGGTCTCTGTCCAAAAATACCGTTTTAAAATCTTACTGTGAGGTACCAAAATAAACCAGCGTTAAAGTGAGAACATAGATCAAACTATCTACATTAGAAGTGTCTAATGTGCACCCGTATGACATATCGGACATTAAATCAATATCACACAATCAACTCTGAGACTGACAATGCCTTTCGTACCCCGTTCTCCTTCCCCGTCTTCTTTTGGGGGAGACGTAAGGCCAGATGTCCGACGTTGTAAGTATACTGAACGTGAAATAAATTCTCGTGGCAGGTTTCGCCGCCTTATGCTTTTAGATGGAGAGAGGGGTGTGGAGAAATTTGCGTCGTCAGACGGAGAGCAGACCTGATAGCATTTGCCTCATCGCGTCAAGGCATTATTGAATTAAACCTGAATTGAAAGTTAATAGTCATGTCTGAGTTCAGTGGAAAACATGAGTATGACATCCAAATTTTCCAGACGTACAACAGGCACCTCGCGATCAATGGGTTGGCAATCTTTGTCTTAGACTCTCCGGACCCGTGAGTTAAGACGAATTAAGAAGTGGCTGAGGGCACAATCGCTTGCCTTTCACCACAGATCCGGATTCGATTCCCATAGAATCCCCATAGAACCTCATGTGAAATGTATTATGATCAATCGAGTTTGCCTGCTTCACAGGGGCCAGTCCAACCCCTATGAAGTGACCTAAACTTAACCCCTATTCTTATTCCTTCCCAACTCTGAGCGAGGAGTAGTTCACCTAGAGCGTGAGCGGGACGCGAGCGCGAAGATGCAACCTGTCGGCGATTCCCTGAACAGACAGTGACTGACGTGACTTGACTACCCAGCAGGCCCAACTTAGAGGGCGCTTAATAACGGAGGATTACTAAAATTTAAAAAAATGTAAATATTAACGGAGGATTACTCCACTGTGCGCTCAATGCGCTTTAAGGAGCTAGGAGACGCGTTGCGTCTATGAACACGTAACACATTTTTTAAAATCAATTACACGAGAATGATGACATAACCATCACAATGCCCTTTTGCTTCACCCTTTCTCTGAAAACGCAACGTCTACTCATAACAGTGAAAAAAACATTTCTTCGGCCTTATCGATTCTTCTCATCTCCACCGCCCCTCCGTGCCGGACGGATGCGTTTGTCCCGTCAGACCATTCCCACCTTCTCCTCCCCACACATGGGGGCGGCAGTAAATCAACGGCGGCCGCCCGAAAACCCCTCCTCGCGAGGCGCCAAGCGGGAAATTAGCGATAAACGAGTTTCCGGCGGGCGCCGCGAGGTAGCGCGCACGTCGACCGCCGCCAGGTGGCGCCCGAGCAGCCCGGCCGTATATTTCTTGGATGTCCGCCGCGCTTGGGGCTACCCCGACGAGCGTGTTCTATCTGCGTTGCCCCATAATTTACGATTCCACGCTCCACTTCACCATAATTTACCCTTTTTTCGAGGAAAATGACGGTGTGGGTGAGCAGAATTCCGTTGGATTCCTAATTTGCTCGGATTTTTATTCCGTGTTCTGACGGGAGTGCACATCTGAAAAGTAAATCCGTTGTACAAACGCTAGAATTTTGAAAATAACCGTTATGATTTTATCTTGGGAATTATCTTATACATTCATATATATCTTGTATTTGTAAAGTCTATAACAAGAAAGATTTATGTAATTTCGTGAGTAATGTTTTATGTATTGAGATCAAATATTATATTTTATCGATTGCCTTTTAAATCACCTTTTTAACTACAATTTCTTTACATTAGCATTAATTATACTCAAAGTTCAAACAGCTAACGTAAATTTTGGTGAGTGATCCTATTCTATTACAGAATATCCAAGCGTTTCATAGAACTGAATTTTCTTTTCTCGCAATTACTTTCTTCTTAAACATGTTCTCCATCTCATTTCTCTTATTTGTAATTATATATTGCTGGTAATAAAAGTCAAACACTGACTGCAAGGAAATCTATTCATTTGAAATGATTCCATTAAGAATCAAACTTAGGAAAATAATTCATGTAAATCTACAAGTTCGCATTACAAAGTCCCTACGCCACAACTATGCAGTTCTAGGAAAAAAATCAGTAGAGAGTACTTTCTTTAATCTTCCACTCCTTGCATATTAATTGCAAAAGTTCTACATTTACTGTCAGCCGTTCAATCTACGGAGGCTTGGTTCATTGTATACTTCGCCTGCCCGTGGCGTAAAATTAAATATAAGAATATAAAAGTTTTAAACGAAGTATTTTTCTACAAAGAACGAGAGATGTAAAGTATGTCATGAAATATTCGCTAATAAAATATTCTCTTTCACAAAGTTCCCCAACGTAATTTAAAATACCGCTGACGATTCTCTTGAGCCTCGTAGGCAGGTATTATACGTAAACTGCTATCGTAAAATACCACTCAACTAACAAGTTTCGGAGTTCATGCAGTAAAGATATGCAAATGCGCTGTGCCATAAAACAGGGCGTTATTGCATCCACCTTGCACGAAAACGCTTCGCAGTTTCGTTCACCGCAGTGCATTTCAGGGACGATTTACTCCTGAATTGGGTGCGAACACGGCGCGCGTTTCGAGAACGTGTGTCACTGTTGGAACTACCAACTTCTGTGAGAGTGTGCAAGTCTTGGGCTATTTCCTACGCGAATATACTTGTTGGACCCTCAGTTTGTTCTGTTTTATAATTCTCCAAAAGTCGAATTTTGAAGCGATGTAAAATAAAACAATGCTTAACAAAGAAAAATAGTTGTGCTCAATAGAACATATTTTTTCGAATTATTTATAAATTTGCGATTTTCAATATCAGATACTTCACCGAAAATGAGATCCGCGTCTTTTTTTTCAAGCGTTCTTTGTATAAGCAATGGAAAAAATTTGGAACACTTTTTGAGAAAATTGCTTTAATTTCGTCCAAATACGCAAAATCTTATTATTTTTCTAAATTTGCCACGACCTTCTTCAAAGATGATTTTTAGAACATATTTTGTTTACAGCAAAAACCTCAACGTCAACTTTACATATTTCAAATGTTTTTACATATTGTCATTTTTGAAAATATATAAGAGTCCACCAAAAATCAGAATAGTACCAAACGTTTTTACCGAACTTTAGTACATACACAGGGATCATTTAAAGAAAAAAATACATCCATTTTGAAAGGGGGAATTTCGAGAAATTGTACACGATGATATTTCAAGATCTGTCAACATCAGTTGTTCATCAAGGGATAAAATATTCAACCATAATATTCTAGTTGTAGAAAGACGCGGAAGGAAATAGATTTTCGGCAATTTTCGAAAAATTATGGATTTTAACGAAAAAAAAGACCTACACCATTCTCTCAAGCGTTCTTTACAACATCCTAGGACAAAGTTTAATCAACAAATTTTCAGCTATTAAAAGAAATGGATCCATCTAAAAAAATAGATACGCACGCTGTTAATGTTAACAACTTCTGTGCAACTTCAAGAGTTCTGAGTCTCTGCAAAGGAGTTCTAAATTCCTGCTTTTGTAAACGTCAAGAAGGTTTGTTTCCAGTGAAATACATATTTGGCTGTCTCCCGTCTTGCCAATTACAATGGGTGTGCGAACACAGCAGGAAACACATTATAATGCACGACAATACACTATAAAATTGTCATGCAAAACTGAATGACAATACAATGTGACAACAAAAATTGACACATTTTTAATGGAGATAGTTAATTCTATGACGCTAAAATTTCTCTTGTAATTTGTTTTTCCCAATCAATATTTATCGTTCGCAAAAAACGTCTATTGTAAATATTCTAGTTTTTTCATCGTAGCATAGCATTAACAGACTTAACTCACCCTGTATTTGACACGAGAATGAATAAACGAAATATAAAACACGGAAGTGACATTTAATTTTTATTCACAATTTCTCTTGCCATAACTTTGCCCACGAAATAATCTTATTTATGTTAGTTAAATAATATCAACATTGTAATCCTAGAAGGTATAAGATTTTTTAAACAGGGCCCACCTTAAAATATACTGGAATGATAATTATAGAGAAATAACAGATACACATGCGAAGAGCTTAAAAAGCATGTAAAAAAAGAAAAATTGCTATTGCTGTTTTAACAATCTTCCAAGAAAAGAAAGAAAAATGTCGTCTCTAATTAGGGAATATAATTTCCTCATAGGGAAAATTATATACGCTTATTTTCATAACATGAATTTCCAGTAAAACGAACAATATTTCGGAACCGGTAAAGAAACATTGTAATTCGAATACTTGTTGACACGAAATTCACATAGAGAACCAGAAACAGCTTATCCTCTACGCGAACAGTGAAACGAAATATCATGCTTTTGAATCTTCGTTTGGCACTACAAGACGACGCATAATATTGTTGGGCAGTGACCTTGTGTCAATTAAAAGAGTCTTTACGGAATTTCCACTTATTTGCGGGTCTTTCCAAGTGTCAGTGCAAGCTATTTCTTTATTTCATAATCATATTCTTATATTTTATTCAAGACGCATATCTCTGAAGTTTCTACACGGCAGCGGCTCAGTCCTCAGAATCTGTATTACCAACTAAGTTTTCAGAATGCCACGTGCGGGCCTCACTTCTTAGTAATGCCCTCACGCCATATCCCAACCGACTCGCTGAAGCGCAGCTGCGCTCAGAAATTCCCAGAAAATTCCATTCGCAACAACGAACTCCAGCGCACGGCACGTGTTCCAACCGCTGCTTCGCCGCTGACGCTCGCGCGCTTGTGTGTGTGCGTGTTGCCGGAGGGTGGGGGCCCCCCCCTCCCCGGTGCCTCTGCAAGCAGCGCGGCGCCTGTGGCCCGCTCTCCTGTGTGTGGGCATTTCCAGAACTTCTGCTGCCACGCGGCTTGGGCTCCCCCACCACCGCACGCCAGCTAGCGCCTCGCGCAGCTGCGCGCTTGGCTTTCCTGGAAAGACTTCGTTTGCACTCGTCACGCCGGCGGCGCAACCGCGCTCGCCGCGCGGCGCTGCAACGGGGAAAAACTTCAGTTCTCGTCTCGTCTCCTTGTTAAACAGACGTGCTCCGCGCTGCGCTCCGCGCGGCGTGTATTCAGTACATGCTCTGCCGCTAAGATGGGCAGACGTGTTTTACGCCGCTCTCCACCCAAGTTGGGCGGACATGTCGCGCACTTGTAACTCTTTCTTTGTGTAATGTCCAAGTTAAACGGACACGTTGCGCGTTGCTCCGCGACGCGCATACGGCACTCATGGCTATGTACGCTCTCCGAGGTGCAATGGTGCCCAGCTGCTCATACGTGTGGAACCGGCTTACGCCACACACGTACAATGGTGCCTAGCTGTTTATACGTGTGGAACCGGCTTACGCCACACACGTTCAGTGGTGCCCAGCTGTTTACGTGTGGAACCGGCTTATGCCACACACGTTCAGTCCCTGTGCTGGTAACATTAGTGCAACTTACTAATGCTCACGCCATGTGGGCAAACAGTGCATTGTAACCATGTTCATATGTGTTATTTTCCATGTTACGTGTATTCAGCTACTACTTACAAGCTAATGCACAAAGCCACGTGCGCTAATTACTTTCATATGTGTTATTCCATGCTACGTGTAATTAGTTACTATTTTACAAGCTAATGCACTCATGCCACGTGTGCTAATTACTTTCATATGTGTTATTTTCATGTTACGTGTATTCAGCTACTACTTACAAGCTAATGCACAACGCCACGTGTGCAAATTACTTTCATATGTGTTATTTCTATGTTACGTGTATTCAGCTACTACTTACAAGCTAATGCACAACGCCACGTGTGCTAATTGGTCTCATTACATGTTATTTCCATGCTACGTGTAATTGGCTACTACTTAACAAGCTAATGCACAACGCCACGTGTGCAAATTGTTCTCATCATGCATTAATCTCATGTCAAATATGTTACTTGGTTTATAGGTTAAGTTGTATCTTTATCATAGGTCAAATATGTATCTTTAATTTACAATATACGTTTATATGTTTTGTATTCTATTGTCTCATGGTAACAAGCACCCTGTCATCTCCCCATCCTTGCAGTCCCAGATCTGCAGGAGTGGTTATAACCTGTTCTCTCATTTCAGAAATCTGGGTGGTCCTTCGAAGTCAATTAATCTAATTAATCTAATTAATGGGCTATGGTTGGAATGTGTGGGAGGAGTCGAAGTTTCATTATTTCACAAACCAGTCCACTTTGCTCGACTCCCCCATCCACCAAGAGACGAACGAGATTCAATAATATTTAAAAATCGATGTTTTGTTTAATAAATAAGAAGTGATTTAGCGTTTGTTTATGAAAACAAACGTTAAGAGGTGATGAAACAAATGCGACACGGTCTAAACATTTCCATACGACAATAATCAAAACAAAAATTACAGAAAAATCTAAACTCGCGTTATTTACTACAATAAATCTATGACAAGATAAATCAGACGTCTGTTTTTTTAGCGTTTTAGCAACTATGTCGAACGGTTCTTTGGAGTTCGCTATAAAAATATAAGGATGATAAAACTAACGGATTAGTTTGATTATTTGTATTTGCGTTTTGCAAATGTGTACCACGCCGACCGTTTATTCCAGTGAAACCACACTCAATAATTTGAAGTATCGAATTCTTATGATTTTAAGTAAACTTCTAGCTGGCTGTATCTAATTCAAAATGACACAGAGTGCGTGTCGTTTGTGGAGAAGCACGACAAGGATAACGAAGCAGATGCCAACAAGTGGATGAGAAATTCCGAAATTTCGGAAGTATTCGAGAAATGTGTTCTACTTTAACGAAAGGTACGTTTTTCACAACTTACGTCCCAATCGAACATTATCCGTGGAAATGATGTCACGGAGCCACAGAAGCAAGGACACACCTCTGTGCTTATCTGTCACTCCAATGAATGTGTGCACTAAAGGAAAACAGAAGAGTTCGCACTACTTCATGACAGCGATGGCTTCGTGAACAATATCGCTGCAATATATTTTGAGCATAATGTATATAATACAATTCGAAGGCACTCAAAAGATCTGCCCCATGCACAGTCAGCGACACAATGAATTATTTCAAAAAAGTCTTTGTTTTTTAATTTAAGTTTTCGTACTTGATTTTAGTTTAGTGTGGTTATCTAATGAAAATAATTACGTGTACACTATTAACTGAAATACATGACGGAATATTCAAAGTTGGTCGCGAATATTTTTACAACATTGGTTTATTTATTTGCATTGCGCTAATACGCTACAAAACTATTGGTCATTAAACCAAAAGTGTGGTATTCTTTAAAAGACACATTGCAAATCGTGAATGCGGGATAGTCCTCCACACGGAGGGAGCTATTCACCCTCGTTTGGGGGTCGGTGAGAACGCCTCACAGGGCCCGCGGCAGGGCCACGAAGTCCCGCTGCGAGGAGAAACCGACCGCCAGTGGAGAGCGCCGACAGGCCGCATTCAAACAAGAGAACCGCCATCAAACGGTGTCCCATTTCACGCCTGGCGGACGCGTTTCCCGCTGCCCTTTGGCGCGCGCCCGCGGAGAGGCCGACAGACGTCGAGGCGGGCACGCGGGCCGGAAGGCGCGGACGCGCGGCGGCAGAGCCCTTTCCGACTCGGACGAGCACAGCCGCGCCCCCCTGCACACTCGACCACTTGCCAATCACGCTCCGCGGCGCCTCGCACAGCGCGCCGAGCTGCTTCGCCGTAAACAATCCACGAGCATTCAAGTGCCGCACCGGGAGAGATGGCTCGGGTTGTCTGGCTGCTGTCACGGCAGTCCCTCTGGCCGGGGCGTACTAGGTTCGAGTACCGACGGAGGCCGGGTTTTCGATACTAGCTTGCTAGCTGAATGCATTCAATCGCTGTCCGGAGAAGAGTTCTAGCGGCTGACTGCTCTGATTGGTAGTTTTCCGTGGTTTCTCCGATCAAAACCAAGTTAATGCCGGAGCAGTAACCTTAGAAACGGGCCACAGACTGTGCACGAACTTTCCTTCCACTTCCTTGTTGTATCCTCACCCATTTCACATACAATGACACTAAAATGCACTACACTACCACACATGCCGTCGGAATCTATGAGCTTGCCTCCGCTGGGGCGGTGCCCAACTGGTGGGAGATAGCTAGTTGAGGAAACCCCACTATCCGAAGGTATCCTTCCGCCGGAGCTCGCCATCCAGCGGAAGATCACCGCCACATCAGAAGAAAAGGGCACCACACTTACGGGACTAACGTCCTCTGTAGTTGTCGTGCCCGGAATCACTAACAACTAACCAATCACGCACCGAAGCGTCCCGTCCTGCGTGCCGTGCTGCCTCACCATGCACTACACCAAACATTCAATGCCGCTCGTTTTTGGTCGCGTCGATTTTGGGGCTATATTTTATAACCACACGTCGGAACAGTATCCAAACAAACAGATCTTTCCTTTCCTTTTATTGTCTTAAACTCTCTCCCTTAGCACACTGGTACACGTACATGCCCTGCGCTACAGCACACATCGGAAGAGCAGCCGGACGCTTAGGCTCCCAGCTTGAACAACGCTAGCAACACAACGATTTTAACATTTTTTGGTTAGATCAAATACAATAACGAGACATAAAATATTATGAATTCACTAACTTAAAATTAATTAATATTTGATAACAACTCACAACAGATTCATACAAAGAACGAAAAACAACAACACTATAAAAAAGGAACTCTGGCAATGACGATCAAATTTCATTTCCTAGTATTAATAATTGCAATTTCATCACAGAAAGAAAAATGATTACAATAAAATGCAAATTTGCTACATGTAAATCAATCTTCGGATTTTCAAATATTTTATTGTATTTTTTTTTATTTTAAACACGAAATATATATTCTAATACCTATTCTTCTACGTGAGTTATTTCATCTAGTTGTTATTTTTAATATTTTATTCATCGAAAATGTTTTCCTCTTTCATAATATCTGCGCGCGCCTATCTTAATTTCTAGTTTTAATTTTAAAAACAATTTTTAAACACAAAAAAAAACACACATTTTCAATTATTCTCACACACAAAGGGTTCACAGATTTCAACAGAACACTTTCATTCACTTATAGTTTAACTTGCGTTGCCTGGTCATATGTAAGATATTTTCAATAAAATATTTCATTACTATAAAATCATTTTTCATTACAATAGAATTTAAAAACACCGACTGTTTTAGAGATATCAATATTAATGATGGAAATTATTTTATTACGTGAATCGCACTCATCGCATTGGTTGCACAATGACAACCACATTGCAATGGCAATGGAAAGAACCACAGAAGGTCTACTCCGGAAACACCCCTACCGCGTGTACAAAAACTAAAGTTTAAAGTATGTAAAATATTTTACTTGGCGATATTATTTTCTTTGTTCACAAGCATGTGCACCAACGCACGTTCCACCTCTTGCTCACCAGTTAGTTCACCACCTCGTCTTGCTACACACTATACAGCGGATACATCTTTCCTCATCATCCTTTTCATGTCCCTTGCACTGCAAACAAATGGCTCAGGGCATTTTTCATTCTCTATTCTCACTTCTATTTTACCACACCCACATCGATAAACAATAGGTAGCATCAACCTCATTGTGAATGGAACAACTGCCATCAAAATAACATTGCACTGAAAATAATAAAAAAAAAAACATTCTTTATCATAAAGAAACCCTCGATATATGAAATACCTACGAATAAACGAAGTGAAAAACATGCTACAATAATATTACGAGCATATGCGAATGCTTTCACCCCTATCACCACAAACTCAATGGCATCCCTCGACTGTCAACATCAAATCCTTGTCCTCCCAATAAAAGCACTTTCCTCACCTTACTGAATACTCCCGCCGAAACGCCGTCCAACGTCACCCGCGACAGCACGACTCTTAAGACAGCACAATTTCCTTTGTAGTTCCCTCGACCGTCGAATTCACCAGGCATATCAAGGTCGCGGGAGAAGTACTTCACAACGCACTGCCTCAACAGCAGCGGGATATAAAGTAAGGGATGTACAAATAGCTAGCAGTA
The DNA here is from genome assembly GCA_038098605.1 of Gryllus longicercus. Taxonomy (NCBI): domain Eukaryota; kingdom Metazoa; phylum Arthropoda; class Insecta; order Orthoptera; family Gryllidae; genus Gryllus; species Gryllus longicercus. The sequence goes on along the minus strand of JAZDUA010000247.1, from coordinate 1,546,188 downwards.
CGTTATTGGAATTTGGGAATGTCTGACCACATGGAAAACTCTGGTCATTTGGGGAAGTCAGATCACAGTTATTGTTTCAATAATGAGTTATTGTAATTATTAAGAGTATAATTATTAGGATATATACATAATATAACTGTGTTATAGATTGAATAATTTAACTCTTAATTCGTTTTAATTGAGAGAAAAAGTAAACATTTTAACTGAAAAAAGTTGATTTCGTAATCGTATTTACTTAAGAGTGAGAAATTTGCATTGATTCTCCAAGACAGAATGTTTCACAGACAAAAAGTTGTCCTTCCGTAAGAGAGGCTTGCTTGTTTATTTCACCATAATATTGCTGTACTCAACAAATAATTACTTAATAAATCGTAACAGTAAACGAAAAGAAGCAAAGAATTCGCATTCAAACTCTTGATGCAGGAACTCAGGCCTTCTATAAAACAATTTAATTATACCTATTATTATTATTATTATTATTATTATTATTATTATTATTATTATTATTATTATTATTATTATTCATGAAGTAAAAGTACTTCTTATTAAAACAAGTGCCTACTAAATCATGCCTCAACAAATCTAAATAATAATTCATTACAATACAAAAAAATTCTTCATGTACCTTTGATACCATTTCGTTTTAACACATGTCCACTTCTCTTGTTACTTTCCGTACTTACTCCCTAAGTTCAAAATATTTTTTTCTATTATATTCGTTCAGAGTAACTCTCTTGCCAGCAATTACAAATCAAATTCTCTTTCTTACAATCTTAACACTACTCGCATTAATACATTCATAAAAGATATTCTTAAAAGGTTATAAACGATTAGCACAATAGAAAAATATATTTAATTCAGATGATAAATAGTTTGTATGAAAACAATATAAATTTAATGGTTCTTTATAATTTCAAAGCTAGCTGTTTTGCATTTCTTTTAAAAAAAATGTTTCTCCTCAAAATTTTATATTAAAGCCGCATTCAGGAATTTTCTCAGAGAATGGGGGATAGTAGGAATATCAGCCGACATGATATTTTCTTGTAAAGAATCTTTCAATTAAGCTGATTATTAAATGTAATGTGAATGATCATCGCTGTCCGGGTGACGCCCCGTCGAAGGCTGTGTTGCCGACGTTTCGACCAACTTCTCGTGTCTTCCTCGGGGCTGGTCTGCCTCAGAAGAAAAGACCAAATGCGGTCAGTTGATTAGAGTCATCCGCCATCTGCCGTTTGCCTGGTTTAGAAGGGAGAATCCTCTGAAAACTACTGTTCAGAGCTGTCGCCCGCTATATATTCCTCCAGACTGCGGCTGAATTCGACTGTGTCGAAAATCCTGCAACCGTCCTAACTCAGACCCTAAGGGCGCCTTCCCACGGCGCGCTTCCTTCAAGGAGCAGAGCCCTTCCGACGCAGCCACCGCCGGAGCCACGGCCGCACCGCCGCCCGCCGTGGAAGGGGGTGGGGTCTGCGGGGTAGGTTTCGCCGACCCTCCGGCGACGACGAACAAAGGGACCGGAGCAGGTAGAACGCTGCGGCCGTGGCGCAGTGGGAACGCTCCCATTTAAAGCTGTGTTCTGCTAGCGGTGGCGCGTGGCCCCTCCTCCGCTTCGCGTAGCTGGAGTTCGGCGTCGGCTGCCGCAGCAGCCGCCACCCGCTGCACGTGGGAAGGCCTCCATTCAAACCAATGCTCTGTTACGCGCCGCGCTGCTGCGAAGCGCGCCGCGGCCGCGCCGTGGGAAGGGGCCCTAAGACCTCACAGTCACCACACAGACATACGCCGCTGCCCTGACACATCTGCCTGTGGGCTGGAAGGATATGATGACGTCAACCCTTCCATGTTTCTGTAGACTGGTTCAGATATTGTATTATACTGTAAACTGACAGTTGCCGAGGACTCATTTCCGGGAAGGGAAGAGAAAGCTGAATCTAGAAGCGAGGATCATGAAAGTGCACGGTTGGAGAGTAAATTTGTAAGAACGGGGAGAGAGAAACGGTCAAGTAGAGGCCAAGAGTAAGGCGTCAGAGAATTGATTGATGATTTCGGGCACCACTACTATTGTCATTAGCCCCTTTATGAAGACAATTCTTTTCTTAGCCATGGAAGTGCATGAGGAGATCCTGCGTCAATGGGGCGAGATGGCACTAAGTAGCTCGAGAAATAGACGAGACGGGGCTGGCCCGGAGGACTTGTTCGGTTGGGGGCGACGGGCCACTCAGAGCTGAGCCGCGAGAGGAACGAATGGAGCGTTGCGCGCCGTGGCGGGGTCGAGCAGCCACTGGGTGGGGGTGGAGGGTGGCGCGTCGCGCCGGAGTGGTCTGCGCTGCCGCGCGCGTCCCTTTGAGCTGGGGCTTTGTTCCGGAGCCGCGGGGAGCGCTCACCGCACGCACGCACGCACGTACGCACGCACGGCGGTCCGTTTGCGCCGGGGCCTCTTCTCGGCGGCCGAGACGACGCCACGCCGGCGCTCGACAGTGCTGCAAAAACAACACGCACCGCAGCACACGCCACGAAATGGCGCCTTCGCAAACGAACCTCTTTCCTCTCACATGACAGTGGCAGATGATCAGACGCAGTCCTCTCACCTGATCAGACAATCTCGAGAGTTTGAAAGAATTACCTAACCTTTGCTCTTCTTTATATGGACTACACATGTGACTAAGAAGAACTGCAGAAGGAGTCAAATTTATGCCGGTGCCTCTTCACAGTGGCCGAGACGAGCCGCCGTCGCTCGACGCTAGACAGCGCTGCGCGACACACCGCGCGCCGCCATGAAATGGCGCAGGCGAAAATGAACCTCTTTTCCCTCACATGACAGTGGTCAGGAGCGATTAGACAATCTAGGCCCACTCGAGAGTTTGAAAAACATTTATTAATATTTGCTCTTCTTTACATGGACTGCACTTGCGACTAAAAATTATTGCAGTTGATGCGACTGGAAATGCACTTTCCGCAAATGAATGGCTTCTTTTACAAACAACACAGGTCCCTTATTGAACAATTAGTACCACCTGTGAAAAGGTTCCAGGAGTATAGTAAAATACAACGAACGTCTTGCAGAAAAAAGCACTGTTTATATGGGAGTATTACATAGCATGTGGGTAAATTTAATAAGTAAACCTGAAAACTCCTGATGACTTCTCTTGGACATTTTATAATCTTCTTTTAATATACTTATTTCTTATTTAATTTTTGAATTTTCAATAAGAATGTTTGAGAACAGTAACAAATTCGAATTTGTTCTATTCCCATTGTTCGAAATATTTCGCTTTTTCATTCCTCTTCCAATTATTACAAAAATGAGTCGCCCCCACTATGAATCGAATGCGGATCTCCTAACATACTCCCAGTTGTTTCGAAAAACCATAGGATTCAATTCCCGTCTGGGTAGCATTCTTTGAACACGTAAATTATTAAAATACATATGCGGAACATAAATCAAATGATTCAAACAATTAAGTCACAGAGCGGGAATCAAATCCTAAGACAGCCTGATTACTCTAGGCATCTGGGGGTTAGTCAGGAGATCCGCATCAGATACCCAGAGGGGGTGACTCAGGTTTTTAATAATTTGATTTTTTTTACTTCAAGGTACAGTCACTTTTTCTCTAAAACGTAGACCTGTACGTCACCCGACTCTCGAGGTTAATTGGAACAGATCTTCGAAAATGAAACACGTTCGTAAAAGTGGACATATTGAAAGGTATTTGTTATAAACGAAAAGCTGCAGTTTACTGACATCCTTCTGAAAGACGTCAATAGGTGACTTTCAGTTCTTCTCGTTCTCACATTCTTTAAGCTTTTCATTTATTATTAAGCCCAGTAAACACCTTATTTTAGTACGTCCACAGAATTTAAAATTAAATTATGGTTTCGGTTTGATCAGTGCACAAGCATCGTCGATTGGGATCGCCAGTACCCATTGTAAAGCAATCTGCAGTCTTTACTTTGATTCGGAATATTTAGAAAAGAACGTTTATACAAGTAAAGGAATGAAACGTATAAACTATCGTAGGTAATACCACGAGTGCTTTGAAAATTGTTGATAAATTCCCGACTCACGACGTGAGGAGGGGTTTTATCTGAGAATTTTCAAAGCACGAGTGGCATTCAATACAATGTAAAATTATATCCAACAGTATTCTAAATGGCGCCAAATATTGAAAATGACTGAAAGCTATGTTAAAATCAAAGAGGTTATGTTATAGTACGTACGCTGTTTTATGGGCATGGGCATGGCCATAGCGATCGATGTATATCGCCTACTACTTGCAATGTACACGAGTCGCAGTTTATGATTGGACAGTAAGCAGTAAGAAAAATAGAAAGAAAACAAAGAATCTTTTTGGGATACACCGCCTTGGTTAGGACATTTTGTGTGTATCGTTGAAATCTATCGCTTTCAATTTCAGGTGTAGAATAGTCAACGAAATGCAGATTTTTTTCAATCATATTGTTTATCTTGTATGATTTTCTCTGAAGGTCACACATTCTACATACAAATTTTGGAATTATGTTCCATACATACGTACGTAACAACCTTGGACATAGATTGATTGTTTTAAGTTCTTTATTTACCATTTGAAACAAGAAATTTCTCGGTATAAGCCGCAAGAGCAAGCATGTCATACAAATTTACTACTACGTAAGAACTAAATGAACTCAGGTGAATCATTCATTTTATATTTCAACATTGTTATTTAAATACGGTACTAATGATGTGAATTGCTATCGAACGTAATTTGTTACGCATAACAAACGCAACTATTTACATTATTAAAACGAAGTGCCCGGAGAAGAAGGATAATCTGATGCGCCCAACGCGACGTCCCCACTGCATTTTAAGGAAGTTTCAGTTAGCAGTTATTTGTGACGACACGAGGGATGATTTAATGAACAAAGTCAATTTAAGTGAGACTACTTTCGTCTGCTCACTTTGATATGCATCCGCTTGCGTTTACTAGTTTGGAACTTCATCAGCCCCTTTGCTGGACTACTGAAGACGCACGTTAGCCAGGCATGCGACTAGTGGCCATCAGTTTAATCTGTCCTCCGCCCTTCAGATCTATTATTAAAACGTAAGAGTTCTCATCACTTTCTCTCTCACGAGAATGCTGTGTGATGTTCGCCGAGATGTCTTTCGGTGAAACAAGTTATCACCTTTATTTCTGGAACATGTTACCATTCCGTCCACTTTCACAGATAACCCCGCCGCAACTGGACTATCTACATAAACCCCCACAAAAGGTCAATGTATCACACGCGATCGTTTTCAGGCTCCTGCAGACTTCTCCGAAAGGTAATCGCTTTCCCCGTACTTCGCTGACCGTGTGCTCGATCAAAACGATCGACGAACAAAAAGGCTGGGCCGATCAACCTCATCACCGCTGACAAATTTATGAGTCGAAGCGAAATTAAGGCGATCGAAATTCAATGAAAAATGATGCTGCTTAGATTCGATAATGGAGCGAAAATTACATGATTTTAAAAACACTAGGAAATATATAGTTCTGTTGTCTGGTTACCATCAAGAAGAAAGAATAAATTCTCAATACACATGTAGGTAGAGTTCATTATAAGTAATAGATATTTAATAAAGGTGCGGCGCTTCGTCTTCGTAAGAAAAGAAACCTACCATACAACCCTTGCTATCATTTTACTTTCTGAAAGGAAAACCAATATACTTCATATTTCAAACATGTAGTCTAACCGATAGTCAATTTCAATTCAGTTGAAATATATGTTTATTTGACAAGTCTGTAGCAATTTCGCAGAGTATTCATTATGGACATATTAAATATGTTTCTTTTACCTGTTTTGCGCAAGCGTGTTTCATATTTCCCACAAAATTCTAGACTATTAATAAATCCATGGAAATTTGTCAATTATACCGTTCTAAAGCGACTGTAAGCGGTATTTAAAACAGAGATTACGTTTGAGTATGAACATATTAACACTTTTCAAAAGCCAATATATTTTAATATCGATTTTTCCACATGGTTGATTCTTAAACATTTTGAATAAATAAACTACTCTTATAATATGACCCACAATTATTATCAAATATTCATGAATCAAACTTTCTTCCCACCAACGAGGCCAGAGGTAAAAAATAATTAAAATTAAGGTTTCATCGATAATTTAATTGAAAATTATTTTTGTATTGCCCAATTAGATAATAAAAGTTTCGTTAATGATCCTTATCGAATTTTCTCTTTATTTTGCCGTTAAATCTCAATTAAAAATTAACAAATGCTACCACGGTCTAATTAAACCCAGACCGCATGAACATTAGTGATAACAAAACACGTTTTAAACACTTTGTTATTTAAAAACATGGGTGGTTTGGGGGCGATGTCTTCTTAATAACGATATTTTGATTCTGAACCCTGATGGTCAGAAAAATGAATGTTTTGATGGCGACATCGTCTCATCAGAATGGCAGTGGCGGCGGCAGGGGACCGGGCGGTGACGGGCGAGCGAGGAACAGCGGCCTCCGGCGAGGTGGTAGGTGCTGGCGGTGCCAGTAATAGAGGTCTGGCTGCGGCGGTGACGAGGCAGCGGGCGTGGGCGGTGCGACGAAGGCGCGACGGGCAGCAGTGGAAGTGACGAGCGGGCGGGGCGGGGCGGGGCGGGGCGGGGCGGGGCGGCGTGCAGTGCCGTCTGCGCAGTGCAGTGTAATGGAGTTGTGTGCCCTCGGGGAAGCCCCGGTTGCAGCGGCGCCGTGGAGAGTGGTGGGAGGGGCTAGGGGCAGACGCGCTGGAGGGTCGAGGCTGGGGTGTGAGGTTGCGCGGCGGAGTGCGTGGGGGGAGGGGGGTGAGACGGGAGGCGAATGGGTGAGGAGAGCATGATAGAGGGGGTTGGGCTGGACCGGGGCAGGCGCATGCTGGTGACGGCACGGAACGGGGCGAGTCCGAGAAAGGGACGAGGTGGGGGCGGAGCGAGGAGAAACGGGGAATGGAGAGGAGGGGACGGACCAAGGATGGGGCCGGGCGGAGATAGAGGAGGACGGAACGCGAACATGTGGGGATGGGCTAGCCCTGGGCCGTGGAAGGGTCCCTAAAGGGGGCAGAACGGGTTGAGGCAGGTCGGGACAGAGGAAGAGAACGGGGCAGGAGCGGGGATTGCCGGGACGGGGGAAGACCGTGCGGGGGCGGGGGCGGGGCCGTGGCGGAGCACTGGCGAAGCGGACGGGCGGGGTTCGGCGGGGGCGGGGGCGGGGACGGGAACGGGCAAAGGCGTGGCCGGGGCCGCGGGGGGAGAAGAGTAGGTGAGTAGGGGAGGGGATTGGCGAAACGGGGGAAGACCGTGCGGGGGCGGCGCCGTGGAAGAGCACGGGCGGACACGGGGGTGGAGGACGGGGACGGGCGACGACGTGGGCGGGGCCGCGGAGGGGTCTCGGTAGGCGGAGTGATGGGGCGGGGGGGCGGGGCACTAATAACCGTAGAGTCCTTTCTCCGGCTGCGCGAGAGTCGCGTCGGCGGCGCGACACGGACGCGGCGGAGCGACGGCCGCGCAAATGGGAAGTTACTGTGGACTCTCGCGCTGCAGAGGCGGCCGCGCCGTCTTTCGCGGACTTCGCTCAATTTGCAGAGGAAGGCGGAGGGGCGAGGTTTTACTCGCCGGGAGAACTTGTTTTGCGCAGCTTTTAACTTCAGATACCTCGTGTATTTCTTTTAGGACTAATAGTTTTGTTTCAATAATGGTTAGGAGCAAACGTATGCAGTTTACTATTCGGTGTCGAGAATATTGCAGTAGCTAAATAATTTATTACAAAATTCTCCTGTCAGATCTATCATGAATTAAATCTGTTTCTCAGTTGTGTTTGCAAAAGTACTGCTTTTCTTATACACATCATATTTCCTTATCGATTTATTTCTAAATGGAAACTGAAAAATGTAAGCTATGACAAATAACACTCTCCTCCCATATCTGATATTCAGTCGCATATTGTCAAGGTATTGTCCGCAATAATTAGATCGGAATTACCTACAATTTGCGATGTAAAATATGTTTTCCTACGTTCGATTGTTTCCACCCGGTAACACATATTAACAAAAATATGCCACATAAATCTATTATCTCATATTCTATTTAAGATTATTAATTTATTATCTATTTAAGATTAGCTTGATGGCTTCATATCATTAGGAGTACATAACGCTTTCGAAACAGCTGCTTGACATTAAATGCAGACTCCTTTTATTTGCAGAAACGTTAATTTGCAGGACCACTCTGTACAATTGTGTGTTTTATTTACAAAGCCGTAAATTAGATTACTAAAAAATAATATCTCATTAAGTTTATAAAAGTTATCTTCCCCTCATACTGTGTTAAACGACAAAAACAACAACTATCGTCAAAATGGAAACTGTCATGACACGTTGCAATATGAACTGAACTGCACACGTTGCAATACAAAGAAGTGTTTGGAAACATTTCTGAGCAAAGAATGTCAAGCTACATTAGTATCATCACACGAGGTCAACACAGCAAGGATATTACAAGTAGTAATTTTTCTGGATAGTAAGATGAAAACATATTTGAAATAACTTGTACTGAACCATATTTCACTGGTTAATTCTCAGTGCTCGGCCTTGTTCTAAGATCTCCGCCCCATTTCCTTTCATTTTCTCCGCGAATAGTTTTACGTCCATTTACAACGACAAAACTGGCGCAACTTCAAAGCCCCGAGATCGCCCGAACACGAACTTCCGCCAAGCGACGTGAGACTCCACCTCGACGTTTTTCCTCCCACACGTCGGCGTGTTTCGTTTATTCACTTGGCCTCTCCTCCCCGGTCCGCGGCGGCGGAGCGGCCGGCTTAATCGCTACAAAAACACGACGGCGCCGGAAGTTGAGTAATCCGGAGAGCGTTGCGCCGCAGCAATTAGCCCGCCCTTGGGAAAACAGCGGGCTATCGCCTCAACTTCTCCGCCCCGCGCGCGTTATCTCCCGCGCGGCACCGCCCCGCCGCCGCCTCGCTCTGTGCGTGGGGTGCAGCTGCGGGCGCTCGGCTTAAGCACTGGGCCCCGCCCACTCGCGGCCCGAGCACCGCTGCTGCTGGCCACGGGGCGACGGCGGCGGCCCAGGGCCCGGCTCGCCCACACATGGCTGCGGCGGTTTGTACTTGCGGGGACGGGCAAAGGGCACCAACTGCGATAGCGTATGTGTAGTTGCCAGCCCGACACCCACATTTCGTGCCGGTTCGGATGACTCGAGGACAACATCGTTGCTTGCACAGCATTGTTCACCGGTGACAACGTCGTTTCTTTCGTAAAATTGTTGAACAGGAAGACCTACGATTCAAGATCTCACGAGTGTGGATTTCCGACAGGAGCTATAATGTTCGGTTGTATTCCACTTACTCTATGGAACAAAATTCGACCCGCCGGCTTAGGTAGTTTTCGGTAGTTTCTCCAATCAATGACAAGCGAATGATGGGACATTGCATTCATATAAACGGGCGTCAGACAAATAGTATTTTGTTTTTGTTCATCCTTATCTCCTCTCTCTCCTCACACAAACACAGTTTTTAAAATATCAGCTAGTTGCAATGTTCATCAGGAATCCATAAGCTGCTGTTGAATTTGGTCAACGTGGAAGTCGGATGAACCCATTATTTAATGTTCCATATAATAATAATAATAATAATAATAATAATAATAATAATAATAATAATAATAATAATAATAATAATAATAATAATAATAATAATAATAATAATAATAATAATAAATATAATATTAATAATAATAATAGTAATAATAATTGGTCGACTAGCAGTAATGTGGTAATGCATTTTCACTGACATCGTGATCCCGCACCCTAGAAAGCAAGTAGATAAAAAAAGTTCAAGAGCGCTGTCATAGTTCCTAGATTGAAGACCTGGTGGTAACAAATTAGTTAACTTGACACCTTAATATTGTGACCAAACAATAACAAATATACAATTCTTTTATTTGACAAAAGAGAAAACTAGCATTGTTTGATTATACCGTATATAAGGAAATGGGTTGTGGACAGCCTTGTCCAGATATCGGCGCTGTATCAAATACTAATGGAGATACGAGGGGATCGGCAAATCCTACGGGTGTGAAGAAGTTAACTGCATACTGACGGATAAAAAGGTGAAAACAAGCTATGTGAAAGACTACAGTGAAAATTATAGAAACACAACAAACCTCAATAGAAAATTCCAGACGTTCACTAGAACTGCAGCGTAAAATGTAAATATACCAGGAACTCAGTTTCCTCGGGATGCTTAAGGAAACATTTATGCGTTATGCATTAAATTTTATACGTTATGCATGCGTTAACCATTATGCATTTATTCGACACTATCTTAGTGTTATGAAAAAGTTATTGCAAACGAAATTTTAAAAATGACTAAAAATTAACTAAGAAAAGGGCGATCTAGTAACTTCTCTCACATTGGGACAGGCAGTCGAAAATCTAATGTACACGTTATAGGATGCATAGTAAAACTGCGTTTAGTTAACCAAAAAAGCAGAGGTGCATTCAAAAAAGAAAATGAAAATAACTTTATTAGCAAATGCCTTAGAATTGGTGAGAACATGTTCCAGTCACCTGGTGGCACTTATGAACAACGCGGCCGGGCCACAACACCACTTTTTGGAGGATGAATTTATCAAATCATTACTGCTTAAGGTTAAGTCCAAGATTTCTTCTAGATGCTCTAAACGTGTTAGATAGTACAGTGTTCTTTTAACATGCTTCATTCACATGTTTGTATATTATGTTGTTTTTGCTACGTAACTAATATTGAATATAATTTATTCGTAATTTACGTCAATATCTTCAATTATGTAATCATTTTTAATTTTAAAAAATGCAATAGGCATTCGTTTAAATGAGTCAGTGTTCGGTCCCCTTTATGCTTAGTTTCGATTTGAATGAGTTTGATCTCTAATTGAAAAAGTTAGTTGTTCATGTGATAGTGTTTATTCTCACGTTGATGGTGCTTACGCCCAACATGAACGTGCACGTTTCCAATTTAATGTGTTTGCAATTTCACGTTGAAAAGTTAACGATCGAAAATTCCGCAGAGCGGTATCTCTTGTCGGTCAACTCACCGTTCCTTCTAGAATTATTCAAAGCGGAAGGCGAAGATATAGATGCAGAGAGTCCGAAACACCTTCCTGGCGTCGAGTCGTACTTTTTTTATCATTTTCCCGCTTCTATGCGAAAAGTACTACTAAGCGAGTACATGTACACCGAGGTCGTTTTTAAAAACTTGTCCGTATAATGATATGTGATTTTGTGTCACATGTGATTTCATAATTGTAGGGGGAGAACACGTAGGGACAACACACACAAACACACATGCCAGAGGCGGGATTTGAACCTGGGACCCTTCGAGCCGAGGCAGCTCCGGCCCTCAAGCCTTAGCGACCTCGGCTATTCAGGCCGCATTGAGCATGTTATGTAGTTAGTACTCGTAAAAAAACTTAAAACTATAATAATCTTAATGAGCATACTATCAACTAACGAATTTTGGGCATGTAACGAAATTTCAATATCAGAAAATTAGCGGAACACAAGAAATAAGTAAGATGAGGTACACGTGTACTCCGCTTGGTGTGCGGAGGGTTACTCCTTGGTGCTGGGATCGACTTGCAGAAAGCTGCCATCTTCTGCTTTTCTGTCTCTCAATTGACACTCTGTTGCTTCGTACTGGAAGCCATGGTTGGTATCACGCAGGAATGGTTCGAATTCATTGCACAAATGTTGGCTAATTTGCTTTGGAATTATGGAAGACCGTCATAATAATACTTTTTTCGGTCACTGGAGAATGTTTGCGTAAAAAAATTTTACCTAATTACTTCAATTAAAAAAATTATAGATTAAAAGTTGGTCTATATTGCTTTTAAATGAAATCACGACAAAATTCACGACACGGCAGATTCTTTCATATAAGGTTTTTTTGAGCATCTAAGCACGTGACCCTGATTTGGTTTCTCTAACACAATGCATTGCAGAAAAACTACATGTTTTTCGAAACACCTTATAAGAATTGATAGGATATTGCAAGAATATAGTTCGATTGACGGTTTGGGTCGAAAACTAAACCACTTCTGTGCCCGAAAGTCTGTTCGAGTGCTCGGATGTCCGGGCAGAGCTCCGACGAAAGGGAAAACAAAATGAGGGAAGCGTGAAAAATAGAAAATCTTAACAAAATACCCTAATAAAATATAATAAAAATATTTACAAAAATAAAATAAGAAAAAAAAGTACAATAGCTACCAACTTAATGCTCGGCCTGTCCGGCGTTTTGATTCTATAATGAAATGATAATTGAAAAATCATACCAAGTAGACCGGGAATGTAGATAATAGAGATGTAAAGAAATTGAGTAATATTTCATCATAGGAAACAAGTGCGCAAATATGCAGGGTTCGATGAAAAATTCGTTTAATATCTGTTAAGAATCAGTTCTTAAACGCGTCGTGAAGGTCCAGTCTATCAACATGAAAACACCACCAATTTATCTTATTGGACATTTCACAGATATTCTAAAATATTCAAAGATAGAACAAAAAAACAGAAAATGCTTCCTTTGAAGCTCCCTCGCCTGCAATGTGCTTCTCCAAGAGACAAAAGAAATGCAATTTACTATCCAAAATTGGATTTCAGTATTAATGTTTTTTTAGATTTTCATTCGATCCTCATGGTTATAGTATTGCAATTTGACAATTATTTCAATTCATTAAATGAAACTGCTTAAGAACTAACGACTTCAAAGATATTTTTATTGCCATGAAACTATTAACTGAACAAGTATCTAGTAATGAGCTAAAAAAAATTGCGTAAATGGCACACATTCCGAAGGAGCAATCATTTTATTACGTTCACGAAAATATAAAATGCTAGTAATGTCAGTTTGTGTTCATATTTCAGTTCTAGGGGTTAGTATTTCGTTTTAGGCGACTTAGTAACGTTAATAACCCCGCATTTTCTCTCTCGCTTCCTTCCTATTCTACACAGCGTGACTAGAATTAACAGAATTTTACATCCCTGTGTCCCTTCCCTTCCTCTACGTGCGTTGAGTATTTAATCTCGCATTAAGACACATGTTTTCAAGGATTTCTCCAAGTAAATTATCCAAAATTCTTATAGATTACCAGTCACGCAAACACTCAGCCTACAAGGAAAGATTACAATTGCATAGGAACAATGAAGGATGCCTTCAATCGGCAATACACTTCAAATTTAAAGGTTGTTCTTCAAAACATTGTCACAAACATTAATGGAGAACCTTGTTTTAAAATATTGAAAATTGAAGACGTAAGTCGTTGCCGCTTTTGAAATGTCAGGAGTTCCACAGTAAATCAAAAAATGTTTAATGGTGAAATGAAATTTTGATGACTTTTATCGCAAAATTGAAAATATTACGAATCAAAGTTTCCTATTCAATGTCACATCTCTTTACTATTCACGACGAATCCAAAAGTTGATTGACAATAGATCCATAATGTATTATAACGTATGTACCACGATATTACTCACGCATTCAATGCATTCACCTAACATTTACTGAAATTTTAACAATATTTCTTCTCTTTTTCGAGTCAATCCACAAAACTAACAAACTTCACATAACGCCGTAAGATCACAGCAATAAAATCCCCACTCTTGTTATCATATCGTGTAACACATTGTTTCAGGAAAATGATCCTGTGTTAAATTCGGCCACCCAGAGCCCGGAAAACAAACTTCTCTTATCTCGCAAGTTAATTTTCACTTGTTGCTTTCCCAAGCATAATTAGTATTTACGAGATCATTTCATCTTGCCTCCTTCTCCTCAGAGTCTTCTAATTAATCTGACTTTTGGGTCGTCCAACAGAAGTTCCGCCTGCGGAAATTTCGGAGAGGACGGCGCTTTAATTAAATCGGCGCAGATTTTTCCTTTCGCTCGGGTGGCGGCCCAGCCCCGCCCCCCTGCCCCACCCACTGGTCGCCGCCAACTGCAGTGGTGGGGCCGGTGGGGAGAGGAAAAGATATGGGAGCGCCAGGAACGGCTTGAAGAAGAGTAGGGGAAGCACGGACTCTTCACCCGGTCACGTGACTTGTGAGTGATGGTGGTAAGCAGGGAGCGGATTTTAATGAAATGTAACTTTCTTTTTTTTCACTTAATAGCAATGCAGATTAATATAGAAAACACTTGATGATATTCGTATAACAAAAGGATATAACCCATTTTCATACTTTTTGTTGCATTTTTCGGCCATTTCGACTAATATTTAAATTTTAATTTTTCTCGTCGTTTTAATGCATTTTTTTCCGATTTAATCCATTTTTATCTCATTTAATGGTTCTTGCTCAAATATATATTAACGAGATTTCGGAGAAGACGCGTAATCGAAGTTAGATAGTTAAAAAGTTTCATCTTATCTTCTACCTCGTATACTTCATCGTCTCATCGTCTATTTCAAAATTTTGGAGTCGATCATGACGCATTTCACAAAATCAATGTACGAGCTAAGAATTTTTCTCAACAATCACTATTACCCAAAAACAATTTGCGAAATTTTACTCATTAACATAAAATATTAATAAGGTCACCACGTACCCCGAACTGAAAAAACAGCGATGGAAGGTAACTGTGGCCAAGGGGCCAATCCTAGGTGTCATGCAATAGTCCCTAATCATGCCAAATATCCATGTGCGTTATGCGTTTTAGATGCAGTGACATTTTTAGAAATAAGCTTATGAAATGTAACATCACCGTCGTATTCTTAAAAACTAGATAGCACACGGTAAAATAAGTAAATTTATAAAAAAAATTAGGAAAGAAAACATGTCCAATTTTCAAAAAATACGAAAAACATATCATCATTTAACGATGTATGTCAGTATTTAACGATGTATGTATTTATCTACATTCTTTTTGTGCCGTATCCTCAACGAGAGGTTGGCGAGAAAAAACCGAGAATTGATACTTCCTTCCAAGACAAAAGCGATGTAATGAAAGGTTGAGACGAATAATGACCGGAATTCGAACAAAGTACAGAACTGTCTCTAGTAAAAAGAAGGCATTTCACTAGCGAACATTGGTAACTTCCGAAAATAGCACACACGTTTTAATCATTTCAATGTGTTTGTTTACTTACGAACACCTGTTACATTTGCAATCCTCGTATCACAGGCGTCCGCTTACCTGAAACAAAGGACAGATATTATTAGGATTGGTTGTTTTTTTATGGAAGCACGTGATAATTACACCCACATATGGATACTTGACGTATTAATCTCTTCTCAAAGTTAATGTTCCTAATATAGGTGTTGTGGTGTGTTATCGTTGGCATTTTTCATAAAATAATTATAGACGTTGTCATTGCCAACAATAGGATTTAATATAATAGCAGCTTTCGATGGCTTAACTATCATCATCAGTTGTCTGCTGGTTGGAAGCCACAAAACGACTAGGTACTCGGTAGTCGTTTTGTGGCTTCCATCCAGCAGACAACTGATGATGATGGCTAAGCCATCAAAAGCTGCTATTATATTAAATTCTATTGTTGGCAATGACAACGTCTATAATTATTTTATTTTAATGTTCCTAAGGTAAAAACTCTCACCTACAACTTTCTAGAGGGCGCCTTCTGCTTCATTTCGGGCCACCGCGCGGCGTGGTGCTGAAGCAACTGGGCGGTGGAAAAGGCTCTACGCGGAGAAAAAGGAACAAAGACGATAGGAGAGGCAGGTCGGAGCGGGAAGGGCCAGCGAGGAACTGCGCAAAGTAAAGTGGGGGATTAGAGAAGCGCTGAAGGGCAAGGGCTGGGATGGGATAGGGCGGCGTCTTAGAGGCGAGGGCGGGATGCGGCGAGGCGGAGCGGGGGAATAGACGAGAAGGCCGGGCCGAGACGGAGAAGAGGTGATCGGGACGGAACGGAGCGGAGCTGCACGGGGCCTTGCGTGGTGAGGCGGGATGGGGCGGGCAGGGGCAGGGCGGAGTGGACTGGAGTGGAAAGGAGAAGGCAAGGGCAGGGTTCGGAAAGTAAGGCGGAGCCGAGCGGGGCGCGTGAATGGCGCGGGGCGTAATAGGGCGAAGAGGACCGAGGCACGGCAAGGCGGGGTGGAATGGCATGGAACGGAATGGGGCGTCATGATGCAGGGCAGGGAGGAAGAAGATAATGGGACTGGGCGGGACTGGCCGGAACGGGTGAGAGGAGTCAGGATGGTAGCAGCCGATGCACGTCGGGACGAGGCAAGTCTGGGAGGGTGGAAGAGGGCATTTGAGATCAGTGCGGCGCAGAGCACGTAGGCAGGGATGGGAACGAAATGGGACGGAGAAGAGCAGGCTGTACAAAACAGACCGAGAGGGGCCGGGCAGGGCGAGCGGGACGGCTCCACGAAAGGGCGGGACACAGCGGGACGAAGCGAAGCGAGGCGGACCGGATCGCAACGGGGGTGAGGGGTGCGGAGGAGGGCGGGGCCGAAGCGAAGCGGTGAACTGCACGGGCGCGGCGCGGCGCCTGGGGGGCGGGGCAGCGCGGGCAGCGCGCGGGGCCCGCTCGAGAGCCCCGGAGAGGCGCGCGGCGGGGCTGTTGCAGGAAGCCGCCAATGGCCCTTTGCGGGGCCGAGAGGCATCGCCCACGCGGGAAGTAGGGTTTGCGCCGGGTTTCGCCCGACGGCCGCTGCCGGCGCTGTTAACAAGGCCTCGTACCCGAGCTCCAATGGGCCCGCTGAACAGCGCCGGCATTCTTATGGGCGGACGCTCGGAGGCGCTTTAAAGGTTAGCTTCCTCCGTTGTGCAGATCCGCAACTGCAGGTGTGTACGAAGAATTCCACAGCAAGTTTTGATCATAAGGTTCCCTTCTGTCGTCTGGAAACCACCACTACTCCTTCAACGTGGTGTCTCACTCCGTTTGATATCGCTGACAATCCATGTTCTTCCAATGCAATTGTGCGCATGGTGGTTATCACAAAGCATGAATTGACTCTTGCTGAAACGTCCCTCAGAATTATATTCTAAGTTCTCACTAGGTAACACGTTCAGGTAAAACGTCTGAGATTTATTTTCACCAATCACAAGGTGGAATGTTCATGTAGCTTTCGTCCGCCTAAAGGTATGCGAACAATTTTTCTTCACATTCTCGCATTCTTCTAAATGTTCGCTCACGAACTATTAGATGGTGAGCAGGAGTGGAATTCGTAGGTGACATTCATGTCGCCAATCAAGACAAGAATCTATTGGAATCACCTAATTAGTGCGATCTGAGATGTAGCTACGGTGCAATAGGGGCTCAATAACACAAGATCTCAACGAAACAGCACGTTCGGAATTGATGAAGAAACAATTCCTTATGAGTAGTGAAGGTTTTAACGATTTGCGTCCGGAATCATTACATCATATATTAAATACATGAGTACCACTTAATAAATAAAGTATAGTATTTAATAAACATGCTTATGTATATACTATACGTAGTATAGTGTATAATACGTACGCTACACCATACACACGTCTAATTGCTTTGAATATTCTATTCCAGGATTGACATCCAAAAAAAATGAACAAACGGAAAGAACGGGAACAGCCAAGGTGTCGGGCAAATTTGAAAACATCTTTTAAAAATTGTCGTTTCTTATTTTTGGTTCCGTTGTATTACAAATTACAAAAGTAACAAACATTGTAATGTATTCAGCGAAAAACATTGTAATATTCTGGACTGATTATATTACGAAATTTGTATTTAGTAAAGACTATATTGAGTCATTATACACGTCTTGTGTGTCAAATAGGTTTTTACTATTATTTTAAATACTCACTCAAAATTCAGAAGAAGATATACATAGAAGGACATAGGACTTCTACACGAAGGAAGTATACTCAAAAACTATACTCTACCACGGTAATACGAAGAGCGATAAAACCCCCTACGAGATATACTACATTTTGGGCGGCATTTGAGCATGTGATTCCCTCTCTTTTTTTTTCTTCTCCTCCCATCCACACGAGGGAGCACCGCGACGGCAACGCGCTCTGGCGGACAAACGCCGCAGTGTCCTCTCACAGCGAGGCCGGGCGGGCGGCGGGCAGCGGGCGTTATTAAATAAAACGCCCGGAATCGAATTCATCTGGCGCGCCCGGGGCGCGGTGGGCGCGGCGCCGGGCGGATCCGCAAGAGCGGGCGACGGCGCGACACGCGGCTCGCTCCGATTCGCTCGGACCGGCGGAGGGCGGCCGCTGGGAAGGGGAGGGGGGAGACACAGAAAAAATGAGAGAAGGAAAGAAAGAAGGAAAGAAAGAAGGGAAGAAAGAAGGAAAGAAAGAAGGAAAGAAAGAAAGAAAGAAAGAAAGAAGGAAGAAAGAAAGAAAGAAAGAAAGAAAGAAAGAAAGAAAGAAAGAAGAAGAGAAGAAAGAAAGAAAGAAAGAAAGAGAAAGAAAGAAAGAAAGAAAGAAAGAAAGAAAGAGAAAGGGAGACAGAAAGAAAAAAGAACGAGTAAAGGGGAGAGCGAGAAAAATGAGAAACGGAAAGGGAGGGAAAGGCAGAAGGAGGCGGAAATTGCTGCCGAAATAGAGAAAGTAAGATTAACCGGCTGATAGGACTGTATAGTGAATCTCCTTAGTTTTCGTTCTTCGCCATCGTTTCCTTCTTTCATTTTACCTGTTTCACCTCCTTTTGTTCATTGGTAGCGTGCTCCGCCTTTACGTGTTCCGCACATGATAGGATACCGCGAGACTCATAGGCAGACACATGTCGGGAACTCTTAGAAGAAAAGAGTTCCCGAGGAAGGAGCAAGGCCTTCCTATATGTAATTAGGGCCAGAAAAAACACAAGCATTGTCAAAACATATTTATTGTATACATCCAGATTTTAAATACTAATTGATGAGACAAAAAGAAAGCTCAGAGGTAGGAAGGATGATGAAAAAGAATGACGATGAAGAGATTAGTAAGATATGTTCATATACGCGTGAAACGCATCATATTACTTCTAAGATCGCTCTTGTACGTTACTTTCATTACAAGTACATCACAATACTCTTCGCTGGATTCTTTCTAATGACGTCATATCTTCACGATTAAAAACGAATTGATCCACATATTTATTTCTATTGCAGAGAGGCGGGAAATGGCGGTGTTTTAGAGTCATAACGCCAAATACCAGCGTGGCTGCGGGGGTGATGCAACGCGAGAGCCAACGGAGTAGGACTGGTAGGAGTGGCACGCAATGGTGGGAAGGGCCGAAGGTCAAAACCGGAGAGAAGCGCACAGTTGACGGGACTAAGGGAGAATGTTGAGGGTGACAACGAAGGCCAGCGCACCCGGGTGGGAGAACGGGGAAAGTGTGTGCGGGATGGACCCGAGCGAAGCGTGTGCAGAAGCGAAAGTGAGTCTGCAAAAGCAAGGACGAAGATGAAAGCATAGGAGAGGACGAGGGCGACGAATACGGGTGGAAAACGAGGTCGACAGTGGTGGCGAACGCCGAAGTCGATGACGCAGGAGCGGGGCAGGGGCTGGTGTGGCAGGGGGGCGGCAAGGCGAGAGCCGGTAGGGCGGGGACAGAAGGGGGGGGGGGGCGCCAGCGGCTGCGCGGGCGGGGGCGGAGGGAGCATCGGTGCGGCAGGGTCAGTGTGTTTGGTATTTGAGCGGCACAAGTGGCGTTTCATTAGGTTAGTGAATCAGTGTTTCCCGGTGCACAAAAAGTGAGAGGCAGGCTATGCTGGATAGGGACGGATACACAAATTACGTGGAAGAAGGACTCTCCAACAAAAAGAAATGAAGCCATACGTTTTCGTTAATGAAGATGCGTTTTCTTAAATTACATGTTCAGTTAATGATTTGTTTAACTGAAGAAGAAAAACTTGACGATAACTAAGCGTCAAATCGAGAGCCCCATGGACGCACGTAGGAAAAAATTGGTTACAATATGTATACGAATGGTAAGCAAATACACTTCTTTAACTGCAAAATTCTCTTATCCATAAAATTAAAAGCTGAAGTTAATCTACAATATCGTAATTCATTATAGTGGTTTTAATATAATATTTACACGTACGAATTTAAATGAGATGATTACGACAAATTAATATGACAATTTCAGTAAAATATCAGAGACTTCAATTCAACAGCTATAAATAATAATAATAATAATAATAATAATAATAATAATAATAATAATAATAAACATAATGTATCATTATTGTTAACTCTGGCTTAGATGTCTACAGTAGTAAGTGAACACTACATCTGACTAAATTCTATTAAAATATATATTCCATATTTTGTCACTTGTATGGTATTAAAAATTACAATATGGTTTTGTTTGCATATGTGACGTAATTCAAATTTTATGTTTAATGATGTAATGTTCACTTTTTTTCTGACCGTTCTGAATTATTCTTTTCTCTACATTTTTCCGTTTGCGTTACAAAAACTATAAATTCATATTCTTATCTAATGATCATCTAACTCCTCATAGAGAAGAACTCAATATTCTTTGCGAAAACTTCAATAACCCTGGCTGCGTTCGTTAATATTGTATGCCGGTCTCCATTCGATAACAGTAATATATAAAACTCAAACTGTACATTTAATTTCAATAAAGCTCAACAAATGGATTTACTAAGACTTGCTGAAAAAGATAACATTCAATGCCTAGTCGTTTCTCTATATGAATGTATTGCCTCAATTCTAAATGCTTATTTTAAATTCATTAAACGTCTACAAGTGGATATCGTTTTATAAAACTTAAATACTTCGCTAGTTAACGTTCTCTGTGTACTTCGATATCGATTTACGAAATTCAATTCTAACTACATTTAGTCATTTCCTTAAGAGCTCGCAATGAATGATTACAAAGTGGCATCTCATTTTCAAGGCAACGAGCGACGAAGGATGTCCAAATTCCTGTGTTTTCCTAGCGACAGCTGCTTGCATGCTCTCTCACCTCGACGCAAAACCACTATCGACAGGCAGCCATTACGGAGAACAAAGTATGCAAACGCCAGCACACAACAACGACGGGCATCGATCTTGAGACAACTTCGACGCGACAAAGTGGAGGCCTGCAAGACGACCGGGACACCTCGCCGCTTTCAGAGCAGGCGAAGTCAACGCTTCGCTACGAAGATTCGAACAACCGCCCCGAGATAAATTACCCACCGAAACGTATGTTCGGTTTTCGGTCTTATGGTTGGTCGTTTGGCTCCAGGCACTTACCGGTCATAAGAACATTCCGGATAATAACCGTGCCTGAATGACAAATGCTCTGAGCTGCTATTAGATGCCGTAAAGCTCGCGGCTGCGTGCGATCACACACATGCCCCGCATACTAACAGAAACTCTATCTCGGGACACCCGCGACCTATGGCGGCATCGGGTCGACAATCTGGTCACGTGTAATACGGTCAGGACCCCATTCCTGGGTCTAACGTGAGTTGTTACTTAATGATTCATGTCAAGGACATTAACGTCATAAAGCTCGTTAATTTTGTACGATATTTTCCACCTTATTGCCATTCGTGGAGGAAAGTAGGAACTGCGACTCTAATTGCATTTGAGAATACTAACAAAAAGAAATAACGCAATACAAAAATATTATGTACTGATCTTGATAGATCGGCAGTAAATAATCAACGAATAGCTATTGTACTTACATATTGATTTTACATACTTCTTTCAAAGATGTGCATGCATTGTAAAATGCAAACAAATTTTAATTGTCTGCTTATTTCCAGCGTTATTTTGATTAGGGACCATCTACATCTTGAAAAATATAAGTAACATATTAAAAAGAAAAAGAAATGCCACGACTCTCACAGACGGAAAATTCATCTCAGTATAATTTTCTGGTAATAAATTTGAAGAACATTGATATCAATTACGTTTTCGAAGAAAGCCAGAAACGAGAATGATATTTTTCTTAAGCATTTTCATATTTTTAGTGGAAATTTTGCAACTTCTGAAAACATGCTATGTCACGCTCAAAATTTAACCAACGACAGAATTCTTTGAAAACAGTAAAGTCACAGTAAAAACACTTTCAGACAGCAACTAATTTCTACAATAATCGGGTGCTAGAAACGTACATACGTTCTCTCCGAATTACTTTTTGTAAAACTCATTTGAAATCATATAACATTTAGTGCAAAAATAAGCAATATGCAAAAAAGTAAAATATTTTGAAGTTAATAAATAATACGGCACTGATAGCGTTAACATGTAAACGTATCACAAAATCTCCAATGTAAGAAACGAACAAAGTAATATTAAATGCTACGCACAGTCTAACTTACGCAGCATCCAAGTGCTTCAAAACACCTAAAATTACGATCAAGAGGCGCAGTATTTTCAGAGCGGGTGACTAACATTAACACCCAATTATTCCAAAAAGTTATTATTACAAATAGTTTCAAAAAATTCAACCTTATTTTACCAAGCAACACAAAAATTCACCTGACCTTATTTTAAAATCTGTTATTCATGAACACACTTCATTAAGAAAAAAATTGTATCCTCATAATTGAGAACTCAACACCAATGAAGATTTTCTCCAAAACAATGTAGAAGTTTTTGAGAAAAGATTGTTTAATAATAAAATTAAACTTTGCTATATTTCACTCAATACCACGAGAAAATTACTCGTTAATGTTCGAAGACTTGTACATGACCTTGTTTCAAAATCTATTTTTATGAACAGATTTCATTAAGGAAAAAAATCTCTATCTTTAATATTTTTTTGTAAGAAGACGCCGAAAAATATTTTGAATTTCTTCAATTTTCGATTCTTCGATTTCTTCAATTTTCAGATTTTTAACCAACAGAAGACCTGGGCAATTCTCTTAAACGTCATTCAGACTATCCAACAACGAAACTGATATAAAATCGATCAAAATATTTTTTTGTTGAAAATTTTGAATATGGCCACCCGCTTCATGTCAAGTACCGCTAAAATTAAAATAGTAGTTTAAAATTCAAGAAGCCGAGAAATCAGCTAGATCGATTGATGGATGTCAATTTTGGAGAAATCGGCAGAACGGTATAGCTGATAGCGTTGTTTACAGACACACGGTTAGAAGTATTTTTTATAAATTTGGAAACGGGATGTATCCACTTTTTTGCCCTGTGATAACAGTTTTTCCGCCGAAAATTCGCAGTTTTCCCCCGCAGAATTACATACCTTTCTCTTCTTAAGAAGTTCCTTCTTAAGTAAAAAGTCATTTATTGCAGAAAATAATGGAATTCACAAATTAGTCTTTAATCGGCCATGCGAATAGAAGTTGTTTTCCGCGATAGTGAACCTACCGCCGCCAAAAGGTTTCACTCGCAGAGAATCCACAGCGACAGAGGCACGACTTCCCACCCCGCGGTCGCTATATAGCCCACTCGATCATTTTGCAGCCGTGATAGACACTTCGTTTTTAAAATATGCGTCACTTCGCTGGCTTTGCATTTGATGGCGCCATAAACGGCAGACTGGTTGGCTTCATGAAAAAAAATCTGTATTTCTAAACGTAATGGCCTTTCAGGCGGAACGTATCGAACGTAATTCACTTTGCAATTGAAAGTGGTGCATATGGAGCGTGAGGCTGCGGGAAATCGACCAGTCGCGCCCACACATCGCTCCACGCCCCTCCCTCACGCGCTCAAACCTCTCCCCTCGCCCTCGACATGCAAAGCCCTTCCGCACGATTGTACTATTATTCCACGATTCACTTTTGCTGTCTATTCTTCGGGTTGCCTATTGTCAAATTTACCTTAAATATCTCCTCTCTCTCTCTCTCTCCTCCCCATCTCTCTCATTAGTTTCATCAAGCTTCTCACCACAGAAAAAGGTTTTTAAAGATCTCTTATTTTGTCGTTTTTTATGTTTGACTTACATTGCTCCATTATTTTTTCTCTGTAGTCATTCTTCTGTATCTTTTAGTATCATTCTATTATCTCTACGAATTATTTTTATACAATATTTTGCCTTGGGTTTCCTCGTTTTCTTCCCAAATTAACACACCGTCTTACAACATATTCATGTTAATCATTGTACCCATTACCTTCTATCTCTTCCCTAAAGCCCTTTCTTATACTCATCCTTCAAGTTTGCTTTTAACATTATGTTAAAAGAAAGTTTTCAGCAAATTTCCAAAACTGCTTTTTATTAACCGTTAAATAAGCTTCTGCGCAATAACTCTTACATTATCTCGAGTTATTCACTTTCGAATTACATGTGTTTATATCGAATCATCAGTATGTGAACTGTACCTATTTTTGGCAATATTCAAAGCATTTGATAGCCTGGAATTTAAAACACTTATTTTAAATTTTTCATAAATATTCAGGACTTTTCAGGAAGCAGTACACAAGCGCAGTTAGCAGGGAAAGAAAATGGTGAGAATCGTAAACAAACATTGTATTCACAAGAACGGTTCTAGGCAGTGTTAAAAATGGCGTGTCTCCCTCCATAGTCGACAAATAGATGCTAACTTCAGTAAAACGAGTGTCTACAATTCTATTTTCTGAAATATCCTGTGTAACACGATTTTTCTTCACCACATTTCTCCACTGATTGCTTCTCTTACTTTCTCTTAATCCCAAAAGCTACACTTGTGTCCCACGCCTTTGCTTTATAGACATAATGTATCCATAGGAAGTAGAAGTTCAATGAGGCAACAATAATTCCACGTATATAACATTTTAATTTTAAAGAACTTCAACAATACTAATATAAATATATATTAGCGGAATCCGACAGACGATGTTCTGTCCTTCATCTTCCCTCTACCTTTCTTCCTTTCTTAATTTCTTTCTCATACTCTTTGTCCCTCTCTGTGTGTCTCCTGTGCGCCTAAGCGGATCGCAGTTTGAATGAAAATTTAATTAAAACGAAGCGAAATTTTATCCTGCATCGCCATTTAGGGAAGTTACAACAAAATTAACAGCACATAAACCTGGGTGAAAAACCGCGTAGATGTGCCAACTTTCATGGAGATCGGTCTCACGTTGACGGAGCTTAGAGCTCTTCATTATATACCAACATCCATTTTTATTTACGAAGAAGAAAATGAGCCCAGCTGATCTAAAGTAACATGTCTGGTTTGCGTGGTTCCTGATCATTCTGCGGGTGTTGTGGTGGTACTAAGAGACCTATCTCTGACCCACCGAAGGGAAAGAAAGAGCTCTCAAGGTGACCGGCGGCCATCCGCGGCTTGTGCTGTTCCAGGGACGGGCAGACTTGGCCGTTTCTAAGTAAGACTTGGCCGTTTCCACGCAAGACTTCGCCACTTCCAATTACGAATTCCACATTTTCAAATACGACTTCCTAATTTGAAAGTAAGACTACACCAATTCCAATCACACATTTGCAGATTCATTTTCAAGTACACCTTCGTTATTTCCAAGAACGGTTTATCTTCAAAAATGATACAAAATTTCTAAGGACAACTGCGAGCTTTTACCACGCACATTTCCTATTAACCACAAACTTATCCACAACAGATCACGAAACAACGACTGCTTTCGATAAGATTGATTGCAACTAGCGCAACAAAACAAAGTAGAGAAATAATACAAAAAAACAGTGATTCTAATACTCATATAAAATCAGGTAGTAAGGACAAGTGATAACACTTTATAGCAAATATTTAATAACAGAAAAATCAAGCAAACTTCGAACAACAATCCTTATTGTAATTGGATTTATAATAAACAGTTTTAACTGTAACGCTACATATTATAAATTTATTGCAATACTGAAAGGCAATAAAACAATTAGTGGTTATCAATCTGCACAAAATAATGCCTTACTAAATGAAGACATTTTCTTTTTTCTGGCAGCTTTTTCCAAACTTTAAGAGACGCAAATGCGACTATCCTCGCCGGGTACCGATTAAGTCCCTCATTTTGGGTCACATATTGGTCATTTTACACTAGACACTTGCGGGCTCCTCAGCATGTGGTCAGCTGACCAATTAAGTCCCTCCTGGGGTCACATATTGGTCATTTTACACTAGACACTTGCGGGCTCCTCAGCATGTGGTCAGCTGACCAATTAAGTCCCTCCTGGGGTCACATATTGGTCATTTTACACTAGACACTTGCGGGCTCCTCAGCATGTGGTCAGCTGACCAATTAAGTCCCTCCTGGGGTCACATATTGGTCATTTTACACTAGACACCTGCGGGCTCCTCAGCATGTGGTCAGCTGACCAATTAAGTCCCTCCTGGGGTCACATATTGGTCATTTTACACTAGACACCTGCGGGCTCCTCAGCATGTGGTCAGCTGACCAATTAAGTCCCTCCTGGGGTCACATATTGGTCATTTTACACTAGACACCTGCGGGCTCCTCAGCATGTGGTCAGCTGACCAATTAAGTCCCTCCTGGGGTCACATATTGGTCATTTTACACTAGACACCTGCGGGCTCCTCAGCATGTGGTCAGCTGACCAATTAAGTCCCTCCTGGGGTCACATATTGGTCATTTTACACTAGACACCTGCGGGCTCCTCAGCATGTGGTCAGCCGACTCACAAGGCCTTCCGCAGCTTTGAGTCTGCACACGCTTCCCTCACACCTCGGCCAACCAAGTCGGCTTTCTTACTAAATGAAGACTACTTTCGTTAATACAAATTTCAGCAAAGAACACACCTGGGAAGACGTAACACACTTCTACCATTTAAAAAGTATACGAAAATCATACAGGTAATATAAAATACGAAAATTCTTATTTAAGGAATGTCCAAAACAGAATTAAATCTTAGTAAACCACAAGAAACGTAACATATCATGCAATTCCCCCAAAGAAAAAAATTGATAAGCCCTGTTGAAATTAGGCGATCCACGATTTTTTTTCCCCTCGTTCCAAATGAAAGCGCACCAGTACCTCACATGGAGAAAAGCTCTGCGTGGAGATTCAAAAAGAAGAAATCGATGTCGAGGAAGAGTTGGCAGCGTTCCACGCGGAGGCGTCGCAGCGCCCGCCCAGGAAGCTGCGTTATCGAGAGCAAGGGAGCGGCGTTCACGCTCCGAAAACCGCGAACGCAGAACTGGAAAAACACGAGGTGACGAATTCCTACTTTCTAGAACTGGGGTGTATCGGCATAGCTTCAACAGAAATACCATCATCTCCTCCTGTTATCGTGAAGCATTTCGTGTTTTTATGCAACTAACATTTCTGTTATTCTCAACATCCAACATTCGTTCTGGTTTTTTATCATTTTAATGAGATTTCTTATTATTATCAGAGACCAAATAAAATTCCATCTTACAATTTTCGGCTAAATGTGATTTCCTCGCCTTCCCAATAAGATTATTATCACCGTCTAAAACTTATCCTATTTTTTATTATTACTATTATTTTTACTATTATTACAAATACAATTCTCTATTAATGCAGATTTTGTGCGGCAGGCACTGCACTTAAACCGATCTCAGGTGGCATTTGTGACTTCTGCAGTTTTGAAATAACCGATGGTACGGTGTTTCTGTATTGTCTTTGCCACATCTCGTGGATTTCTGGATTTCGCAATAACGTGATGTGATTGCGAAAGGTGACCAATAAATTCTGTTTGTTGTTTCTTAAGGTAAAATTTTCATATATTTTACAATAGTATTAAACCTCATTCTAGCTGGATATATAAAGAAAGATTAATAACAATAAATAAATAAAAAAGAATATCAAAGTGTATTTACAGAGTAGTAGAACTCCTCAGACCGCTTTAAAATTCAAACGGGCATCAACAAGGGTGATTTCCAGAAATTACAAATTTAGTTGGCATATACCCAATGTACTGCGTGTAGTGTGATATTATTTATGTCAAAAAAAAACAGCATAAAAACAGAAAACAACAGTATTCCAATACTGTAATCTTAAATTCTGTCAGTTCGCAATAGTTTAATTAAACTTAATTTTACTATCACACAGATATTACAAGTATATGTATTTCGTTTAAACTACGATTTAATAAAACTCAACCGTGAATGTTCGTTCATTGAATTTTTTTAAAAATTGTTTCCTTTATTTTAAGTCTCTTTGGCACTGTTGTATTCCGAAAAAAATATTTATTCAAATGCGCGAGACCGTGACAATACATTCTGAGTCACCTGGAGTTTCAGTTATCCATCGTAGAAATATTCGTAGAATTCCAAAGAGAACCTTTCACCTACAACTCATTAGTCTGCCAGGTGACTGGTACGGCCATAAACACAGCTACGTCATATTCAAATTCAAGTATTCTCCTTGCTTCGCCCCACGCCATATTTCAAGTCTTTTTAAGTTGTATTACGTTCCATCTGCATTTTATTTAATAATTTAAATATATTACTAGATTTGCTTCGAGTAAAAGTTCCCTTCATTACATACTAAATATCTCATTTTTTCCCATTTATTCTTATTCAACGCCGATTGATTTCTTTATCTATAATTAATTTGAAATACTTGAGAGGTTTTACTTAAATAAACAATGTTTAAAATGTAATATTTATTGTTATCTATCTAGCATCGCGAATTCGCTAACTAACCACACGGTCCCCAAGATCCCGAAGAAAATAAATCCTTCATTTTAATAACTTTTTTCTAACATTATACTCTCCAATATTGCAATTGGAGAATAGGTTCGTCCAAAAGTCAGTGTGTCAAATAATCACATTAAAGGTGGCGACGTCAAAACTGATCAACGCAGTTACATTTTTAAAAAAAGTGAAAATTCGTAATTCGAATGGGAAGTACTACAAATGCCGTGCGTGTATGCGATGTCAAACGAAAAACAGTTAAAAACATGTTCCGAACATTCAAAATGGAACTTCCAAGCTTTCTAAAAAATCTTAAATGCTAAGATTGCGTGGATTCCAAGAGACACCTTCTCCCGGCAACTGTATGTCAAAACATACGTATAGAAGTACGCAGTGTGAAGTATAAAAGTACCAAAAAAATAATATGTCGGCCTCAGAGCCCCATTATCGTCTTTTTTCTCTAAACGTTTCAAACATTTCCTAAAATGCGATATGTAGAAATTTGTCTTGATATCCTGCATGTTATGCGCTATATAAAGCTACTAAAAATAATGTGCGTGGCTTCACTGTCACCATTTGATACCGTACTGCAATGTTAAACTCCGACAGATTCTTCTTACAGGCGCAGTGGCCGCGTGAGCAATGGAAGTGGTACGTCGGCGATCCGAGGCCGGCGGAGGTTAATTAGGCTGGCTCTTTCTCGCAGCGTGCTTCCAGCGCTGACGAGGCTCCAGGACGCGCCCTCTGCTGCCCAAGGCGACAGGAGTCCAGACTGCGCGGCCACGGGCACTGAGTTCCCCGCAGACACCACACACGACAATGCAACTGATGCCATGCGCACTTTTTTATGAATTATCGCTTAAAAGGAGAGTTTTCGCATAATTGGAGGGTTTATTATCAAAGTGACATACAAATAGCTTTTTCAGGACGGGAAAAACATCAAATTCATCCATTTAATAGTTCAAAATAGGCATCACCGTTTTAGGACGCCATAGGACTTAAGTTCTCTCAGTAACTGTCTCTGCAGAGTCAATGTTAAAGCTGGATCTATCATCACGATAGTAATAGCGATGACTTATCCGAAAATAGTGGAAAATACGTATCTATAATCATTTTCGAACACAATGAATTGTGAGGCGAGAAATAGATTCAGGAAATCCAAAAAAAGTTGAAAATTACGTTCTTGAAAAGCAAATTTTCTATAACAGTACAAAAAAGTATTTTGGCGATAGTTCTATTCTTTCTTCAAAAGTGGCAAATAACGTGAAAGACGAAATCTCTACTTTCATCACGTTCATCGATGTAGACATTTTAGACGAAATAGTTTTGTACACCAAATCATAATTACATCACACAAACGAGATTCTCTGGCACCTTTCTCAGAGAAAGAGACGCTAGAGACACACATGTCGTACTGAATTCATGATTTGTCTTCTCTTTTAGTATTCAATAAAGAGAACAAATCTTTCGTAAATATTGGCAAATGACGGGAATTGAATAGAAATTTCCCGAGCCGTTCTGAGCCAGACAATATTTGTTTATATTGTTAACTGTGAGATTTTAAGAAAAAACTCAAGAAATTTTTGCAAAAAACAAAACAAATAAGCTATTCCCAATTAAATCTGTTTTACAAACACTTGTAGATAAAAGGAAAAGTTCCTAGTTGAAATTAATCAGAGAACCCACGAATAACTACAATTCAGAGTAGTAACTATAATTTCAATTCTTCACGTATGGTGGCTGAATTCGTTCTAGGTAGCTTGTTATAAATTCCCATCGGACACAATTGAACACAAGCCAGTAGCAACTCTATGAGACACTAGTAGTGGGACTGCGGAACAGGGAGAGAACTAACATTATTTCCCCAGACGTAGCAAAAGGCAAGATTATCTGCTTTATGAATCATTGACACTAAACACAACTCCGCATGAAAACAAAAACAGGTAATCGTTGAGAAAAACATTTATAATGAAAATAAAAAAAAATATACAAACAATTCAATATTAACCATCTCTCTTCTTTAAAGGAATACAAATATTGAAATTCTGCAGAAGTGGTTCGTCTGTTGGTTAGAAAATTTAACACTCGTGTGTGAAGTTGCTAACAGCCACAGAACATTTTACATGCCTCAAAAACTGCAATTAAAGGATGAGCGATAATATTTAATAAGTGGTATTGAGCGAAGATATGCGGTCGTGCTTGACAAATAAACAACTTTTCTTCGTATATTTTGACAAACTTCTATGGGAGAATGGCGATCATATTTAGTAAGTGGTATTGAACATGGATGTCCGGTCATACTTAAGAAGTAAGCAACATTTCTTCGTGTGCAAAACTCCGATGGAAGGTATAAATGTAATATTTAATACGTCTTATTGAGCGAAGATATCTGGTCATACATCATATATAAATAAAATAAATAAAATATTTTTATTCGACGCGAGGCACCAGCCATTTGTCCTGTCCTTGAGCCTGACCACAATATAAGCCCAATCTTCTTCGTATACTTCACATTTTCAGGTCTCGACACATTTATGAAATCATTCTTTTTGAAACAAAAAACATGCTTCTTGCAAAAGCTCCGTGATAGTGTCTCTTACACTTGTGGTGCGAGCACCACAGTTCCAATGCACAGAGCGCTCAGCGGCACCGGGCGATCCGGGCCGTAAATAACTCCAAGCCCTGGATTCCTCCGCCCGACGACACGCGACGACCCGGGCCCCCAAGAGAGGGCACCGGCGCGCCACCTCGTGGGGCAGGGAGGGGCGTGGTTCCTGAGGGGATGAGGTCTCCAGCTGCAGCGTGCGTCGTAGGGACATCGGCCGCCATATTAATTCAAATTTGGCGCCTGGTTGCGAACACCTCAGTTTCGCAATTCTTTGATGACGTTTAGGGGAAGGTCATACATTTCAAACTTCCCACCTTCTAGACCACGCAGAAACAACTCGAATTCTTTCGAAATTGACAAAAAAATCACTTTTGCACAAAGCTCTTTGATATCGACTTTCAACTACTAGGGAAAATCACTAATAGGTTGCACCACCTAAGCGAACGCGGCGAAAGATATACCACTTATCAATTTCCCGAAATGCAAGTTTTTCTTTTTCACTTCAGACTCCTCGAGAACGCATTGTTTGAAAATCAGAGGAGCCGCCACCATTTTTGTAGCGATCGTGCCGAGAAGCTAAGCAATACGCGTCTTGGGCGGATTGAAAGTTGACAGCTCGCAATTATCGTGTTGTTTCTTAGAACCACCGCTCTGATACGCGGCGCGAAAAAGCAGAAAGCATGAATGAGGAAAACGTTTATTTTCGTCAAGACAAAGGTAACCATGACAGTATCTTCATTGCTCATTGATTCAATGGGCAATGTAATAATCAATTATTTGTCGCTTCTTATCCAGAAAACTCTGGTCTGATGAGAACACAAAAGGCAATGCATAAAACTTATCGTTGCACTTTCTGCTAAGCTCTCCCAGTCATCTAAGCAATATTTCGCAGACTCGACGAGCGTCTTTATACCATACGTCGCATATAGTTTTTCCTGTTTATTTTAAATAAATACAAAAATATAAAACCACATTCAGGCCATAATAAAATATTGAGGCTAGTGCATCAAAGTTTCATACATGATCAAAATTAATTGCGTCTTAGTTGACGCAAAGTGCCACCTGAACCCATGTTAAGCGTTGAGCGCTTTCCATAGAGTAATCCTCCGTTAGTATCTTAGATAAGTCTCTTTACGTCCCAATCAGTCAGGCCCTTTTATCCCCTTTGCCAGGGGCTCGGTGGCGTTGGATCCCAGGGTTCCTAGCCGAGAACACCAACCAGGAAACCGCCAGTCTCGTATTCGCATTACCTTCGTGACGTCACGGAGCGCAGGAAACGAATTCGGCTAGCTACGTCGGATACGAGTTTCAGTTGTAAGGACGCATTGCTTTATGTACTTCACATTTGCAGGTTTCGACACATTTATGAATTCATTCTGATTTGAACAAAGTACACAATGCAAAAAAATATGTATTCGTTACGGTATTCGTGAGACATTAAACATCAACAGCACAAACACTTCAATTAGATCAATATACAAATACCCATAAATTGTAATGCCTGACTTCACTATGTGCTTCAGAGGGTAAATTACTAATATAAGGGATAGAAAAATCACCTTTTTGGGTATTCAATCACCAACAAAACGTTTGTTTCTTATTTTTTCGCCAACAATGTTAAGTTTTCTCTGCGCCATCGCAATACACACTCAATACTTCATATACAGAAATACCAAGTTGTTGCAACCAAGGTCATCGCGATGATAGTTCGACGGTGTACGCTGTGATGTCAACGTGCAAAATAAAGTATGATTTTGGAAATGTCAGGAAACCTTTAATCGCCAGAGCTACTTTACAAAACAATCAATTTTGTTCGAATATTTACTATGGAATTGAGATTAACACAGAAACAAATAACTCGATACAAGTTGTAGCACAATAAAATCGAAATTTATATGTACATAATTGTCAATTTCAAAAATTATCTACTACATTTTATGCGGTAAGGAAGATTCACTGTAAGTTCTATGAGAGAAACTCTCAGGCTAGAAAGCAGTGAATCACATTCTATTTGTGTTTTTTTTGTTTGATTTTATTTTATTATTATTATTATTATTATTATTATTATTAATATTATTATTATTATTTATTTATTTATTTCGACTCGAAATATTTCAGAGTTGAAAGACCGGTATAAAATACGTGTGTGCTGCTAAATAATATATTGTATGTAAAGCGAATATGTGAAGTTTCCCAGTCCTGATTCGGATTCATTTTAGGGTTCCGTTTATACATTATTTACATACATAACCCAACATATCTTCAAAATTACTCTCAGAATAGCAATTTTTTTTTCACCGGACTAATTAGTCAATGACAGTAAATAATGAATGCCTGACGGATTAATTCATACTTACCAATTCGAAAAAAGGTTAGAAAATTAGATAAATAGGGTATTTTTTTTTTAATTCATTAACCGACTAAATATTTTCTTCAAATATTATCACTGAGCACACGCAGAAGAAATCC
The DNA here is from genome assembly GCA_038098605.1 of Gryllus longicercus. Lineage (NCBI taxonomy): Eukaryota > Metazoa > Arthropoda > Insecta > Orthoptera > Gryllidae > Gryllus > Gryllus longicercus. The sequence goes on along the minus strand of JAZDUA010000247.1, from coordinate 1,512,635 downwards.
TGTTCTTATTTTGTTGTGGATATTCTCAGACAAAACCACTAAAGCAAGAAATTAAATGAAATCATATTTAATAATGATACGGAGGGAATTCGTTAAAATAATGCATTAATCATCAGAATGATCGAATGATGGAACATGGTTCGTGAATTTCCGATGGCTGAAAGATATTCTAATTTGATATTTGAAAAACGAGCAACAACTTCGAAGTGACGTACGACTTCAAAATTCCCTCCTGACGGCGCTACTGCCGCGTTCTCACCGGGTGAATTAAAAACGGACACGTAGTTTGATTAAACTGGGACATGATTTCATTTCCGGAAATGCGAACACCGATGGATGTATTTGCTAACAAATGTGGATCAGAACATTCAAAAGGAATTCCAAGAGATGCGATGACACCGGAAAATTATTACTAACAAAGGAGGTACTGACCGTTTCCAAAATGTATGTTTGATAGAGAATTAAATTCAATATTTCTCAGAATTTTTGCATGAATGTAGGAAAGGAAAATTAATATTCGTTTCGCGAAACAAGAATCATATTTATCTTGCGTGATTACAATAGGTCTCTGCTACATTATTAACTGACAACTACAACTGACAACTACAGACCCATTAGCCTTCTTCCCACTTTATCAAAAATCCTAGAAAAACTAATCCTTAAAAGACTAAATTCCCATCTGAATAAAACTCAAACAATCCCAATGCACCAATTTGGCTTCACTAATAAAGTTTCAACTTCTCATCAATTATTAAGAATCTCGGAGCACATACACACGGCATTCCAAAAAAAAAACACCATACAATAGTTACCTTTTTAGACATTTCGAAAGCTTTTCACAAAGTGTGGTACCCTGGATTAATATTCAAACTTAAAGAAATAGGTACCCCTAACTATTTAATTAATACCATTAATAGCTTTCTCCAAGATAGAACATTTTCAGTCACAGTTAATAATCACACATCCAATCCCCGCAGAATTACAGCTGGATTACCTCAAGGCTCACCGCTGTCCCCCACGCTTTTCAACATATACACAGCCGACATTCCCATAACATCACACACGCACATCGCCCAATTCGCCGATGACACCGCAATTTTCATGTCCAATCATTCAACTGATCTAATCTGTAAACAAATTCAAACACATTTAAATAAAATTGATGAATGGTCTGTCAAATGGAAAATCAAACTAAATCCTACAAAATCATGCGCCAAAATATTCTCATTAAGAACATTTTCAACCCCAACACCACTCCTAATAAACAATAACCCAATCCCATGGACCCCGCACAATGAATCTGTCAAATACCTAGGGCTGAATCTTGATACCAGACTAAATTGGAAAAATCACATAACAGCAAAAGCACAGCAAGCCAAAATAAAATTAATTCAACTAAAGCCATTCTTAAACCGCAATAGTAAGCTCTCATTAAACAATGCCATCACCATCTATAAATCAATAATCAGACCCCTAATGCTTTATGCATGCCCTAAAACTAATATAAATAAATCACAGATCATCCAAAATAATTTCCTCAGACTTGCCACTCATGCACCCTGGTTCATCTCAAACAGTCAACTGCATAAATAATTTAATTTACCCCCTATACTTGACCATATCGCGCTCCTATCTAACAATTTCTTCCCCAAAATAAACACAATTACCCAAGCCACCCATTACGGCCTAGCCACCACCTACCAGCTCCCAACAAGAATAAAAAATAGATATCCATTAGATTTATTCCTCAGCATATTTTCAGAACTCAATTAATCACGTAGGTGCTCTGTGAGTTTCCTATTCATGTGTATTTAGATTTAGTTGTAAGATTAGCATTTAAGTTAAATATAAGTCATAAAAATACATATGATGTAGTATACATAATACTGAACTATGTACATTCGTTCACTAATAAAGATATACTATAAAAAAATTATTAACTGCATATTCATAGCACACTCACTCATTTCACGATTTATCTCTTGTGAAAATAATGTATTTTTGGTAATATGACATATAGGAAGTGGAAAATGGCTGGAAATTTTTCTCTTAAACTTTGACACGTTCTTCAGAAGAATCATGTCGTTCCATGAAAACAAAAGTGATCGGAAATGAAGTGACCGCTTATGTTAGGTGGTTGCTTAATAAGGTTTCACTACTTCTACACTACGCTTCAAGAGATTTGAATACAATATCGGATGCTCAGAGCATCAAACCATGGAGTATTCCACAATAAAACGCTACGTGTTATCACACTGTAATCCAGCATTATATCATAGCTATGTTTATCAATATCACGCAAACTTCGACCGAACTGGAAACGACGTTTTTTATAGCATTCAAATAGGCACACCACAATACTTTAATCAATTTTCGGAAAATTAAAGCTTTTCAAACCATGTCAACAATTATTCATCTAACCCAAGAACAACAAACGTCAGACTTCCACACAGCTGTCCATTATCCCCCTTGCAATTCACGATGTGCTGCTGACCTATCCATCCTTTAAAAAAAAGGGAAAAAAAGAAGAAAGAAAAAAAGAGAAAAAAAAGAAAAACAGAAGAAAAAAAGAAGAAGAAAAAAGAAGAAAAAATTGTACAATTTCCCGACGACACAATCATAACCTCATTAGGTACAGTCATCACAGATTTCAGAACTCAAACTCTTAATTTTGTTTACCTTCGCAACTTCATTTACACTTGTTCCAAAGCTGACCTGCCTTTCTTAAAATTGATTCCAATCCAAACAAAACCGCCGGTAAGATATTTTTTGTTACGAAACAACTCTCTTCTTTTATCCCTTTCTGTAAATAAAAATACAATAGAATCTACCCCTCTTACAAACACATAAAATACTAAAGGTTAATCCAGATCCCATGCTAAATTGGTAATGACATAAATATTACAGTGATCCAAATTAAAATAAATACCACCGTATAATTTACAATAATAGGCGAAACAATAACTACCACCACTAATTTACATTAGCAGACACATATGTTAAAAATCCTATACAGCATATTTAGTGTGTATATGTATATGTATACACTAAAACTGTCTGTGCTATACATGTATACATCATACAACTATGTATTATATTATTTTTCAAGACAATTACAAATTAAAAAAACGAAAACTGACCTTTTAATCTGACCTGATGTTTAATATACCTCACGTACATCAACAGAAATATTTAAAAAAAGGACCAATTGATTGGGCAGTAGCGTAACAATAAACGAATCACATTCTGATACTAACAATTCATTTGGAACATTTGCAAACTTCCATTCTGTTAAACGCCGGTGTACTGATACTAAGAGGCTAAATGAAATTGCATTTGATAAGAATAACATCCTTTTTTGCGTTTTATAATTTGTGCAAGCATTAATAAGATCACTAAAATGCATATCTAGGAGTTTAGGAAACAAGACACGTTCAAAAATATTCCAAAATTTATATTTAAAAAAAGAACGAACGAATTGTCTGCTTCAGGCACTTCACATTCAGACTCGAGTTGACGAGTAAAGAAAGTAACACAAATTTATTCGAGCCTGTTTGAACGAACGAATAGAGTTACGCTACCGATACATTCTAATAAATATTTTCACTCATATTGAGGTACCTCATTTCCCTCTTTCCAAAGAATCAACGGTTATCATCATTCAATTCACTGTAAACTTCACTCCTACTTACCACATCGTAAAATAGGGTGTTTTTGACGCTCTGATACACGACGTAAGAATTTACGACAACTTAAAGGTGATCTTTATTCGTTTCGCAGCAAACCCACAACAAGCTGGCGAGTGTAATTATTGTGAAGGAACAAGCGAATCTAATTTGCCATGTACTGTTTGACAGGAAATTTCACGACCCCGTTCCACGCACAGACACACAAAATTAGCGATTTCTTATGCATATGCTGTATCACTATGTACAATTCGGCGAACTATCTGGGCAATATAATAATCACGAAGAAACGAACGAATCAAACTCTTCCACTGGTTTGTTTTACTTAAAAAACAGGCAGATGGACAGATGTTTTACAAACAAAATTCAAATAAATTTTGGAGGACATTTTTCATCCGGGGGAATACTACAAAATCTACCAGCAAAACTGCTGAAGTCATACAATCAAGCGAAAACAGTTTTTCCACAGACACTGCGATTCAAACCTTACAAACACTTCTCGCCTGCGCGGACGCACCCCGCGGCGCGCCTACAGTTACGAAAGGAGCGGTTCTCTGGAAGGCCGCTTGTTTCGTTCTTGCACGAGCTTAATCCGAGTTAATCAAGGCCCCGTGCGGTGTCGCATTTTCCAACGCCGCCTGAGTCCCATTCATTACGTTGATTGCGCGGCGGGTGGCACCGCGGAAGAGAGGGAGAGAGAAAGAGAGAGAGAGAGAGGGACGTCGCAGGGAAAAGGCTAAAGAGAGACGGAAAAGGGCAGGCGAGATAGCGCCCAAAGTCCGACGGGGCTAGGAAACACCGCGTTGCGTTGGCAGCCCCGCCGGGAAGGGTATCTGGTGGGCGACGGGACGTGACGGTGATGTGTCCGATTTCGCTGGCAGATCACAGATTCGTGGAAGTGAGGGCTCTACCGGAGCAGAGGAAGTCGTTTAAGGGCTTTTGCCGTCCCCTCGTTTGAATAGCTCAGTTACAGTAGCTTGGAAGTTTCCAATGTGAACAGAGCAGTCTCTGAGGATGAAATTTGATTTAGTACGTACTGTAACGGCCAGGAAGCGGAATTCTACAATCCTGTGCTAAGATGGCAAAATGTAATAAGTCATATTTTAAAAAATGTTCATGGAAGCAATTTCAAAATCTTCACATGAAAATGTCATGAAAAATTAGAGGGGCTTTTGTCTTATTGTAATTTTCCACCGTTGATGTTTTCATATAGAAAAGCAATGCACATGTTTGCCTACATCCAAACATTAACAAACACAGATGGCGTATGTCATTTTGCATCTCATGTGATGAAAAAGTGACTTATATCATTTTCGCTCTTTACCCTACGAGTTGGTCTTTTGACCAACTCGTGGATCATCCTCGACAATTAGTTTTCAAGTCTTTAAAGAGCGGGAAATGTTATTCCTTCATTTACAAATAGTTTGCCTAATTCCTGTATTTATAATACATCAAATTATTTCAGTAAAATAATTGATAAGAATAAAAACTGTTGGCACAATAATATTCTTTTTATGAATATATAAGTGTACATGCAGACATTTCTCGTCGTAGTAAACTTATAATAATAAAAAGTTTGATTTAATTCTATATTGTTATTAATTGGTAATAATTGAAGTTATTTGGTCAGGCGTTAATGTCTTCTTGGAGAATGACAATCGTCTATCAAAACTTGAATTTTAGTTCCCCAATGTTCCCGAAAAAGACCTTTTTAAATACCAATTTCAAAGAAGCATTTAAAGAAGTAAAAACAAGTACATTTCCCAAGTAAATAGATGTTTTACAACTTCTCTAAATTTTAATGAGAATATACAAACTTGAAAGAGTTACCTTTATCGAATACATAAAAATAATAGAAATCGTATATTTCCAAAACGTTTATGTTATTATGCATCGCATGTAAAATTCACATAAAGCAGTTATAATCATTTTCTGTTTTTAAATTAAGGGCCAAATTCAGACTAAAGTGTCTTGACAATTGAACCAGCTCAATGAGTCACTAAACAGTCATTACCTTATTAATGTACTTAACTCATTTTCTGCGAAATAAATTGACGTTGTAAGATATATATATATATATATATATATATATATATATATATATATATATATATATATATATATATAAAATCAATACAGCTCTAGTAACAACAAAAGACTGTGACAAACTATAGAATCCACAATACCAATTGTTTCCTGTATTAACACATGATAACGAAGAAAGTAAGAATTTCGAAGTTATGCTTCAGTTCCACACACATGAAATAATGTACTTTTGTAGCTCTATTAGTGAATATTCATACATAAAAATTATACAAAACAAATAAATCTAATTGTAAGCTGGTGCCGAGAGTGATCCATCCTTCTGTACGCTGATCCCGTGCTTATGCTGATGGCTTCGGATTGGGCTGAAACCTCTTCTCCATGTGAAACGTCAACACAAACAAGAAAAACTCCGCCAGTCCAATTATTAAAACAATATTAGTCAATGGGTGAATTAGGAAGTAGCTAAATCGGAAATCGAAAGAAGTATTGTTTTATTAATGTGTTTAATGTGTTGCCCAATATACTGGCAGATTTACTACATAGTAACATTTTAACAATCGTGTTAATAATCCGATATCATTAGCTTTACTGTTTTTATTTTCAGATATTACCTAATAATAGAAGAAAAAATATTTTCCAACAAATTCTTTCCAATAGTTTCAGAAAAATCACATTGCATTAAAATACTAGCTTAACCTGCGTTGAAAAGAAACGATAAACTAATTAACTAGCTCACGTACATACTAACTTTCAGTTTAACTTTTTATACACGACGTAATCATTGCTCTTTAGCAAGTAATACATACTTTTACAATATGGGAAACGAATATAAAGGAACAAAATTGGAATCGAAAAAAATTAAACCCCTTTAGGTGACTTTTGTAATGGGGCACAAATGCCTTGATGATGCATTACATTTAAAAATGGAACAAAAGGGAAATTGACGTAATATAGAAATGATATCTTTATGTATTATTCACAACCTTTTACACATCGGCTTGCATTAAGAAAATAATCTCATCATGCGTATAAAGGACACTTTAAACGTTTGACAAAAAAAATTCAAATTTTCAAAACAAAAGAAATATACACATCAAGTGTACGAGCTCTGGCATGAGATATCCACGCCGATTTCATTTGCAAGCCTTATTTGGATCAAACTGGATCAATACGACAAAATGTCGAACCACATTTCCATTTATTTCGAGCTCGTAACGTAAACAGATTAATGAAAGTATCGAATTATTTAAACGAATATGATTCAGCAGTTTTCAGAAAAATGATTTACATTACTAGTGAAACTTTGGCTTGTGTGCGTACTTCCTCGTAATATCATACGTGAAAAAGCCGGCAATATAAAATAATACTTACAAGTTATAACTTACAGGAGCTGTCTTGCACGAGCACTCTTAACAACATTGTTCTTTAACTACTACCTATATCTTAAAATATTCAAGAGATAATTTGCAGATGATTCCAATTTACCTGGAAATGCATGTTTCCATCAAACTGTTTTGTGATGCATCACTTATTAATCAATTATGTTAAAAACTCGTGAAAAGGGAGAAGCCACAGCGAAAGCTAGTAAACCTAATTAAATAGCTACTGAAACCTAATTAAATAAGTATTAATAAGTCGTACAAAGGTCAAAAGAAAAGGATGACAGATTTTTTGCACATTGTACGGAATACGCAAGTTGTAGATTTCGAATGCAGATGAAAAAATGAAGTTTATTATTAATATTTTAATAGTGATTTTTAAAATTAGTAGGCCTACTGAATTTTTTTCTTTCGAATTCTTTCTATTATGTCATTCACATCAGCACTCATTGTGTGATGGTGAACCATGCACATCCATTAAAAAAATCAACAGTTATCACAAAAAGAAAAGAACACCAATTCCTATCAATTTTTCTACAAGAACGGTACTGTTTTATCTTTACTTCCCGATCAACAACAAATATCTTCACATCATCAGAATTTTTCTAAAGGCAAAAAGTGCCTTGTCGCTACCGCTATATCATGATGTCCTCTTCATCTCTGTATGGTGTGTGAAGAGTAGTTCGGTATAATGTTTTTCACTTATTTTCGTTCCAGGTCTCCCTCCTCCTCTTTTCCCAACTACTTAACAGTCCAAAATTACCTTCACCTCACCATCCATTATTATCCACTTCGCATCGTCGGACTGGTGGTCGTCGGTCTGCAAAAGAAAGCGGGCGTACCCCAAGGCCCGCGGAACGACCGCTTTGGAGCGGGCCGGCTGCGCGCCCCGACAGAGACGCATCGGGCGGCCCGCGTGGCGCAGCGTTGAAATATCGCCTCCTTTCTGCCTCGCCCCCCCCCTCCTCCCGGTGAACGTCAGCAGAATAAAGTCCTCGGGCGCAAGAATGGAACATCTACCGCAAACGGAACGTCGTCCTCATCGCTGCTAGCGACGTCGTGAACCGGCTGGCGACTGCCTTGGGGACACGAATAAATGGAACTAGATTGGCAATGCTACTCCTACAAGTGAAGCCAAAAAAGAAATAGTAAGATGGCGGCGCGCGAAATACTTCACTTCACTTATACGGAAATTAATGGCATTAGAAGTTTAGTTTTGTAGTACTTATTATTATATTTTTTGTTTGAACTTAATATGGTTGCCAAGAATAATTCTTATTTAACATAATGAAGAGATCAATAAATGATCATTTATTACCGTAAAAATTACTAAGTTACGTTTTGAAATTAAGTTACGAATTCACCTTATTGAATTTGCATCGTATCATCAGCAGATGAAAAGATAGTACATCTACTTTTGAAGATGCACGTATTTTATGATTGAACGAAATAAGTTAGTTCCAGTTCTTTGCTGCACCAACTGGAAATATTACACAGAACGCAATTGAGGTTATGAAAATGCAATGTTTTCGAATACAGATAAATATTTCACGTGTCACCTGCAAAGGAAAAAAGGAAAGGTTTAAAATTAAACCCATAAATCACAACAGTTGTTCACTTTGTGGAATTATTACTCATTAAAAATGTATGAGAAAACCACTCACGTGCCTTACACTTATGCAATGCCTCCGAACGAAGGGATAGTGAAATGACGTCACGCGGAGTTTCTCAGCTTCAGTACTAACCTAGCGTCCAGCATAGGTGTTTTCAATCTACGAACTAAACATACTGTACATCTGTGGTTGTACCATACAAGGAATGATGACGTAACGGAGCACGAAGTAGGAAATAGCAATTTCAATAGTTACATCATTACACTATAAGCAATGTTCTTGAAAACAGTTCGTACTTAACACCGTGAGAAAATCAGCATCAACGAAAACTATGAATACAATGTCATTAAGCAAAATCACTGGCACCAGCAAGAAAGGCACAAGCTCACACAGAAAAAAAAAACCGAAATGATGTGTGGTGCCGAGAGACGCTTGTCTGTCGCTCGCATTGAACGGAAAACATTTTGGGGGAAGGTAAAAATGGAAGGTATTCGAAATAGAAAAAGGAAGTTTCGAAAGAGCTGAAATGGCAGTACTGCTGCACTAATGATACAACTGCACTGATAACAAGGGAGTGTGGGTATTTGTAAAGAAGTTAGCAGTAGGAAGGTAACAGACATCAGATGACCAGCAGCCCAAGGATTCACCGGTGTTGCTTTAAGTGTTAGAAAGCAGGCCAGAACCATAAATGCATACTACGCGATATTAAATTTAGTTTAAGCGGGAGGTTCTCTTGACATTATATTCAAGATTTATTTCTAAGCACAAAGAAATGGAACAAGTTCATGGTAAATAAATTACACGTTCATCACTTATTTCGTGCGTATTTCTTATCTGCAAATAATTAAGAGAATGTGTAACAAGAAAGACTGGACAATGCAATGAGGCTAAATGTATATTATCGACAAAATACGAATTTAAAAAAAGAAACTTATGACGTAAAACGTTCTGAAAGTGCAAATACGACACAGCCTAAATAATGCACTCGCGAAAAGTGAACGTAAAGATAATGGACATCACACAAGTTCAATGAGCGGGTACTTCAATGATCCTATCCAGACGAGGTATCTCCACCAGGAAATGTGGCAACACTGCGCATAACACCACCACTGTCATCACAGCACGTCCCATAATAAACGTGTCCACAACATGCTAGGTGCGTTAGCACTCGCAATATGGCAGGACTCCTCGGCCAAAGGGTTGTCGTCGCTGCCAGCAGCTAAAGAGAGCTCCGACTAGCGCAGGCTGCCCACGCCTCCTCGCGCCTTCATGGCTCGTTCTACATCGCGCAGATGGCGCTGAGGGATCGGCCGAGTGCGCTTTCCGCTGCTTCGATATCATAATCGGGAGTGCAGTGCTGGACACGCCCCGGGCGGCAATTAACGTTCGGTAAACGGCGGCGCACGCCCGGAAGACGGCTCATCAAAATTTTCATCTCCTTAATTGGATTGTTGGTGATGTAGATACCTTTTTATATGATAAATGACTAAAGATATTGTCTGGTATCAGACACACGCCCAAAAAATTCGCAGAACTTTGTTTTCGGCCCAGAAGCTGTAAGGTATGTACGACCCAGTTTGCTTACGCATCGTGCATACAATAACCTGTTACCTACAACCTGGTATAATATTTGTATTTAATAATATTTGTATAATATTTGTATTACATTTTAGCTCTGATGATGATCGCAACGCGATCGAAATGATCATAAGTTGATTAAAATTGATACCAGACAATATCTTTAGTCATTTATTTCATCTCCTTGTTCATTTCCAGATTAAACGTTTTAAATAAATGCACACACCTTTCCCAGCAAGAAATTGCTACATTGTTTCAACGCGGAACAGCAGAAACGTAACTTCTCTAATATCTCCGTAGTGTAAAATTTATTTATTTTTAACAAAAATGGACGTAAATATATTTAATACTGGTAATGTTAACAAAAAATAACATCAAGTCTATGAAAACCATTACATGAAGATAAAAATCTGTGTGTTAGAAAGTAAAAGTCCCTATACCTATAGTTCGGCTTCTATTCCACATCGCACATCTTGGGGCGAAGTGGAAAACAATCATCGGAAAACGAGTGCCAAATAGCGTGAAGTATTCCACATTCACATGCACTGTATGCCTGACGTACATCAGCAGTCCAATATATGCCAAACATTACACACAATAAATTTCTGGAACATTTTGTAGGCTTTTTCGGACAATGGCTAAAGTAAGATGACCAAAATTGTTGTTGTAATGTTTCAATAATCATCTTGAGGCAAAATCGATCTTAAGGCGAACACCAGCTAACGTGTCTCATTTCACATACACAGTCTACAAGAAGTACTTGAACATCACGTAAGTTTTGTAAGTAAAGCAGCGAGAGTAAGTCGAAACAAATTATTTTTGTAATGTTTTCAATAACCACCATTAAGTGAAATAAAAATCAAACATATCTAGGCGAATTCCAACTAGGGTGCTCCATTCCACCTTCACACGCACATTATGTAATAGGAAATTTAAAAGCACATTATATACTAAACAACACTGACGCACACTACTGAAATATTTTGAAGGTATTGTAAGGGGAATGGCGGTAGTAAATAGACAAAATATATGTTCTAATGCTTTCAATAAACATCTTGAGGAGAAATCAATAAATTTAAGGCGAACTCCGACAAGTGTGCCTCATTCCATCACATGCACAAAATGCAAGCATTAAATGTTTGCAAAATGCATGCAAGTACATTAAAAGCCCATTATGCGTAAATGAACATTGCTGGGAAATTACTGGACCATATTATAGGTTTTGTGAAAAGGATGGCCAAAGAATGTACACCGCAACTGTTGTAATGTTTTCCATAAACATCTGGAGACAAAATCGAAAATCGTAAATCGTAAATGAACATTGCTGGAACATTACTGGCACAAATTGTAGGTTTTGAGAAAATAATGGCCAAAGAATGTACACCCAACTGACTGTTGTAATGTTTTCAATAAACATCTGGAGACAAAATCGATTTTTTTGGGGGGGGGGGGATCCAACCAGCGTGCCTAATACCACCTTCTAATGCACAGTATATTAGAAGTAATTAAAAAGTCTAATATGCGTAAACATTGTATAAAAAATATTAAAACATTTTGTAAGTTTTGTAAAGAGAATGGCAAAAGTAAACAAAATTATTTTTGCAATGTTTCAATAAACATTCTGAGAAAAAATCGAAATCAAACATCTTTGTACGAATACAAACAAGTGTGCCTCACTCCACCATCACATGCACAGTATGCAAGAAATGCTTTAAACGTCCATTATACGCAAAATAACACTACAACAAAATTGCAGGAACGTAATGTAGGTTTTGTGAGGAGAATGGCCAAAGTGACCAAACTGACTGTCGTAATGGGTCAAATTCATCCTCAAAATTTATATTGAATACATTAGAACAATCATTTGAATATAGTGGCCTTTCCCCTAACTAAAACTACAATATATTCCGGCAATCCTTCCAATATATTCCGGTAATTTTGCGGCAATGGCCTTATGCGCATAACTCGTAGAAATGTTACGGTAATTTTCAGGGAGATTTTTTTTACACAATGGGCTTTTAAAGTACTTCTTTCATAGAATGCGTGTCAACGTGGAATGAGACACGCCTGTTTGAATTTGCTCTAAGGTGTTTGATTTCGATTTTTCCTCAATATGATTATTGCAAACATTTCACGTTCATTTGGTTATATTTATTTTAGTATTTCAGAACTGAATTATCTGCTAACCAACACTGTAAAACAAATACTGGGACACCGTGCATGTTAGTATGTAAATGGTAATTTTTTTAAGGAAGATGATTTCCATAGTAATCTTGAGGCAAAATCAAAAACCAAATAATTTGTTTTGGAATATTTTGGTGGCGAATTCCATCTAGCGTGTCTTCATCCACCTTTATATACCAAGAATGCAAGTTCGTGCCAGTAACCTCTGAGTAGTAGCAGAAACGCCAGAGTTCAGAAGAGCAAAACATCTGAGAAGCATGTACCGAAATGGACTTCAACAAGGTAGAAGCCAAAGACTTGTACATTGTGCAAAGTGGCAACTTCGATGACCGAATAATAATAATAATAATAATAATATGCCTTTATTAATATGGCGACTGGACTGGCGAATAATGGACAAAGAGGCTTGAGTTGAAGGTGCGTTCGCTACGCTCGATCGTCGCAAGGGCAAAGGAGAATACCACGCGGACGCCGTCTCGCCAACAAAAGCTTGTTTGAAGCGATTTCAAGCCTCGGGAGTCGCAGTAGACATGGTCCTGTAGCAAGCATCAGACGTCGACGCATTAACATCCAAATTTGGATTTACTGTGCCATCTGGAGCAAAACTCAATCAGAACACGGTAGAGAATCGGAGCATAATAGCAGCGCGGTGACCAGAAATCGGAACCTGTCTCTATATCATACTTGTCTTAAAATAAATAAATACATAAATTTCTAAAAAATCAAAATTTTGTCCCCATGCTTTAAAAAAAAGTTAAAATGGCGCAGGTGTTATTTTTGTTGAAAGCTATTAATTTTCGAATTTTGCAAATCCTCAAAATTGTTTCCGCGTGTTTCTACATTTCAACATTAAGGATAACAATAATCTTTCTCAAATGAAATCAATTGAAATCAAGACACGAACAAATTTGTAAAAATATGGTTTGTTTTCAGGTGTTTTGCACGCAATATTTTTTTCCGATGGTGCAAAGTTCTCTAAAATGTCGATTTCTGTTCAAACCTCTAAACTCTCAAACCAATTACAAAAACCAACCAAGAAAGAACGTTCTGTTACTGCATTTAAAGTGTTTTTTTTTGTTTCTCGATTTCTGCCAAGCAATTAACACTTCACAAAGCAGCGCGATGGAGCGCGTTCGTCGACGCATAGCCCCATCGTTTCTACTCTCCCTCGTCTCCGTCCGTCCCCCCTCCGTCCTCCGTCCTGCCCGGAGAGCGCCGCTGCTCTAAATATACATTCGTCCAAATTGAGCGTTCGAGATGGAACTATAGCGCCCGAGCACAAACGCGCTCTTTAAGGAACGAAGCTCGCCCATAAACACTTTATGATGACGAGCAGCCGAGGCTTTTTCCCCTCGCAGCAATAAAACGCCCGTTTGAATAAAAAAGGCTTCCCCCTCCCCCACCGCTGCTCGGCATCGCTTTGCCCAGCACCAAGGCGCACGGGCCTCGGGAGCCCTGCCTCGGCCTTACGCCGTACGGGGTGACGAGAGAAAGGATAAGGAGGGAGGGAGGGAGGGAGAGGGAAAGAGAGAGGTGGAGAGAGACAAACAAATAAAGAGAGAGGTGGAGAGAGACAAACTAATAAAGAGAAAGGAGAGAGAGACAAAGGAGAGAGAGGGAGAGAGGGGGCAGAGAGGGGGGGAGGGCAGAGACAGAGGGGAGACAGGGGGGAGAGAAAGAGGGGAGAGGGAGACAGAGGGGAGAAAGAGAGAGAGGGGAGAGAGAGACAGAAACAGAGACGAGAGAGAGAGAGAGAGAGAGAGAGAGAGAGAGAGAGAGAGAGACAGACAGACAGACAGAAAGAATGGGGAGGGGAAGAGAGTTTGGTTGATTAGTGATTCCGGGCGCTAAGGTCATTAGTCCTGTAAGCGTTTGCACATTTATTGCGGAGTAGTGGCGATTATTGTCCCTCGCTAGAGGTGAGATTCGGCGCCAACGTTCCATCAGCAAACAGGATTTCCATCAACCAAGTACCTCCCACGAGAGGGGCACCGCCCTGGCCAGGAGAAGCTCTAAGTTCTCCCACTTGTTTCCCGTCATGTGTTAGGGTTATGCACGTAAATATGAGTTAGTAAGAGGTGAAGATAGAATAAAGAAGAGGAAGGGAAGATCGGGCGCAGTCCGTGGTCCGTTTTTTTAGGGTTCTGCGCCGGCTGGTATTAAATGGAGATGGGGGGGGGGGAGTACAAAGCGAGAATGTGGAAAGAGTGAAACACGAGTAAATGGGAAAAAGAGAATTGCGGATTAGAACGTAAACAAGTCGAGTGGTGAAGAAGGGGCAAGGAGGGAAGGAAGGGAACAGAGAGAATCAAGCGAGATAGTTGAAAAAGAAATACAGTTAAAAAACTACAAGAGATTAACAGGAACGACAGTTGAGTAGGAATAGAGTTGTAAAAGTAACGACATTTAAAAAGGGGAGAGAGTCGAAAAGGAATGACATTAGGAAGAAAAGAAGAGGTATGAGAAGAAAAGGTATGATAATACGAGAGAGAAATAAAATCTGCAATGATTTAATGAACAGTGAAATAACATAGGCACTGCTCAAGAGTAGGCCACATTATTGGCGAGGAATAATAATAGACAAGGATTAGTCAATAATTTTGGTTCCATCCTCACGTGCGTCAAATTCACTCATCCTAAGAGAACTGTTTAGGCGGCCGAGAACTGGCAGTAAACCTGCTGAAGATTATTTATGTCCTTTCGTAATATTTTTCCCTAGGACTCTTGTCCTGCTGACCGCCGGTTACCCTCTGTATTAACCCGCATATTCCACCATATCCTAGACACCAACACACATATGGGCTTGTCTCATCTGGGGTCACAAGAACGCGAAGCCCTCCACGACAGCACGGGACTTTAACCCGCGACAATTCGGACGGAAGAACTGAGTCAGTACACCCTCTTAGGAACCACGACCATCCAAGCCGGCTCGTACTTTTTTGGAAAAAAATTTGGTTAAATATTTTCGAGAAACAGATAGACACAAATATTGTTTCCTCAGTACAGTTACATCGACTCATCATAGAAAACTAATTTTCACTAATTTGTTAATAGTTGTGCAACGCACACCAGTCATTTAAAATTTTAAAACAATCAGTTGGCAACATGGAAGAAAAGTGGTATCATGTCAATGCCAATGTCTTGTCGGGTTTTCTAGAATGATTTGAAATCTCAACCTTAATTCCAGAGGGTTTTGAGAGAAAAATAGTCTTCACAGTTTGAAACTCCAACACATAACACTGTAACTCTACAATTTTCACACAGTTTCCGCAACATCTACAGTTTATAAACTGTAGCTTTTGTGGCATGTTTTAGTATCACTGTATCATTGTAATATAATGTGTATATTTAATATCACAGTATCATTGTTTCTAATAATTAGAAACAACAAATAGTAAAAATAATTTTATTCATGTCACAGAACAATACTAGGAATCTACAGAGACCAGCACAAATCCTAGGAAGTTCATTCAACATTCGGGATGAATTTGAGAATAAAATGAGAGTGGAACAAAACGTAGGTTTTTTTAATGAAAGTGGTAAAGCAGTATGCATTTAGAAAATATTGTTTAATAATCGACAAATATGAACGGCTGACTTCGGAGTATTTCTTGAGTCCTGCTAAGAATTCGTAAAAACTGTTCATTGTAATTACATTATTATTATTATTATTATTATTATTATTATTATTATTATTATTATTATTATTATTATTATTATTATTATTATTATTATTATTATTATTGGGCCATTTGTTTCCAAATGCGGCAGCCACAACTACGCATTAATATTTACCTATTAGTATTAAGAATAAGTAGATTGGAATTATCAATTAGTCAGGTTTTTCATGATATTCACAATTCTTTATTTTAAGATCAACCAGTCTGAAAGATAACGCTACAATATTCTTGCAAATTATTTGGAATTATTTACGCTTTTATATTGTCTGACTTAGAAGAGCATACATTCATTTGATTCAAAGATTTTCTACCCGCATCAATATGTCTTTCTTACAATGAATTACTCAATTAATAAATTTAAAAATGCCTTCCCTCAGGCTTTAAACGATTCCCAAGTACCAGCGCACGCTTTTAAACCACAGATCCCTAATTCGTCTATTTCAAAAATCTTCGATACATCTTGAGAGAAAAAGAGAAAAATACGTTTATCGTGATAATACCAAATCAAATCAACCCAACACTAACTTAATTATATTCCAAAACTCTATTCAAAATAAATCGGATGATTTCCGTTCCATTATCCGTTTCCATTTGTTTCGTTCCAACTCATATGGTGCACAAAGACACAACTAGTATGTTGCAGAAAGATGCTTATTCCCTACAGATATACACGCGCGCTCGTACCCGAAATGTAATGCCATAATCTCTTACACAAACTTCGATCTTCATCAATTGTCTTATCAGAGTAGTTCAAGGCGCGATCTCCCCAATCACGCAAAGATTACTGTATTCGGCTGAAAAAAGGAAAATTATTTACTGCAACTAAAGCAACCATACTGTTCTAAACAAGCATAAATATCTCACCCGCCAACACAACGAAAATCATAAAATGCCTCAAAGCCACAAAGTTTTCCTGAGATTAGAAGACTAATGATTTTGTAAAATTCTCCACAGCCAAAGGGATGAAAAGAGCAGACAGACCGAGACGTTACGAGGAAGGATACAATTTCATGGAGGATCGCTCCAAGGATTTACCCACAGAAAAAAGAAAAGAAAAAAAAATCTGTGAAGATTTCTTTTAACTTGATCGATTTCTTGCTGTTTTCTTTTGATCCAGCGCTCCCTGAACTTTTGATAGACAAAATCATTACGGAGACATGCATGCGTCGGCGAGGGGGTGTGCGGTTTAGTTTAGTAAATGCTTCAGGGCATTACGAATTACAGAATTTTATGTATTTAAGTGAAGAACAAGATTTAATTTGTATTCACAATTAACACCTACAAATTGTACAAAATATAAAATGAAAAGCTATTAAAAAACAGGTAACCACACGAAAAGGGTGTGACAAACCCAACAACACGAAAGGAAAGCGTAGAAGCACTGAAAAGAAATAAAAAGTGCCCATGTCGAGAGGACAATGCCATAAAAGGACTGTGAGTGAAAAGTGCCTCTAAAAGTGACAGTGTTATTTCTAAACCCAGTGTGCGCCCACAAATGAGACAATGATCATGACACGTGCAAAAACTCAAAATTACTAGAAAACTTAGTGAACTGAAGCGAAAACGCTCCTCCACGGAGCAGGTCACATAAGATTGACCAATCCATACGCGGTGTGGGTGTTGCTATCATACAGCTATCTTCAATAAGACTGATCTTGTGGATTACCACTTCTCCCTTTTATCAAGCCAGAAAACTATCTCAAACTGACATAAAAATTACCCATTTAGATTGCTAATTTTTGATACAATGCTTTATCTTATATTTTCCCGCCAAACGCGTGGTATTTCAACGAGTATTTCAACGAGTTATTGCACAGGGAATTGAGCGTCGCGGAAGATCGGAAGGGAATAAGGAAACAAGCGGTCGCGTGTATCACTCGCACGAGTCGGGAGCGATGTGCCGGAAGATACGTGACACGAACATCAAGGAAGATGCAGCGAAAAAATACACTGTCTCTCGGAAAGCTTTACTTCCGTGAAGGCGAGCAGTCTATCATGCAAACGAGTCAAGGTCGCAGCTCTTGTCTCGAAGTTTTTTAAACAAGCCTCTTGTTTTTTAAGTAGAACGATAAGTTTGGGATATATAAATGCAGGAATACATCATGAATTAGGAATGAAGCTTCAGATTCCTTCAATGTTCTTATTTCGGTTATTTTAAGTTCAACTTGAGAAACTTAGATTAGTCTTGTAATAAGGATTATTTTCTACCGTATTTGAAACAAATGTTGAAATTATTGATGGGGTCCTGGAAACTACTAAAAATATCGATCTATCAACTTTCACTAGACTACTAATGAAATTTGAACGAAAAATATGGATCATTGAATGTATTTGGAAGAGGACGAATTGTTCTATAATATTGGCATTGTAACATCATACTAACAAACTCGTATCGTCACGAAAGGCGCCAAAAGCTGCGTTTCATTATAGGAAGTATTATGAAATTAGAATTAGAAATTATGCTGTGTTGCATTGTAATAGGACGTCTTTAAATAATTTTCTCGATAATAATTATAACACATATATCCACACGTGTACGCATAAGATTACTTTCTTTAAAATATGATATGCTGACAAAATATAGAAAACAAATGTGTAAATTCTTGTAAACAAATAAACAAAACGTCTGAAATCATTCATACATATTTTTCCATTGACCGCCCCTGAGCAATATTAATCTTACGATGTAAAAACCAACACCTGAATACTATCTTATTATTCTTATATTACGCGCGATGTATCAAAATTTGTGTTGTAATCCTTTATTGTATAATATCATTGAATTGGGAAACGGCCTCTATAATTACAAATTAGTTTCGCTTTCGCTATCGGAGATTACTAAATGTGATCACGATCAATGCCTTAATTTCTTCCAACAACCTAATGCATTTATCTGTAATTTAAAACCGCTTTGCCTTCATTAGCAATGTTATCGCTGCTATTGTGTATAGCATTTGCATTAATATTTGTATTGCGTATGGAATCGATTATGCTGTGTTTGCAGTTTGCACGTGACCCAGTGTTGATAGCGGGGTGGAGTCAACACGTGTCCAGTGCCTCTCTCTCGCCCTTCCTCCCCCATCCATTACTCTCCCTCACACTTCCTCTGTGCCCTCAAAGACAAATGTCCCAGACACGTTTACCGCATAACACGTGTGACTGCAATCCGATATGAAACTCAGATAAATTTAACAAGTTTTCACAAGTCGGATAGTGTTTTAAGCGAATTCATTTACGTACACATATTTAACTTTTTCGCTGAAGGAATACTGGCAAAAACGAAAAACAATAATTACAGAGGAAGTATATGAAGTTGAAGTCCCGATCTGGTTTACACCTGGAATTATTAACGATAGAGTTTTAGAATTACAGCGACGCTATTAAAATAAATTCATGACTATTGAACCAATAATAAATATTTCTATACATTAACTGAACATTCGGGAAGACACTCTGGACTTTAAAATACAATTACTGGACAGCGTTAATTTTGCTTGTCGGCGTTTGTGTGTGTAAATCAGGTGACAAGTAGGATTATCCTGTTCCACTGCACATTAAGGCTAGTGGCAAAATGAGACTCAGGATGGTGAAGTGACGCAAGGTGAATTTCTAATAACAACTGCTCATTGGACAAGCGCACGACCACATTAGCGTGGGTCCAATACTCAGTGGTTATCAGAAACCCACCGTGAGTCACCCTGCGTCACGTCATCACGCCAAGCCCTACGTAAATGCAAAAGCACAACCGGCTGCAGATGAAATTTAATGTATTCCCGAAAGACAAGTAAATTCCCGTCTCTCCAGGGCAATTGGAAAGCAGAAAATAGAAAAAATCACGTCATTGACCGGAGTCACCATTGACCATTGACCGTCACCATTGACCGGTCACCATTGACCGAGTTTCAAAAACCCGATAATTGAATTCAATAATTGACGATAATTGAATTCAATGTCAATCCAATACTCATCATTATCTAATGCCAGGGACCAAAAATGCGGCGTCAAAAAATTATTTCGTCAAATATCTTAAGCATATTCCAATCGCTTTCTGCGCCATCTGCTGGCATGGAGGAATTTAACAACCGGCGGCGCGAGCCGGTCGAAGGACGAACCGCCCGCCCTGCGAGTACACAGGCGAGCAATTGTCGAGTGGCGAGCCATTACGCAGACAGATTGCCAGTCATTAGGCGACATAATGGGGCTCGTCCACGAGGCTGCTAAGTCTCCCGACGCACAAAGCGAACCGCTGTAGTGGGAAACAGGCGCGCGGGCGCCTGCGAGGCGCTTCCGGGGGCTGGCCCGCGCCGGAATTAATGCACCCCCCATCCCCACCCCCACTCTCCACCCGGCGAGTTTCACTGGACGTCCAGCAGACCATCTAAGAAACAGCAGAACAGACAGTGCCTAGCCGGCCTCTCCCTCAGTCGTAGACCAAGACTAAGAGGTCCGACCCGTTGCCACCCTAAGATTGAGACGGTCTAGGACATCTGTATCTAATAGAAGGTACATCAACGACTTTTAATTGACAGCGATACTACAAAAAGTACTGAAGGAATTATTACGAAATTTGTACAGTTTATTCTCCAGGATTGTCACACTGTCCTTGCTAAGTTTGGTAAAGATGAAAACAATACAAATGCAGAAAATCATTTAATTTATACATTGATAGATGCCCCCCGATAACAGCAGATTCGTTCCTAATATATGCCGTCAGAGGCTAGAAGCGATAAAGCAAACCAGGTACCAAATTCATTCGGTAGACGTTAGTAGCACAACGTTACATAAAAATTTTTATCCATGTACAAAACACTGTTAATTACATCAAAGAAAATAATAGCGTTTGGTTAAAATTTGAACCGATTACATTAAAAATAATAATTTTGTGCACCTCGTTTATATAAAATTAATCGTTTTCCTCATTTAGAAGAATTGAATGTGAAGAAAGCCCGGGTAACGCTAGGTATTTTCTTAGTATTCCCAGAGAAGGGTGCTCAAACGCGAGGACACGCAAGTTCCAACGATGGCATGCAACAGTTGCCCCCGACCCAATCGCCGTTCACTGGACTACAGCCGATCGCGCCCGAGCGCCTTCCCTCTTTTCGAGAGGATTCAAAGTAGCTTACGGCCACACTGGCTGCCCGCCGACATGCTCTGGGCCCCGAGGATTCATACGTACGCACGGGTGCAGTCTTGGCCTAACACATTTCCAGTTATCTTGCATAGACTTCTGCATTTTTTGTCTTCTCTAGAAGATACCCATTTATCAATCAACAATTAGTTCAAGATGACGTGAATCAATTCTGTAAGAGAGCTTCATCACACAACTTTACTACCGACTGCAGCACCAAATTAGTGATTTAATCTACACTACAGGAGATTAACAGAATATTTAGCTCGAAATTGAATGACCATAAGTGATTAATTTGCGATAAAGATGAATGCGTGTACGTTCCTCGAAAGTCAGTATAGCATAGGCATTTTGTATGTATGTACATGGAGCGACAGCCCGTGTTCGGCCTCAGGCCTACCGGCGACGTCCCTGCCATGGGTCATCGGTACGGTGGTTAGCACGTACATATCACCCCGTGTTCCGGTTTTCTCAGCCAGAGAAGTGAATAGCCGAAGTTCCTTAACAATATATGTAATACTAGGATGTACGTATGCCAAATTAAGTGCGCCAAACAACATGAGGAAAGTAAATATATTACGCAAATTATAGCGAACTTCACTGGGAAAGTAATAGAAAAAATATTTCAATTCACTAGTGAAAGTCTACTTTAAATACGCGAGTTATAAAAACGTCAATGAATATTACTCAAACGATCCAGATGCATTTATCCCAACAAACAAGAAACAGCATACCTTTATGAGACATATGAAGAATTACATTTAATGACACTGGGCGTGATCCCCTGATGACATAAATAAACTAATAACATCTTACTTAGTCGACTTTTTTGTTTGCCAACGTGGAAGAGTTACAACTCTATCAGCGTCTCATTCACTAGGGACATATCCATCCACCAGAGCATGTCCCAAAAAATCAGTGTACGAGCAAGCGTCGGACTCATGGAACTTGTAATGGCTAGACTAATTTGTTCTCGTGAGTATAATACACCTTCAGTTAATCAACTGAATCGTGAACTCAAAAAGAGTTAGCAAAAACACAGTGGCCATTTCCACAAATTCATTTTATAGCTTTTTAAAATTGAAAAAAAAAAAAACAGCACACCCACCTAATACAGTAATTCACTTACCTAACACAAAACAATCTAATAAACAAGTTTCGATGACTTAATTGTATCATTAATATAATAATCCTGGATTATATTTTGTTAAGAGATCATTAACACTGAACCTTCGTTTTCCCACGTGAAACACCTACAAAAATAGTCGTTATCAACATTTTTTAACGGAGTACGTATTTTGTCAAGGAAAAATAAGATCGCCGAGAGTGGTTAACTCGTTATCAATAAAAATTAAAATAATTCCCATCAATGCTAACATATTTTCATAATATTGTAGACATTTATTTTTACAGTAAAACCAGTATGTAACAGATGACAATTAGCACAATATGATGAATGCTTTATCATACGACATAAACTTTCCAATGTAACAATACTTTTTATTTCTGAACAGTCATCTCACCCAAATAGATACACCTTCGCAGTAGTAAAGATTTCTAGTAATATCCACCAACTCGCACAAAAAGTTACAACATAAATAATAATAATTTTTAAAAACCGCGCTAAAACGCAGCCTCTTTAATTCTGGCGTCGGTCGTTATTCTGGAGTTGTTTGCGGAAGCCAGCGTTCAGCCAGGACGCTCAGGCCGTGCCAACGGCACAAAAGCGGGACGACGGACGAGGCGGTATTCTTCAGACCCGCGTCGCGTCGTCCCCACGTCCTCGACAGGGGTCGCGTCGCGTCGCCAGCCTGGCGTGAGAATAGCTCCCTCAAGGCGACCCCCCGGCTACCGCCCCGCGCCCGCGCCCACGCCCTTTTCCGATGCTTTGTCAGCGATCCACCACGCGGTGAAGAAGGAGCGCTAAAATTCTTTTGGTCCGATAGCGAGAATTATTATTTTAACAAAACCAATGGCCTGCAACAGCAAAGATGATGTACAGTGTTCGTTCAATATAATAGTTCTTTACCTTTCAACAATATAAGATTAGTGTTCAGTAACGCAACACCAAATAAATATTGTACGGTAGAAGACTTTTGATTGGAGACTGGCTTTCAAAAACAGTCACCTGTGTTGAAAGCTGTAACGCACTACTATGAGGTAATTCAGTGGAAACACGAACTAGAAGTGGAAAAGCATAATTATATATGTCGTTATGTAATCAGATGTTTAACAGCTATAAATAACAATAACATTCAAGAGCGAACAATATAAATATGTAATTATTCTAACATAACTCGTAAAAGTACAAAAGCCATCGTACACGTTCATTTTGTTGTTCCCTTTTTATTATTATTTTTATTTTATTATTATTAATATTATTATTATTATTATTATTATTATTATTCCTGTTTTTTTCTCGAATATCCGTCCGGGTAGTTATCGACACAATAGTAAAGATTGACGGCACTGCATGCAACTGAAAACTATTAAAAAGCTAGTGGCTTGTCACGGCAAAAATGATGAAAATTCCATGCAGTATAATGGCTCGTTACATTCCAACAATTTAAAAATCTTGCTGTTCAGTAATATAACACCAAATAAATATTTTACTGCGTTCTGCCACTACCTTGGAGCCTTGCTTTCAAAAAACCTCAGCTGTGTTGGAAGCTGAAATGAACTAAATACGAGATAATTATGTGGGGACGCGAAATATAACTAAAAAAGAAATATGTGTCTAGTTACGTCATCGGATATGTTAAACAATTACAACTACATATAACAATACAAAAGGTGACTAACTGTATACAAGAGCAAAACGTCCTACGGACACGTTCATTTTATTGTTTGCACCATCTATCACTTTTACACATTGTTCTCAAATGTCCGTCTCAGTAGGTATACACACAATAGTTAAAAAAAATGGCATTAAACAATATTACGCACAGCGGCGTGGCGTAATTCAAACACACATTAATCTAGGACCGAACAGACAACAATAATTCCCGCAGTGTCGTCACAGACTTACGTGGGTATTTTTTTAAATGTTTCATCCAATAATAAAATAATGAAAAGGTTGCTATAAAATCTAGTAAACAGAAGAGTGATAGAATACAATACATTTACTATATCAAAACAAATACGAAAAAACAGAAAAAAAAATCGTCTGAAGTATTACCTATACGTTCTTCACGACAGCATCCCTGGGAGTATATTTTGAACAGAATTAAACCTTAATTATCAAAATAAAATTATTTGGAGGTATCTGATGGGATCAATACAAGAGAATTTTTCTCATTTGAGGACAGTTTGCATTAGAAAAGTCACAGCCAAGTCATGTCCCTTTCTCATATAAGAAAAATGATCAACTGAAAGTAATAGTATAACAAACCTTCCATTGAGAAGAAAACATGTTCAAAAATTAAATTTTTATTGTACACATATTGTTACACCATAAATATTTTTTCGAATACAAAACCATCCAACACAAAATTACTACTGCGAGTCTTGTGATAAAAGCAACAATTATGTAAAAAAAATTCTACAAAGTAAGTATCCACTTTAAAACGACAAATTTCCTATATTTTCGGCAAAAGACGTTGTCTGTGAGTGAATTCATAGGTAATATCGATGTATAAAGGTTTCGCTTAAAAGTAGTAACGCTATATACGAGTGACAAGATGTGGAGAGCATAACCAACCATACTAATCTAAAATGTTCATGAAATTCCATTGCAGTTGATTCAATAATTCATTTGGTACATTTTCATAATGTGCTAGTACCCTAAGTTTCATTAACTGACTATACCATTAGAAAAGAAACTCGTTCCGATCGTCATTTACATTTTTTTTATTATCATTCATACGTAATGGCGAATTGAAAGATGATAGATAAGGTCATCGGATGAATCGGTAGGCCAAGAACATTTACAAAGAAGAAATACTTTAGTGAACGGATTGCCGCACAAATAACCAAAGAGCTTAGTATTTCCACGCACGCACCCAGAGACGGATAACGAGTCGTCTGCGAGTCGCCTGCGTGTGGCCGTCGATTGGCGCCCTGGGGGACACCACGTCCTGCACCGCCACGGTCCTCACCATCTCTCTCCCCCCCCCCCTCCCCGCTCATACACCAACAGCGCATCATCGCCCTCCTGCCCGCCTCCTCTTCGTCTTCCTTTATGAATCAGCACATACCTCCACCTTCACCGCCCGAGCTAAGAATATCCATAGCCCCGCATCACCCCCCCCCCCCCCCCACTGACCTTCATCACACATCAACCCGCATCGTCTCACCAGCAGAAATTAGCTCAGAGACTCGGGTCGCTAAGTCGAAGGTTCCAGCCCCGATTGTGACAGATTTTTGCGAGATAGATAGTTATGTCAAATTTTGTCGTTCACAGGAGGAAAATTCTAGAGGTCGACAGCTCGGATCAGTAGTTTTCAGGACTTTTCCTATGAATACCAGGTGAATTCCTGAGCAGTACCCTAACAAACAACTACGTGCGATTTTTACTTTCGCTTTCTTGTTCCGCTTATTCACGTTCCCTTTACACATACCCTTACGAACGTTACACTGAGACCGATTAGGGAGGGGGAGGAGATAAGAGTTTGTGCCAACAGGAGCCACGGCCTGCTGGGGGGAAGATACCTGGAAGAAGAAATCCCCCACAATCTCGGTGCAGGTCGGCGTCGGATCTCACCAAAAAGTTGGGGGGGGGGGAGTGAATCAGCGTCATCTTCGGGCATTAAACATTTACTACGCCAAAGGGACTGATGACAGTAGCAGCCGGCGTACCCGGCAATGGCAATCAATGAATCACATCGACCGTCCTTTCAACCCACCACCCACATTTCTACCGCCCCTCGCACACTCCCTGCAATAACCCGGGAGCTCCCGTGCGCACGCAGCGCTGCAGCGCACAGCGGTGGGCGCGTCCGCACGCGGGCGGGCGCTCGTGCGCGATCCCGGGCGAGTGGGCGGACGGGCGGGCGAGAGGGCGGGGGGGGGCGTGTGCGCGAAAAGACGAGCGGGCGGGCGGGCGAGTCGGTGAGGAAAGTGGACGGGACAAGTGGGCGGGGCTGGCGGGCATACGGGCGGGTGAGTGGGCGGGGTAAGTGGGTGGGCGAGTGGGCAGGGTAAGATGGCGGGCGAGTGGGCGGGGCGAGTGGGCGGGGTAAGTGGGCGGGGCGAGTGGGCGGGGTAAGTAGGCGGGGCGAGTGAAAGAGGAGAGTGGGCGGAGTGAATGAGCGGGGCGAGTGGGCGAAGTGAATGAGCAGGGCGAGTGGGCGGAGCGGGCGGGCGGGCGGGCGGAGAGCGAGCTGCCGTGCGCAAATTCGGGCGGCGGACGAGCCATTGTGACGCAGCCGCCCGAAGAGGGAAGCCCCGCCCCCTCCACGCAGCACGCGCGCGTGTGGTCTGCTGTGGGCTGCTCTGGTCTGTGGGCTGCAAGTGCAGCCACCGCTCGCGCCATGCACAGCCTCTATGCGCGCGTACGTGCCTTCGTGTTTGCGGCGGTTGCTGCACTGAGTATGTGTGCGTATACGTAGCCTTTCTGTGTTTGTGTATCACTGCGTGTAAACCTGAACGACAGTATATTTGTGTGTGTGTGTGTGTGTGTGTGTGTGTGTGTGTGTGTGTGTGTGTGTGTGTGAGAGAGAGAGAGAGAGAGAGAGAGAGAGAGAGAGAGAGAGAGAGAGAGAGAGAGAGAGAGTGCGAGCGTGAGAGTAAATATATTAAATCCCTGTGCGATTTGTATTTGCTTTTTCAGTTTTTATAGAATATAGTACCTTCTCCAGACACTTATTCCCCAGTTTTTCATGTTACATTATTTCTTGTGCTCATTATACAAACAACCGTCCGCTGATTTCTTCTGTATTTATTTACTGTTTATAGATAATTTAGGTATAATACTAACATGTATATATTAATATTTTTCAAAAGAAATAAAAAATAAATTAAGATTGAAACTGTAGGTTCGTACGAAATCAAATGTGTCTAAACCGATTATAAACTACATTGAGCAACATTTTGACTATGAAAATTAGTATTTTATATTGAGTAGTTGATTTAGTCTTGTTGAAAAATTGTTGATTACAGGGATACTCTGAATATAATGTGTCCTACGTAACAATTCACTAAAGCTGGAGAGGGGGTGTCCAACCACGGCTTTGAAATAAATCACGATATTAATGTTCTGAAGCCTGGCGTTCTGTTATAAAATATAAGTCTGTGAACTCGCAGGAAACACTCTTCAAAATGAAGTCCTGATAGTAACACATCTGGAATCTGCTGCCAGAGTATACCGTGTACTTAACCTTTCCAAGAATGTTAATTAAGTTCCCTTCTTTACTCATGCACACACTGGCATGTTTAGCACATATTCCTCTATGACAAAGGGAGCAAATGGTAATGCGTATTCAGAATACCTTCATAAACAGTGGCTAAAAACGAGAAAAAGCATAACCTGAAAGACACTTGTGCAGACAACAAAATATTTGACCAGGACAGCATAAAAAAGAGCTGATAATAAACATGACAATAAACAGACAATAGACAATACAAACAAGACAATAAACAAGATAATAAATCTAAAATCGATCATTTGGCATGTTATTTGAACGGAACATTACAATTATGTGTTCATGAACTTCCTAGGGACCACATGAAACTTGAAGAGGATCTTGTTCCCACATGATATGAAACCTTTCTCTCAACGACCAACAATCTACACCCATCATGACTCAAATGAAGACATTCGTGATTAAAAATGCTGACACTAGTGATGTAAAGACATACTTTCGCGCAATAATTAAAAATCTACAATTTTCAAACATTCAAAAAATTCAATTCAACGAAAACGACACATGCGTCAAACTCCTAGGGCCTCGAGTTAATTGAAATCGATTATGAAATATCAATTTTGGAGAAAATCGGCTGAGCGGTTCAGCCGCTAGCGTTGTTCACTAACAGACAAATGGACGGACAACCAGACGTTTTGTCGCAATTCGATTTTTTGGTATCAAGGTTCAACAAATACGTATTCGCACTACACAACGTTGTAAGTACAAGTTATATGCCACATGTACCAATACGTTTTACTGAATTTTTCGATACCAGACCCCGGCAATCGAACAAAAAGAATTTTTGTCTATCGTAAATTCAGTTTTACAGCCTGCGACTACATTTTTTTCTTCCGAATTAAGAGCAAGAAACTGGTATCAGTGATGAACTTCGGTTACGAAGGCCATAATTCATGGAGAGTGCATGGTATGTGCTTTTCTCTGGGGGGGGGGGGGGAAATGCAAAAGATTTGCATATGATTTTTTTAGACATTTGAAGATTATGCAAAATAAAAAAAATTGTTACATTTTGTTAGAAAATCTAAAGAACACGAAGCAAAGGCAGTTCGAAATTTTCTTGACTCACATAAATTAATCTTAAATGCAAAGCTCATCTTTCAAAAATGTACCGAAACTTAACCGAAAATAAAAATAGAATGAATAAAGTGATCGGGGAATATGTGTTTGCAGGTCTTCCTTAAATTTGTAGCCAATGCTTTAAGGGACTTTACTTTACGCAGTACGCTCTGAAGAAGGCCACAACACGCTGGCCGAAACGTCAGCCACCATGACTTTGACGCGGTTCGTCCCGGATAGCCCAGCCAACATAAACTCCGGCCGCGGAAGCCTACGCAACCAGACTTTACTTTAAATACACCCTATTGTAGAAACGTATAAAATCATAAATTGTTTTGTTTCCCTCTCAGTACAGTAAAAAGGATATGCTACGACACTTCTCTTATAGTTTATCAAAACGAAATCATGGTTCTATGCAGTTCCGGAAGACGCCATTTGCATTGTGTTTTGTCCTTTCAACAATAATCTAGAAACGTTTTAAAATCATGAGAACATTGTTAGTTTTAGGACATAATACATTGAGTAGAAATTATTCTTAACTCTAAAATAATGTAAGTTTTCTCAGAAAAACACTGCCTTTCATATACTAAAAATATATTTCATGTTTCAAACCCAAATCACGTTCATTTTTCATAATGCGATTATTGACTAAGTAAATGAAGTCAACATTTAATAGATATTCTTTGGGCTTGCGTGTATTAAATTTCTCTGGACATGGAACCAGAAGGTAATTTCCTGATATGTGTATGTGTTCCTGATATGTATATTGAACATTCAAAAACACAGTATGCTTTCGTTTAAATAACAACAAAAAAGTAGAGAAGACACTCTTCAACACATCGTCACTCGACATTATGCGCTTATAGCACGTCACACAACGCTACACACTTTCAAAGTTCCAGGCCCATGTTCTGTGTGGAGGGAGAGATATTAACATCGGGCTCCTAGCCGGGACGAACGTGCAATAACTGTCGTTCTGTGAACAATTTGATTGACGCCTCCATCGCCCCATAATGCGTCTGCATATCAAACAGGCCGCCCTCTCCCTTCCGTTAAGAGGCTGGGGAGCGAAAAAACGCATCCACCCTCCCCACCCCATCTTGACAAGCCCGCGCGCTCCTCAGTCAGCTGCAGTCGACTGTTCGTGGAGGGCCCCACCCGGCCCTCGAAATGCTTTTCATCTGCCGGGGTTTGTGGCGCTGGAGCTGGCGGCGAGACAGTTACGACTAAGGTTGCCAACAATGTTCGTGCAAAAAGCAGGGCACTCAATAATCCCCCCCACAGCACAAATACATTTCATTTTATACATATTTAATTTAGGCTAACATCAGCTCTATTTCTTTCTTTTCGCCATTTGCGATTCAAGAGAAAATATTCGTTCACAAATTGCATATGTACATGTGTCAGCAATCCGGAAAAATATATTAATGCTATCTATTCTAAATTAAACAAAAAACTATACAACTTTGTAGATGTTAGTCATGTGATAAAAGAAATGGCAACAAAAGTGAAACATTTACTAAAAAGGACGACATTTAAAATACAAACGAGGACGAGAGGACAACCGTCGTCATTACAGGACTGGCCTCCGAAATGGAAGGGGATTGGAAACACAAGTTACGGCAAGAAACTATGGATGGATGATGCGGTGGCGATGGAACAACACACTATGAACAGCTCTCGGGATGTGAGTGAAATCGTTTAGACATTACGAAATTGGAAGTTTAACCTAACATACCGTGATGGGCGATCGATGTTTGAAAATGCGTGATGTGATGTGATGTACTGTGATGTTATTAGAATCATCATCTGAAATATTGCGATTACTGTTTAGACTTCTAGAGATATTGGGGTTTCCCTTCAGACGTCTAAGGTACCAATGTCTGAAGCATCAAGTGAGATCACAAAGATGGTGCATAGTAGGCGACATCGCTATATGGAAGGCATCACTGAGATCCGGCGTCGAAAGAGACATAGCATCAATAGAAACATCTTACCACTGAAGAATAGACCATAATGAAGTAACATTGAAGGCGTAGTCCAAGAACCAGCATTGTCAGAATGATCATCTGAATTCTCACGTTCTCGATTTAGACTTACTGGAACCTCACGGAGTCGGTTTAAACATCTGAATAACTGCAATGTATACATCTCCACGTGAGATTGCGATTGAGAGGCGTCATTCAAACCAGCGGAATGTCGAAGACATCACTGAGATACAGCAACAAAAGATACATCGCATCATAGGAAGCATAAGGATGTCGGAGGCATCGTCAGAGCTATCGCGTAACAATATGAAGAGACTCCTAAAGTAGAAGCACAATCGAAAATATCCCAATATCGAAAGCCCAAGTTGATATATACTTGTATTGTTAGCACGTTTAGAGATGTTATTTGAAACATAAACGGATATACAATACCGTCCTCAGAATCGGAGATGGTCACATCTGCGGAACATTTCATTGAGAATCGGACACAACGTGGTGAGAAGCTTGGCATTGTGGTACTAGCAGCTTAGACCACAACGTTTTTAATGGCGGCGAAAAATGTCACAAAATATATTCATAATACAAAAGAAATCGTCTGGGATTCAACGATACATTACAAGCATACTGAAAGATATCTCGCAGATGTAGGACATCTCGTAAGGCAGAAAGCATCGTACATAATATATAGGCGGCATATTCGGAGACACTCAGGTATTGAAAATCAGATGAGCGGGAATTGAGGAGTGTCGACGAAACAAGAGATCTCGAAAGGTTGAATGGCAATAGAAATAAATATACAGGCAAAACATTCGTAGACACCACGATAATTATATTCGGGTGAGAGCCATGAGCATTTCTGTCATAATGTCGACGATATAAGACAAAGTATCGTGATTGGAGATATCGTACAGGTATTCACCATTGTGTTAAAAGAAGTCCAATGAGCAAAATGAGAGATATGTCTATATTATAATATGAAATATACTAACATTTGAATAACAATCAACAACATCAGGAACAGAATGTAATAAATATTTTCCGGAGATCGGCATACGTATTCACGGCATAATGAAAAATCTGTCTAAAATTTAAACGATACATCGATGTAAAAGTCACAGCCACAATCACGGCCACCATCCAGGTGGGATACTCACACCTGTTTAGAATTGGCTGAATTGGAGCTAACTGGCAAGCAAAAGTCGAAAATCAGCAACCGTCAACAAGGAGCTCCTTCTCAGAGACAGTGCAGATCAGCGGCAATACCGAACCACGTCAGCCCGTCAGGAGACGGCACGATCCGGGCGGGAGCGAACGGCGAAGAAGGGCGGGAGTCGAATGGCAGGCGACGCGCAGGGGCGTATTCTCCGCGGGGGGCCTGTTATCCACATTACCGGTCGAGGGCCATTACGTCGAGTCGGCGAACGGCCGCGTGTCCCCCGCAGCGCGCGCTCTCTGGATACAGAAACACTTCTCGCGGCGACCGACCCGCCGCCCGCGGCGCTCGCTGAACTAGCGATTAGCACGCTCCGCCGCACAACATCTCGATAGACAGTCGGGATTAGTGATGCAACATCGATGTTGGACAGCATCGATGTTTAAAACGGTGTTTGGCAATGGTCAAAATGCATTCACAGAAAACAGATGTTTTTAAATGTAGGATGTTTTTAGACTGGATTAGTAACTTCGAACAAATTAATTTTTAATTCACACGAATTTAATGTTAGTGTTCGTGTTTTTGTTTATCAATACGGTGAATGAGGGTATAAGAAGAAGGGACAGGTCCTACGCTCACATCGTATTTGTTCAACATATCTCAATGTGCGAAATGACTATCAAGAAAGAGGAAATACAAGGGCATGGAGGTCATCTTGGGCGAGAGGGGTTGGTCGGTTAAGGAAGAGCGACCCTTCGGTACAAACACATGAACATATCGTATGAACATGAACATTTCAAATTTTATCTTTCACGGTATTGTGATCATGGGAATTTTCATTTAGAAACAAAACTTCGGAAAAGATAAAAAAACGTAAATCACGAAACACCTACTCGTATGTTAAAAAACATCGGTGGTAATAGATTGATGTTTAAAACATCGATGTTTTGAAAACACAGACATCAATGTCGCATCCCTAGTGGGGATCTCTCAGGCATTACTCGAGGAAGAGGAGCATTTCCGTATCGTCCCGGATTCGGCCAATGAGCTTCAGGCACCAGAGTACGTCACAATATTAGCGGGAATTTTAAAAACACAAAGACGCCCAAATTATCACCCTATTACAAGCCGTTGAAATAGGCATTTCAAGAGTTTCTTTTAAATATTGCATCTGCTTTACCGTTACATGTTTGGTCGAAAGTGGAAATTAAAACAGTTCATTTCATTACAGTTCATTCGATCATACGATCGATTCGATTCATACGTTTCACAAGTTTCCCACATACGCACACACGCACGTACGCACATATGTAAATACAACGCCGCAAGTGTTTCAGTTGCGTGGGGCTCCGTGGATCATCGTTGAAAACTGTCACTTTAGGCCACTTTCAAAACGTTGTTCCACACTTCTCGCTCTCCATACAACATGGCGGCCAACGTTTGGTCTGGCTTTTCAAACGTAGTGACCATGCTACGGTACAGTGGTTCGTGACGCAAAGTGGTGCTGCTCAGAACGAGTAAACGGTGCGCCGGAGTAGCCCGTACATATCTTTCCGCAATGGATTACTGCGTCCACGTCGGTAGCACGGCACATGCGGCCCACTGCAGGTGAATCATTACATCCACACACTCTCTTGATTCAACGACTCCTTGACATTGAATTAGATAAAAAGATGTTTGGAGATTTTGCTGACAATGCTTCACGTTGGGATGTAGTTCTAATTCGCACAATCCGTCTATATGTACAGTATCATTTTCTAAATTCACTATCTCTTTCATAATTGTATTCTACATATATGGCATTTGATAAAACGACGCTAGGATTTCACAGACAATGTATCACGTTGGTAATTAACTCCACTCAGCACGTTCCGTCTATAGAGGCAATGTTTCCTAAAATCTTCAACTCTCACACCATCCTATTTTGAAAATATTCTGTTGGATAACACGACATTGCTAGTCGCCAAATGTGGCAAGTCAAAACGTAGTTCTAATCTGAACATTCTGACAATATTGGATACTTTGTAACTCTGTAAAACTAACTATGTAATCATAGTAATTTGGATATGTATTAAAAAAGAAGACACTAGAATTCCGCTGACAATGTTTACGTCAGTAAGTAGTTTTACTCTGCACAACACATCTCTACAGAAAATGATTCTCACGACCCCCAACACTTTCAGCATCGTTTTCTGGATACATATTATTAATGGAACAAGTTAGTTAAAGTTCCCCTGATATTGTTTTACGTAGGGAAGTAGTTCTAATCTTCATATTCCGTCGATATTTAAAATATCGGTTTCTCAATCTACAAACCGATTCATCATCGTATACTGAATTGTATCAATGTAAACTGAATGCTGTTTGATAGAACGTCAACGATTATCCTGGAAAAGTATTATGTCGATACGATCATCTGCCAATTCCTTATATATACAGAATGATTCTTAAAAGAACACTCTTCTCCATCGTATTCTGGATATATTGTGCTCAATAAAACAATGGATTCAAGTAATGCTTCACGTCAGAAAGTAGTTAGCTGCATATTTTGTCTCTACAGGGTTATTTTCTAAATTTAACAACTCTTTCGTAACAGTTTTCTGGATCTTTTGTATTTGATAGAACAAAACTAGAACTCCACACTGTTTCACACAGGTAATGTGTTACAGTGTTTCACATTCTCCCGGAAATCTTAACTATCGTATTGATCATAGTGTACTGGATACACATTTGTGACGAATGTTTCGTGTCGGTAAGTAGATCTAATTAGCACGAGCCATCTGCACAGAATTGTTCATTTACGAACAATTTCTTTCTTCGTGTCCCGGGATTTGATAAAACGACACCTGATGATTCTTCTGACAATGTTCCATGTCAGTAAGTAGTTCTAACAAACTCATTTCGTCTATGTACTGGATGTGTCATAGCACCCGAACTCATCTTTCATCTTTCCGCTATTCTTGAAGTAATGTATCTGATAACACATGAGACTCATGAGAATTAGCCTAACAAATTTGTCACATTTGAAAGTAATTCTTAGTCTGCACTTGCCGTCTATACACAATCATTTTCTATATCCATAAACTCTTTTCGAATCATACTCTTGATACATTATATTTAATAAAAGACACTTGAGGTTTGCCCTCACCAATGATTCATTTAAGAAAGATTTCTAATTTTCACAAGCCGTATGTGCAGTGCGATCTCTAAGGCTACAATCTGTTGTAACATCGCATTCTATCATATGGATATTTAGAAAATATAATTTAAGGTCCGTAAATAGTTGTAATCATCACACTCTCTCTCTTCAGGCTACTACTTTATTTACAAACTTTCTCATCATCATAATCTGTAAGTAGTTCTAATTTGCTCATTCAATGGAAAAGAATGATTGAATTCAGCCACGGAACTCCTATGTATTTTAGTTATGAATGCCATAGAAATTTTACAGGATTTGGGAGGCCAAAGGTGCTGTAAAAAAATTGTTATTTTTTTATTGTAGAAATACCTGGTCACGTAAGTCGTTAACGTCGAAATTGCGACACAAGAAACTCTTGACGGCGAGTAATACTTTTCCAAAGCGCGTATTTGTAAATTCCATGAAATGAAGAGTTGGTCTCGAATTGCAATTTTTCATCTCAATACATATCAGAACAATGGAGTAGCGTCATAAGAATGTGATAATTAAAACATGATAACAAACGGAAATAGAGATTCGTCATTTTCGAAATTGCGACTTCGGATCAGAACGACGTCACTGTTTTAGCACCCTCCGGAGCTCTTATTCTTCAAGACGAAGCATCTCAAAGTAGCAGCAGGCAGAAGAGCTTAATGGTGGTAGAATAGCGTAGTGTGAGCTTGATCTGCAGTAGAAAATTCAAAAGTATATTTTTTTAGAAATATCCTCTGAAGGATATTTTAAATGTTTTCTAGTAAAAAACGAGAATTTGATTATCCAAACAGAGGGAATCATCATTCTCTGAAGAAGTCAAATTGTATTTCGAACGTAAGAATGAAAATGAAATTACTATCAGTTCATCTTGAGTGTCTTAATGTATCTATTTGACATTTATTTCTTATTTTAGAAAGAAGCTGATAATTCAATAGATGCATCAACAAACACACAATATGATTGTTTCAGAGTGCTTTACCATCCAAGGTCTTCAGTGCCATCTCAAGCTATCGACAATTATATTCTAAACATGTTTATTAGCAATGCATTTATATTTCTGGTAAACTTGATCTGAGGCGTCACATAATTTACAAAAATATTCTTCCAATTCCAACTTTCTTCCAGTAAGTTTATCTAGGAGAGCAAAAATGAAAAGAAGTAAATACCCCCTTAAACGACTTTGAATACGGTAACTCGATTGATTTAGGAAACTA
The DNA here is from genome assembly GCA_038098605.1 of Gryllus longicercus. Classification (NCBI taxonomy): domain Eukaryota; kingdom Metazoa; phylum Arthropoda; class Insecta; order Orthoptera; family Gryllidae; genus Gryllus; species Gryllus longicercus. Next base: position 1,476,396 of record JAZDUA010000247.1, on the reverse strand, counting down.
TACTTAACATGTTTTTTAGTCAAATCCTAGAAATATATATTTTCAAAATCAACTTCAAAACCACACGACGTTGTCAGCAAAAACGCATTTTATCTGTTGCACCTCCGGATCACTTGGCCAAGTCTGATTTCTCGAATAAAAGTTATCTTCTTCTCGATATTCTTTGAAGACATAACACTGATTCCCGCAGCCCAGACGCTGCGACCGTCTCGATGAAACCGCTACGCTCTTCTCAGAGACGTGCACACACTGCCGACTTATCCGAGCAACTTAGTAGACACTGCCTTTATTTAGTTTATTGCCGTGAAATTCCGAAGGAAATACTTCGTTTATCTTCTTTTTCTTCCACCTCTTCCTCTCGGTCTTCATTTTCCTCTTCGAATTTCTCTCCATCTTACTCTACTTCTTCCTCTACGTCTTCATATACATTTTCCTCTGTCTTTGGCTTCGTTTCATCTACATTGGTATTAGTTCAAATAGAAATGTAACAAGTGAGAAGTACAACTTAAGAATGTTTATTCATTTAACATTGCTCATAGTTTTGTTTTCCCCGTATTCTTTTGAAATTTTTCAAATAACAGGAGCGTAGCGGAATTTGCGTGGTCAGGCGGAAGAGCAGATCACATTCTGAACCTCGCTTTGGAAAACAATGTATCACTGAATTAAAATTAAAATGCCTCTAGGTACTGGGGTTTAATCAATGCCACTAGTACTGCCGTATCATCGGCAAAGGTGGCAACATTAATGTAGGAATATAATGCGTGAATTTGAGATACATATGTAGATTCCATCACTGTCTCTTGAGGGACTCCGAGGTCTATTGGTCGAAGTGGACTGCCTCATATTTTACTTAGAAGTAACTATTTGTTTAATATGACTTCGCAAAGGTTAAGACATGGGATAAAAAAACATTTTCCTAATTTTGTATAACAGTTATTGATGCTATATGTTGTCGAATGTATGTCACACACACAAAAACCGCTGGGAAATACCATATATTTTCAAAGGATGTGTTGCATTTATTTATCCTTTTTTAATTGTTGAAATTGTAAAACTTCTAAAGTAAAGTTGTCGGAATTCAAATCGCTGGTTGAAAATCAAGTCGTTTTCTTTTAAGAAAGACAAACACAAGGTCCTCGTGCAATATCCTTTTTGTCAGGTAAGAGTTGGAGGTACATATTGTATTAGTTCCTTTCTTCTCTTAAACTGTTGTACAGGAAGTAGTCATCCACTTTTATGTGGAGTGTTCTTGTAGAAAATACTTAACTTCTGACACTTTTAGTTCTTGGAGTTTTCGATTGGATCGATTTAAAATTCATCAGGATGATGTGTTTTTGTCATACATTTGAAGGTAACGTGTCTCGTTTAATAGCTTAGTGATAATTTGGGGAACGTTTTATATCATGGATTTTTGGGGTACAGTATTGAAGATGAGTGGATAACACATTCACACTAAAACAACTAATGGAAAGAAGATTTGAGATATATTTAAAGAACCACCCATTCATAGGTCCAGAGAAGACATATGATAGTACACCTCTTTATAAAGTAGTCATCAAAAATATTTTTTCAACATAAATTAGATAAATAAGATTTACGTGATGGGTACGTAAAACAGCTATGCGAACACTAAAGGAATGATAAAACTTTGTGGGGAAATATCTCAGCAATTTGAAATTACCAAATCATTAAGCAAAGATGTTGCCTGTTCCCAATTCACAATTAAAATATACTTCTAGGGTTCTCTAAGAACTTGGAAGAGAAAGTGTTAATTCTCGGCATAGAAGTAAACCGAAGTTGGTTGTTTTCACTTTTGTTTGCCGATGATCATGCAGTAGGGACAAAAGATACTGCATACATGGTGAGGAAATTGATTAAGAAAGTGGATTTTGTGGATTTTGGACAACAATACGCGGAAGACAATACTTCCTAATAGAAAAAGATGCGATTGATCTTCAGGTTGTCTAATATTGTAATTAACAAATTCTAAATTTCAATTGTCTTGGAAGTATCATCAACCAGAAATGAATATGTGAAGATGACAAATGCCACGAAATATATATCGATAGAGTAACAAAAATGCGAATTCGAATTTTGCCACCTGGAGAATTACCTAATTAGCAAATAAAATTGAAATCATCTCTAAAACTCTAGCCAGTCTTTGCTTAAATCACGGGAAACTGCACCGTCGTCGAAAAATTAAACTTCCAATATCCGAAATTTAATACCTTGACGGTAACATTTGTTACGGTGACTTGACCTATCGAGGTAAGATAACAAGACTTCGATATGCTATTTCATATTCTTATTTTTTTAATCCATTCCGAGCTTTCATAAAACAATGAAGCATCGGCCATTGTCAAAAACTGTAATGGCCGGTAACATGTATGTATGCGTCAAGAAAATTATTTATATTATTCCACTTCTTCAGGTGTTGAAATTGCTGGGAAATTATTTGGCACTTGCATGGCTCACAGCGTCGTTACCGTCAAATCTTGACGCATACCTATCGTTGAGTACACCACAAGAACAGTCCCGGTAGGCGTTCCCAAATAAGTTAATATGTAAGTTAATATGGGATCACATTTCAACAAGAATTGTTCTGGCATAGAAGTTTACCTGGTATTTTTATCCAGAATTCTTTTAAATGTTGCAAGTACGACAAGGCCAGTGTGTAGTTTCTGCCTGTCGAATGGGTTAACGGATCTCTGTAGATTACCATCTGATCATAAGTGGTAATTATAATTACTGTTCTGCTTAGAAATAAACCTTAGATACACTTGCCAATATCTGTATGTTGCCAACATGTCATTTTGATACATCGTAATTTTATTTGCCATGATACATCAACACATCAACTCTTACTCCAACCAAGGTTCAAGCGTGAATTGTATGAAATTTTCTGACGGGATTTTATGTTTACTGCGTTTTCCTTGAATTTCGATGTACCTCCATGTTCCAGTTCATTGTTTTGTTTTCATTTCTCCATTTTTCTTTCTTTTTATTCAGCCAACAAAGCTACACCGCAGGCTTATGTAAGTGCTCACAGCAAATTACAGTTCCAAAGCAATGTAATAATTATTTTAATTGTTTAAATAACTTGAGGCTTCCATCTCATGTTTTGCCCTCTATTCACCAACTTTCGTAATTTATTTCCCATTAACTCTTTGCAGCAGTAAACGACAATTGTGTAATGATTATATAAATCTTGTGAATTGTATAATGATGAATCACATTATACAATTCACAAGAAAAACTATATGAAAGCTGAATAATAACACGAATTCTAAAGACCGAAATCACGTTCTCCGGATAATTTCTTCATAGCAAAGTAAACAAGCATTTAGAGTTCAAACTCAAATGCACAAATCAATAAAATGTTCGATAGTATTTCCCTTTGAAACATGACTCAGCTAGTATTTACAGACAGCATTGTATTTGTCTATCGTTCAATTCGCCATTTTCTTTCTAGCAAGTTTACCCGGCCGCCAACCATTGGCGCCGCCGTCGCGGCCAGAGCGCGCTGCGGTCGTAAATTCTGTCTCCTTAAGTAAATGAAATTTCGCCGCACGAAGCAGGGCGTAGGGATATTGATGGCCGTCAGGGTGCTCCGCCTGGAACGGACGCACGGTAGCGCTGCCGAGACCCCGTGACGCTGTTTATCGCACGGTGGAGTTGTCCTCGAAAGGTGACGTCATTTCGAATATAGTAACTTTCAACAGCATTTTAAGATCGGAAACTGTTAATCGAAGACAAATCAAACCACCACAGATTACATTCAATCATGCATTTTGAACAAACGTCCAAAATTTGTAACACAAAAGGACTTTCTAAATATTCTATACATATATAAAATTATGGAGAAAACTACAATGACCCACGCTTTAAGCCAGCCGTGGAATTTCCAACTATGAATGGAATTTTGAGAAATCACACGCTTTAGGATAGTGTCGAATATTCCTGTGGGGAAGATATTTAATATGATTGCACGCCGACCAAAACACGTCGGGCGTTAGAATCACACGAACAATAGGGAATAACAATCACGGAGTGGGGGACGTAACTATGCCGGTTTAGATGAGAGCTGCAAAACATTCTTCTGAAAGTGACGGCAGACAAGCATTTAGTAGATCCAGTTGAGAAGCGTTTCTGCGCAGTCATGGGTGGCGATCACATCATAGTGTTCGGAGAGAAAGCGTAGTGCACTGGGCACGTTATCATTCCTACTCGAAACCTGTACTGGTACTTGATTGCAGAGTCCTCCGCGGCCGGAGTTTGCATTGTCTAGATCATCCGGGACTCTCTCGGAGTTCTGCTGTACGTTCTCGGAAGGTCACGTGTTGATCGAAACGTCAGCAACCGCATCAGAGACGACTCTCATCCCGAATAGCCTAGACACCTTATTGCAAGGTATAAACGCAGTATTCGCACAGCACATGCACTAAAAAGTTCGATCGCGAAATAAATGGTCTGCTTTCCCGCGCGTGACACAACCAAGTACAAATTTAAATTGCGTATGTTTTTTAACTTCTGGTGGAACGCGCAGGATAATGTTTTTGTTTTTCGAGATCATTCTACTCACTACCCGGCAATCATGTATCTTTCTAAATTGATTGTTTCTTCATTTTTAAATGAAATTATCGAGAATTCGCTTTCAGTTAACCCATTTCCAAAAGGTAACAGTTAACAGAGCTGCAGATGCATTTCCTTATTACGTATACGGAAAATATTAACCTCGCGCACGTACACGGTTTGGTGAGGGTCAGATTTACTTTCGTAGGAAGAAATAGACCTTAGAAGAATTTGATAAAATCAATAGGTTGAAATAGTTCGTCAAACGATGATTCCAAATCGGATCAGAGCGCTAGAGATGATGAAGATAAAACTATGTCGGAATGCAAACGTAATATTCAATGTTTCTCCGAAGATAGTGGTGTTACCAAATCTGCCCAACTTATCAAGATATTACTTATCAGCTTAACGTACTTGTGACATTACAATGTACAATACGTCAGGAAACACTTTCATCTACTGGTGAATATTTTGAGATTTTATGATAAAAGGAATCAAAACAACAGGAATTTTCTGAAGACAAAAATATTTAGTTATTGTCAGAAATTGCGAATAAACAAACACAATACCTCAAAACAAAAAATCGAAGAAAAATTAGCAGGAATTTTGCGACCCTTTTTGGTAAAATATGTCTACAAAAACCAAGCCATTAAAATACGGTCTAAAACTCTCATGCTTACACATTCTGAGTGAGATGTGAAAAACAATCCTGTGGCCCCTAGATCATAAGCGGCACTTCAATAAAGAGACAGGAAATGCATCACTGACAAGAACCAAACATTTTTTTATATTACGCTTTCTAATGAGTTGCAAACGCTTCTCAAAGCCGACACGAGCACCTCTCAGGCATCGAGGTATTTGAAATTAACATATACCACTACACAGTTGCGAATGCCTCGTGCTAGCGTTCTGCGCTGTTATTTGAGTAACAGAGCGATTACAAGTAAGAAATCAACAATTTAGGTTATCAATAGGTTTATGTAACTTACATAACTGAAATTTTTTTAAATGAATTCTGTTTACAGGATTTCGTGTTTTTTCTTTCTTTCTTTCTTTCTTTTTTTTTTTTTTTTTTATCCTCATGTTTCCAATGATACAGATCGCTGCGAGATTTAAACTTAATGCAAATTGTAAAGACTGAAAATAGATAATTTTTAAGACAGTTTCAAAGGGATGATAATTTTACAAAATGGTAGCTATGTATTTATGGTGAGTAAAACATTTGGAACTGCTTTTCGATCATTTTTTTGGAGGAGAATATTTGTGAACAAAATCAGACATCGCTCATTTGAATCATTCGAGTGTATTTTTCTTAATATAATGAATCATCAGTTCGGATTAAAAATGTTTTGAAATACACATGTTTTTGAAGTATCTTTACAGTTGGACACTGCTAACAGCAAAAATACAGCAGAATAAATTAAAAAATTCGGTCGAACATGTACGCCATCAATATTACTTCTGCCCATTTCTGGAGTACTGGCGGACCTGGCGTTCAGAAATCCCCATGAGAGAGAAAAATCATCCAATCCTGAAAACTTTAAAGGCTTTTTGAATTCTAGTTCTGTGTCCGAGTCTGTTTCTAGAACACATTTCGAAAAGACAAGACATTTAAGGGTTCGTTCAAAATAGTACAAAACGAGTTTTTGCGCGTTATCTGGGTCTGTCAAGACGAAATTTTTAAAAGAATTGAAATTTTAGAGGTTATTTTTAGTTATTGAGGACGAAACTATTCACGTATGTAACTCAGTACAAAAGCCTAATGTTTGCTGTTACTGTGTCAAATGAAAGAGCGTAGAAAGAATCAAAATACAACGTCCAAAATTCAAATTCTCGTCCAAAATACGACGTCAAAACGCTCTCTTCCTGCACATTGGAAGAACTTCAGAAATATTAATTAAACGAAACACGGTAAAAATCGATCGCGTAGACTTATAATGGGTCTTATGTTTTGGCAGGCTAACCATGTAGCGTGCAAGCCATTATTAAGCGAAGATTTCTCCATGCTGAATACATTCATTGCTACGCTCACCAAGTGAACTTGAGAGGAAAGCAGCAACTGTTTGTACGTTGCAACGTACAACAATATGTTACGTGTTTTCTGCAGCATGCAGGCAGGGTATCAATAAATTTCAGTGATTCCCCAAAAACATCGGTTCTTGTGGAAAGAACTTCCAAAGGAAAATAACATTCGGTGGAATTCTTATACCATATGTTTAAATACTTTTTTTGACCACAAAGGGTATATTAATGATATATTATTTGCCGAAATAAAGGATATTAAAATGGATTCACTGTCCAAGTGAGGCACAATTTCAAGACTGTACATTTCAGTCTATTTGTTTAAATTCACTGGAAATAACTCGGGCCTAAAAAGTACTTTTCTATTTCATTATTTGTGAATACTCGTACGTATGTTTCTAACAATGTTCATCATGCAGCCCTGCCACAATTGTACAGATGTGCGAAAAAAGCTGTAAGCAGTACGTCAAAACGTTGGCAATTTTCTTAATTTCCTGAGAAGTAATATTGGAAGAAAATATAAGAACAAATGATGCTCGTCGCGTTTTTGTAAAAACAATTGGCCAGAACATATATGATAAATTTGTAGTGACGGTAATCTTAGAAATTGCTACAAATACGAAACGTTACCAAATGCTATGAAAATGAGTAATAGTATGTTTGAAGGCTGATGGCCGGTACAGAATATTTGTAGTTTTCAATCAGCGGCCGTCCCCCCAAAAAATACTACGCAATTAGGTGCAAAGACCAAAAGAACACAAATTGCAATATAATTGGTAAATTGTAGGTATTTTTTGGGGGAGGGGAGCTTCCTTGGTCTTTGCTTCTTGTTTCTGTAAAAACGTTACTTCTCGGTTCTAAATTCTCTCCGCAACAAAGGAAAATTCATTCCGAACAAAAATACCGAGCGAATTCCTTCCGAAATAAAAAGCGAGCAGTAACAACAAATGTAAACGTATGTTTATAAACAAATGTAAATGTATGTGAGTGATAGAAAGATTTTAATGTAAATTGTGAAATTAGAGTTGGAGTCGGAAGCAAAAACGTACCACAATGAAACATCAAAATAATACACAAACGAAGACCACCTGTACCTGTGGTACAAGTCGAAATCAAGTCAACGACGTGAATTTAAACGACAGGCTATTTGGCAGAGTTAAAAAATGTGGAAGAAAGCACGTGTTTAAATATAATTATTCAAGATACAGTGATGATTTATCTTCAATAGTTTTCCCATTCATTCCATTATTCCTGGAACAGTGCTTTTTTTTTAACTCCCAGCCTCATAGCCTTAATCTACCCCTTTTTATTTAATTTTCCCAAAACGTGTGGAATTATTAATCCTCTAGACACCATACCTCAGCAAAGACCGACATTATAAACAAATAGCCAATTGTGTTATTTCTAAGAGTGACCGGTGTATTAAACGAAACTGCGTTTTTTTCTGTGAATATTACACGATTCTTTTTTTATTCATTAAGAATAGAAAGGAATCCAACATTAATATACGTAGGTCTTCACAGTTCGATAGAACCATTAAAAGTTAGCATGACACATATGAAAACTTTCGCATATAAATCCAGAAACACACTTGAAAATTGTGAAAAATGCTATGAGTAAAAAGTCTGAAGCGATCTCCTCTTCAAAATTAATGGCACCATTCCTCACGTTTCATAGTTCAATCATCGGACATCAATTCAGCAAACAAGCACTAGGCAAAGATTAAGAGTTAACATTTACTTGTAAAACAGAAAAAATAGTTTATTGCATATGAGGGGATCGGAAAAGTAAACTTGCAGCATTTTACATAAGGTTATCTACTATTTTTTCGTCTTGTAGTACATAATCGTTGCTTAAACACACGTCATTAAAACAGTAACAAAGTATCAGAAAAGAAAAAAAAAGTTTTTTGGGCTCCTTGTAATAATGTTGTTTCGACAATTCTGCGTATTAAAGTATAAGAGCTATCCATAATTACAAATAATATTGTATCCATCTGCCCAATACCTAAAACGGAGTTAAAACGTTGTGTGGAAAATAGAGGAATAAGTTTCTCGAATAAGTGTTACAAAAAAAATGCACAATCATAGTAGAAAGATTGAGATCAATAGAAGGTCTCTAAAATTCAACCATGGTAAGAAAATGTATGTTACTTTTACAGTGACATTTGTACAATTAAACACTTAATCGCGGTGCAACGAGACAAAAAATGTATCCTCTTGTAACTTCCTTGTTGACTGCCAGTAGTCATTTGGTAATGAATAGAGCAAGACTTTGGGAAACATTGAAAATAAAATCCGTACCGACCATTTAGTAACTGCTATTCTGACGTGGAGGATAAACAGAAAGATAAAAATTAGAACACTGGAAAAAGAGCAGAAATTATCACTCAAGACTTAAGGCAAGGCAAAGAGCCACTGTCCCTCTTTTTTAAATAGACAATTTATAATGAATAAAAGGAATTCTACAACCGTGCTGCTTGCGGAACCAGATCATAATAGGGTCTAAGGAAGATCGTATCCAAGTAACAATAAATAAGATAAAAGATATAGCAAAAATATAGGAAATGAGAGTATTCATAAAAAAACGAAGAACATAGCATTTACTAGACTATTAAAAAAACAGTCCTTAGTAAGAACTTATTACACGAACAGGTTAACGCATAGAACGGCCTAGGATACAAAATAAACTATAAACAATAAAAAATATTGATCTCAAAGTATAATTTAATACAGAAATGTTTGTGGATGAGTCAATTATATAAATTAAAAAAAACACTGATCAATTTTCCTGTACCAAAGAATATGCTTGGACAACAGAACTAATAAGAATGGATTAAACAAAACAGAAACAAAATATAGATGAGAACTCACTTCAGTATTGCATAAAAAGTTAAGAATGTTCGATAGGTTGTCCTCTCTCGATTAATTCGCTAAACTCACGCTCATTGCTCTCACCTCGGGCGCTCGGAGATCACACTCGTTACCCGAAGTCCCCTTCCAGAGCACGAAAGTCATAGTGAAGTATAGTTATCGAATTCCCTCAATTTTTGCAGGGGTGGTTGTATCTAACAGGAGTTTGAAAAAATCCTTCAAGCAAATGAAATGGAATAACACATATTTAACGAAACAAATAATTTAATTGTCTTTTAGTATTTTCATTTCGTAATACAATACATAACACAAAAACCATCAAACAAAATACATTAAACTCTTCAATAAACTCACGCTTCACCGCCGACTCACCGCCTCAATTCGAAGGGTCGCGGGTCTGAGTCTCACTTTGGGAATGGTCGGTTGTCCCTTGACTTTCATACCAGAGGAGATGGATCAGGGCATCAACTGATGCCACTGCAGTAGCTTTGACCGGGAGATCCTAGGTTCTAGGTCCGTCGGTGGCAGGATTTTCGAAACTAGCTTGTTAGCTAGGTCGAATTCAGTCAGAGTCTGGAGGAGAATACTAGCAGTCGGCTGCTCTGATCGGAAGTTTTCCGTACTTTCTGTGATCAACACCAGGCAAATGCCGGAGAAGTACCCTAACAAACTGGCGTTGGACCGCGCCCGATCTCACTTTCCTTCTCCTTGTCCTATCCTCACCCCCTTCTCTCTCTCACACACACGCGAGCGCGCGCGCACACGCACACTAACACGCACTACACTACTACTCATGGCGAGAGATCCGTCAGGATTAAAGAGCTTGCCCCGGCAGTACACTGTTGGTGGTAAACACCTGGTTGGGGGAAACCGCTATCCGAGTAGGTCGGAGGTCGGAGTCGGATCTCGCCACACAAGGTGGAAAAGACCACCTTCCGAGCAAAAAAACATGCATTACACTTACGGGACTAATGCCTCTGGTAGTTGATAACGAAATCACTAAACACTCGATCAATGTATATTTTTTCAAATATTGCTAATCTTGCGATTTTTAAAATTTATATTTATATATTGTTGTTTAACTTTTACTCATCTTTCAACTATTTGTAGTTAAAATGACGGGAAGGGATTCTGGAACTCAAGATAACGTGCGCAGAAAATCTTCTCGATACGTCACAACGGCTACCGTTTTTGTGTTTTCCATACAGCAGAAAACTGATGATGGCTAAACCTTCGAAAGGTGCTATTGTAATAATTAATATTGTTGGCAATGACGACTCATATAATTATTTCATTGTAAATGCCAACGAAAACTCACTACAATACCAACATACTAAGTGTGCAAGGTATCGATACTAATTACATCTAAAGTGCGACATAAATATTGGGGTTAAAATTATTCCAAGTAAATTTTGTCACCACACTACAATGAAATGCCATCGTCGCATAAAAACCAGTTCTCAAATGTGGACTGTCCGGTAGAGCATTCGTCGGATTTAAAAATGTTATCAAATTAAAAAATCACTTAGCATAAATAATTAGTAGTTTAATGGATTTTCGTCATCTTTTTATCAAGAAGCATTCTGAAGATCTAGAAATACATGAAGAAGAGTTTTCCGTTGAACCATTACCCTGACATGAATGGCCGCTTAATCTAGATGATAGAGACGAATCAGTTTGCGGAAAGTGTCGTACTTTTAGAGAGGAGAAATATCTCTAAACACCAAAATAGTGTCACAACAACCAAGGTCACTTGTGAGCGGAGTACCCTCGCAGACAGATACCCGCAAGGCATATCAGTTATCAAACAGTCCTCGCGATTGCCGAAGGAGCGTCTCCACAAGCGAACTCGTCCAGAGGCTCTCGGGTCTTCGAAGTTCCGGGTACGATCTCGTCCGGCTCTTAACGACGACCTGACTGAGCGTCCAGAGGCTACAACGCACGGCAATATTTTGCGTCTCAACTCGTCCAGAGCAGTCAAAGGGGCAATTCATCTTGATGCAATCGGACCTTGACACATACAACGATCATGTTACTCTCACCCCACGTACGAAGAGTCTCGTAAGAGACAGGCGTACCAGCAAAACACACTACAGATCCTTCCTTCCTTCCTCACCCCACGTGATGTTTGCTTATTCGCGCTCATGCTACTCGCCGAGACAAACTTGACACCCACTGCCAGGATGGGCCGGGGTCGTGCGGCGCCAGCTATCACAAGCGCGTCCCGCAGTGGCGCCGCCGCCGGAGCTAATAACAGCGCTGCGACTGTTCCCTCGCGGTCCATTGGGCGCGCCGGGGCTCGGCCGCTGCCGCCGGCGACGGGTGTCGCGCGCCGCAGGGGGCGGGGGTGCTCACGGACGCAGTGGAGGGGGAGGGGGATGGGAGGAGGGGAAGCGGGGGGAGGTGAAAGAAGAGCAGAGAAGGGTGGTCAACGCAAAATGGACGGGGGAGGAGACCAGAAAAAGGTGAACGGGAGGGGAAGCGAAGGAGGAGTGATAGAGAGCGGGTGGGATGGATAGTGACCGGGATGGATAGGGACCAGTTCCGGGCGGACAAAGCGACATATGTGATGAGAAGCAGGGAGGGGAGAAGAGGAAGCGAGAAGAAGTGGTAAGGCGAGGTGCTGGGAAAGAAAAACAGGACAGGGCACAAAAGTGAAAAAGGAGCGAGAGATAAGAATTGGAGGTGGTTGGAGAATTGAAGGCGAAGGGGCGGGGCACAAAGTTAGAGTACGGGGACGAAAGTAAAACTAGGACCAGTCAAGTGGAAGGGAGAACAGAAACACGCGAACGGAAGAAGGAAGTGAAGGAGGAATGAATGTTATGGAGCGGGGTCCCATGGAAGAGGCGGGGAAGAGGGAAGAGTGGAGAGATGAGAAAGTGGACACAGAAGACAAACGGACGGGTGGGGTAGGGTGAAGCGAGAGATAGGTACCAGGACCGACGAAGGGGGGGGGGGGATGGAGGGTAGTTGTAGAGAGAGGCGATCAGCTGAGTGGTCGACGACACGAAAAGAAAAGTGGATGGAAGAGAGTGTGAGACGGTGGGAGTGCGTGAGTGACGGATGTGGCGCGCAGGTGGTCGGGCGGGTGCGCAAGAGAAGCCTTGGAGAGGGGAAGAACGCAGGGTGCGGAGGTGGGAAGGAAGCAGAACCAGAGGAGCGGAGAACAGGGAGCGCGATCCGTCACCCCATGGGGGGGGGGAGTGCGAGGGAGGGGAGCGAGTCCGGGTGCGCGCCGGGCGGGGGCGTGGAGGGGGGGTGCACGCAGGGCCTCACTGCGTGACGTGGCGCGTCACGCCCGGGCGGGTCCGGGTGGGAGGTGGGGGGAGGGGCAGGCGGCTGCCAGATGGTCCTCGCGCGGTGCAGGCGCATTCGCCGCGCTCCGACAACACATGGCGACTGCGCGCACGGACGCGACCTAGCCGCGCCAGATCCATCCGGCGCGACGAGTTGGGGCACCCAGGAAAATACGACCAACTCATATTTCAATTCCCTATGAAATTATGTTGCCCTCTTTTCCTTTCCGCTTATTGGTTAATACTTTCAGGCTCCTGCGACTTGTCGGCGTCATGTGCACGACATGCGGCATTATATTTGATTCAGTGGGAATATTTGAGGCATGGGAAATAAATCAGTCCTGTCATATTTCAATTAATTTTTTATATTAGATTTGCTATTTTTTCATAAAGAAGCAAATAAGTTTCATAGATCGTATATCCAGTAATGTATCACCTAAAGTAACTCAGTGCATCAATTCATGTCACTAAAGTTTATCCGACCACGAGGTCCTGCGGTTCGAGACCAGACGTTGGCAGGATTTTCGATACTAGCTGGATACCACAGTCGAATTCAGGCCCTGGATAAAGGATATAACAGGTATTTTTCCATTGTTTCGCCGATCAATACGTGATATACCTGGGCACTGCCCTAACAAACAGTCCACAGACCGCGCGTTATCTTTCCTTTCTCTTCCTTGACCTAACACATCTAGTCTTGCACACTTCTTCTCTGGTCCTATCTTCCATATACGGAAGTTAGGTGACCCATAACGGGATTTCTTCGGATAAATTATTCAGGGTGGTTTCCCGTTGCCTTCCCTGATATGATGATGATGATGATGATGATGATGATGATGGGGGGTGAAAGGACGAACACAATACAACCATGCCCGAGGCGGGACTCGAACCCGCGATCTTTCGGTACGAGATCGCTACGGCACTACTGCCTTAGCGATCTCGGCCACCGGATCGGCAGTCTTGTACACATTTATGCTTAAATACGCTACACTACAGTCAATAGCGGGAGCTTAGAACTAGTCACAGCTGCGACGGTAAGATACCTGGATGGGAAAACCACACAAACCAAAGTGTTGGTGGGCGCCAGATTTTGACAACCAGCAATGGTCACTATACCTCCCGCAATAAAAAATAATCATTACACTTAGGAACTAATGAATACAAAGGTTGATGCGCCCGGAAAAATGATATTTTAATTCATTATCTCAATTCCGAGACACGTCAGATGCAAGACTTGTGAACGCTTGTGGCAAAAGAGGCAGGAAGAAATTTTATATCCAGGAGGATATAACTCAGTTACATATCTACCTTTTGTGATGTATTTGCAATTTCTGATTCTATTTCTCGTATCGTATACTGTATATTTCCAATGTCTTAAAAGTGAAATGTGGTCACGTGTTCTTGCGATCTAGGAACAGACCTATTGTGACATACAGAGTTATGCCGTATTTCAATTTGCTGTTGAAATTTTTGCTTTTTGCTTTTTTTAAATTTTTTTTTAATTTTTTTTTTTTTTTAATTTTTTTTTTTTTTATGCTCCCGGAGAACACAAGACACCATAGACACTTCCATGTCAGTTTCATTTTAATATTTAAAAAGTATTTTCGACATTTTGCACATTAAATTGTAAATTTCTTTAATTCAATAGAAAAGTCGGATATTTGAAATTTTCATTTGAAAACTTCAAGCTCCCGATAGATTCACTACACCAAAAGGCCTGCAGACATTCACATAACAGAAACGATTCACTACATTACAGAGCATTTTCACTACTTTAAAATAGAATGATGGTAACAAGATGTAGTTCATATTTTTAAGGAAGCTATACTCTGCATCTGTTCTTGAAGTATCCTATATCACAAGGGAACCATTGATTTGTCAGTCCACTGGTGACTTTCCAAGATTACCATTGCACTCTCCTAGAAACATTTTCTGTGTACGAAGGCCCAGCGTTTCAAGGATTGCTTTCCCGCATCATCAGCCCCCCCCCCCGTGATGGAGGAAAAGGGTCCAACAACTCCCGTCTCACATTCAGACGTTACGAGAAGGAAGTTTTATAACAAATGTACTATTGACAGTTCTAACAAGTTATTCTTACTTTCGGTTTTTACAGGCGGCAACACCCCTACGTATGCACTATCTATATAATCCGTAGAGTGGCGTATTCTGCAAGTTCTTGTCCCCTCTACTTCCCTTACCCACACACATTTACGGAACTAGAACACCGGGTTGGGAACTTAGAGCTAGTCCGGGTTGGGGTTGTGTCCAGCAAGTGGAGGGCGAAAGCACGCAATCGCAAGTCTAGGCCAGAGCCGGATGCCACGTTCCACCACGGAAGGAAAACAGCAACGTCCCCGCTCTATCATGGACTACACTGGCGGGAGTATTGCACATAGTGGCTTACGCATCCGCCGACACGGAATAATTATTCACTGGGCGGCGGGTAGTGCCACCACCATCAGAACCGTAAGCGCAGCCGGCAGCCGCGGACGCCGTTGCTTTGTTGTTCGCATTCCGTCTGCCTTATTCACCGCGCGGCCCTGCGAGCGCAAAAATTAACTTTGGGAAATGGAATTATAATTCGCTCTGGAAGTTCTATAAGCTCGCGCGCCCGCCCCGTCCGAATTACGGCGCGGCTAAATGCATTCGTTTTAACGGGAGCGTTGTAGGGAGCGGGGTGAGGAGTTTCTTTCCATCGCCCCGGGGCAGCCTGGGCAAACGGGAACCCGCTCGGCCCTCACTGAAACAGACTACACCTGGCAGACAAGTGAGCGAGTATTCGGTATTTCTGAACGCATCAAATGCTCACGATCATAAGCAGAGCCCGGAAGTTCAGGCATTTACTTACCGTAAAATAGGCAGACAAAAAGGCATTCATTTTGTCTAAAATAAGCAAGCAATAAAGCATTTATTTCATCTAATGTAAGCAAGCAAAAAGCATTTAGGTTACCTAAATTAGGCAGACAAGAAAGACAAAACTTGACCGTGCCGTCGCGTTGTCCAGACTAGCAAGTACAGAACTGGCACAAAAAAAAAGCAAAAAAGCAAAAACGCAAAATGAAAGCGTACAACTCCAAAAGTAGAGTTAAGTGATTCCTGCAGTTAAAAGTTTATAAAGAAACAAAAAGGCATTTTTCCAAACTCGTAGGCTCTAGTGAGTGTACTGCGTTTCGGTACGTCGTAGTTTTCTTCCCTGCTGGCGTCAACGTACATGTCGATTGACGATGTCATCCCTTTGAGTATCTCTAGCAGACAGGAACCGCCTTGGCCTGTAAGTCTAAACAAGAAAGTCGTTGATTCTTGGCGTAGTTACGTTGAGGAAATGGAGTCACATGCATGGTTCCGAAGAAACACGAAAAGCTGGATTATGGTGTAGAAACGGGCCATACGCAAACATACTATAACAATATATAGAGCATTGAGCATATGCGAACGAAGTACTTTTTATGTGAAGTGGAAAACGATTATGCAATGAAAAATAATGAAAATGAATGTATGGTTGCTAGTATCGGAACTTCCTTGGGCACTAAATGAATCTGTTTCAAAAGCTCAAGGCTTGATTATTTTTTTCTTGCACATTCGTGTGCATATGAAATGCGCTATGAGTGAATATCTTTAACTACAGTTATTATAAAGAGGAAAATATATTTTAACAGAAGGTAAACACCATTGAATTCCAAATTAAAATTCATCACTTATTTTCCACACATAATAGCTATCAGTAACGTTTACAATAATCGGTTTCATCAAATGACTCAGAAATTTAAAGTTGAAGCAATTTGTGCAACAAAATAGTATTTGGTATTACTTATAGAAAATACCGTCACTGCATGTCACTGTGTTTCTATGTCATATGATATTAGTCTATTCACAACAATGCATGCCCCCAATCAAACATCCCGTTCACAAAATTTGAGGAAGAAATTTAACACATCGTAGTATTTCGAAACTATGATCTTATTTCTGAGCCCAATGCAACAAAATATAACATAAAAATTGTTAACTGTGATAATATTACATGTTTGTAATGACATTCAACTTTCATTGGTTACCAAAGAGCAAAAAGAACACAGAGAAGAGGCTTGCTCAATAAACAGCAATAGGAATGCAGATATGGGCGCCAACCACAGATCGATTCTTATCAAATTTCTAGTTGCCAAACGGCTTGTCAAACTCGTTTGCATAAGGTAGTGATACCCGGCCGGAAGTAAAGAACGTTTTCTTGGGAAATTACCGCGCTTAGTACACAGAACAAAAGCTGCCTTCTAAACTTTTATGAACGCCGTAGTTGAATATCGAGATGTTGCGACATTTCAGTAATAATCCGATAATAATCCGAATTCGAAAATGTATCACATTCTTCAAAAAAACTCATTCTATGCATATGAGCTCATAGAGTTTTATTCTTCTGCAAATAAGAAAATAAAACTTGTCGTGATATACTTTTAAGAGACTTTGAGATCTGAAGTAACCATCTAGGTCCATCAGGAAAGAGAATAGTTATAATAATCCGCTAATATTCAATTTTCGATTTTGTAACACATCGAATTTGAAACGCAGTTACATGTTGGTCGACATTCCACTGACTTCAAATTACTAAATACGGCAGACTTTTTCATTAAACAAATCTAATGAATGCGTTTCCTGAATTGGGTACTCGAATTGCTGACATTCAAACAATGAATATTAAATAACACGTGTTTCTTAGGAAGCCTTCTCTAAGTATCAGCAAATAGGAACCTACATGATACAACAGATTGAGTGCTATTTGCGTATCCGATAATTATATTTACCACTGAGTACAACAGTAATGAATTCAAATTTATTACAAAACGATCAACATCTGATGTAGCTGCTCCTGATTTGACATGAAGTCGTGGTCGTTTGAAAATTTTCTGAAACAACTGCTAAAAGTGAAAAAAATCTAGAAAACCACCTTTTCTTTATGTCGGTTTTACTGACACTGAAGAGGATTTGCTCGACAACGAATATCACGTGCCAACCGTACAGATCATTTATGAATACGAAACTACAGAAATATGTCAAATTTTAATAGCTCTAAAATTAACTTCATCAAACTATTATTTTAATTAAGAGAGATGTCGTTTGAAATTTAATGATTGTTTCAAAATTTCTCACAACAATCAATTACTAAAAGCGAAAAGAAACATCAAATGCTACCGTTTCTTTACGCCGGTTTTGCTGACACGAAAGGATTTAATCAATATGTGAAGATCTTACAGGTTATTTATGGGAAGGAGGAGGAAGGAAAGATCGCGCGCGTCTGTAGCCAGTTTGTTAGGGTATTGTTCCAGCAATCGCCTGGTGTTGGTGAGAGAAACTAGGGGGGGGGGACTATTGGTCAGAACAACTGGTCCCTAGAACACTCCTCCAGACAGAGATTCGCTTGTCCGATAGGTCGAGTTCAGTGCCGAAAATCCAGTCGTCATCGTGACTCGAACCTAGGACCTCCCGGTCAAACACACCACAGTGGCATCAGTTGATGCCCTGAGCCAACTCCCCGGTGGCAGAGGGTCTGGCAAAGGAACTGAAAAAAAAAGGAACGTCACAACTGAGCAGACGAGGGAGGGGGGAGGGGGGCGTCGGCGTGTGGCAACGCCCGCGGGGTAGAGTGTGCCCCGTTTACGCCTCCAAAATATTTACCGCTTGGCAGCTCCTCGCTTAGCGGCGTTAGCGACCGGGCGTTGGATGGGTGGAGTCAGGAGAGCGGGCGCGGCGATAGAGAGGAAGGGGGAGGGGTAGAGGGGAGGGAGGGGAGGAGGTGAAGGGGCTGGCAAGGTGGAGGGGGAGGAGGTCGGGAGGAGGAGTGAGAGGGGAGGGGAGGAAAGGGAGGAGTAGGTGGAAGAGGAGTGGGTGGGTGGGGGAATGGAGGTGGAGGAGGGGTGGGTGGGGGAATGGAGCGAGAGGAGGAAGGCGGAGGGGAAGGGAGGGGGGTAAAGGCCTCAAGGCGGCTACGTCGACGGACGAGTGGCAGCGCGGCGCGCGGCCTGTCTCCTTGATCTTGGAGCGCGAGTAAACACCCGAGACTTTCAGCTCTGTTTTCCTTCGGGGGTCGAGTTTTTCATTAAAAAGACGGCAAACAGCCGAGTAGAAACCGCGTTCGCACGAAAAACACTGGGCTCGCTCGGAAAAATATACTCCGTAGCGAAAAGTGAATCGGAAGAAAGGTTTAGGGGCATTCCATGGAGTGAGTTTGTCCCGGGGCGTGAAGGATTGCGTAGACGGCGGACCGTGAGGTGTGAGAGGCAGGAGCGAAATGTAGGACGCAGAGAGGGTAAAATAGCATAAATGCTGAGGATGAAGCAATGGCAAAAAATAGTTTTCCACAAGAAAGTCTCCGGTGTAAGTGGGGGAGATATTAACCAAAAAGTGCTGAAAGCAAAACATGATTACAACCAGTGATCTCTCACAATGAGAACACTGTTCTGTCACTTGCTCTGCAAACTATAAATCACGAACTTTTGTAGAATGGCTGTAGTCAGTTTGGTAACTTCAAGTAGCTGTTTTTATCACATCCGACACTTGTACGACGTGTACTACACTTGCTACACGCACTTTTGTTACATTAAACCTTATGATGTGTATATATCAGACACTTTTTCAACTTGTTGGCTCATAGAATACATAGAAACGAATGTATTATATTTCATGTATCCAAAATTTGTTCTCTGCTCTTAAGAGAGATTGTCCAAACAGTTGATATACCGAAGAATAATGGACTGCTTTCACAATAGTTGTCATCAAGAACTGAACAATGGATACATAATGAACTCACAAAGTGAGTTCGCGAATTCGTTAAAAGTTCCTCTATGTGAGAATGGCTAAAATATCACGTATGATAACAACCAACAACACTGAGCATTTGATCTTCCTCTGGCAGCCGCATTTTGATTTACGAAATAAGCCAGGTGTTCAATAAATCACAGAGGACCTTTTACAAATACCATTGCGAACAACTTCAACGATTGTGAAGATGTTCTTTTTATAAGCACAACGTTAGACATTAGAGAATTTGCCTGGAGAGTCATGTAATTTAAATTTTACTTTCAACGGTATTTTTATGTTTAATGAGTTTGTTGTAAAACACTCAGAATTATTTTATTTTAAAACCATAATATAAGATTCTAAAGTTTTTTTCTTTAAATAAATCGTAAATTACTCTTTCTTGCACAGTGAAGATAGGTTTCATTTACCGGCGACCAGTATGTGAAATACTGTAAGAAAAATCATATTATTAGTGAATTATGAATACAATTTTCCACAATCGCTAATATTAGAAATCATCATTTGTTTGATCTCTTCTCTACAGGTAACATAAAACACAGCACCACATTTCACGTCATCTTAGGGCTAACAAATATTTTTACTGGTTATCGTGACGTCACAATAAAAATTACACAGCCCCGGTGACCTCGCGATTTTATACGTATTGAAAAAGTTAACAGTAGAAAGTAAATCTTTCATTTTCGTAGAATCGTGAAAATGCATTTTTAAAGAAACTAGCGACTACACAAATCGTTTTGAAACTGCATCAATAT
The DNA here is from genome assembly GCA_038098605.1 of Gryllus longicercus. NCBI lineage: Eukaryota > Metazoa > Arthropoda > Insecta > Orthoptera > Gryllidae > Gryllus > Gryllus longicercus. Next base: position 1,456,074 of record JAZDUA010000247.1, on the reverse strand, counting down.
TATTATTACTGAGGGTAGAATTTTATGTTAAGAATGATAATTTCTAATTATTGTTATAAGGCTGTCTGTATTCCTAGCTGTGTACTAAAGTTTCTATTTTTGTCGTTAAATTAATATTTTCATCAAACTTCTACAACAATCGTCTTTCATTTGTGTTGCATATCCATTACTAACTTTCGAAGCATCTTCCTTTTGTAGTGATGGCGTGACTTTCAGACAGCGGTTTTCTGGTTGGAGAATTGCATGCAAGATTAGCACGATATCAAATTTACAGAAATACCTTTGTGCACGAGAGAACATGTCACTTCACCGATTGACACGTCTGATAAGATTGGCAGTCAGAAGTATTTTTCCGCATGACACTCAAACATAAATCACACAACCCCAACGAGACTCGCGCATTAATCAAATGTTTGAAATGAATTTAGCGGCAGTTAAGTAAAATGTCAGTGAAAATTGCATTTAATTCATATGATTACATAACGACTAAATAAGCTAATAAATTATCATTCAAAGCAAACATAAAAAAATTAATGCACTAGAACGTGAAACAAATGAGCAACGGTGAAAACATTTTATTTAGTAAATAATTTCATGCAGAATATAAATATTCAGGATACCTTGAGAATCTCCTTGAAACATTAATGGTCGCAAGCTAGAGAAAAACGATGAGTTCTTGTCGGAGACTACATACTGTTAAATAATGGGTGGTGCTATAAAGGTTTTAGATTCTCTTGCACTATTGAGCTTACAATCAATTACGTTTTCGAACACTTATGTTCTTTCCTCTTCTAGATGGTATTTATTGGTACCTAAAATATATTTGCTTTTACATCATCAATTATTCTGTCCTCTTTTAGTACAATTAAAATTAGAATTGAGAGACTGAATAAAAAGTAAATCATAGTTTTGTAAGAACATTTTCATCGAACATTTTTGGGCCGATTTTTAGAAGCCAACAACAACAGAAACAACAACTTCAGACGGTTAAGATTGGTGCAGAAAACAAGAAGATGTTTATACCCAATTTTCTATCCGATGTCGAGATGTTTATATACACGATGTACGTTTGAATCATCGTTACATTAAAGTGTTTTGAAATAAAACTGTAAACACACTAGGAGGAACATCTAGTGTTGCCATTCCGGAGATTATTAAGTTTTTTGTTTTGACGATATTTACTTGAAAATTCGTGTAACAATTTAAATTTTTCGCTGGAAAAATCACGACAATTTTATCTTTGATATTTTACTCAAAATAAATGAATAATTTACTCGAAGTACAATTAAAACCTGAATTTTATATATTTAAACGACATCATGCCCTATAAAAAAGAAATCAGTAGATGCTGAGTAATATCTAGTGAAACTTGAGGAAAGGTTTGCCTACGTAGCGCAGATGACGTACGTCAGATGTTTTCTAAAAGAAAATGGAATTAATATTTTATATCATTTAAACACAAATTAACGGGACACATATTATGCTGTTTCACAATTCTCTTTCCCAAGGTAATCACTTGACTAGAAGAATATTCTCTTTCGATTGGTATTTTGTTTCACAAGACAGAAAATTATTATAATACACTACAATTTTGAGTGCAATTTACTACAAATTAATATGACAAAAGAAGTAGATAATACTCTGAATTTTCTAGACCTATCTGAATAGCACTATGAAGGAAAAACGAAATCAAATTGGCTTTGGAAAGACTAAGACTGGTCAAAGTTTTAATTCACCTCATCGCATCGTACTCAGTAACGGAGAGTATTCATGATTTGGTAGTCTGATGTATTTTATCACATTCAGATTTTGAACAGAATTTTAATAACAATGTTATTAAACGAATATGCCAGATAGTTTATTCACAAACAGATTTCCAAATGCTAGCCAATACTCGTAAATACTCAAAAAAATTGAAGATTTGAACGATGTTAGTTTAATAAATAAAATAAAAATAGTATTGTAAAGGAAATAATCTCCACAAAAGTTCTCTCCATAAACTTTTGTGGAGATTATTTCCTCTACAATACCATGGATTACCACAAGATATCTGCTACCACCACGGAAAATAAAAATAATTACTTTTCCCTATATTACCGTTTTTACTTAAAAAAGTGTAATAACTTACAACTAAAATGAAAGACGATACTACTAGAAATTATTAGTGAAAAAGTCAAAGATAACATTCCACATTTTAAAAATTAAAAAATATACACAGTGTTCATTGTCAAAATTGGCCAAACCCATGATCTCCCAAACAAGCGTGAACTTGCGTTTTGCATAAGCGAGACTGGATGGAGCATAAAAGGAGCACGAAAAAGACACCTTAATAAAATCAATCTGTCGTCAAAGAAATAAATTGCACCACAATTTTGATTTTGATAAATCTCGCATTCTTAACAAAGAATCAAGACGACAAATCACGTTTATCGCCGAAACGTCTCAAAAACAAAAAAAGGCATGATGTTATTAACTCAAACATGAAAACAATATATTCCTTATAATGCCAAAGTAATGACTCATATATATAACGGTTATTTCAGATCAGCGGTCGGCATTGCAACGAGCATGTCCTGGAGAAGACTTTCATCCAAATATTTCACGGAATGGCATTAGTAGGCGTGTTGTAAAGTATTTAAGTGCTCAATATAAACGTTTTTCTTTTAACTATTAAATTGTTTTATTGATATGATTGTTTTAAATGTTAACGCTGTCATGATTTCATGTTTTATCGATAAAAGAGTCTTCGTGGGGCATTGTATTATTTTAACACCGTTCCTGTTCAAACCGATTTTAATATTCACGTATTACTTTTCTCAAGTAAATTTTCCCTGTATGTTTTTACAAGTACTATTTAGATAAATGTCCATGTATAAATTACAAACCACATGTACCTGAAGATTGGGCGACACCAGCGTATGAACTCCAGATATCTCGTTAGTATTAAAAAATCGTCACTATTGTCACTGGAAAACTAGGGCATAGTGGCTGTAGAGTCAGCGACAATAAGGTAAAACCAGCAGATGGGAGATAGGGCAAAATTAATAAGTGTGTGTGTGTGTGTGTGTGTGTCTCGGGTACCTTCCTCGCACTTGTCTCTTAACGCCGGGACGACCTGGGCGGTTTGGGGCACTCTTCTCCTCTCCTCACTGCCATCACTTTTATGTCATCGACGTGAGTAACCACAGAACCAATACGACCTCACAGAATGGCTCGTGGTCCACGTCTTGACTTCTATAAGTGGGATCCGGGTCATTCTGAAGTGGACCCTCGTTCCCGCATTACGGTCGACGCGAAACACGACGAGCAAACCCGGGAACACGGCGCTTAGTATCGCCAACTCACTGTCTTAACCTCAAAGCTAACGACGTGAGTGCCGCGGTGAAGCTCAGGATCCAGGTTGTCGTTTACACGTCTCCACCAGACCATGCCTGCCTCCGCTGTCACGATTCCCCTTGCAGAAAGTATGTGAGTACGAGTGTGTGTGTGTGCGCACGTGTTAGTATTGCCAACTCACTGCCTTCACCTACAAGCTAACGACGTGAGTGCCGCGGTGAAGCTTAGAGCTGAGGTGGTCGATTACACGTCTCCCCCAGAAACCCATGCCCGCCTCTGCGGTCACGATTCCCTCTGCAGGAATGACGTGAGTGTGTGTGTGTGTGTGTGTGTGTGTGTGTGTGAGTAGGGGCAGGGGCCTAGGCGGCGTCGGGCGATCGCCCACCCCGCGCAGCCGTCAATAGCGCAACACGTGGATCCGCCGGCAGAGCCCCGCCGCGGCGCGGCGCGGCGCGCAGCTGATACGGACGCCCCCGGGGAGCGCTGCGTCACCCAGGGCGCCGCCGCCAGACGCGGACGCCGTCCCCGCCCAACCCTCCGGGGCGGTGGTGGCGGAACGCGCGCCCGTCCGTCACTCGTTCTGCTTGTCCGACCAACCGACCGACCAGCCGGAGCACGACGCCGATCAAAGCAGGCTTCTGCCGACATGCGTTCCCACAGCCTCCAGTGTATTCTTGATCCCTGTGCCGGCGCTTGGCACGGACAGACCGAGCTGTCGCCCGGGGCCTCGCAAGTCAAGGGGTTCAATGAGGCGACGGGAGGGAGAGAATTGTAAAGAATTTAAAACATTAAATCTAGAGAAAATCGTTAACATAATTTTATGTCGCGGTACAGTAATGTGATGTTATTTTTTTTTAACAAATAGTTATTTATAGTCATTACTTATAAGGTAGGGCTCAATGATATGAATCATATGACGCGATCATTTAAAAAAATTACTGAAATTCTTATTTAATATCTCATGACTTTAATAAGTTATTTTACTACATAATAAACCAACAACAATGTTGAGCGTTATAAGATTGTGTAAATTGTATTTTTTGATCACTAAGAGAGTTTTACTTCAAACTATTATTTAAAATATTGTTTCCAAAACAAATTTCTGGCTTATACATAATAATATTTCTTATTTTTTAAAATAAAATAACTCCTGGCCCAAAAATGTCAAGATCCGGCAGTGCTTGTTCCTGGGACAGGTTGAGGTACTTAAACTCAACAACGGATACCACTGCAGTGACGGTCAGGTTAGTTCTGACGTTAAGTGTCTCTACTGTCACAAATTTTCCCGACTAGCTAGATTGCTAGGGCGAATTCTTTCCTCCATTATTCGTATTCTACTTATTCTATTTATATATATATATATATATATATATATATATATATATATATATATGTGTGTGTGTGTGTGTGTGTGTGTGTGTGTGTGTGTGTGAGTGTGTGTGTGTGTTTTTTTTTTCTCTTCTCACGTTAAATGTATTCCCAACATTTTGTACTGTGTTTCTTCATAGTTTCCTGGCCTATTTTGGATTTATACATTCATTCTGCATGTCCTTTATCTGGTACTATCATGATTTCTCGTTCGTATTTCCGAACTGAAGGTTTAAATTATTTTCTATTCAATTTCTTTTTCCATTTGATTATCTGTACTCCCACGCTCTTAATTGACGGTTGAAAGACGTCATTTCTCTCTTCATTCTCTTTTTTAACGAATATCTGTGTGAACAACTTATCATTCGTATGGTGTCCGTCTGCTCAATGTCAGGATTGACAATGCATTCTTACTTTTTTCGCATTCGTTCAGTGTACGTTTGCGTTCGTCCTGCGTTTAGCGCCCGAACATCACCTCATTACAAATTTACCACACAATTTCTAATAAAGAAAACATGTTCAAGTAAAAGAAGGAGTCTCCAATATTAAATTTGGGTAGAAATGTACTATATTTCGAAAGCTAGAAGTTTAAAATTAAGTAAAAAAAGGTCATTAATTCATATCAATTTTGAATTATCATTTCTTTATTTCATTCACTGGTAGAAACGAAGGGTGCGTTACCCACTCACTTTTAATGTGGGGGGGGGGGGGGGGCGCATGTGGAAAAAATACATTTCTGAGCAACAGAACGAGAATTTCAGAATATCGTCCGTAATATTGATAAAAGTGCTGACGAACTGAAAGCGCGATCAATAAATCACATTCTTTAAGTCCACTTGATTATACGTTCAAGTAAAAAATGAAACGTTATACTAATTGCAATTCTATATCAAACCATGACGTCACAATTTCTAGCAACATTACTAAATTGGAGACCGCAAAGTTTAGTATCGCGACCATTGAAGATTCATTTATACCTTTAAACATTTATCATTTCAATAGCATTACCCTGCCTCGAACATTTTAGTGCGTTTCCACGGACACGAAGCATTGCCGAGGTTATTCACAAACCGGTGTAAGAGAATTGTAATGCCGCATTACTGTTTTACTACACCATGCTCAAATCCATCTCATAATAATTCGCGCAATAAACACAACAATTATAAATCACCGCACTGAATCATGGCTTTATTGCGGTACACCTCGCAAGCTGATTAACACGGGGAGCAACCGCTGGCAAACCTCGTTACGTCGAATCTCGTGAAGCAATAAACAGGGAGCAACCGCGTGCTTTCGCCTCACGTAAGCGACGCAACCAATTACTGCGAGATCTTGATCGGCGCAGGGAGACCCAGCTCCTCGTGCGGATAAGAGGAGCAGCGGAAGCAGAGGTGAAGGGAGGAGAGCGTAGGGTGAGAAGAGTCGTCATGGGTGGGGTGGGTTGGCACATGTGAGAAGAGTGGAGGGGTGGGGTGCGATGAGTGGAAGGCGGAGCAGAAGAATAGGGAACGGCTACTAAACGTGGGTTGGGAAGGAGATGGAGAGGTGGCGAGTGTGAGATAAGAACAAGGATGACCTGAGTCACTGCCCTGAGGAAGCCTGCGATATGTCAGGCGAAACGTCGGCCTCCCAGCCAACAACGCGGCGTCTCCCGGATAGCCGAGAGTTTATGGATTCGAGCCGCGGAAGCTTACGTGTACAAGGATGACGTGGAAAAATCATGTGGCGTGAACGAGGAGATGAAGTACGGAAGACAAGACATGAAGGGGTGGCATAAGTAAGACATGAAGGTGTGGCGTAAGTAGCTGGACAAACAATGGAGATGGAGGCTGGGCTTGAATGGGAGAAGTGGGATTGGATGAGGTGGAGTGGGTGAGTAAATGGATGACGAAAAAGTTAACGTTTTATTCATCGCTTCGTCTTTGTTTCTTAACGTCTTAGTTATAACCTCTTGTATCATAAAATTCGAAAAATCTTCATGCACGCAAAATTAAACACGATGTCCATCACATGCATCTGAACTTTCCTTCCATTAACATATTCGAAATTGTTAAGCTTCTCGTACACAAGCGTCCCAAAGCATGTACTGCCAGAAAATGGTGCTTCACGTGTACCAGAAAAATAGCGTAAAGGATGAAGAGTAGCAAAGACGTTGGCAAGTCATTCTTAAGGAAACGAATAACAACACCGAGGTGACGAATCAAGGCAGCAGGTGGTTGCCGCGGCATCTGAGGAGAGAGCGACAATGACCGAGCAAAAAATGACGAATAAAATAAATGGAAGTGTAGTGGATTAGGGAGTGTCAATAATCAATTATAAAAATAATGACTGGCAGATGCGACTGACGAATACGCAGTAGCGTTATGATTCTATGGCAAGTAACGGCGTGTAGTGCTTGAAGCCGACTGTAGCAGGACCGCCGAAATATACGATAGTCGCACAAACTCGAACATAAGCAAATATGGGATTGATAAGGTCCATGGGGGGATAGTTAAGACTATGAGACCAGGGTCTGCAAACAGAAAAGACCCGGTATAAACGATAAATGAAACAGAAAAAATTTATACTCGCTAAGCGAAAGAGAAACAAAAAAAGGAAAGATGACAAAATGAGAACAGAGGAAAGGAAAGACTAGAAAAAGACAAGGGGAGGATGAAACAAACTAAGAGATGAACCAAAGAATGAAAGAAGGGCCGAAAGCAGAGGAGAAACAGCAGCGAAGCGTTGCTAGGGAGAGAATTGGAAAGAAGAGTGGAGAATTAGCGAAAAGCGCACGAGAGAACCGCACCAAAAAAAAGGGAGTGGACAACATGGACAGCAGGGTTGGATACGGCCAGCGACATCGGCGGAAGGGCAATGGCCAGAGGCGTGTGCAGAGGGCGTTAGGCGCCGAGCAGCGGGGGTTGTATAGATGGTGGAGGAGGTGCCGGGGGTGGCGTTGGAGGGGGAGATGTCATCGGTGGAGGCGGAGGCGGCATCTAGCCCGCATGTCCCGCGGGGCCTCCAGGGGGCGCCCGTTATGATTACCTCCACCGCGGGAGGGGCACTGAGCTGCGGAGGGAATGGGGTGGGGGGTGGGGCGGGCTGAGTCACGTGGGAGCCACGTGCATCCGCCAGCGCGGTCGGTGAGTCAGGGCGTCACACGCCGCGCACGCTGGAGGTAGGTCGCCCTGGAGTGTCTGCCGTTTCTCCTGCGCCGTAAATCCGGTGTTCCGGTTTCAACCCACTGAACGGCTTCGTGGGACAGACGAACCTCGCCAAGAGGGATTTCCAGAGACACGCTCTTTTTTCTCACTCCCAGAGGCGGCTACTACATCCAACTGCTTTATGTTCAAAGCTGTTCCTGTCACAATCAATGATGAAGTTTCGAATCACATGTTTCACTTACATACAAGAAGGTGAAACAAAAACTTTTTTTTTTCCCCAAAAAAATATATGTGTTTCGCATTTTATTACTTCGTTCAATCTGAAATAAAATTTTAATTTAAACAAAAATTAAAAATGTGTTCGTGTTTCTTGATTTTATTGTAATATTGATTTTAATCTTGATTTTATTGTAATTGTATTTTATTGTAAGTACCTGTAACTTTTTATTCGCTGGTAAAGATACTTTCGCTTCATGTTTCATTTTTCAATTCATTTTTCGCTACGTGTGTATAACAAATTCGTCTGCTTTCTGCCTCAGTGTCAGTCCAATTTAAAGTAAATACACACGTTTGTAATCGAAAATAGAACAATCAATTTATTTTTTTTTTATTTTTTTAAGTACTATAATTGAAGAAAACCAACAATGTTTAGTCATCTGTTAGCAAACACAGATAATATAGATAGAAAAGCAGTTTCAATTAAATAGGTTTTACGATTTCGCTAAGAGTTTTCTAATACAAATTGGATCAATTCATCCTGCAAATAAGTTTCCCAATTATCGATGTTTTAATGTACTACAACACACCAAGGAATCTTACAGTAGATGTGTAAGTTTTCAGAGCCAGTTCTAATCTGAGGCATCAAACCAATATCACGTTTTCTAAGTGCGTTTCCGATTTGATCAAGTATCCACTTTCAGCATATTCTTTCCCCCGTTGGAAAGTTGTTAGTAGACCTCCACCATTTTTTTTGTTAATTTATATAGCTATGTGCCGTATTGTTTAGTGTATACAAAATAAAGTAACGCGGAGAAACGAAGGTAGTATATTCGGCTAATTTGAAATTTTTCAATGTCATAAAATGTTCACGTCTGAAATGTATCTGTTGACACCATTTGCTTATTGTTCCGATAGGAACAGATTGTAAATTATGCAGAAAATAAATAAAAATTCGACTAATTGTAATAATTGAAAACACGGAAACATTGAAAAAGGATACTTGCTAATGTCTCTTTGTCTCTAATGTCTCTACGCCCCCAAACGTTTTGGAACAGCCTTTTTGAGCACGTAATGACTGGACTATTGTCCATTCTATTACTTGAACATGTAATAACACACATTCCTGTACGTGCGTTGTTACGTGTCAATTGTGCACAATATCAGGTACGTTTTGCTAGAAAGTTAAGATATTGCAACAAAAGAAAACGAAATGTAATATTATTTTACATCCAGCTATTTGATACAAACTATCATTGAAATGGTTTCCTACTAATTTTTCTGGCTCCTCCAAAATTCTAAAAATGCCACTGAAACCGTTGTTACGATCCAGCTTCAATTATCTTTAAACGAAAAGTACTAACTTGCCGGTTGAAAATTGGGCAAAAATTAACTGCAACAATGTAATAAACCGATCATCAACACCGCAATATTTTTGCAATTACTTAACAACGTAAATATAAATATCTTCTTTCTCACGCTAATAGTTGAAGCTTACGTGTACAACGTTAATTGTATGGCAAGACACAACCGCAAATAGACACTGATTTGCAGGAGCACAAGAAAACTACTGAAGGGACTACACTTCAGATGTAACACCATCAGGAGTTATGAACACTGCAATATGGCAATTGCTGTTACCTACCGTATGTTCCAAACATTTTTTTCTCCAATTTTTCCTTCAGAGTTGTGTGGGGGGGGTGTATGTGTGGGTGCTGCAAGCTTACATAACAATGAATGTAACGTAAAGCTTCAGGAAAAAAATGTTTAACGGCTCTACTAACAAACAAACAAAACAAAAACGTTTAGCGCGATTCCAGACGCAACTCTAACATGTTTCTTGCTTCTCTACGGCCTATTACAAAACCCACTCATACTCAACTACATTCTGAATCTATAGTACATATTCAATATACTTTTGGGGAGTCACTGGTAACTAACAATTGCTATGGACAAAACTCCCTTTCGCCTTCCATTCATCCAGCTGCCCATATTACTGCCAATGTGTACGTCGCTGCCCGTGAATTTTTCCAGAATAGTATTACGATAAGCAACGTACAAAAAACTAAAATAATAATTAAAATCAATTATATCTTACATTGTGTTTTCCTCGGAAAAACCCGTATGGGTCTGCGCAACGAACTCATAGCCGACCGGTCTAAGCCGAGCAGAGTGAGGGGAACGAGATTAGAGCCGGGGGTGGGGGCGGGCGCGGGGGCGGGCGCGGGGGCGGGCGCGGGGGCGGGCGCGGGCGCGGGCGCGGGCGCGGGCGCGGGGGCGGGCGCGGGGGCGGGCGCGGGGGCGGGGGCGGGCGCAAGGGCGGGCGCAAGGGCGGGCGCAGGGGCGGGCGCAGTGGATCCCCCGTGATCGCAGCGAGGCGTGACCACCGGTTGGAGGCTGCCCTAGGCCCGCCCCGCACCCCACGGACAAGCACCACGCCCACCGACCCAGCCCCCACCCACGCCCTATGGAAACGCTGGTTCCAACCTCACCCCAAGTATGGATGATTATGTCCGCATAAGTATCACTATAAAAGCAAAGCAGTTAAAAAGTGATGTTCGGTAATAATAATAATAATAATAATAATAATAATAATAATAATAATAATAATATTAATAATAATAATAATCTGTCCGTGGCGCATAAGGCCGCGGCAGCCGCCCTCTGCGCCGAGGAGGCTGCAGGTACGAGTCCTGCATGAAAATGGTCGTATTTGTGACAGTCCGTTCACCACTTATCATTTTATCATTCATTATTCACAGTTCAAAGCGCAATAACCTTGTACTGAAAGACACAGATGTACTACTAATGTTGAAGAGTCGCGGATTCTAATCTAACCCCAGGCGTGGATGACTGTCTCTGTACAGTGCTTACTCACAATATGAATAAAACAGTTAAAAAGCTATCTTAACATCATTAAATTTTCTCATTACATATCACAACCTTCATTACAGCTTAATACACTAAGTTCATTTCACTGGATCGTTTCCGACAACTTTCTTTGTCGTCAGCATCGGGTACATCATTGTTTTTTGTTAGTATATTATATTTGCCATTTTATTTTCAGAGTCGATGTCGATCTAAAATTATGATAAATTTAACACTTAGTACACAGACAAGGATGATAGCATTTGTCAGATGCCTAACTCTTCATTATGGCCAATACATAGCACTATAGCAAACAGTTATTACGAAATCGCATATTTAAATAACACTATAGCGTTATTCAATTGAATGTGAAAAAGAAAGCCTTTCTATTGGCCGACAAAATCGGGAACTACAAAAATTAATTCATAAGATACAAATTTTAATTTGGTTTTCACTAAAAAAAATTTTCTTTTTTCTTTTTAGTCCCACTTTAAATTTAGGGCAACAATAAATAATTCAGAGCCTCAAAAAAATTCAACCAGTTAATTTTTTTATTCATTAAAAGATCTGGATTGATTCAGGTTGAGGTTGACTTCACTTAAAAAAGGGACTGGAAATATAGAAAACCAATTATAAAAATGCATGTAATCATTACGACGTAAAAAATAAATTGATATTACATACATACAGGGTAAAAAGTAATCGGAACAAATCCCTAAATCATATCAGAAAAATCTTTACCAGCGTAATTCACTCAATGCTAACAAGGAGTCATACACAGTTGCGCGGTAGTTTCAAGATGACGTCGAAGTCACTAAATGAAATCTCCAGATTTTTGTTTCCCACTACTGTGTAGCACCCCTACACCTTATTACACGCGTGCAGACTGGTGGCCACGGACAAATCCAATAATACCTATTATGGATTTACTGCTACACCGCAGGATGAAGTGTACGCACACAAAAGGGGAGGGTTGTAATATGAATTATTAAGTTTCCCTTTGTTTTGCGGATTTAAAGGGGGAGATTTAAATTTTTGAGTGCCTCCAAATACGCAGTATTCCCTGAGGGCGACCATGTAGTTTGCAATATTGACCGAACACATTCAAGTGTATGAAATTATGACTTTCCTTTATCAGAGCCTGAGATGCACATTATGAAAGGAGAGTCATTATGTGCTCAATAAATCATTTTTTAAATGCTTTTTTTTTCTTCTCCCGCTTTTGATAATTTTTAATGAATTTTTGTTCCCCGAATTTCCCCCACTTCTTTCGACTTCAATGCTTAAGAAATAAAAACAAGAGATTCTTATACAGTACACATTAATACTAATTCAAACACCTCTAGTTCTCGAAGCTGAAAAGGCGTTCACATAAAATCGCTGTACACATAGTTACGAAAAATGCTCACTCTTATCGAAGGAACGTATTTGCATCTCGATTATAAACTAGGAGTAAAACTGAGTTTTGTGATAGACAACTTTCCCTTTAGACATTATTAATCTTTTTTTTTTTTTTTTTTTTTTTTTCCTTCATAAAATTATAATTTTCTTATCGAGAATTTTCTAGTTTAATGCACAAATTATTGTGAGAAAATCTTGAAACAGTTGCACGCTGAGGTATACAATAACGATTTAACTGAAAAATTCACGTTCTTCCCCGACAGTGGTCAACCCAATAAGCCTCCACATGAGTAATAGCAAGCAATTACATTAGCAATACGGATGACTCAGGCCACAGAAATGAAATTCACGTCGGCGCGTGTGTCCAGCCACGTGCCTCCCACGCCGGCCTCTCCGCTCTACCTTGCGCACCGCCCCCTCCCCTCCTGTTTAGGCAAAGCCCCCTTCCGATTCTATTACTCGCACGAAACTCCCCTCAAGTCTCGGGTTCTTGCACCAAACGATGGGACTGGTCGCAATTTAAACGAGAGAAAACGTCTGGTTTGCAATCACAGATTAAGTCTCACGGAAAGGTATTGTTTCATCAAAATGAATTAGGCGAAAATGTATTATCCTAAATATTTTCCAAATATATGTAAGCCATACCATCTACAAAGAATGAATTCCATTTCACGAACGGTTCGTTCAATAACGGCTTCGTTCTTACTCATAATTCAGGGAATGTACCATTATGAAAATGCGATTGAGATTAGTACATAACGCACATAAGATCGAACGAAAATCGCAAAATAAATATGGAGGGAGTAGGAATAAAGTAAAATGTAATTTGAATTTGGAGTTAAAGATTTTGTTGTCACATCCCATGACAGCAAAGACTTAAAACTTATAAAGTTTTATATATATAAAGTTTTTCACACAGTAACCTACATCTTGGTATTCAATCCAAACACTCCGCATTTTGGGGCGACAAAACATTTCCAAATCACCATTTAGCAGCGAGATCTCCAATCTTTCACCCGGAAGAACCCCACCCTCTACACAGCAGCGGCCGACAAGTTTTCCCACACACCTTTTTACACGCACTGTCGTCACGGTGACCGCCGATTCTGCCCCAACCCTCGCCGACCACGCCTTCGACCAGCGCAACTCGAGCGCAGCGCCGGCGAACCCCCGTTTCCCTCGGCGTCTGATTCATCACGCACGCGGCCACGTGTCCCAACCACGCCTCCCTAATTAAGACCACTCCCACTAAAGGGATTACTAACTGCGACGAAAGGGAAAAGAGTTTAGTGCGAGAGATTATCTCGCTTGACCCGCGCGTGGCTAGCCGGCAAACTAGCAACTTACACCCTTAATTCCATTTCCTGTGTAATGTTATGAATCAGCGGCAGTTGGTCGTTGGATTCTTTTCCATTTAGGCTTCTGGCAATTTCACTGAGTGATTTTCCACACCCGCGTCCCGTGGATACACCTGCGATGTTTACTTTATAGTAATTTCCCTGTAGTGTTTTAATTGATGGCGTCATTTCTATTTTTCTGCTCGGAACTTCAATGTTCATTACATGAATTTGTAATATTGATACTTGAAACAACAACAAACTAAACAAAACAAATCGTAGGACTTCATGAAATGACGAAAAGAAAATACACCGTGTAAAGTATTTTCTTCCCCCTTTAACCATTATTTGCAACCTTATTTCAAAGTAAATCTGATTTTTGGGTAAAAAATTTATCGACGAATTGCTACTAAAATATCGACCTACAACATTTTCTAATATCGCCGCTTAATAAAAACAGTTTCTTTTCCAATTCTGTTAGTCTGATGAATTTTACATCTCAAAAACTCACTTTAACGATAAAATACACCCATTTCCTCTTCGTCCCAAGGGAACTAACTACTATTTTAAATCAAGAGTTCCCAACCTTGACTCGGAACGATTACAATCAACTCCGGGGGCTCTCCTTCCACATTTCCATCCGCCGAATGACTAACCCACACCATCAGCGCCACGCGCAACAAGATGGCACTCGTTCTCGAACATCTTGAAAACTTTCTCTAGTTCGCCCTTTATCTACGTCGGGCGAGCAAATGAATCCGGGCAGAACAAAGCATACATACGTGTGTACCAGCACCAGCACCAACGGGACTGCAACACGAGAAGGGAGGCGCGCGCGTCACTCAACCGTTATTCTCTGCCCCCCCCCCCCCCCAACCAATTTTTCTCCCGCATCCCCCCCGCGCCGTCTGGTGGAGCAGAAGTCAGGCGCAAACGGCGAGCAATAGAGCGGATAAATTTGATTATCTTTTCCTTGTGTTTATAGCGCTTCGCCCCGGGGAGAACGGAACCCCGCCGCCAGCAATAATCCCCTCCCCCCGTTTTATGGCGCAGATGTGCTTAACGCGAGGGAAGATGGAGCCAATATGTGTCTATTGTGTTGGCCGCCGCCCGTGACAGGGTGTGTATATGATGTTCATTGGACGCGGAAAGAAATGAATATATTCGTCGCGGGCCCCGCGGTGCGGAGGGGGGCGGTCGCGAGGGAAGCGGCGGATGATAGCGGACGAGATGGGGCCTGCGGCGAGGGAAAAGACAGCTCGCGGAGATGGGAGCAGCCAAGCGGAATAAGAGCAAGGAAAGTGGGAATTTAAGTGGGCTGAAAGAAAATGTGGCTGATGCGAATGTGAAACACAGTAGCCAGAAAGTATGTGAAGGGGCGACGGACAACCTTATACTGAAGAGAAGGGGATCCGACCACAAAACTAATATCTCGTAAGCAAAAATTGAAGACGTAAGCCGTGGTCCAAAAAACTCTCTGGATATTGGTGAAGTAAAAAAAAGTTAACTACAAAGAGAAAATGAACAATTCATGTAAAACTAATTTGATAGACCTACACTATAAACAAAAATATATTGCAAATTGATATAATATTACAAATAGAGTTAAGACAGGAGAGGAAAGAAGCGACAAAATGAGCAACAATAAAGCAGGAAAGAATGCCAGTGGAAGCGAAATAGAGAGAATATGGGACGAGAATGAGAAAATATCCTTAGATAAAAGCATGAACGATGAAAAATGACGGAATATTCAAACGGAAAGAAGTGAAACGCACATGAGAATGCCACGATAAAATTTAAAAAAATAAAGAAATCAAAAAAGGAAAGTGGAGGAAGCCATAGAATGAATTCCGAGTTCAACTTGGAAGAGACGGAGTAAAGGAAATAAAAAATAGGAGAAAGCCACATGAGAGGTAAGTGCCAGCCCCAACATAAACTCTCCCAAGCCACGTAGCAGGAGCAACACGCGAACGCGAGACGCACTCAGCACGCGGCGCGGCCGAAGGCTCTGCAAAGCGGAAGCAGGACGCGGGAACGAATAGGAGAAAAATTCGTGAGGGGGGAGAAGGGGGTTCTGCCTCGGGGGGCGGACGACAGGAGGGGAGCGAGGGCTCTAGTGACACCCCAGGGGCCGAGGGAGGGAGGGACGGCTGCACCCCCGAAAATTGGCGCAGGCCGCAGTGCAATCTGGTCGGCACGCCTCCGCGGACGCGATGACCGGAGGGGAAGGCGGGGGTGCCACAAGGGCCGGGATAGGGGCCCAGAGAAGAAAGGGGACTGAACGCGGCGAGCGGCGTCGTCCCGGGCTGTGGGGTGTGAATGGACCTTGCGGAGGGGGAATGTTGTATGTGCGTGTGTGTGTGTGTGTGTATTTACGTGTTTGCTAGTGTGCGCGCGTGCGAGGAAAATGTGGGTTTTGGATTATGTCCCGTAATCTGGGGCATTATCTGAATTGACAGCAAATAGAGAAAGTATACTAAATTTATTACGCTACCGCAATTTAAGGCGAAGGAGGACATTAATAGAATTTACCGCACTTGCTATATATTTTCACTGAAGGAAGTCATACTGACACTTTAAAAATCGCCATTACAGAACGTCACTACATTACAGAATCGTCAAAGTTACAGAATGCAATACGTTCATGTATTGTAAATAAACTTCAATAAATCTTTCACGAACCTAATTTATTACAGAATGAACCTGTTATGCTTCATTATGTCGAACTCCGCGGGAACAGTACGTACCATCACATTTCCCAAATTGCATATACATTTAGTCCATCAATCCAAAAGAATAGAAACTTAAAATCTTAAAAATCACGACACGCCGTTCCACAAAAAATTCTTATATAAATAGGGAATTATAAACTAATAGTATTTTCAAGAAAAATTACGTGATGACGTTCAAATTTTTGAAAAATTGTCATTAACGTTATTTCAAAATCTATGATTAAGGAACAGATTCATAAAGGGAAAAACTATCTTTAATATTTTCGTTGAAGAAAGGCTTCGAAAAAAATTTCAAATTTTTGAAAATTAGGGTTCTCAACTAGCATGAGATCTGCACCATTCTCCTGAAAGTCCTTTACACTATCCAACAAGAATATTGAATCAAAAACGATGCTGCTATTTTTTGAAAATTTGGAAAATGTCGCAGAGGCTTCACGTAAAGTGCCTCCCAAAATTAAAATATCGGTTTCAAATTCAAGGGGCGGGACATCAGCGATATCGATTAGGGAATATCAATTTTAGATAATATTTCTAAGCGGTTTAGCCATTAGCGTTATTCAGAATGACAGACATTTTACCTTTTTCCCCTTACAGTTAGCAACATAATTTATCCAATTTTTTCGTTACTAGGGCTCCTTAACAGGAGTTTTTCTACCAACAATTTCCCGGTTTCTGCTTCGTAGTGAGAAGTTAAACAATTTACAAATTATAACTTTTTTTCGAATAGTAACTCCATCGTATGATTATAAATAACATATAATGCTTTATCCCGGGCAGCTGATGCGAGTCACAGATCCAAAAGAATTTCAACAAAGAATCTCTGACAATGAGCGCGATGATTAGAAGCGATGAGCCCTGCTCGTAATCAAAGAGAACCGAAGGTCATTCAGCCAATCCCTACCAGCGAGCAACTCTGTACCCGAACGCTCCCTTCATGGCATCTTTGAAACCTTCTGAGCGCGACCAGCTGCTTTCTAGCACAGTCGCCTTTCATTTAACTATACGAAAGTGATAAAATTGAATTTCACAGATTAAAAGGAAATTATATCTAGTGTTATCGGAGGGTGAGAATGAAAACAAACCATGCGGAGCTACGTCATTGTATGCCTCTTAAATTTTTATTCTAATTATTACTTTATTTCGGGTTTTCTAAAATAACTTCGTAAACATAAGAATTTCCCAACTGACCCTGCTTAGGCGTAGAGGTTCTTGACAGATTAACGAAATCTTCAAATTTAGATCTCACAACTCTCCTGAGATTAGTTACATTGAAATAAAGGCGAAGAGAAAATGAAACTGTTGTTCATTTATAGAAGAAGAGCCACAGATTGTCGTAAGGAAGAAAAAATGACATGATATCACAGTAGGCTCTGACAAATAACATTCTTATCAGAAAACCGTTGTTAATGTATGTTTTCTTGTTTGATTTTAGTATCATAGGAACATAAAGTAATTGATAATTGAAGGAAAAGGAAAAGATTCAATCAGCAAAGGAACGATACGATTTACGCTGTTGAGACATATTAAAAAAGAATATTGTTAGGAATATATTAGGAATGCTGTCCAGAACAAAATAACCTTGAGAGATATAATCTGAATGGATTGTGGGTAATAATGGCAGACATATGGGAGAAGGGACATCTGACACTAGTCCAAAGAAAAATGCAAGGCAAAAATCTTTGCAGGCTTTGAACCCACAAGACATCTTTAGCATTTCAGGAAATAGCTTGTGGTTCAGTTCGAGGCCAAAATAGACATTCCAGCACAGTCCTCCATCATCAAGGAAACCTACCCCAAAAACATGTGAGACTATCCGTGGTTATCTCACGAGAAGTAAAGGCAAACTATAAGGAGATAACGCTGCAGGAAACTTTCTAAAATATACTAATCTATGAATACATTCTCAATAAATAGTATAATAAGTTTCGTCATCTATGATCTATGAATACTTTCTCTGGAACTCAAGAAAACGTGCGCAGATGTTCTTTTCCCCAATACGTCACATAGTTTTTACTGTTTTTTTGACAAAATATATCAATCTAAATAACTAAAAGAGCAATTTTACACCGAAATAAATCACCACCCAACGTAGCGTTTCCCGCTTCACTTCTTCCGCCCAAGTTCAATGCCCCGGCCTCTGTGTCTTGGCCCGCGCACTCACATCTGCTCCCGCCAGCCTCCCTTACCTCAGCCTCTCGCCTGGCTATTTCTGCCGCTATTGTCCCAGGCCCCGCGGGTCGCATTATCCTCTCCCCTCCATCGCTTTGCAACTGCGTCGCGCACTGGCTCCAAATGGATTGAGGACAGCGAGCGGAAGAAAAATATACTTGGCCCCGCCGACCTTTCGCAATTCGGAGGGTCGAAGGAGGTGCCTGTAACGAAATTTGTCTTAACTTCTATTATAAAGTATTCAGGGGGGGAAAAGACGTTGGCTGAAAACGTGTTAATTAAAGTTTGAATTTTTCGTATCGTTTGCATGTTTTTCTTTTCTTTTAAGCCTTATAATACGAGTTTCAATAAGGTTTTATTACGCATTGTTTCCTTTAAAACCAAATAAAAACTTCGTAAATAATCAGTCTCCAATCTGTCAATACTAACGTGAACAATATACAGTCGACATTAGTTGAAATGAACGTTTGAAATTTACCATGATTTGTTCAGTACAAAATAAAGTAGATTCTCTAGGTAAAGTAGATTCAGTACAAAATAAAGTAGATTCTCCAACATGAACACTATTTTGTTGAAGTAGAGATACAGTAAATCAGTGAAATATGAGAACTTCTCGCATGTAAAATATGAAATTATTTACTTTCGAGAAAAAGCACTTGCAACGCAACTATTATTAATATTTTCCCTAGATCTTTTTTTCATTTTTCGAGCTCTGTCAATTCTTCATTCCCAATTCTCCGTAGTCTCATACCGTAATAAAGTCGTCACACCCACGCCACTTGCATTGTCGGGAAACTCTCGCCCCCCTACACCCTTTGTATCGCACACGTATCTTCTACAATAGGCTGCTGTTAAGCATTGACTCTCATATATTGTACCTTCTGCGTATGTGCTGCCGTATGGACTGTGCACATGAAAATGGCTTACAAGGTCCTCGACAGTAGACAAAATGCTATATGCTTTCTCACGTGACTTTTGGAAGGAAGAACGTAATTGTTATTTCCGTGTTCGAATCAGCGATCTCGCAAGTGGATATTCTGAGAGAATAATTAAGTTGTTTTGTATTTAAAAAAATCCATTCGATTTGCAGAAAATATAAAACGTTTATAAAACCAATCTAGGCAGTGATTCATATCAGAGAAATAAGTTCTCTAAAAAATCTCACCGTTTTCTTAAAAAATTGCAATGCAAAAGCAACAATTTTGAACGCCTTACGAACGGAATAAATGTATTAGTTATCAAACCGTAACATATGAGCGTATGTGCGTACGTGTCCAAGCCAACAAAACAGGTTTGTAAATTACTAGTATTAAACACATAATCACACAATGAGACAAAAATGCGACACGTTAGAGAGAGTGTAAAGAAAGTATAGAAGATACAAATAAATATAAGTAATCATGGCCAAGACACTGGAATCTGTACAGTACCTCAGATTGACTACACATGCATCTCTGAAAGAAAATTCCAGTACGAAATCTTACTAAAAAAAATTTCAAGAACGCCGCCAGAATGAATTATTCTAATCACGAAAATTTCCCTAACTTTTTGACTGAAAACTCAGGTAGGTATATAAATTAAATCTTATAACACGTATTTGTTAACTGATTACACAAAGGTTAGCCACTAAAAAGAGATAAATCCATTGAAATGTACAAGACAAAACGCTTTCTCTAGAAGTCCTGGATAACAATACCCACCTATTGCGCCTTTTTCGTACCAATTTGCCACAGTCGTGCGATCAAATTGAATTTGTTTGTTGGACAATATGGAACTCAGTCTAAGAGACATCACCGGTTTTGGTGAGTGATCGTACCACTTAATGCACGTGTTTGGAATTTTGAGGGCGGTACAAATTTGTCAGTGAGGTAACACGCCAACCCTATCGCATCTTTTCCAGTATTCGCTCTTTGCATGATATTACAAAACGATTGGACGACACGCTGACAACACAAATACCACTCTCGCATTCTTAGAAACTTCTGGGCTGGGTTTAAAAGTTTCACTTTATTTGCCGTTATATTGCGGCATATTGCAATATTTTATTGTGAATTACATTCCGAATAAAACTGAATCGACATTTTCAAGTGAGACTGGGGCCACTGCGCGGCGCTGCAGCTGGCTCCTCCTTCCCCGCCGGCGCCCGACCGCTCGGTCCCGCGCCGCGCATATTTTTACCACCCCGCAGCAGCGCGGCGCGCGCAGCCCGTGAATAGACTTCCGGCCCGCGAAATGGGCGCGTGCTCGCACAGCCTCAGAATCAGCGGAACGGAACGGAGCAAAGCGGAACGCAACGCGACGGAACGCGAAGCAAGGGTACAGAACCGACGGGTGGGGACGGGACGGGACGGATGGGGACGGGACGCGTCGTCGGGTCGGGTCGGGTCGGGTCGGTTAACGGCAAACTCGCAATGATTAAGATTTCTCAACCCTAGGAAAACAGAAGATACAATTTCGAGATTCCAACACAGTCGGTACCGACAATTCGCGGATCTATGAAATTTTGAAGTCGCTCAATGATGAACAGAACGTCGATTGGGTGAAAATAAAAGATTCAAAACGACCGCTAACACGTATTGTACCTCAGCTTCTAAATCAATGAGACCCTTCTCTGAAAGGTTTTTCGTCCATTTACACAAATCGTTTGAGCGCATTATCAGATGGCCAATTCATTGGCTTCTTGACACAAATATAACGTCATTATAGGTGCACGAATTTTAGAGTTCTGTGGTATAGTGATCGTCAAATAATCTTTCTCTACGTTCTTACGGCAGGGAAGTCCTCCAGGAAGGGCATGAGAGGGATAATAGACGAAATCTACAGCTCGTTTGCCTTTGAATTACGCATCTGCAATAATTTTGTATTACATTGCAGTGTGTTGTTGGAACTCAATTTGTATATGGGTTAAGGTAGGGATCCCAGAAATTCGGAAAACGTGCACAAAATAAACGTATCCTTCATCGCATCTCACACAGTTTCAACTGTTTTCGACGTTAAATAAATAAATAAAATATCGAACTTTAACTGGCGACTGGTAGGTACAAACTAGATTCCATTGGTTACAAAAACATTTAGTTGATCACTGTATTCTTGTAGAAAACTTAACAATATGTTGCCCAATCATTTTAATGAAAATTAGGGCTAACATTATCTGATGGTAGGATTCTTAAATATCCAGCCAAGAAAAAGTCAAAACTGGTACACCTTTCAAAATCACATGCTCTAGACGCTCTGGCCTATGAAGCAGGAAAGGTGACGACAGAAGTTCTAATCATAATAAAACACGCTTACACACAATTAAATAAAATCAACAAGCAAAGGTTTCAACGCATCGTCCTATCTGATCTCACAGTAAGGCCCACACTCAAAAAAGTGGAGCGTTACGAATGGACATAAACCGTGCACTGACAGAAGAATGGTTAGCTTCAGAATTTATTTATTTTTCTGTTTCACTTCAAGCCCCTTTGCGCAACTTGTCTTCGTATTTCCCATCCTAGGAAAAAAATATTTTTAAAAGGTTTGCAGCATCCTGCTAGACTACAAGAAGAAGGTGCTCACGCAAAAAATATTAGATTTTCCACAGCAGACGGCACAACGCGTCACAAACTCGCATTGTCATCAGAGGCAATGGATGCAGTCGTAACATAAAGTCAAACGACGAAAGTCGTAAAGAAACGTTTGATTTCGTGTGGACGGAGTTAACTTTGAGAATCTTTCCAATACTCGTTAATTCTTTCTCTAAGTAAATATCTTTGTCAATTGGGTGTCGTGTCTCTTTTCCGGAACACTCTTGTCTGATAAAAAAATAATGATAGAAGAGGCACTATTACGTTGCAGCTTCTACTAATTGCTCTCCAACTAATTCCTACGAGTATTTCGAAGCCTCAACACATGTTATAGTGCTTATATATATTTTCAACAACTGAAAACTATAATGGTACAAACATTTGAAAAAATGTAATAAAGCATTTCTTCAAATATTGTAACATTCATCTTGATATCTGTAGCCAACGCATCTGCAATAATTTCTCTAATTATGTTGAATGCTGTTGGTTAGAGGCAAAAATTGAAGTAGGGTGATAAAACTCTCCACTATTGTAAATAGAAGGCGATGTAAGACAAACATGGTGAATTCCTGATATCACAGGTCCCGTGAATGAAATACGGGTGCACACAGTCATAGCTTTTATTCTGTTGAAATTTAACACATTGATCTATGTACAGAAAAATTAAACAGTGAATGAAAAAATGAATCACACATTACACCACTTCTCTCAAATAAAAGCAGATTTCTTAAAATAACAATAAATCTCCTGTACGAAGAGGGTAGGAGGAAGCCATGAAACAAACACGGGCTCTTAGTTGACTTCTCCGAATAATTGTAATTATTTAAGAAAGTTATAAGCAGCTATCAGTATCTGAGTGTTTTATGTATTTTTATCTAACCTGAACATTCAAGATGTACGTAAAAACCGGTATAGTTAGTCAGTCAGTCAGTTATTTACCCACAGCAATTCACAACCGACATACATAAAAATAACACATTCTAACAAATTTCGACAAAAAAACGCATTGTAAGAAACTCCCCTCTCCCCTTGAAATGCTAGGAGTACCAAAAGTGATTGCCGAGAATCAACTCTGGAAAACTATTGGCGTCTCCACAGCACTTCCGCCATGATCTCTCTTCTTCAAAGATGTCAAGAAGGTTGTGCTTAATGTGGATTAAATTGTTCAGATTATTTCCAAGTAGCGCAGGAGAATCATCCTTTTTTTTTTTTTTTTTAGATAAAAGCTACAAGAAAAAGTAGTTGATTCACGGAAGTGGGATGCGATTTTTCCCAGTCTGGTGTTAAGAAAGGCCGTGAATTAGCGTCCAATCTGAAGAGGCGACCACTGTATCTTCGCATCACACGCCTTTTGGATTTGACTCCAACGCAGCTTCCAGTTTCGGATGTGTAAAATGTTAAGATAAGGAAACGTCTGCGACCAAATTGGAGCATTTTTAATAAATATACTTTCTAGCAGAAGAGCTAGCTTATCTTCGGGCCACGATAGGTGGAAATTGAAAACAATCGTGGTTCGCATAGCGATGAATGTAAACAGATATAACACAAAAACTACTCAAGAAGGTTTTGTGAATAGCTTATGCAAACAAACTAACACCAAAGAAAAATTTCAAATTCTAACGAGTATTGGGAGCGGCTCTGCAATAACACACTATCTCGCCAAGTGGTAGTGAGATCTACAGAAACCTCGTCTCTTGCAATTGACGTCTCGAGACTTTAACAGGGTTTCGAGTCATGGATACGAAGGCCAGTTAGCGGTAACAGCCCGACACATAACTGAAAAAATGGGTAATAGCGCTTTGCACAGGAAGAGAACAAGACCCACGATAGAGAACAAGACCGAAGACTCCAGCCTCAATACGAGGAAATTGACAAAGATAGTCAATTTCGACAAAAAACGTTATTCGCATGTATGAATATCTGAATCGTATACAGCACAAAAAACATTAGGGTTTTGTGGATAAACTGATTTACAGGATGAACACCAAACAAAAATTTCAAATTCTGAGAGGGGTTACATGAATTTTACAGTTAACCAGCAGCAAGGCATTATTCTTCCATGCGTGATTTAGACAGAATCTAGTAAATAATGCCCCCCCCCCAAAAAAATAAATAAAAACAATATTAATAATCATAATATTAGCAGTTTCACTTTCAATTATACTGCTAGTTCTCATTTCCACCACGAAGTTAAATCACAGCGGTGTGCTACACTAATAATATCGCTAGATAAAACAAATCATAAAAAAAACAATGAGCAACGTTTAAAAGTTTACAATCACCTTACTTAACTCCAATTTTCTCTCAGAATTACTCTTCATTCGAAGCAATGTGACAAATGTAGACAAAATATAAAAAATACTATCTGGTTTCACAACTTACAGGTCGAATCTCTCGCACACCTTTTACCTGGATTACTGCTGGATGTTTTCTATATAATGTGCTGTTTACCTGAAAAAAGAGCACACAATTAAAATCATAAATACCATTAGTTCCATTACAATTATAAAATAATGTTATAAATATACGCAATAGGTTTATTTATGTAATATTAACGACATTAAACCGCGTGTAACTTTGAAACAATTCGAGATATATATTGGAGAAATGAGGGAAAATGTATCGGTGCAGGTTCTATGTGTCACTCAAGGTCTATCACTTCTGAAAATTTTCTTCCCAATGCGATCTTCTTCCCTCTCTTACTAATTTTACGATTGACGATCCCTCCATGCTTGGAGAAAGAGGGATACGTCTTTCGGACTGCTGTCACAATGTCACTGATCATATGTTAATTACATTTAAAGCCTGTAGAATGATCAAGGTTGTTAGATATTGACAAAATCAATAGAAGGAATCATACAATCTCAGAGCTAGGCCTTCAGGATTAAGGAACGAAAAACTACTGAAAAACTCGTACATTGGGAACAAAACCACCCGTTATAATCTGAAATATACACGAACACACAGAAGTAAGTAAAAAATTACACATCAAACACTTGCTCCTGCGAGAAAAATTAAAAATTCAAACACCAATCTACAAGACACCAAAATCACTTCATTTTACTACTTAATCGAAGGAAAGGAACACACTCAGCTGTTATCTGATTGTCTTCCAGTAGAAAAATATTTTGATGTCATAGCCATTAATCATATTAGAACTATTGATAAAAACCAATCTATGCTTCACCATTTATGTAGCTTTGCAAATAAGAATCAAAATATCAATACGTGATAATATTTTAACTATTGATAAAACAAAAACTTTTCCACATACCTATTAGGTAGTTTTACAAACAAGAATGACTTTTATACTAATACACTTTTACAAATGTTTAGATCAATTATTAAGAGTACTCTGAGATCCTTGGCCTCCTGCCAGCGTTCGTACTCCGTAACCTACAAACGCATCGAATTTCGAAACGACCCTGAACGCCTCGCTCTTGCCTCTACCTGAACTATTACTTCCGAGTGAGCTTGCTGTGATTTTACTTAACGAATGTTCTGATTTGATAGCTTGTCACAATTTTAAACGTTAAAATTTGTTTATAAACTGTTTAAATTGAGTTGTAAGAGTTCCCGTGACACTGAAATTCTCGAGATCTAGTCAGCCATACGCATTATTTCCACGAGAATCGCTGTAGATCTTCAACACCCAGTCGCTCTTTAAGACAAAACCCGCACCAACGAAAACAATAATTCTCCACTTTCATTAAAGTCGTGATGCAATACAATACGTGAGCCCCATGTCTCAAGTCAAAATCTATGCCAGAAGAAGAAAGAATTCCCAAACCACGGGCAACCACACGTTGGTATTGAAGAATTAAAAATGATATTTGCTATTCAAAGGGGGCCTAATACTACTCGCTTTTCAAATCATAATCAACTAAAAATTTTACTTTATGAATTCGCAATAACTTCCACTTATGACATGTCTATAAAATGAATATTCGGGGCAGTGTGTAAAAACAGTATTTTTTTTAATTACTCGCATGTAATTATTCCTATCCAATCCTTGCGAAAGATGAAATCGATCAATTTTATATAAATCATGGCGATATAGACTTATTTTTATTGTAGTTGGTTCAAATTAATCATTAACAAACTTTGCAATGACACTGCAACAATCCTGAAAAAGAGCCTCTAAAACCTTCGTATCTACTCCTCCATTACGTTTGGGATGTTGAATCCATTTTTATATGAATAGATTTAACGTCAAAACACAGTTAAAACTCTGTGACGTACAACGACCAAAAAAACAAAAAAAAAAAAAAAAAAAAAAAAAAAAAAAAAAAAAAAAAAAAAAAAAAAAAAAAAAAAAAAAAAAAAAAAAAAAACAACTACCATGTGTGCATGGTTTCTTGTTCGGCTAAGATGGCTCCCGGCATCAAATGATGTCACTGCAGCGCCCCCGAGCGGCAAGTCCGGGCTCGAGGTACGACTTTAGAGTTTGCAAGGAACATTTTTCCGGGGTTTCTCCGCTCAAACCCCTCAATCAAATGTCGGAACGGTGACCTAACATACAGGCCACAGACTGCGGGCGATCTATCCTTTCTCTTGTTTGTCCTATCTTTTGTTTCTCAAACTTGCATTAACATGCACATACACTACATGCCAGGAGACCGGTCGGGAGCTTAGAGCTAGTCACGGATTAAGCGGTTTCACGCAAGTGAGAGATATCTGGTTGGAGATAACATCGCCACTCGACTGTAGGTCGGCGCCGCATCTAGACATCCAGGGAAGATCACCGCCACCTCCCATGGAAAACCATGTCGTACACTTATGGGACTAACGACCTCGGTAGTTGACGCGCTGGGAATCACCAACCAACCAACCCAACATAGGCCTGGCTTGAAATTTAAGCCCCGGGGAGCGGTTTATAAGCCGCAGGCTCCTTCGCGACCACTCGAGCAGCCGGCAGCTGCGGACTGCGCAACGGTCGCGCGCAGCTTCCGCAAACAGCCGGCACATGCGCGTGCCGAGACAACCGACCGCCACGGCCCACCCCGCCCCACCCGGCCTCGCGAAAATAAAAGCACGACGGCCCTCCCGCTTTCACGTGCCTTCTACGAAGACGCCGGCGATTCACGTCTGTTCGAGAGCTGCGCAAACAAACACTCAACGCATTCCATTCAGGCGCGCGGCGCGACAATAAACGCTTGTCCAACGTGACCCTCCGGTCCAGCCCGTAAACGCCCGGCTCGTCCCGCCCCGGGAAGCTTATAAATATTTAGTTGTTTGTGTTTATTCGGGTGCTTCCGATTATTTATGTACTGTCTGTTTGAGTGTCAGGGATCACAAGTGGACATGCCTGTGAGGTTTGTGTCATTTGACATGGCCGCGACTTGTAAACATGCATTGCAAATGATGATTTGCTAATTCATTTCTGTGTCACCGTGGAGATTCGCGCTGTTGGTGTGTATTTGCGCGCGTGAGAGAGAGAGAGAGAGAGAGAGAGAGAGAGAGAGAGAGAGAGAGAGAGAGAGAGAGAGAGAGAGAGAGAGAGAGAGAGAGGGGTGGGGGTGAGTGCGCGCGTGTGCGCGTGAGTCCGTGTGGTTATGTTATGCAGCTATACGAAACCAGACCACAAAAGGTAGGATTCTGTGTTGCTTGTTGATCGTATATTTTCTGTAATGCCGATTCGTCCTTCAGTGAACATCAAGTTGTCCTTTCCAGCAAATTGTATTCACAAGTCGTCAAAAGACCGTTTCATCACTCAATATTATTTTTGTTAATGAATACTTGAACGGTTATTTCTCACGGTAAACAAACTGCGTGCACTAGTAATGTGGTCTACATAATTATTATCGATTCACTCCACCACTTTACGAGATAATGAATATTACGAGCACACACCAAAATATCGATGGACAGAGTTATATTTACTCTATCGTACAGAGATACAATAATGTACATGGATACAAAACAAAGTCTGGGAAGTCTCAAGAAATACAAACAGATGAAAAGCACATTGACGTACACATTATAACACCGCTGAATGAAAATTAACACGCACGTCTCGGACTTCGTACACAAACGGTTAGATAGGGTAAACAAAGCTTCCACCAATGTATGTATGATTTATCGCAATGAACGAAAGGATATTCTCCGCACCAAAGGCTAACCAAACAGAAGAACGTATTAGGAAATGTGTAAACGAAACGCGGTGCTCTTAAGTCGGCGATGCTAATCCCACAAGCGCAGAGCCGTAATTCCATTGGCCGAGCGCCAGCGACGCGCTGCGACCCGATTCTTCCACTCTCAGCACGTGGCGGCTCTTTCGCTCCTTTCATTTCCGCTTTTCTTTTCGTTTTGTAAACTTTGGCAGCGCTTGTTGAGAAACGGCTGAAGAAATGCTTTCACAACGTATGGGAGCTCAGTTAAATGCAACGATTACTGATAAATAATTCGCAATCCTCCCGAGAATTTCTACGAATTCTTTAATGATCATTGCACAAAAACTATAAATACGGTGGTAGTAGATATCGTTTCTATTGAGTACGAACTATATGCAAATATCATTACAAAACATCAAATCCCCCCCAAATCCTTCGGTGGCTCTACGTTCACTTGTCACTATTCCTCACGTTATTTCTAAGAGTATCACTTAGGCATGCAGACTTCATTCGCTCTCAGTTACTTAGAACACTCATTTTCGAATTTCAATGATAATTGTTTTTACTGTTAATTTTTATAAATCAGTATTGATTCCATAATACGCTAAGATGCTCTAGAACAAATTCTCAGTAATAATATTTCGAGGGCTTTTAGTGTGATAATTCAGGTTACCAAACACAAGTAATCAGCGTAACACAAAATTTGTGAATTGTATTTGTTTGCATTGCATTTTCTCTACATTTTTCACGATACAGACCAACTGGACCATTAGAGGCCTGATTGGTACGAGAAAAAAGTTTGGATCCATGTTTAAAAATTTATGAAGAAAGAAGGGAAATTACTGGACGTTTAATGTCGTATTCTAGTAGAAATTCTTCGAAACTGTGAATAATGAATCAACCTTTCAAGAGTTTCGCATGCACACATTTTCCCAGCATTGAAATTTTCACTTTCGTTTCAAAATCTCTTCTTGACAATGTCGTCATGTGGTGGTAAAACATTTATTATCCATAGCTTTTTATTGGTGTAAAGATCATGCGTTTAGGATCACACAAGTTTAAACGTCTTAAAGATATTTCAACATCACAATCCGCACAATTAAACATCTCATTATTCGATATTTGATCTAGACCCAAGTCACAAAGTATTTTTAAAGGTTAGCACATTGTTGCGGAAACTCGCAGTACCACTTTCTACTGCAACGCTACTGAACTGCGCATTAACCACATACTCTCTTGCGAGTAACACACAATTTTTCTGACAAGATCTCAAAATAGCGTTTTTAACTATAATGCATCTAAATATCAGGATGAACTATGAAGCATTTTATATATTTGCATTAGTTTGAGCGTGGCTTCCCGCTATTTTATTGTAAATTATTTAGAAAATCCAGACAATTACCTAATACTGATTGTGTTCATTTCAAGTTAATTAAGATTTTAGACGTTCTACAGTGCCACATGTTAACGAGTCTTTACGTTGGTCTTCGCACACCGAAAGAATGGCCCGTCTTGGTCCGCACTGTAGTGTGACTTATATATATATATATATATATATATATATATATATATATATATATATATATATTGGCTAACTTGTAAATGGTTTCGACGCGTCCATTTGCAATGTATTCGTTTGAGGGAAATAGAGATCGCTCCGAGAAAAACATTGAAATTAGGATGTGCAGTGCTACTATGCTCTGCTGTATTCTTCTTCAGTAAACTCTACATTGAATTTACTTTTTGTGTGATGAGAATTATGGTTGTTTTAATATAGTCATGAATGTGAGATGCGTACTGGTTAACGCGTTTCGTGATCCAGTGCAGGAACTGTGATCGAGAACGGTTTGAAGTTCCATGCTTTTGTGTTTTAACAATTTATTTTTTTATATAATTACACGGTTGTGAACGATGACAAGCAATAATGACTTAACGGGAACCATAAACAAACACTTACGACAAGGTGAGGCAGAACAGCTGTCGTGGCGGAGGGATACATCTCCTATGCTCACATGTTTAGGGAACTGTAATTTCGGTATGTTCTTAGAATGATTCGTACGTACTAATTCTCCCCAAGAAGGCGTGAAAGTTTCATAGGGGAGGCAAGAGAACTTCCTAATAATTTAATTAAATAATGTTCTTATGTTTCATAATGCTCTAATTATTTCTACATTAATAAATTACTATTGGACTATGTATGACACTTCAATTATTTTATGGAATGGAGAAAACATTAGTATAATGTGTGATTGCATTACTTCCATGAAGCCAACATTGTCAACTAACGCTTATTATAAATGAACTCTGGAAGTTATCGAAATTAAATACGACTCACTTTGCTGTGGTCTAGATTCATTTCTGCAACACTGTTCGATTTTCTGTAAAGAATCTAGAGTTGAATAGGAAGGCTTTTCGTGTTTTGCTTCCTTTTTCCACTTCTTACGTATGTCCAAAAGGATTTTCAGCAATTCGCGGTGATCAAAAAAAATATAAAGAATAAATTTCCAGAATGAGATGCGCATGGACCTTTCTAAATTAGTTTCGAGATTTGATGAACTGTGTGACACGAAACAAGTCAATTCATCTCACTGGCTTTTCTGGACTATCGTTTGTTGTTGTTGTTGTTGTTGTTTTTCCCCTTAATATGTCAAACATTAATTAAATTCATTATATTTAAGAGTGAACAGTGCAAATCACTTTCTGAAATTATTTCGCGCACTAAATATATAATAACAAAACTTACATGATGGCTTTACTTTCACGAAAAAACAACTGTTACTTTTCATTAACAATTAAATTTTAATGAGATGAGGCGAGAGTAGAATTTGTGACCTGAAGGGAATCACGGCAGCGAAAAATTTGAAACCGCTGTTCTCTACTTCTGTTGTATGCCCTTGCCTCGCAGTGCAGGGCATCGTCGTATCCTGTGGCGCGCTTGGCAGGTCGTCCGATGGCGGAGGAGGGGCCGGGGAGGGGGGGGGGGAGCCGCAGGCGAGTGGCTTGGGCCAGCGCCCGCTGACAGGGCCCAGGGCGGCACCGCCTCATTAGCATTCGAAAGGCCCCCGGCCCCCGGCCCCGGCCCCCGGCCCCCCGGCCCCCCGGTCCCCCGGCCACCGGGTCCCAGGAGCGCCCTTCGCCGCCGGCCACTCCGACTGCGAGTGACCAACTGAAGATGCTATCTCCGCGCGCGCGGCTCCTTCAGCTGTTTGGCTACATGCAAGGCAGCCCGGTCAAGTACCTTGCGGATACATCGCCCCAATACGCACAAATTACAATTTTTCAGTTTTGACCTATTTGATTTTCCTATTTGAGTTATATTGAACATTTGAAAGGATACATTCATTACGTCACTTTGTCCATCCATTTTGTGATCTACATTACCCACATATATTTCCAAAGAAGTGAATGAATTTAATGGGTTCATCGTATTACAGCAAAGAAACGTATTAGGCCATGGCTTAGTTGACATTTCCCAATCAAAGAAGCACGATGCACAGACATAATGATGCAGGTCTTCAGTCCAGCGAAATATTAAACATATTCCTGAAATTATTATAATGCATAACTATTTACTTGTTTGTTAGTGTCCACAGTTCAGTGTCGTTTTGAAGTTTTGTGATTTTATGCATAATAGTTTTATCCAATTTACAATGCAAAGAATAAATTTAAATATCAGAATATTCATTCTATCAAGAAAAGTGGCTGGAAATCGAAGAAAAAATCTTGCAGAGACGTAATGAATTCAATTTTCAATGAAACATCAGAAATTGGTAAATACGTAAACACATGAGAAGTGTCAGAAACACACGACACTGAAATAGTTATTCAGATATTTCTTAGTTGTTATAGTTCAATTATTTTATATATTTCTGTCAATAATTTTATAAAGTAAATACGTTGGTATTCCTCAGCAATACATTATTTAGGGCAGTATTTCCATTTATAACAACTGTAAAATAGATCCACAGTTAAATATTAAAGCAAGACTTCATGCACTACAAATATTTCCTTTTTCAATTAACATTGCTCTCAAAAGAGCTATTCCTTACGATGTCCAAAATAAAAGGAAGGTATTGTTTCACATTAATGTTTCCACTTGTGAACGGTCTGTGGCGTCGTTAACACGAGGGCCAGAACCGTTAGGTCGGTGAAAGTGCGCTGCGGGGGAGGAAGGGGTCGAGCCTGAACTTCCGGGATTTGGCGCTCTGGCAGTTGACGCAGACAGCGTGGCAGAGCCAAAAATAACCTTAGGCTGTAAACTCCTAGGAAGCTGGCTAGCGAGCCTCCCTGGGAATCTTGTGTGGTGGGGGCGTATCCCCCCTCCTAAGATGCTGACAAGCGAGCCCTCGCTGCGACAGCGGGCGAGCCTATCTAGGGAACTTGTGAGGTGGGGGGGAGGGGGGTAGCCATCAACTATTTAACGCGGCGCCATCTGCGCCCGCGTTCTCATTCAGTTAACATCAGAAGGCCTAGTACGTGTAGGTACAGGGTGCGTAAGAGTGGGGGCGAGATGTCCGGAGTGTAAGGGCCAGACGATCTCGGGTGCTTTGTGCACGCGGTCCGCCAGACGGCGACCGGTTTAAATTTTGGCATCAGGCCATGTGACGGTAATTGTCACGGGACGGAAGACCGACAGCTCGCATCACGCGTGGCTTGTTTTTTCTGCGGTAAAGCAGGGTACTGGAAGGAAAAGGTTGCCGGAGTGTTTAAATTTAGCAATTTATTGTATCTAGTCTGTAACTTTTCAATATACTATTTTTATTTTTGTTATTTGAATTTATTCTCCTTTCACTACGTCACATTACTTAATAGTTACAAAGTAAAAAAAATGTTTTAATTTATTTGGTCCTTGTTATATATAAACCATCGACTTAATCTATAACAATAATAACATTTGAGAGAATAAATATTGAACCAAGGAAATCCGCATTTAGAGATTATGAGTATACAAACTTTAAGCATCAAGGGGAACAACTCTTTATCTCAGGTACAGTTACATTCATATTCACAAAATAATGTGTTAGGTTTTAATTTTAGAATTCCATAAAACGAGTTAAGAAACACCTTTATTCTAATTTTTTAAGAGGCATTTATTAATTCCTACAACTTGAGAACTGTAGTACGACTTGTATAATATGTTGTAAAAGATAGGATAAAACAAATTCATTTGACTATTAATCATTCCAGTTCACCCGCTAGTAGAGTCACTTCTTAAACGCTTAGAAATATAATAAATTTCCAATCGACTTTTTAAATGCTGGTCCTGTACCATCAAATATTAATGTAATCCACGAGCAAGTTTAATTATAAACAAAGCAATAGTGTATAGTTGCACAACAATATTATTACTGTCTGAATATAAAGGTACCACTTTTGGATAGCACAAGACCCTTCACAACTAAAAATGCAGGAATATCGACGAACAGACAAAGAACCTTACATACACGAAACGAAATTATGATTCACTTCACAGGGGGCTGAAAGGTAAACCGATCAACAATCTCTTCAAAATGGATATCGCAACTACGCAGCAGCACCTAATATTTGGAACTAATATGAAATAAGAATGGGGTATGGGTCCCTTCTACACATTCAATGATTGAACGATCATTGGATAGTTCTTGGATCGTACGCTTGGTTCCTTCTGAGGTTTGTCAGAAAAGAGTATATCTAATACGACATATAAATCGGCAATTGCATAATTGTCACTGGGGTCAGTCTTCAACACACCCTTTCATAAAATACGTAATGTAATTCATGTGATTCATTAGGTTCTTTATCAAATTTATTTATTTTTATTTATATATATATATATATATATATATATATATATATATATATATATATATATAAATACAAAGCTTCGTTTTTTCGTAGCATTGGAATACATTGTCTGATGCAAACCTCGTACCCGTAATTTCAAGATTGTTTTGTATTAAAACTAGTGGTGCTAAAAAAGCACGTATTTCTGCCCCGTATTCTCATGCAAAATTACCCGAAAAATACTCGAATTTTGAAAAAACAATATTGCATCTTATACCAAATTCTATCATAAAGGAACAGATTTCAATAAAGGAACACTTTCTATATATATTTAATATTTTAGTTGTAGGAAGATTCCGAAACAAAATTGAACTTTTGCGATTTTGGAAAAATTAAGGTAGTTAACGAACATGATACATCTTATGCATTTCTAACACTAACAGAAAACACAAAATAAACAAAAGATGAGCCCTTCTTTAATTCTCAAAATACCTCAGGGGGCTTTGTGTAGAGTATCTCCAAAAATAAAATAATATATAATAATAAAATAAAATATCGGTTGTAAACTCAAGGAGCCGCGATACCAGCCAGATCGATTGAGGAATATCAAATTCATAGAAAATCGTATGAGCGGTTTGGCTGCTAGCGGTGGCGGTGTTCACAGACGGGCAGACGTACGTCTTGGAGTATTCGGTATCAAGGAACCACAAAACATGGAAACACCACATGCTTTTTCTTCTCTGCCAAAAATTCACCGTCTTTTCGGGCAGCAGTTGTCTCACTGACTTTCATTTTTACAGAAAATTCTTTACAGTTTTTCTTCGCTACTCCGTAGCGCGAACGTATTATGAAGTCTTAATTTAATTTAGTAACTAATAAGAATTTGAACACTCCATAATACTTTTTTTGTATTACTGTTCCAAAATCTTTCCAATGCTATTTCATCGAGCGTTGACGCAATGACGCTAGAAAATACAGTTCTAGTGGTCACAGCTGTTGCGGGAAATATATCAATTCACAAAGCAGTATACCATAAACCATAAACCATGAGATGGTGGAACTTTTCTCTAGAGAGCGACAAATTTGAAATAAATATAAAGCCATTGTGCTTGAAACTATAGAATTCACACCATTTAAATCGTCATTTACGTCATCACCTTGTCCGAAGAAATGTTTGACCATCCTTGATCTCGAGACTCGAGTACGTCGTGATTTCCTTTGGCATCAGAATTATTTCCATTCCAGCCTTCCCTCTTTACCTTCCTGCCTTCTTCCTTCCTTCTTTCCTTATCGAGTGGTGCCTTTTCCTCCTCTTACTTTAATTTCGGTTATTTCATTTCCCCCTCCTCTTTAACTCCTTCCTTTCCTTCCTTAACAAGAGGCGAGTGACTGACCTCGCTACAGAGAGCAGTCTGCTTCTCAAGAGTGAATACCACGACAGAGTAAATGAAAGCCTAATTTCTCTGTATGAACTACATTTTACCAAATAGTTCAAGTGGTGGTGCAATTGTGTTCACTAGAATGAAACAATGGTAAAGACGGACAAATAGGAGTGCAAAAACCTTCAGAACGTCGTCTAACATGAAATAATACTTTGTTAATCCACCAACTATCGAAACGCCTGTTTAAGTAACTTGAAACTGAGATGTGAATAAGTGGATTAATGGACGACAAATCGATGGTGATGATCAAGAAAATTCGCAGTACATTTTCTTAGGCTTTGTATTTCCCCTGCCGCATATTCCATTATTAATCACTTGTTTGTTTAGTTCAGGATATACGGGTCTAGTGGTGCATCCTGACACCGACAGCACTTCACAATCCTCTTAATTGTACGAACTGTTCTCAGTGTTACGGCAAGAAGTTATCAACGAATTCATTTTTTTAACTGAATACAATATTTAAAACATAATATCGCAATAGCATCAACTTCACAACGGTTTGAAGATTGCTCTGTGTTGTTCTTAGCCCTAATTTCATTTCTAATGCAAAGCACTGAACGTTTGAGAACAAATAAAGACATTAACAGAGAAAAACGCGGGAGTGTTTTCGCATGTCAACTTCCAAAACAGTTTAAATAGAAAGCAATTTACCAAGAACGCGATCTATTTAAAAAATACGTGCTAACATATGGTAAGTTCAATTTCCCCTCTCAAGGGATTCTGTACTAAAACTATTTAAGAGTTATCCCAAGAAACTTTCTTCGCGTTCTTTTCCATTTTTTTGTCAGTCCTTATTTTATAGTCATGCCTCTACCATGAAAAGAAGAAATTTAATGTCTTATAAAGTTTGAGGCATGTCTCTCAAAAACATTCTCACACTAATAAAATTTACGACCATTCTGAAAGGAATCTACTTGAAATTAGCAGAAAGGAATCTACTTGAAATTCTCCAAGTACGTACAGCACGTCGTTACACCAACGTGAAAGCAAACGAGAAAAAAAGAGGGGAATTTTCAATGAGGTGTTTCGTTTACCTCCACTTTCAGATCGCGTTCTCTCCCAATTTGTCGAAAGGTGGATTCCTCTCGTAGTCATCAAAAGAGAATTCACATTTATCGATACGAATGAGGCAAGAAAGAAAACCTTTCTCATTACTATGAATGACTTTTCATTTGAGAAAGTCAAAGCATTACGTTTACAGTAAAAAGTTGAGAACTGATTATTCCCATGGTTTGATATGTGAGAGCTGTTTGCCCGATAATGTGACGAACGGGCCACGAATTGCCAGTGACTCGCGATTGGTTTCCCGAAATTTGCAGTAGAGTACTGCATTAAGTGTGTGTGTGTATGTATATATGTATGTATGTATATATATATATATATATATATATATATAAATAAAAAAATTAAAAAAAACACAACCACGGAAAACTACCAATCAGAGCAGCTGGCCTCTAGAATTCTCCTCCAAACAACGGCTAATGTTCACCAATCTACTGAGCTAACCACCGTCGGGACTCAAACCCCAGAGACGCTGCAGCGGAACGAATGTTTTAGGGGGCCATAGAGCCATCGGGTACAGTTCGCAATAATTCCGCTCCCCCCGGTGGAGACCTCAGCAATAGGCTTCACTCCCAGGCAGAAAGGACGAGCAATGGAACGGCAACGGGCGCCACGCACTGTGAACGCAACTACGCAGGTAATTCGCGACTGCACCGCGTCTCCATCTCTGTGCAAGGGCGAGTGGCGCGTTGCGAGTTGCGCGCGCGATCGCACGTCTCCTGACGTCACACTGTCACACTGGGTGACCTTTGAGGAATAGTGGCCCTCTCTGGACAACATTGGCCTCGCCAACATCCTCGGAGCCATGTTTCTTCTAATGTTCTACCCAAGGGCGAACACGAACAAATTACTGTAATATGAATGAATGAATGTCAGAACAGTATCTGTAACATATAAGTTCTGATATAACCGTGTTAATTTTAGGCTGTCTGTCAGTGAGAATGTATTTTCGCGGTTTCAATGAACAATTGAAGTGCCATGGTTGTAATGACGAAGAAATGCACCATGACTTTACAGTTATATCAGCTGAAAGACAGTTCACATATTTTATTATATATAATTTAAACAGTTCTGGTTTTCCATATCCATATGTTTTAAAAAAATATACTCATTGCTAACGAGACAAACATTTCTGTTTTACGAAATACACAAAAGTAAACAGCAATAAATAGTACTCTACGGATTAAAATACACATACACGTGATTATTACAAAATTCGTAGATTGGAATTAATCATTCAATTACGTAAACACATAGCGTGTTGGTTACACGCATCTTTCATTCAAAAAAATAATAGGCACGTTAACACCTGAAAAAGAAAAATTGTATACAAAGGTCAATTATTATGATAAAGATATGGAATAAAAAATCTAAAATAAGAATCACCAAGAAAAAAATCAAAATCATTAAAAAAAACTAATGGAATTGGAAGTATTATATTTCCAAGCCTCCAAAAACAATTATATTTATTCTCAACAAACGAAAAATATGTACTTGTATTAATATTCTAGAGACTATATTTACATAAAAAATTATTAATATGATCAGGATCACTGCGATCCAACCTCTCAATTGGAAATTTCCTACCAATTCAAAGATGTACAGGAAATACGACAAAACGCCAATGCTTCATCAAACTGCACTGAACGGCACAATCTAACACAGTGCACTGGGCTGAAACATCAGAACTGATCACTTACGTCCCCCTAAAAGAGTGCTTGATGAGGTCATTAAAAATATATGATTCTGATTCATATTTATATAGCATGCACAAACATGTAAGTTACTCGTCCAGCCATCAGGAATTTCCAGCCCTAAAGCAACATCGTATTTGCCGAGTTAGATTGAGTAGTTAATCGGGAAAAGGGATAAGTACATAACACATTTTAGGAATTATATACTTGAAGTTCATGATAAGGAGATACATACTACAGAAAATATATTAAATTCAATTTTAAACTAAGGAATTAACTGTTGAATGAAAATCAATAGCTGCGGGACGCCAGAATGGGCGAACAGCTACAATCCTTCCAAAGTTTAGTAGTCCTTCTCACGGATAAAATTCAAATACCATAGAAAATAGATATTATATAAATGAAGGTGCGCTAACAGACAACTATCGCACTCAATCGGAAGTTATTGTGAATGTCGCAATAAAACTAACGTTTGTGTAAAATTCTTAATAACAATGTTTTTAGTCTGGAATATTAGAGAAAATTAATATAATTACAAATATCACTGTATGTATAATAAATAACTCGTAACATTCTATAGTGTTTGATAGACACGGTATAGATACAGGCATTCACGATAGTCACAGGCATTCAAAGATTTTTAACATTTCTTTATAAAACTAAGTCAATAAATCCATCGAACATCGTTATTGTTTCACAAACACATTAATGGTTTAGTGTTTAATTAATAATTATAAAATGAAATAGAAATTGTCGTTCTGTCGTAGGTACAGTATAGGAAGTATTTTAATGTAACAATGATGTGCTTACTAAATTTCTTTTTCAAATAACTCTGATTCACTGATAGTATGTTTGATAGAGACACTAAAATATTTTTCAATGTTTTAGATATTTCACCAAGGAGTGCATTGAAATGTGTCCTTCTCACAGACGAATAGGCCTATGTTATATTTTTAACAAAATATTTGGTAATTCCAGAACCCATTCGGCAGTAAAGTAGATTCGTAATTTTTTGTTCGTGGTTGTGTGCTCTTAAAAAATGAAACATTCTTGACTTCGAGGTCTAGGAATCATTCAATGAATAGGAACTGAAGTATCTTTGCATATGCTGCAATTTCTATCACATCAACACGGTATTTCCGACATGTTTCATGGAGTCAATACAATCATACGGGGATATGGCCAATGTGAAGCAAATATAAGCTTGATGAAATGATAAAATGGATCACTCAGCGAGTAATTTTGAAACCGGAGCCGAAAAAAGAGAAAAGGGAGAATATTCACGACACACACAAGATCCAGAATTAATTGCAAAATATTTATGGAGAAATTACACACATCAGAAGATATGTATTACATATACATCACAAGGTCATAATTAGTATGAATATTAGACAAAATTATTTTCAGTTTTTGAGCATGGTCATATACATTTTCAGCATTCCCTGCAGAATAACTTTTTTACGAGATGGTGATTTTAAGAACTTGTACAACAATTTCTATGTTTCTTCGCATTTACAACTATTGTCAACATTGGCAGATACCAAAGTAAGGTCAGCACATATTTGTTCGTAGAACTGAACATTGGAGTTACCATGAAGGAATACTATATGATGATAATTTCGAATTCATTGATCATCTGACTAGCATAGGAAAACTGAATACTTTAAAAAATCTAAATGATAAAGAAAGTGTTTTTGGTCTGTGTTAAGTACGACTACGAGCCGTTAAATCGTTGTGGTTTCAATCTCGACCATTCAACTTACAGCTAATTCTCTTCTAAAACACAGAGCTTTTTTCAACATTCTGGAAATCACGTGCACAATTTACGAGTGTTGATTTTTAACGTATTTTTTTGACTAATTGTGCTCAATTTTAAACTAACTCATTTCCATGTAGTCTATTTTGGCAAAGTACGAATTAATTTAAAATATGTTTTTTACATTGCACTCACACACGTTTTCATTCAATCTACAATCTTCACTGGTTTTGTGGGAAAATAAAATAATCTCTAGGCCCTCCCAAATTATACGTGAAAAGGGCGACGGAACTAAGGAATACCCTAATTATCACAGAACAAACCTGGTTTCCAGCGTTGGATATACTCCGAATATCTTTAGCATACCCCATATCGTATCGTCAACGTATGATTTCTCACACTGCCATGTATGTTCACGTACGGGCCCGCACTTAGCTATAAAAAAATGCCTCCGCCAACTCTTACCATACTCCTTCTCACTTCACCACCCCTTCTTTTGCGATCCTCCGACTCCGACTTCTGCTTCTAGCCTCTCGCCTTCCGACTCCTGACTAGACTGTCACTTTTAGTCTCCTGAGAAGACCCCTGTCGGCTCAGACTCCCCTTCCGATTTTGGACACCTGCCTCTCCGACATTTCCTCGCACACCTTCTGACTGCTGCTCCCATCACTTAAACCGCTATTTTGTTAGAATATACATCAATCAGAACATTCGGTAAAGAGATTGGGGATCTCATCGAGCATCGCCTGGCATTCACAGGGAGATGGCATGAATTGAACTAATAATCTCCTAATCAAACACAGGGAGCACTTTAAAACGTTATTCACAAGGTAAGGATAATTCGAAGAGCTGTTATGTTTGATAGGTGGAATCTCTACTCCTCCCTCTTTCCCAACTCCACCTTTAGCACCTCCACGGCCCTAGTCCCCACTCCCGCCTTACCAAGCGGTCGAGTTCTCCAGCGGCCGTCTGGAGCGGGTCAAGGCTGGCCGGCGTGGCGTGGCGTGGCAGGCCCTTTCGTTTTTGCCACTCCTATTCGCAGCCATCCGGCCTCTGCCCTGCCCCGCCGCGCCGCGCCGCGCCGGATGCTTCTGCGAAACGGCGAGGAAACGCCGCTGTTCTAAAAGCGGCCGCTCTCCTGGAAGATCCTCTGCGAAGGAGGAGGCGGAGGGGGAGGGGGAGGGGGAGGGGGAGGTTGCGTGCGCCATGCGAGCCTCTCGCCGCGCACGGGCTCTCGCGCGGCAGCGCAGCCCTGCGGTGGAAAACTCTATTATTCCCAGCGCGGCTCTCGGTAATGCTTCGACGAGAGCATTCATGGCGTGTGCGATTCATGTGCTTTCGACTTGACGGACGGTCCTTTGCTTCTAGGAATGTGATGACCGGCTTGGGGGGTTTAGGACTTCAAATGATGTCACTGCAGAGTCTCTGTCCGGGAGATCAGAGAATTCAAGTCCAGACAGTGACAATTTTCGGAATTAGCGAGACAGCTAAGTCGAACCCAGTCGGTATCTGGAGGAGAAATCTGGCAGGTCATCTTCCGATCCACGGAGAGGAATACTAGAGTAATATACACCAAACGCGCCAGGCGAACTATTTTTCCTCATCCCTGTCTAATACTCCCACCTTACACAGGGACCACACTACCACACACGTGGAAAGACTAGTCGGAAGCTTAGAGCTTGACCCAGCTCGGACGCTGCTCCCCCGGGGGGAGGTAACTGGGTGAGTTACCTCCCCCAAGCCGAAATTTAAGTCGGTGCCAGATTTGACAAACTAGTTACACGAGTATCAGTTTGGTTCAGAGCACTGGTGACAGAATGCACTTATGCAGGAATCGGGCCTTACCACGAAAAAATTCCAGACCCTCTAGATTACTACCACAACAATGAGATAGAAACAGTGCACATTAAATGTGAAAACCGAGATCTCAACGGGAAAGAGCTTTCCATCCTGCCGTGTATCACGTTATTGTAACTTCACGACACACATCTCGAGCATTAGATGGTGTAGGTCTCCGAGGGGGGGGAGGCTTTCAGCGTCGTATATATAAATACCCCGCCGTAAAATTAGTTCGTTTGTAACTCCATATTTAGGTGAAATTAACTCAAAATGTTTTCGGCGAGCATCAAGACCTTTGCGATTA
Organism: Gryllus longicercus; assembly: GCA_038098605.1. NCBI lineage: Eukaryota > Metazoa > Arthropoda > Insecta > Orthoptera > Gryllidae > Gryllus > Gryllus longicercus. The sequence continues at coordinate 1,413,959 of JAZDUA010000247.1, read as the reverse complement.
CCTGTGGAAAACTCTGTTACTAATAAATCACAAGCCGTAGGAAAATACAAACGGTAGGAAACGTGGCATACCGTTTATAAACATATCGTGGTAGTTTCAAATAGCCTCTCTGTGAGTGAGAAACCTTGCACATTTCTTTACGTTCATACAAACGTTCCTTAATATTTACCAAAAATGGAGAAGTATTTGTAATTATAAAGACTCTTTTATCTGTGTAATACGTCCTAGAATTAAACAAATATTTTTAAATTCGCTGAGAGAAAAGATTGTTTTAAAATGTTCGAGCTTTGGAGCTGAAATTCAAGGACGGAAATTGCTAAAGATGTAGCTAAAAAACAGAAAGTAGTGTGGCAATGACTACACCGCAACACTATTCTTACATTCTCGTTGTGCAGTTGAGAGAAAGTTGTGTAAAGTTGCGTAAAAAACGACAAATTTTCGGCATAAACCGTCTTATTACAAGGCACTTGTAATCAAACAATTAAAAAATCCAATTGCTAAATTTACGGGGGGAAATCTTCTAACACGTGATGAAGTCGGGAGTCATGTTTTGTCAGTTCTTCGTACCGAAAAATCGAATGACGACTAAACGTCTTCGTGTCTGTCCGTCCATCCGTCTTTGAACAACGCTAGCGGCTAAACCCGGATATTTTAATTTTGGGGTAACTTACAGGAAAACTCTAGACTACTTTCAAAATTTAAAGAAACTGGCGCCGTCGATTTTTATTGAAATTTTCTTGTCTGATAGTGTAAAAACATTTAAAAGAATGGTGCACGTCTCGTGTTCATTGAAAAACCTGATTCATCGAAAATTGGAAAAGTTCAAAATGTCTTCGGCCTTTGCCTACCTCAATATAGATATTACTTCCCTTAATGAAATCTTTTCCTTAAATATAGATATTAAATTAAAATCATGGACAATTTTTCGAACATTTGAGTACATGTGGCGTAATTTTGCAGGAAAACACGGGCGAAAAAGTACGGGCTGTTTTAGCACTACTAGTTTATATTCCCATCAGTTTCCTACCTCTCAGCAATGCTTAATGTATCTCATAGTTTATCTTAAACATTTGTCAAATTCGGCGTAAACGTCAGCAATCCGCATTTCAAGTTAGCAGTGTCACTATCACGAAATTGTGCTTTCATATATGCGGCATCGTGCGAACAAGAACTCACTTTTAGAAGACTTTGCAATTCCTCCAGGACAACTTCAATAGTTTTGGAAAATTGATTTGTATTTCAAATTAATCAATGAATCAACAGTACCATCCAGTTACGGCTCAATTCGATATTTTTCTCAGGTCAAATGGCTATAATTATATGTAGAATACGAGGTAATGTCATTCGCTGCCCTCCGCAATCTCCTCTACAACCCATCTTAAATAGACGCGCATCCATTCCAAGAATATTTAAAACAATAAGAATTTGCCTGTGCGCAGGAGCAAAATCACATACCCCACTAAACATATGCCAGAAAGAAGACAAAAATATATCTCGATATTACCAATCCCCTTTCTGACGCTTACGATGACGTCACTGTCCTATCGCGTCAACGCACCTCCGTGGACAACTCCCTCGATTAACCTTCGGATTAACCGGACGCGGATGCTCCATCGGTGACGCAAGACGACGCCGTGACGTCACCGTGCTGGCGACGCGTGTCCGCCCGAGCGCCCTTCACGGTCCACTTCCACCTGCCCCTTTGTCGCGCCGGACGGGGCCGGCACGTGGGCGGCAGAATAGGTCGCGCCGGGGGGATCCAGGTGATGGTGGGATTAGCGGACGCTGCATGTTGTCGAACGCCTCTCTTAACAGAGAGTTTGCCAAAAAAAAAAATGTTTACAGATGTGTAACAACGTTCCAAAAATTTGCGAATTTGCCAACGTGCAAACAATGTTGATCTTTTAGTTAATACAAACACTAATTTAATATATTGTTATTAAAGTTCTATAATGTCGAATACTATGTTATGTATGTATAGTATGTTACGAAACTACAGGTATACCAACTCAATCCCATCTTCTGCGGTAGGCCGTGGCCCTCAAGGTATCTTATAAGCTTAAAATGAAATACATAAAAAATGTTCCAAACCTTTCGGCGTAATTCTGCCTGAACACTGTCAGTAATTCGAGTAAAGTTGTAAACCATTGCTTTTCGTCCCTATCTCCCAAGTTCTCAGCGTCGTTACTATCCAGGGTTTCGCGACAGTCAGTAATTGTCGTAAGTTTAACTTGACTTCACGGAGCTTGGTATAGAATTTTGTCTATCTGTGCAGACGCGCTACTTAATAATATATGTAAAGAAAAAAAGGAGAGAACATCAAACCATTTTTAAAATGGACTATGTCGATCTTAACGCTTTCGATTCTAATTTCGTATTTGAAACGTCTTCATATTATTGCAATGTATTACGGACGGTCGTTATAAGGTCGATGCATATATAATCTTTGTGACGATACAAACGTCCCGCAGATGTTCGTAACCGCCTAGAATACGCCTCTACATGTCGCTACGAATGTCGCAGGCACATCAAAGCGTGCTTCTATTTGTTGCACAAATTTGTAATTTTTTTCTGAAATTAGATATTCCTATCTGCGGGGATTCTCACTTATTGAGATTTTTTTCATATCAGCAGCGAATGTTCGCACTGGTGACGAGAAATGCAGCTGTGCTGAGGATAACAACTTTCTTCCTAGACTTCCTGGACAAAAATAAGCAATGAAAATAATAACGAAGAGAGATAATGGTGCAAATGATTCTGTTCGCGATTCTATCAAATACAAGAGTTTCTATTTCCTTTAGATAAGTGTGGAATTTACGAAGAATCTGAATTAGCAGTGTTTGAGAAAGCTAGAGCAATAAACTTTTCTGTAAATGAATATTCAACTGATCTAAACTGAATTATTATTTTACCACTGAGTATTTCTAATAAGCAAGACAGACACAAATAGATACGAAAATGAAAGTATTTATGAAAAACATTATATCATAATTATAATTCACCAGCGTTATTATTGGATGAAGACAGCGTTTTCCCCATTACTTGTGACATTGATTCTTTCCGTAAAAATAAAAATGAAAACGCGTATTTTCGGAGATCCATTTTATCCCTTATCTTGCAACGATACAACAATAAAATATAGATAGATTTAAAGAGAAAATATAATATTAAAAGATGCTATCATTTCAAAATGGATGTGCAAAATATTTATTTTTTACAACGTTTTAAATCATAGCTGCATTGCCTAGGACACATGATTTAACCGTGTAGCGTAACCCTCAGGGTCGAAAGTGGTATAAAAGCAGTATTTTGTTTTCATTTTCCAGTCCGCACGCAATCATTATTAACAATATTTATCAACTAACTACTAAATACAATATTAACTATAACACTCAATATCGAATATAACAAGCTTTAAGCAAGATTAGACAACTAATTCAAAGTAATACTTGATCACATTAGAAACAAATATTTTTATGCTCTCTTTCGAACCTTTGATTTTCAAATAAGTCACTTTGTTAAAAATTTTCTAAGCTTTTCCATTTACGTGTAACTTACAACAAAAAGGCGTATTCGTTGGTTGTCATTATTTCTATTCTAATTGCACATAATTTTAAGCACGCGAATCGTATATTCAGAGAGCAATGTCAGTATATGTATGTATCTCTCTTTCATTTACAGGTACGTTTATACGAGTACACACAAACGCCACATAACGAAAAATGAAAACAAAAATGATACATACAAAAAAACCTGAGTGTGTGAGAAACGCCAGAGAAGAAATCCTAGGGGGAAAACTGAAAGGGCTATTATGATAGCAGCCTTTGTTCTCCTCTCTCACATACACATTTTAACCGTTTGCAATACCACACATTACGGGCAGCTAAGTGGGAGCTTAAACATAGTTCGAGCTGGAGATGTGGCACATTGAAGGATATATCTGTAGACGGAAAAATTCCCCAAGCGGACATGCACATCAGCTCCAATTCCAACATGAAAAGAATATCGGTACTCACATATCACTATTGACTCATGGGCATAATACGTTTTCCTTGACAGGAGTTGGGAGAAATGGCCCCTTTCAGAGACTCAGAACTACTCTGACCACTCTAGGTGTACTTAGTATATCTATGCAGCACTAAGAGTTTACATAAGAACTTGATAGTCTAAATGACTCCATCTTGTTTACTTGTTGAAACTGATTCTGTTGGTATGAATCTTCATTATACTTCACAGGTCAAAAATGTTTAATAATTTAATTAATTAGAAAAGACAATGATACCCATACGATGTTCTTCACTAGGAACAGTTGTATAGAGCGATTTTTATAAGAAATTACCGTTTTGAGCTAGAGCTTGCAACATAACTGAAGGTCCAGTGGTCGTGTCCTCCATTTGACACTCCTTGCTTAATTCGTTCATTTGCAGTCCGCTAACTTAAATTGGCTTCGACGCTTTCATTCGCGATGCCGTTGTCCGGCGAAAATATAGTTTGCACTTGCTTACTTACATGTATTTACTCGCCATTTACCTTTTGTGTGATAAGTTATGTTTATTTTAGAAGCGAGACTTGGAATGAAAGATGCGTACTGATGGACGAGTCTTCTGCTCTCTTGCGATACGGTGGCAAGCGGTGATATAGAGCTCTTAATGGTTCCGTGCTTTTTCGTTTATAAGTTTATTTTTTATATAATTACACGGTTGTGAACCATGAACAAAAACTTTACAAAGAGGTGTGGCTGAACGGATGTCGCGGCGGAGGGGTACTTCTCTGAAGTGCAAGTTATGCTCACTTGTTTAGCGAATTGCCATTCCGGTACCTTCCTAATGTGATTGTCCTACGCAAACAGTCCCGCCATTGCCTCGCAGTGCAGCCTCGTATCTTGTGGCGTGCGGTAAGGCGGTATACGTCTCTTTAGTGCAAATGATGTTCACTTGCTTCGTTAACTGTCATTTGGGTTATTCGTCGGCGGATTCTTCTATAGATCGAGGCCCACTGTCTCGCACAGCCGCCCCTCACACCCTCCAGCATCTGCCTGGCCAGCATTTCCGCCTCCGCGTCTGTCGCCCCCCGACCGCCGCCGGGCGCGCGTCCGCGGGGACTGCTGTGCATTATTTGTGGAATGGTGAATGACGGAGGTCGATCACGAGTCGCCTTGGGAGAACGCCAGCGGCGAGGTAGCGACGGCGACACCGCGCCGGGCGCCGGCAGGAGTGGGGGGAGGTGGGGGAGGGAGACAAGAGGGCGTTGTCGACGCGACGGGGAAGTAAGAAAAAAGGGAAACACGCAGCCGATGAGATAACGGAGAATTCACTCATGTTTACAAACGTAGGCATGGAGACGCGTCGTCGCGGAGAAAAACGGAGTGTGTCAAACGAGAGGCAGATTATGTAATGATAGGGGAAGGGAGGGCGGCAGCAGTACTAGTGAGGAAATAAAGAAAAAACCGAAAACCGGACAGGGAGGATAGAGGATCAGCGAATAAATGACCGCAGATGTGTGTTGGTGGATAATGGGGTTGGTGAGTGATGCGGTGATACAGTGAAATAGAAGACGTATAGTCCTAGTGGATGGATAATGAATAGACGGCGAATAAAAGTTGGTAGATGGAAATTTGGATGGTAAAGACATATAGATGGAGAATAATGAGTTGGGATGGTGTGGACATTAAGCGAAAGATAGTGAAACGGATCATTTAAGATCGTCGGTCATGGGTTCTGTATGAAGTGTGCCCAGAAGGTAACGCATAGTGAGTATACTTCTCACCACAGTGATGGCTGCTGCATGGCAGATGGGGGTGTTTGAGTTTGTGGAGGAAGAGACGGTAATGAACGATAGCGAATTGTGGGGTGCGGATGGCGGAAAGCAAAAGATATCCGTTGGTGGCAACGATTAGGTTCCATGAGACGGTGTGGAGGTGGTGGGGATTATAGTAACTGTTGCAACGCACATTGCGACTAAGGAAGCGGCGACGGAAACCCGCAGGACCCCCCCCCCCCCCCCATTTGCGCGTCCATCGAATATTTTCGTGTCGTTTCTGATTATCTCTTTTCCGCATCCGCCCCGCAAGAGATGTCTCAGGGCATCAACTTTGCTCTGTATCTAAAAGAGGTGGCTAGTCAATCTTAAATCATAATTCAGTAAAACACGGTCGCATCTTACCTGCGCCAGTAGAACGCGCCGGAAATATTCAATCCCAGCGTCCGGAACCTGTCAGGCGCCCAGCCCCAATCACACGGAGATACGCGGCCAACATCAAGCTACAAACGTCCGTTCGCAGGTCGGACATGAAGGGAGGGGCAGTCTGGCGCCTAGCAACACACACACGGACGGCTCCGGGCCTATCGATATTTTTCACGACCCCCCCCCCCCCACACACACACACACACTTATAGTAGCGTCACTTCGGCCCCAGTGCCTGATCTAACTGCTGGCCTTCGACAGAACGGAACTAGCCTCCAGATCGCCTTACAACGCGGACGTACATCTACTCTCATAAACTCTATTGTTCGTGTCACGCATATCGATGCACTTCTTTTGCCTCAATTGCTTTGACTATCACCCAGCGTAGTTAGTAACTGAGCTGTACCTACGAACGCAATATACTCTAAATAATTGTTACCGCCCGAGTACATCGTGATCAACACCAAAAACTGCTACTCAGCAATGTTGGAGTGCTACATAACTACATAAAACCGCGACATCTAGAAGCTCCTAGTAACAAGAGATAATTTCCAGTCCGCCTGATAACTTCAGATATCGTCTAGTAACTACGTAGAATAACAAATGCAAGCATTTGCTGCCGCGGCCCAATCCGGGCATTAATCGTAATACCGTCATTTCGAAGCCGCTAACGATTAATTGCTGCCATCCAGACTTCTTATAGTGAGTAAGGAAAACAAAATAACATTCTTTAATTCAAACGACAAGTAAAAGTCACCCTTCTGAATTGCTGATAGTAACGTACTATTGCCAGTATTGTAAATTACAAAACGTTTGTATAATTGCACATACTGACGCTCCATACTACAAACTAAACACTCACAATAAGTTCATTGGTACAAAAATCAAGCAATGAAATTATCATTACTTGTACTACATTAGTTCATATTACATTACTGTATTGCTAAATAATAGCCCCATCTAATATTAAGTAACCTGTAACTACAACCATCCATTTGTAGTTACAAAACAATACAGTACACACGTTTTGTATAGTTTTGCATTGAATCAATTAAATCATTAAAATTACATTCTACTTTTCTGTATCACCAGTAATCACCTGCTCTCTCGCCTGTAATCAGGCAATGTCCTATCTTCGAGTTCCGACGTTGGCACGATTTTGGACACTACCTAAATAGCTAATTTGGAATTCAGTCGCTGACAGGGGGAGAATTCTTATGTCCAACACCTCTGACCGGCTGTTTGTTTGTATTGTTTCTTTTTTCTCCTATGAATACGAGGCGAATGCCGGGACAATACCGTAACAAAGGGGCCATGGACCAGCTGCGACAGTGCCGCTGGTTGGAGACACCTGGTTGGGGAAAACCAATCACGTCGGCAGGTAAGCCAAAAACGTATCTAACCTCCAGCGAGGGGAGATCATGGCCGTCTTAGAAAACCTACAGTACACAGACGAAAATAACGACTTTAGTAGTTCTCCGCCCGGAATCACTAATTATCTACCAATCAATCAATCAATCAATTAATCCCCTCCCCGCAATGGCCCTGTTCCGCTGTCAAGCCGCCTCACAGCAAAGGTCGATTTCTTTTGATGGAAAACTTTCTGAATGGGACGAATTTAATAACTGCCGAACCCAACATTTTACTCTCGGAACAATTCAAGAACTGAACCGGAACTGGTTAAAGGGTTAAGAATCCATGTAATGCACAAATGATACTGCAGGTCATTCGAATGATTTTGTTCAAAGCTGGATCACAAATACCTTTAAACAATCAATTCTGATGATGAAACTGGATTTCTTCTGAATACTATTTTTGAAGCATTTTTGACATAATCCACCTATGAATAATGCTCTGCACTTTGTTTTGATATCAATAAATTATGACAAATAAATCATGACACAAACGTCAATTATTCTATTAAATTAAATCAATTCAGATCTTACACACACTGTTTACCACACTGATATTTATTATTAGATCAATTCATATAAACACCTACATACCTTTCACAAGCACTAATAAGCATATAGTATTTCAGCTCAATCTATATTTCCGATGAAAATATTTATTTACAAATAAATAACATTTCAACAAGCAACATAACAAAAGAAAATGTGAAGAGAACACATTGCTATTACAATTGACGATCGATTAGCACATGTTAATATTAAAATGAAAGTTTTCGCTGTCATATATAAAAGATTACTTAAATTCGACTGCAATTGTATATGGTAATACTAATTACATTGCTTTATCTCAAAAATTCACTAACAATGCACACGGTGGCCGGGTCGTACAATTCAAAAAGAAGATATCTAAAAAAATAAAAAGCAAACCCATTGTATCCTTCCGCACAATTAGTCGTTCAATAACGTATCTTCAAGAAAAAACAATGCTTACTGAGTTTTGGGTATTTTTTGAAACACGTTACACAATCTTCAAGGCATAGTAGATATGAAATCTCATTACATAAAAAATGTGTCTCTATTCGATTCACCTTCTCAGAAGCGTAAAGTGAAACCAAGGAAATCACAACGAAAAACACTTACCAATATGATCGTGTAAACATTTCTGTGATTCACGTCTTTACTGCTAGTTCCAAAGAACTGGAAATGTGACTGCGAGGTTAGTACAAGTTCATGGACGCAAGTGAAGACATTGTGTTTACAGTCTAAAAACATTTCACAGCTCTCGTGATTTCAAACGTAAAATATATGATTGACGAAAACTCTTTTACTGTAAAGAATTAAACTACTACTTTAGAAATGATCTTAATGCATCCTTGGAACTATAACAAACTTCATAAACATTTGTTTATATATAAATTAAAACTAATGGTTTTTCTTCACCACCCGCATCTAAGCACTTTCTGACGTATACATTAGAAATAATCGCTAAATAAGGACTTTAAATAGACCACTTTACCGCAGAAAATACGAGATCGTAACCTGGGCGAGAGAAACTAGCCCAGAACGTAATTTACACTAGCCCAACCACATAATTATTTCTGGAAAGACTGAAGAATAAATTTGGACCAGAGAGCGAGAGAGCGCGCAAAAGAAGATTGATATTGAGCGAGAGAGAGAAAGCGAGTGAGCAGGAGAGTGGGAGAGCAAGTGAGAAAGGCAATGAGCCAGAGTGTGAGAGGCAGCGAGAGCGTGCGCAAGTCCACCTGGGCAGCGGCCAGTGCCGCGCGGGGCGCGCCGCATGCAAATTGCAGCCTCCAGAGGCCGCGGCAGGCGCCGTTACGCAACCCGTGAGGCGTCGCCGCCGGGCACGTAGCCTGCATTATGCACACCGGGCGCAGCCCCCACCCCCACCCCCACCCCCACCCCCACCCCCACCCCCGCGCTTACCGACTGGCGCCCCACCCCAGTCACCAACTCCCGGACGACTCGGCGGGGCTCGCGGAATAAACATTCAGGTGTGTAAGAAATCAACGACTAAACAAACAACATCCCGGTAAGTTTTCAGGTGGGAGGAGTAAGCCGGTGTTGGCAGAGTATTGGTCACAGTTATTACATGACCCGATGACAGTGTGCTAACTTTCGGCGGTGCAATTCGGAGTTCGTATCGCGGTGTGGGAAAAAAATACAGCTGTATCTTTCCATTGCAATCATCTCGGTTTCTAAGTGTGACGAATGGAAAGCACAGGCAGGGTAAGTAAGAAAGTTACGCCGCAATGGAATACGTCAGGCTCGTCACAACTCTTATTTACCCCAAAGCGTGAAAATACACAAAAACGACACTCTTTGACGCTCGCCAACCCATTCTATCTCACCTCCCCGTTCCCATCCACGGCGCCTTGCCCAATCTACACAGATTACGCCCCGCTTACAAGGCCTACGTGTAGGGCACAAACACATCGAAATGCATTATATCGCAATGTTTGGACACAATCGCTTACAACTTTAGATAGGTGAAATTTCCATGTTTAAGGATAATGTTAAATTAGTTTATATCAACACTACATACTAATAATAGTATATGACATTTTGTGAAATTTAAATTAAAGTTACTTTTTTCTCAAGAAATAGATACATTTTTATTAAAATATAATATAATATAATTTATTAATCAAGAAGTCAACGAGTTAAAAAGTACTCTATCCACAAGAGAAATGCTTACCATTTGTAGAGAAACGCATTCGAGAATCTTGCCGTCCCGTATATTAAGGACTGATTATTTTTTTTTCCCTCAAGTGTTTCGGTATGCCAAGATTCTTCCTAACTTCATATATCGTGTTTTATTTTAAATTTCTTAGCTATTAGAAGCAAATTTTAAACACGCATGGTTCCAGAAATGAGGATCAAAAATGTGAAACAGAATACAAATAGTCAGTCGTGAAGTGAAAACATGAATATGCTTGTTCTCAAATCGCTTACCCCGCATCAAATTGGCAATTTGCTCATTTGAATATGCTTTCAGAAAGTTCCCAACCCCAAAATTACTATTACATACTTTTCAGGAGCCTTATTTTAATATCAGTTCGTTTCTAAGCACTACACAACCAAGATTGCATTATACAACGCAGGAAACTCTACAAATAAATACACAATAGTGGGAAAAAGTTCAATCGGACGGTTTGGTTCCTCAGAAATTAAGTCATTAATATATTTATTCTTATTTATAATGAATATAAAAACTAAAAAAAGGATCGGGAAAAATTCCGTAAAAATTTTCTCGAATTACGTTAAGTCATTTTTTTACATAGCAAAAATGATTCCATCTAAAAGTCGGTTAGTTAATCAAACATCTAAAACGTAACAATATAAATCAATGATATTGAAACATATGTATACCAAAATACGGATCTTAGAGACGTCCAAAATGTAAAGTATTTAATACGGAAAAATCACTCGTATAGCGTGTCAATTGTTAAAATCGTATGCAAAAATTGAATGGAAAGAAATTATTACTCTAATTAAAATATAAATTTTAAGGTTCAACTCACCATACGTTTTGATACTTTTATGTAGCAGACTAGAATATCAATCGTGTTTCCATTTCTAATACAAATACCTCCAAAAATGTGATGTCGTTTCTCAAAAGTAATGCTGACTTTGTAAAGAGAATTATGTGACAAGCAGGTCACGATCTCACATGACCCTTTGTGACTTCCTAAAATACGTGCCTGCAATAAAGAACAGAATTATTCTAAAGATAGCATAATCGTTGTAACGAAAAAGTTAAAACATGGAATGGAGTTCAAATTTTTGAATCTTCGTCGGAGCAAAAACGCGAATTACTAAATATACACATTACGGAAGCTATCTCTGAAATAATTCTAGCTACATTGTCTATATTTGTACACTACCACTGAATAACTCGGTGTACTATATTTAACTCATTTATAACACACGTGGTCGACTACCTGAAGTTCTTTACAGAACGTAGGCAATTTGATCTTGATATCCACATATGTTTTTACTATTACTACAATGAGTCATTCCATACCACATGAACACAGCCACATCGCCTCGGGTGCAAAATGAAATTTCCATAATTAACCTTGAAAAAGAGCTTCTGGTTACCATTTTATTTACAAAATACGATGGAGTTATATAGTAGAACCAAAATAGTCTATGGTGTTTATTTAAAAAACTCATATATTCTTATATAGCATTGTAGCATTATATATTCTTATTCATATTTTTAGTCAGTCGGATGTAATAAAAGCTTGAAGTGTCAAAGCGTTTGGCATTGTTATAAAATTTCCAGTTTACGCATATTCATTTATATTCTTTGTAACAAATACAACAGATTATTTTACTGGAAAAAGAATTGCAGAATAATAGTCTGAACTTCCTACTCATACAACTCAAATGAACTTTGAATTTCATCCATTTCCCATTTCAGGATATTCTAAGCTGCCTTCGATAACTAATCGATTGATGGTCTCCCCAATATCGCCACGTGGATTTCCACCATGTCTTGTTGCTGACAAAATCTGAACATCATCAATTTTGAAGTCAGCTTTGTGAGAACATAGTAGTAGTTTACTTGGTTGCCTCCAATTTTCTTTATCACTGTCAGCAAACTTGCTTTTCCAAAGGTTTTTTTCATAACACTACAACAACAACAACAATAATAATAATAATAATAATAATAATAATAATAATAATAATAATAATAATAATAATAATAATAATACGTAATATTTTAAAACACACCCAAGAAACGTAATTCTAAATCAGTGAAACGTATGGTAACGATTACCACATACTCGCAATTATGCCTAGTTTATACCTAAAATTACGCATTCTCGATATATTATTAGATATGTAAATAGATTTGGAAAAAATATATAGTTGAGAAAAGCTGTCTATTTCGAAATATTCAAATTCCAAATTTTAGGTTGAAATTCGAAGAAAAGTATGACCTAACCCCAACGAACATGAACAGAATGTAGAAGGCCTCGAAAAATACTAATTAATGACGTAAATGCTGATACTTGAATCATAAATAATGACAAACTATTCCAGCTCAATTATTTAATTCAAGCTTTTCGGCAGTAGCCAATTTTCAGGGATTGTAATACTTTTTATCCGTATTTCACAAATGGTTGAAATATATTTCAGAAACTTTGGTACTTTTATTCACTGTAAAGGTTCACATTTTCATCTAAATGTCAGAGAATGCACCAGATCCAGTGTCCCAGTGAACCAGAAATACAGAACTCCATAATTACCAGGGCCAGAGTCTCGGTGAACAGTGTAATAAAATGTCTTTACTTACAAGAGTAGTGAGTAACATCACTCAGTACTGAGCCGCCTCTAAGACGAGACTAGTAAGATTTTACGAGTTCGTCATTCAAGCACATAGAATATCTGCAGGGGGGAATAGTGGCATAATGCACGAGACAACAGATGCTGCGAAGAAATAGATACTATTCTAATTACCTTCCAGAAAATGAATAATTGCATATTTGTGAAATAAAACAACAGGAAGCATACTTAGTTTTAACCGCTTGAATCGTGCGATACATGAATATCAATACATACGTCTTAAAAATCGCTCACCAACAGACAAACTTACAATAGCAGAAACATTTAAGGTAAATATTTCAATAGAGGAAATAATGAGTTCATTGCTAATGATACAACAACTTAAATTTGTTCCTGCGGTCTCATTGAATGGAAAACATGAGCCGCATTTCTAATTGTATTTTCTTAAAGAAATAAAAGAAGTTATCTCCGTCAACTTAATATTAAGATAATGCTAATAAGATGGAGATGCCTTTTTTTATTTCTTCATGTAATTACGTTAACAATACCACATCAGATATCCCACAATTCGGTTTTTTGTTGTTGTTTTTTTAATAAAAAGTAAATATACGTAATACTAAGTTAATAATAAGTAAATACTAGTAATTATACGTAAATGTAATGGCAACTCAAGGACGTTTGTAGTACGAAAAAAGCCCTTGTATTAGAACTGCATTCACACTACTTGTAATGTCATGCAATATTACTTATCTCCATGAAAGAATGAAATATAAAACCAAACGAACTTTAATTTGTAAAACCGAACAATTGATTTTCGAGACCGACAAAAATTTATATTGATGTTTACAAGAAGTCTTCAAGCTAATTTTCTTCTTCTTTCACTTATCTTGCAAATAAAAAAATATATTTATTGTACAGGATTGTATCATTTAACATCACGAAGGCGCCAACATATTTGTGAAACATATAATGCGTTCTGGGGACATGCTGAGATATTATTGCAACTCCGCACTGCAACGCATTTCAAATGTTTACTGCTTCATCCACAAACTGTGATTGCTAAAGAACTTAAATAGCTTAATAACGCTCTAATTTCGCTTTAAATTCAATAATTCGTTTCCAGATACCAAACTGCAAAATACTTCTCGAGAGACTGCAGTCAGCACAACATATTTGTGCATTAACGATTTTCCGAAATACCTAAATCTCTATATAACAAAACGAATTAACCCCAGCCCATAGTATATAATATTATGGTTCAACAATTACATTATTAAAGGACTAACATATAAATGGCGCACTATCTCTCGATATGACAAAAATTCAACGCCAATGCCTTTTCTGAAGATTAAAATTTATACGAGTAGCACGTGTGAAACGGGTACTGCAGAAACGAAGGACGATGAATCGAAGGAGAGGCAGTCCCGACCAGAAAAAATGCGACAAGTTCAAATCGCTTTCAGGAGCGAAAGATACCAACACAAGAATTATCAGTCCCAGATAAATTGGCGTGTTAAAGACCACGATAACGCGAAAAATATATGTTTTCAAAAATGTTGTTAAGCGTTGTTTTGTTTTAAAATTCTTTTTATAAACTAGACTGTCAAAAAGAAAAAAATCAGTAGCCAAAATAACCTTGTATGAATAATCTGTAAAGCTGAGAGACAATTTTCTGTTTTTGATATTTAAATGTTCTTTAGTTTGAATTAATTTTTATTTTAGAACATTTTATTTTCTAATTCTGTAGTTGTAGTTCACATTCTGAAATTGTATTCGTTGAATTGATATGATGAGTATGATTATGTTACGTTTCTTTCCCGTTTTCCAGCATTTGATTTCGAAAGAAATTGTTGGATTCTTTCTATTTAATTTGCTTTTCAGTCTGACTTTAAACGTTTACTAATACACCATGAATTTTACTTTAAAGCCTAGTTAATAATCTCGGTTAGTGATTAATAACCCCACTTTTTAATTTGTACAAATTTCGGCAAGAAAACTCAAAATCGAGGAAATATTAATACATTATATGACTACTCAAAATTATTGGCAATTTGATCTTGACCTATAATTAAGTAATTAAATGTGGTAAGTAAAAAATAATCCTTTCAAAAAAAAAATTTTGTTCTTTTAATGAAGAGCTTGTTTGACCGGATGCACAGGTTCGAGTGGCAGAAGCACGGAACCCTCACCCTACAACAGAACTGTCATAGAATTCTCATTCATTTCCTTTGGTGCGTTCGCCCGAGTTGGACGTGGGACGCTCGCCTGCCCTGCAGAAACTCCATATAGAGATGCTTTGGAACCTGGGCATCATGTTGCTGAGAGGTTGTAAAATTTCCAAAATGATTTAGAAAGGTGAATACGTTGTGTATCATTTTTGCATATCATATTATTAACATGCGTATTGTAAAATCATATTGATGTTTCATTCTCGATTTGTTTTTTTACACTAACCCTGAGAATGGAATAAAATATTTCCCAAAACTAACGGTTTAATTGTTTCTAACCACTTCGATTAAATCCCGAGAACTACATCGCTAGAAAAACATATTTAACACTAATTAAGATTTATCGTTATGTTATTCCTGACGCATGAAGGAAATTATTTCTGTCTATGAATTGCAAGAAGAAGGAATTCTTGGTTTAAAATAAGAGCACTCCGTATCAAGATACGCGGCCCTATGGTTTTCTCTGAACACCTCTACAGCTGTGATGCTATTTTCCGAAATGCCAGCGTGTCAAACAAAGCACGGGAATTCGATTTTACCGTTATGTCTTTTAGTAAATTTTCGAAAATTCACAGTGTGCCTTCCCCCTCAAATGGAACCAGCAATAATTCCTTTCTGTTCTTTTGTTTTAAAAAATTAAAATTTTTGATGTAAAATTACGCAAAAAAATATCATCGAGATATTGAACTTGGTTCAAGTTAAAGAAATGTTTGTAATTAACACATCTTAATGAGAATAAAACACATTATGGTATCTAAAGTACTTGGTAGTAAATCGGAATTTTTAAAATTTTCGAAAAATTGGAGATCTACAATTCTCGTCAACGACCTTTACACTATCCGACAACGCAATTTAATCAAAAAATTAGTAATCATTTCTTGAATATTTTGAGAATATCCCAGCTTTATGTAAAGATCTTCACAAAATTAAAATTTCGTTTTAAATTCAAGAGACCGGACATCAACCAGATCTATTAAGAAATATTTATTTTGGAATATATTGCTGCGTTTTCCGCAGACAAATGAACGGACGTTTAGCAAACAATTATTCGGTATAAACGATCCACAAAACATAGATAATGGCTACAACACTTGTTAGAGGATTATTTTTTTTTTCTATTTAAAACTGGACTTATCAATTTTTTCGTTACAAGAGCTGGGGATAAGAATGTTTCTGCCAAAAATTCGCCGTTTTTCGCGCAGCATAACGTAAGTCTCTCTATACTGCCTAAGCAGTAGCAAGAAAGTAATATTGTTGAAGTTCGGACATGGAACGTTCGATCGGTGTGACACAAAATAATGAAGATGGGCAAAACAAGACGAACTTCGCGAGACATGAACATGAAACGACTTTCAATGGATAGGTTTGCCGTCGCCCCGTTGCGAAACCAGACATATCATACCAATGTAGCACACGATCACACAGTACTACGGAAGGTAGAGAAGAGACTAGACTCCGTGAGGTAATGACGAAGCGAGATAAGACAGTGCAAGACCTGACAGCGGGAGACTTGTACGGCAGGACTACGTTACGAAACTAGTCCAGATAGTGCGACAAACACGAGTAAAACAGTGCGAAACACGCTATATACGCTTCCAGTCCGTTCGCCAAGACACCAGGACCTCATTGACCACGAGACAGATGCGGAGCACAACGCGAGACAAGTCGTAGATAATCGAACAGAAGATGAAAGAAATGGCGCGAGTTAAGCAAAGAGAAGATGCAACTGACGCGCGTGATAGAAGAAAGGGACGTGGTGTAGCACGGAATTAATAACGTCTTCGTTCCCGAAGGAGTACTCTTCAGTAGACGAAACAAGCCACTATATTACGATTTATTTACGGCTGACTCTGACAGATCATGATCTGTTACGGGTCATTCAATCGGAACACTACAGTGAACACTATGGTCACATTCAACCATCCGATTGGATGGTACCGTAGGTAGGTAAATGCAGCTCCAAAACAATACAAGTATATTTGCGGCGGCCTTGGCGGTATGCTGCAGTCTGCTCCAACGCTCACGAAATCGCGCCACAGTCGAAGGAGGTTCATCAAGTTGGCAGCGCTGTCAGCCTCAACTATATCTATTTACTTATTTATTTATTTTTATTTATTTACGTTAAAAAGTGTGTGTGACGTGCTGTGGAGAGAAGTTTAGTTCAAGTTGCATTTATGCCCACGAGCAGCACTCACTAAAGAAAGGTCACGTGACGAATGGCACCGCACGTAGCGGGAGACCGGTCGGGAGGTTAAAGGTTTTTCGCAGCTGGGATGGCGGCTGGCTTGTGAAAGATACCTGGTTGTGAAAACCTCGCAAGCCCACGCGCAGGCCAGTGCCGAACCTCATTATTCAGCGGGGGAGATTACAGCCACCTCCCGAGAAAAACGCATGCACTACACTTACCGGACAAACGAGCATTAGTAGTTGACGCGCCCGGAATCACTCATTGCCAAACGCCGAAGAACAGACAGCCACCTAATTAAGTGCGAGTCTAAATTTAAATCCAGAGGAAGCGCGTTTTAGCCGCTTCCCCCCCGAGCACCACTTCCTCACGAAAGGTCACTTGCCCCCACCGCAGGCGGCGCCTTTGCCGCGCCACAGCCCGCGCTTTCATGTGCGGCGCACGTGTGCCCGGCGTCCGTCGCGCGAAGTTTATTTTCGCCAAAATACAGGATGCGGCTCCCCGTTGCGCACTCCCTCCGCCCGGGAGCGCGCTTGCCTTGCGAAACGCGTATGTGGTGTCGCTCACCGCCGCCCTCTTGTTTGCTTCTTCTTTTTTTTTTTTTAATCTAAACCCACCTTTTTCTTCACCAGAAGGCACAAAGCGGGAAAATAGAACCGTACTCTTTCAAAGCTGTTTTTCGGGTAAACGTTTAAACCGATCAACGTGTCAACCAATAACAAAATGATGTATTTTGAATAGAGTTGTCATCTCAAAGGTGCGAAGCTCAGAAGTCAAATCTGCGAGCTCAGGGAATACTCGTATTCCCAAGGTTTCTCATTAACTCGTTTTATTAAACTATCGTTTAAATCAATCAACGGGTCAACCAATAACAAAATTATGTACTTTGAATCGAGTAGTCATCTCTTTAGATGCGAAGCGGGGAAGTCTAATATGCCAGCTGCTGGAATACTCTATATACAAGATATTTCATTAACACGTGTTATTAACATAATTATTCCCAACTTACACACTTTCTTATGGCGAACGATTTCGTGAATTTAGGGCATGCACGCATACACCCAGCGGCTTCTGGGGTGGTTCAGCTGCTGTGCGCATGCGTATGTTCCCTATAACAACGAAACAATTTGTCAAAAGGAAACGGGTAACATGGGACTAACAAGACACTATTTTATAGAGCGATCTATTTCCTAATTTGCGTAAATTACTTTGGATGAATTATTTCCTGTTATTTTATAGTGTTCGCGAAATCTCTGGTATTTAGGACTAATAAGAGGGAGACACTAGTTTTCGGATGCAACTGATTATATTTTGAAAAGACAATAAAAAATAAAAACTGCCAGTTACAATGTATACTATGACAATTTACTTCTCTGGCGGCTTACAAACAGGAAATGTGTATTTACGTTTCAGTTACTTTGCATTTCAATACTCCTAGTATAGTGTGCTTATGAATACTACCTACCTACCAAGAATGTTTTTTTTATAGATTATGTGTTTAAATTTCGTAGACTAGATCAAATTTTGAGCAAATTTACTCAGCAAACGAAATTATACTTAGATCACTAGACATATTTTCGGTTTATTGTTTACTTGCGGTGGTCTCCTTAATTCATTATCCAAAACAATGCTTGTTATCAAAAAACATTACGTTTCTCTACGTGTGTACTTAAACATGTAAATAAAACGTTTAAATTAAAATATTTTTCTCTCAAAACAATTGAATTATGTCAAGTAGTAGGCTACAAATCGCAATCCTCCTTTCATCTTTTTTTGGTTGCGACGTTCACGATGGTGAACGTGTAAAGAATACTGAATTTTCACCCCCCCATCCCTCCCTCCCTCCCTCCCCCGGCAGGTTGTGAAACGCTGATCTAAATATTAGCTCCATCCAAGGTAAGAAAAACATAACTGCATGAAAATATCAAAATCGTGTGTGGTGTTCTCAATGTTACTTAAAATTATAATTACGGATATTTTATTATGTAGTGAATTGAAGTTAAAATGAAGCCACATCGATTATAGGAGGTACATTAAATATTCTTCTGTTAAAAAAGAGTTCTTTATTCTCAAAGGACTCTACCACGGTTACTTTCACGCGCACCCAATTCTAGCGAATTTCTTACTCTTTATAAACAATTTAAAAAGTACACGTTATCATAAAACTTTTCAATTGTTTGCCACGAAAAAGAAAGGCAAGTCCATTCAAAATTAAAGAGGATATCGAGGATTTCAGACCCGTAAGTTGTTAAATCTCTTTTAACCAATATGTATTTTCACATATTAACAAAATACGCACGTCAAAAAGCGTAATATTTCTCGCGAACTTCTTCCCGTTTTCATTGTAGATGTGCATTTCGAACATAGCAAAATTCGTTGTTTTTTTATTTAGGGGCAATTGCTATTTATTTAATAGAACTAACTTTTACTAGAAGTAAATGCTGGTTTAATCAGTATCTACACGTCTCGTGAAGAGAGATTGTAAGGTTATGTTGCACAGGTAGTTTATTTCATAAGTAACTAACTCCTCTCATGAACAACTTGAGAAATACGACTAGAAAGAAAGAAACTAGCTCATCTCTTTGAGCTATCTGAGAGAGGCGACTATGATTCGAAAATGCGAATTGTGAAAATCAGTGAAAACACTGATGCTGTATAATCCAATGAATAAATCCTGGTTTCCAATCTTTAAGGTTCGATAGGAAGCTTTATACTGTGCGATTATGAATATAAACAAGTTTGTGAAAAAACCGTGATATTGCAGGAAGTGAAAAAAATATGAAAACACAGGAAGAAAAACGCATATACGACATCAACAGGAAGCAGGAAAAGTAGTTCTCAGCTTTCGGGGAAAATGGATATAATATCAGGAGAACAGAATGCCATGTTTGACAATATGCTCTGTTTGCCAAAATGAAAACTTAAACGTTTGTTCAGAATTTTAATTTACTTTGTTAATTATATTCCGAATATAATCACAAATATTTATTGAAAGTTTGATCTCCGTCGACCTAAGTGACATCTCATGGAAATAAATCACTTGCAGTTGAGGTATTCATTCTTATGAACTCACGGTATTACCACCCTTACATATGTATTTTATGAGACATAGTACCCTCGGGGAGTGGAAAAGCTTAACCCTTCCGTCTTCGCAATATCTACATCGCTGCCTTTCGCAAATTTTATCCAGATATGCAATTTGTCAATTATATTATTTCTGCGGTTCATTAGCATACGAAATTACGACGAATTATTGACACACAGCAGCACCATAAGATTCGCGTATATTATGAACTGAACTATCAATTGGTTATATCGCGACGCTCTACCAGCTCACTTCCGGAAACTTGTCCTCCAGAAATCTCCTCAAGCGAGTCAATTTCTAAGCTCTAGACACGTGAGATAAGGTATTTCATACAAGTGTGAGTTTCAGTAAGGGGAGAGGATATAAGGAAAAGAAAGGAAAAATCGCGAGCGATTGTGGCTGCGGGTTATTCGCGCCGGGTAATGTTACTTGCTCCGGCATTCGCTTGGCAGTGCTCGGCAGAATCAAGGAAAACTACTTATCGGATCAGCCGGGCGCTGGACTTTTCTTCCAGACACCGGCAGAATTCGACCTAGCCGTGTAGATATTCTCAAAAATCTTGCCAGTGTCGGTTTTCCAAATATAGGATTTCCCCGTCTGAGCAACTGCAATGATGCTCTGAGCGACCTCTGCCAGTACAGAGTATGGCACGAGCCCTTGACCTGCTCAATGAAGGGTACTGTTTTCGCATTCGTCTGGCGTTGATCGGACAAACCACGGAAGAGTTTTCAAGTATACTAAATGTTATCACTAATTTCGTTCAACTATATCAAATTGTTGTCTGTCGTTCCTATAAATATATATTTAGGTAAATTGGGAGAGTACGCTACAAAGAAAGAGAAAAAGAAACCCAATAAAGCGCTAGTTACGAACGAAGTCTTAGTTTCGTTTTATCGGTTTTGTGGCAAAATCAACCTCATCTTTACATAACTAGCAGGTAGAATAGTCTTCATGGGGCACACTGACAGAAGAGGGGAAAATTGAATGTGCTAGATTGTACGTTTTCATTATAAAGGTTATTTAAATAACAGGAAATTTGAAGGTTTCGAACATGCAATCAAAGATTTTAAAGTCATGATTATGGTCATATTTTCACATTTTTTAAGGTCAGAAATGCTCGCATATTTCTAACATTTATAGGTCATAAACATCCGGGCCCTTTTCATTGCACTAACAGGACTAATGGCAATAACAGTTGACGAAACAGAAATAATAAGTCAGTCCGTGTACGGCAAGTAACTGCACGAAACGCACCCCTACAGTATGTGACGACGCCAGCACGGGCATATGCAAAACACACGATAATGATTTACGACATATATAACGATAGACAACTTATGATATTTAGGAATGTTAAAAGCTGGCCTTTAAAGCACTTTGACACCCAATTGTAGGTATATACGTGATTAACACAATAATATTACAATAGATACTGGAGAATTACAAAAATTAAGTTGGTTAGGCAGACATTGATGAACAATCTAAATGTAATATGTTATGATACGATCATCAAACGTTTCCTTCACTTTTTTTCTTTACGTTAAATTTCCGAAGTGCTACAATGGTATGTTAAGTTTTAGTATTCTTAGTCTCGTAATATCAGACATATTGATGTTGAGTGTGGTGGGACTTTACATTAGATCTAACAAAGAATACGTATTTCGTTATCAATAAAATAAGATCTCGATAGGTTTCGTAAGGTTTGAATTTAGGAAAACATTCTCGATAGAGAACTAAACTGCTGGTAGCCCGCCTCATCGCCCAGCGGTTTTATAAACATAAACCCAACACCTATAGCCACCTGTCAGAAACTACCGCTATAATCAACACTTTTTAATCGTATTAACTAACACCCATGCTGCTCGTCTTCTTCGATCTTGATTCGTTTCGTAAGATCTGAATTAAGAAAATCACCCTCATTAACAACTAGACTGCGTATGACTCATCGCCTAGAGGTCTTTTATAGAATTATTTAAATATAAACCCAGTACCAGTAACCGCCAGCTACAACCTACTGCCACTATCATCGCTTTTGAATTGTTTTAACTAGCCCCTATACCAGTATCTATTGACATACCAATGCATTGGAGATTGTTATATGAAGACTGATTTAAGTAAATAGCGAAGGCTGAGGGTAGGTGCCTACAAAACAAGGATGTGTTCTGTAGTCATCTGAATTACACGTAAACTGAGGTGGTTTTAAGTGTATTGTATCGTATAGATTTCGCGCGAGGTGTCTCTGCCCTGCGGGGGTGACGTCATAGAGAGATGGGACTGCTTCACTGAATGCAGTCTCAAAAACATCGACTTCGTAGCTTTTCGACAGACAAGTTTCTATACATAAAAATTTAAATACGTATTTCGTGCAAAGACACACACAAGAAGCCTAATGTAACAAGTAACAAACGCTGTCCAAAACCAAATTCCTGAAGTTGACAATCCGTAGTTTGCATTGACCTACTCGATAGTTTCTGACCAGCGATTGAATCAATGGATGGCTTCTCCCCAACTCGTTCTCCCCATCCTTGCCAGCTCCTGAATACACGCCTTCTGCATTCGATGAGTAGCGAGCGACCGTTCGCCGAATCCCGAGTAGTGTGGATGGGTGGCTTGGCTTGCTATCTGCCGAGCGACGAACATTCGGTGTTCGTCCTATCCACCGCGATTCTGTCTTTTCGATACATCAAAGGGAACAACATTCGTCGAGTTGCTTTGGATTGTGCGCCGCAATAGCTCGCTACTCGGCAAATGCGGAAAGTGTAGTGTAGCTTGAAAGCTAGTTATTTCAAATATTTTACATATGTTAGGAGCAAGGCCTTTCCGAACTGACCTGGAACAATGGCTCCAGATCCCAATATCAAAAATGTCAAAAATGTCACGCTAACTAAAGTGTAAAGTGTACAAAACGGGTGCTACTATTTCGCGACGCCTGCAGAATTAGACTTTCCATATATTAATTATTGTATCATTTCTCTAGACCTTATCAGGAATTGACATTTCTTGTATTTTTTCTACGCATATCATCAATACGATTATGTCGAAATACAAGCATACGAAGAATCAATGTTAATTTGAGCTGTGCAATACTAAGCGATTGCAAGTGTGAAAAGAATCTGCGTTTGAAGTAGGATTATATTTTCAAAACGCAATTACAATATTTGATAAAAAATCATACACCATATAATACATGAATAGCAACGAGTGCAGATTATGTTAAAAAAATTTATTACGTGACACTATTACACGTCAACCTGATATTCTAAGAAGGTAGAAGTACAATAAGACATATATTATTAAGACAACAATTATAAAATAGAGATAAACTTAATGTCACATATTTCTGGGGGTCTAAGTTTACTCAGAAAATTCACTTCTAATAACGAAAAAAATCCTTATTACTTTAAAAATATTCCATGGTTTTCGCCTTCTTTGATATTGTTAGTTTGTTTTTCTTCCTCCTCCGTGTCACATGAAATTCATTTGCTGCGCCTAGTATTATTTAGAAAAGCAGGAGTTAACAGGTGAATTGTGTGAGTGTAGAAGTGATTAGAGATCATAAAACTCGAATATTCGCGCTTTTTTCGCATTGCGAGTTCAGTTCAATATACGATAATTTAAATTATGCATAGCGAGACGTGCACTTCCAGAATTTTCGTATCTCAATAGAAAAGAGTAAAGGAAGTTTTCCAAGAACTCAACGAACACTCTTTTTGTGAATTATTCACTCTTTATGTAAACTATTCTATAACCTCCTTATATTTATATAGTCTAATATCACGTTAATATCCAATAATTTTGCACTAAGATGCAAGGGAACACCATTGCACAACAACAAAAATTGCAGCTTTCATAAATTTAAAAAAAGCAACAACAAAAAACACCAAACACACACACACACACACACACACACACAACCAATCTATGTCACATTTCCAAAACCAATACGCTCAAGTGAAGTGACAACTCACCACACACGAAACAGATAAGATGATAACATTCAGACCAATTACCTGTAACAAAAATATTATACAGGTACATGAACAAGTATTGAACAAACTAAAATATGATAACTGACAAAAATAAATAACGCACACAGACGTTTATTTTATTGTACCTATAATTTACTTATAAATGCAGTATCTAAACCGTAGATAATCGATTTTATAACATATTCTCTCATCATTTCAACTCGGCTCACTACTGAAGTTCACTGACTTATAATTTCTGCACGATAAGCGTTATGACTAAAGTAATATTCTATTCGCAATCATTTCCAACATTACAGTTTACTACGAACATTTTCCAATTGAACGCCCTTTGCTTCCACAAACCCAGTGATGAATCTGAAAGTGCCTTTCGAGAAACATTCTAGTTGACGCGCTAACAATCACATCGTTGGTAAAGCAATTGCCATCCCGTCCATGTACCCCACAAAATCTCATTCCTCACTCCTCGAGAAATGGATTAACCCAGAATTCCAGTTTGGTACTCCCGTCGTATCTTTGCTGTGCAATATACTACTCGTACATATAGTACATAAAATATAAAATAAATACATATCTCCATGTATTCGAGAGACAAACGCTCAAGTATACACGCGAAGTTTAATTAAAAGGGAAATGGCGTTTTCCTCTGGTGGCAGCAGTGGCCGGCGCGTAACGAGCTCTCGCGGCGGACGCTTCGGCGCTTCATTACGACTGTGAGGCGGGCCGGCCGGCCGGGGAAGTCCCGGCGACTGCCGCGCCCCTGGTGGTGGGTCTCCGGATGCTGCAGCTGCGAGTTCTTCATTAGAGAACACGAAATTTTCTTGCCGTACGCGAAAAAAACATTGATGTCCCCGGAAGTTTGCGATTTTAAAGAGGGAAAAAAAAGAAAAGAAAAGAAGAAAAAAGAAGAAGAAGAAGAAGAAGAAGAAGAAGAAAAGAAAAAAAAGAAGAAAAAAAACATTTAGAAAGGAGTAACAGTGAAATGTTGAATATCAATGCATTTCCTTCGATTTTTTTTAGTTCATGGTATCAGTCTGATAATAACCGATTATAACATTCAGAATAGGGAAAATTCGTTGTAATTTTTAGAGCATCAACATAGAAATTATGTTCAACGATTTTAATTTCATTTAAGGACTGCGTGTTTTGTATATGCAACAGACTACAATTTATATTCTGCATAAAGCATTTATATCGACCACAAAATTTCATTACGTTATACGTTAATACCACGATGCTATACCACCGAAATCAGAGACAAAAGTGTTTCAACATTCACGGCTTGTGTACAAATCATTTACTAGTAAGTATTTTCCACCAGGTGTTTGGCTCATCTTCAAAATCTCATGCTCGTCGCGTCAAATAAAGGCATGTAAAAACCGTCTACTTTAGAGATCATTTAGTTCTCTTATCAATGACGAAACAATAATGGTACATAAGAAATAGAAAAATGCACGGGATAATGCATAACATTTAATTCTCCAATACGGCCTCAGTACAGAAAACTTTATTACAGTTACTGTAACCACGACACTTCAGTTACAATACTCAGTCACGGAACATACAGTGAAACGAACACGCTACCTTTATTAAAGTAAACAATGTTATTTATTAATCTCCACAGGGTATCAAATCTATTAAGAAAAAACCAAAATCCGATAACACCGACGGACCGTCATACGTATTTATACCCGTGATCAATAAATCGACAAACCCCCATCGACGGTCGACCTTTATATAAAAAACAGCCGCGCCCTCCCCTCATCCGCGACAGCCACATCGCAACCCACGCCGCGAGGACACTAAATGAAATCGAAATATAAAATATGGCGGCATGCGGGTGACGCGCATGCGCACTGAGCGCGCGGCGGGAGAAGGGGGTTCCCCGCGGACGGCGAAAGCTGACTATCGCGCCGCGCGCGCCATACGAGCGGTGTCGGCCGTAAATTAAGCAAAGCCCGCTCGCACGCGGCGCGGCGCGGCCGGGGACGCGTCCAGCGGCCATGATTGAAATCATTACGGCGCCGAAATTAGATTAATGTTATAGATATCATCGCTCTTTGTAGACCGCGGAGGGCGCGACCCCTCTTGCTTTTGGAAGCCCCTCCCGCGCAGCTCGCCCGCAGGGAGGGAGGGTTTGAGGGGCTGGGAAGGGGGATGGGAGCGGGAACGAGCAGCACGGAAAAGGTATTAGCGAAGCGAGGGCGCGAGAGGGTTGAACCGCGATTGAAAGTGTGGCTTGGGTGAGAAGGTGAAAGGGACGGTCGATGTGATACGTGTTGTGTCAGATGGGCACGATATGAAGAACGCACGTACTGATTTCTGTGGAATATTCATATAAAACACTAGCTAGTATTCGCATCACAATGAGGTACTCGTTTAACAGAATGATTGTTCTCACAAGAAAGGCAATGTTCTAAACAACGTTGGTCTACGACGACGAGATTAAGATAAGACTTAGAATAATGTGGATATTTAATTTCATATATTAATATTATTGTGTTTCTTTCAAAAATGCCTGCGAACTTAAACCGAACAGTATATTTTACTCCTAGTTCTAATATTGTAAGGATATTCTCTTCAAGACAAAATGGAAAAAAAAATCTCATATAATCATGATTTGTACAAAAGTAGTATTCGGTCACGAATATATGTGTACGTTCCACGGCGAATCAATTATCCTTTTACATTCGCAAGGTTCAATACAAAAACGTATTGTGAATGTGAGGGAATTTTCTATTGTTGTGATGAAATGAGGAGAGGGAGGAGGAGGAGGAGGAGGAGAGGAGGAGAGAGGGAGTGAGAGAAGGGGGAGGAAGAGTAAAAGAAAAAAGAGAGAGAGAGAGAGAGAGAGAGAGAGGATTAAGAAAGAGAAAGAAAGAGAAAGGGATGGAGGGAGAGAAATGCAAAAGGGCGGTAGGACGAGAAAATGACATGGTTGAAAGGCCGACCACTGCGCGGCGCGGTGGGCAAGATTGAGCGGATGGAAATGAGAAAAGCGGGGGTGAGGCCCCCGCAGCAACCCCAGCGGTCGACCAATTTGCGGCGGCCGCACCGCGCGCTGATTCCCCGAGCAAGGGGATTTGCCTCAGAGGCGCACACTTCATTACGAGAGGTAGCCAACGCGTCTGGACTTCGATGCGCTGGCGACCTCTGCTTTCCCAGGTTTTTGTACTCCTTTATGTACTCCTCTCTAACTGGGCGCTTGTGAATTACTTTTAACTGAATGATCAAGATCGAACTTTCCACTAATTTGACACTGGTGGAAATACATTATTGAAAATAATAGATGGTGTTCTAAAAAACTAATCAAACCAATTCCCCGAGGGATCTTCAACAAATGGAATAATATTCATCAATCTAAAGAAAAAAATGCAGATTACAAAACGTCAAAAGTAACAATTATTATTAGGAGCAATTCTTATACCAATGTATATGAATTGTACATTATGTTCAATAGATGAAAATTAGTCTCCAGTGAAAAACGGAATAAAGTTTTCTAATTATTAATATGATTAAATATTTGATGATCCTTGGACGTAGAATCCGATACGAATTTAACTCGGTATACCACAAAGTGTATATCTGTGGTTTATCCGGAAAGACACTCAACTTGTGCGCTGTACTCGTCAACTTATGGCCAGTCATCACATTTCTGAGTTTGAGCGAGAAGTATGCGGGTATGCGCAAGAAGTATAATACGGGAGAGAAGTATATAAGGAATGTTTACAAAGTGGATAAAACACAACATCTGAACTCTTATCAGCTTCGGCACACCACCGCTGTTTACTAATTATTCAATTTCGTATTGTAATAAGATGTCTAACGATACTCATTTTCCAAATAACAAAATAATAATGAAACATATTTGTTACTGCAAAAATTTAGTTCCTGTCACGAGCATTTTAACAGACATGATAAATATAACGCCACATCCAGCACCTCTACAATTTATTCAAGCGCGTCGCAAGGAAAACTCCATAGAAGCTACCCAACTAAGTCGTAACTTGATCACACCACCCGTCCGCCCGCCGTGCAGGCTAGACAGAGACTAATCTGTTTTGTGCGTGCCCGTGGGCAGCTGTCTGTGACAGGCAGGGCGGGAAGGGCGGCGGCCGCTATGGAAGAGGCTCTATCTGTTGCGAACGTGACGGCGTGGAATTTGGCGAGAAAAGAAAGCATATGATTCGGAGACAGAGGACGCGGCTATAATACAACTCATCGAATGTTTAAAATATAGTTTAGATTGATTACATAAAAGATCCGGCTCGGATACACTACGAAAAAAAACGAGCGAAAAATACGAGGGTAATTATTGGGAAAAACAGAAGAACGTCTTCCCCTGGAATCACACGAGGAAAACAAGCATTATTATCGAGTATTTCCACATACCCATGTACTAGGAGTTGCACAGATATTTTCTCAAAACGTACGAACAAATAAGATATCTTTTGTGGCTGTAAAACGTTATATACAGGGACCAAACTACTTATGACCAAAATACATGACCATCACCTAATAAGGGAGTGACTTACATTGACTTGCCAAAGTAAATTTCTGATTTATTACAATTTATTACAATTTCTGAATTATTACAATTATTTACAAAAGTAAATCAAACAACACTCAAAACTGTTCGTGACTTATGGAGAGGTAACACTTTTCGCACGTCTTCTTGAGTTCCACGATCTGTTTGAAACCTTTCAACCGTAAGTATTTGTCAGTAACCACGCGAAGGTAAGTAGATGGCAGTGCTTTTTAGGCAAAGGATGCAACCAATCCTGTATTTGTCATTCAACCAGACTCCTTGTGCTGTTTACACGCGTTTACATGAATGTCTAGCCTGTACATGCGAAATGACGACACAACCAAAGCTTCAGCACTCTAAGGAATTAGATTTAAATAAATTCGCTCGAAGAATTATTAGACTCGTCAATAACCATAGTAGTAACACATTCATTGAGAAGAAAACGTAATTTAGTATTCTCCCTAACATGCGAAATGTGTTGGATCGTGCAATAACGAAATGTCGAATGCAAGTACATTCGTTTCGTACGGACACTATTAACATAGTTAAGAATAGTTCTTCACGATGAGGCATAGTTGACTCTTTTTCTGTAAATTATGTCCTTACTTTCAGTGAAAGCATTTGTATAAAAATGTGCTGTCTATAAATGAACACTAGCATATAAGCCCTTTAGAAGAAAAATCATAATATTGAACTTGACTCTCGAGAAATCGGAGTTCATATTTTGAAATCCATATAATTTAATCGTAATCCAACCTAATTATATTGTGCACTTCATATAGTAACTTTCCAGCTTTAAAAAAAGTTTTTAATTAATTTGTTTTTAAATGATTAATTTTAATTCGTCAAATTCAAGACAAGTATATTAAATAAAATTATACATAGACTCGTTGGAATAGAACAAAAATTCAAAAATTAGATAGTGCTATATAACATTCTCGGTAGATTGAAGAACAGTTTTCTTAAGAGCTGAATATCTCAAATACTGCTTCCCAGGTAGCTATACGTATATTACAAGCTAGTTCAAGAAAGGAAACGTCACATGACTGCATATACCCATGCAGTTGTACCACATTCAATACAGTCTTAAAAATATACAACTCTCAGTCACAGAAGGTCACAGAAGTGAACGAAGAAGTACAATCACAACCTCATGGTTCAATTCCCATTGAATTCCTTTATAAGTTAAAAACTCATTCTCGACCACGTGCCTCTGGAGCACATATTTCTGGGCCACTCGTGATCCAAAGCAAATCCAAAGCAATCCGCTTGTCTTTTACCAAGATGGTCCCGGTTCGACTCTCGGACTCTCTTTGCGTCCTTCATTAGGTTTAGTCCCACCGCCATGAAGTGTCCTCAACCCTACCACTGTCTTTATTCCTTCCAAATTCTGGCCGCTGGGTAGTGACTTTAGTAAGAGGCGCGAACGCGGCATGTCATACCAGGCGGTCCCCTTGACAATTCAGTACGACTTTCCGGCTACACACTAACGGAGGATTGCTTCACAGGTATGAAGAATAGTTTAACGGAGGATTACTCAAAAACGCGTTCTCTGCAAAGTTGGAGGAACGCTGTCATAGAAAAAGGGACACACTCACTCGGCAAACTCACGTGAACCCTCAGCGTTCTTCAAAAGGCATGCGCGGGGAATGTGCACGTGCAGCCGCACCCCCCTCCCCCGCTCATCGTTAATCCGTCCAATGCGGCTGGGCAGCAGTAAACGCGTCCTCCGTTTACATATCGCGACATTTCTATATTAACCGGCATCCTTCCCCTCAACGACAGGGAAGACAACGCGACAGAAACACTTGACGTACGCTCACGGAGATTCTATACACTGAATACTAGAATTTAGTGATTCGAGTACTAGAATTGAATGAGAATTTATTGATTCCGGGTGTGAAAACAACGTAGGCAATCAGTCCCAGAAAGGTAAAGCATTTTACATTACCAAAGGTAGCGACCCAAGTTTCCCTCGATTGAAACATTCAATCTGACGCCGATATGCACACAGTTTTGCGCATTTTTTTCCCTCCTAGGTACCTCTTAACGCGATACTATTCCAGCCAGAACGAGTTTGTCGCTTGTCTCTCTACGTCTCGTAGTGTAACTCAGGTAAGAGTAAAAAGGCAAACAATGGAGAAAAATAAGAAAAGAAACATCCCGCTGTAATGCGTTTCTGAGTGTATTACTCTGACAGTCAGCTGGTATTTGTCGAAGAAATATGACAACCGATCAGAGAAGATGGCCGATATAATGCTTCTTTAGACAGTGGTAAAATTCGAATCGGCTATATGCGTAATGATGAAAATCTTCCACTCGAGACTGGGAACCTAGGTGAACGATGTTGCAAAGGAAATTGTTTACTCTCTGAATCATTATAGCCGATACGGGGCATGTAAAGGAGTGTGCGCGTCGCGTGCTGTTAATTTCAAGTCTTGAAAACAACCGAACCGGTTTATTGTAATTTGAAATTTAAATTGTTAAGACATAAATCCAACATGTAACTTTTTAACTATTTTTTGAGTAATTGAGATTGAATGGTCAGTAGATACTAGAACATCATTTACTTTATAGCCAGGATACACTATTGCGACTTTTGACATGTGACATGTGCCATCATTCATCTCGGAACCTACTATGCCCCAAAGCTTACATTAAATTAATTTCATTTACTTTTTCAATTACTCTCAGACCTGATGGCTACCGATTAGTGCCAGATAGCTTTTGCATTTAATTCTCAGCTTTGTGGCAGAATCGGCTTTCGGGAGCTTGTTACTTAGGCATTCAAATAAAAATACATTAATATCGTACACAATGTCAAAAATCTAATTTAATCGTCTAAACACTGCACATCTGAGACGCACTAAAGATACACTTCGATCTATGTTTCTCTGAAATCTACAGATGTGGCAAAGAATGTTAAGAAAACCATAGTTTCCTTCATTTGATGCCCTCCTTCCATACAGAGAGCATCTACAAAAATCCAAAATATCCCACTCAACAACTAGCAACCACCGATTGAGGAACATGGCTAGATGATAAATTGCTTCCAACAGAATTCCAGTATATCGTGCATTCAAGGGTTATCAACCCAACAGCATTATCCTCATTGAAGAGATAATTTTTCCTTCAAACTGTCGTATCCCAATATTCATGATGGAATGTGAAATTAGAGGAAAACCTCCGACATGAACACTGAGCGATCTAACTCATCCTGATGATCTGATGGCTGACCCATGTTGTAATTTATTCACTATAGATAACCGGACACGGCCTGCGAGTTAAAACAGGCAGACCCGAGTTATCAATCAAAGGGAGTTGTATTCAGTCAGCGATGTACTATTCTAAATTAAGCTTCTGACGTTTAAGCGTGATATATTTCTGCAATCGAAACACGGACGGAATTTTATGCAGCCAATTTCGTGGTGACATAAATTAATATTTCCAATTCCCGTATCTATGCGGTGTACCCCGATAAGAAATATAATATCGCAGTTTAGGTATGTAATGAAGAATTTCAATTAGATATATCTTTTAGATCAGATATTTGAAATTTTAAGAAATTGGAAGCTTTATTTCATACATATTTGTGAATATTTTTTTAATTGTAAGATAGAGATGTGTAATTTCAAGGTTAATAACATAATCCATGCTTATTTTCCAAATCGTTTATGAACTTATAAAAAATGACAATACTTGTACGTAACAAATATAATTTGTCGCGTAGAATGCATTAAGAAAATTTATCCCTGAAAATGAACTAAAACGCGTGTGATTTAAACAAGCGAGGTTCCAATATTTTCATTATGTTGAATACCCACATAATTGGAATTAATGAAACAAATGTGGTGTTAAATAAGCTGAACACATTGACTGTGAATAATTCAGAAATATGTCATCGGAAACATGACATCGACCGGATTAAAGTGTGATCCAGAAGAGTAATTTATAGTATAACAAACAGAGCAACAAAGAATGTACAAAATGCTCGTTTGCTTCAAAGTTAAGAATTTACTTTTAAATGTGATGTTTATATATGCATTGCATTATAGTTATTTATGTGCAAAAAGCGTTCAAAGAAATCGAATGACTGAGCAGAGACAAAAAGTCCAATGGACTTTTGTCCGAGCGAATTTTATTGCTTGAGGTCATTAGAATCATACAGGGCTCCTACGCCGATACGGCCACTACGAATGGCAAAAGCAAACAAAGTATGAGTAAAAAATATAAACACATTTATAATGTAAGTATAATAAAATAATGAGATATATAATTATTTTGCAATAATCAGTTACCTCAATTTCAATTACATGAAATCTTTTTTCAAAATAATATTTTCTGCCTATCAACAAATACGGGAATACGATTTCGCAAATTTCCTATAATAGAGTACCAGGTCAAGTAATTGGCCAAAATAACTATTCCGCCATACATTTACAATAATTTTTGCAACTAAGTTTATCCCAACACATTAATTACAAACTGGCCTTTTTTAATTATCACTTCCTATTGCTAGGATTCTAATGAAACAGTAAATTACGTTTATAGATATCTCTTGAAGAACACAAATCGCTCTTCCAAACAAAAATGAATGGCATTCACTTCAAAAATCTAGCGTGGGAATACTGTTTTTCACACAACAATCGAAATCCACGTACGTAATTTCGAAACTCACAAATAAGTACACTTCTTAACATTATTCTCTGTCAAATATCATTAGCGAAAGAAGATGCTTTCCTGCATCTGAAATTTGGCCGTCCGGTCGAGAAGTATTGAAATAATGATAAAGACTTTATTCTAATAACTATTGTTCGAACTTTGATTCAAACATATGAGAACCGATGATAATTGGGAATGCGAAACTTTTATCAATTT
The DNA here is from genome assembly GCA_038098605.1 of Gryllus longicercus. Taxonomy (NCBI): domain Eukaryota; kingdom Metazoa; phylum Arthropoda; class Insecta; order Orthoptera; family Gryllidae; genus Gryllus; species Gryllus longicercus. Next base: position 1,380,155 of record JAZDUA010000247.1, on the reverse strand, counting down.
CAAAATTCATACAGGAATTACTGAAAAAAATATACTTTCGACGGTCTAAACTCAAGAAAACATCAACCATTAAATATATTCAGCGGATAATTCATATTGGTTATATTTACACATAAAATGTGATATTTATATTTGACTCAAATAGATAACTGTGTGGAAACTAATTCTGAATCGACGAATGGGTTGTGTCTGTTGTTCCTTCTCGACAATTCAACAAGAGGAAAAAGTTGCATAAACGAGAAAGCGTCCGCACGTAGTGTTTCCCCGACCATGGCATTCATTAAATCGTCGTGCTTGCCCATTTCTCATTCTCCAACTAATAAAGGGCATCATTAACAATACCCCTCACCTAATTTCATTACCCATTCATGACGCAGTAATGTGCCGATTGAATATCCACAAAAGGTCAATCTCTGACTGAAAAGAGAAAATCGCAGGCAATAGTGGTTGAAATTTGAAAATTCCCAATGATCAGATGACAGTGTTCCGAAGTACTGTAGGACAAGTACACGTTATCACTATTATGTTGACAATTATAGTAATAATTTTCATCAATCCTAAAAGACATTTACGAAAACATTTCCTCTTAGGGAAAAGTATTGAGTTATTTAATTTCTAAAAACGATAATTTAGGGCTTGGTAATTTTTCATTTTAAATCAACACGATAAGCAATAATCAGAGGTTACTGTATGGCAGGCGTAGCACATGCCCTGGCAGTCACTCACAAGAGGCTGTATTTAGAGTATACCCGCTAAAATAAAAATCACTAAGTAGAAGTACCTTTGCCAGGGGCGCAAATTCTGTGCCTGCCACGGGCGCCTGAATACCTAGATACGACTCTGACAATATTGAAAACGAAAGTTAAGTGACACCATATTTACAAATATGTTGATGTATAAGACGCACCTCTTATCAAGAAAGATTTTATTTTTTTGTGTTAAATTGTATAATTTTTTTTATTATTATTAAAGGAATGAGAATTTTGACTCGTGAAAAGCAATGATTTTTTTTCATATTCCGTCCGGAGTCTTTATAATATATTTTATATTAATATAGTACGCATGGAAAGACTGCATTTTCTTAAATCATCTTCACCATGATGTTGACCCAACAGAATTTTGAGCATTCTTTTGTCTCGCAATACTTGTAGTTCCTGAAATAATGAATTTTGTAGAAATACAAAATCCTGTTTTTCACCATACAAAAATTTAATTTTTGTAATGCTGTATACTAAATATTCAAACAGCTGCAAAATTCCCAACCTTTGTATAAAAAAATGCATCCTTTTTCATTTTTAAGGAATTATGGAAGCGAAAAAAAGAGCGTCTTATACACCGCTAAATGCGCTAACTCCGCATACCTTAACGCCACCAGGTCCTTGGGCGAGCGTCGATTGGCAGACCCCCTTTAACACCTCGGCGCGTAGCTATCGACTGGAAGGACGCCGCGCCGCGCCGCGCCGCGCCGCGCCGCATCGCGTGGGGCTGATGCTACGGGGGCCACGGGGCCACGACCGGCGAGCGGGCGGAAGCGGGGGGGGGGGGGCACGCGGGTACGTTGACGGCGGAAGGGGGACGGTGACACGTGAAGACGAATGGTGACGGACAGTGGAAAGTGTAAAAGGCGGGCAGAAGTAGGACGAGGCTGGAATCGTGACATGAGAGCGGGAACGGCGGCGGCAGAAGGAATGCTGACCGTTTCGCAGGAGTGGTGATACATGGTGTATTCGGTGACGGGAGCGGTAAATGTAAATGCTAACGGATGGGTGAATGGTCAGTAGCGAGGGAACCTTGACGAGTGGTGGAATTCTGACGGATGAGAAGAATGGTGACGAGGTAGGGGAATGGTAACGGTCGGGAAATGGTGGGGTGTTTGACGGACGAGATTCGTCAAGAGCAGGTTGGAACGCTACGATCAGGGGCAGATCTGGAAAGCTACGATCAGGCGGGAGTGGTGACAAGCTAGCGGGAACTGCAGGCGGGAGAGTTCGGAGGACACAGCGATCGGCAGAAGGGAACGTTCACTCAAAGAAAGTTTGTGTGGGGGAGGATTGATCTGAGTCAGCCAAACCAGCAGTTAATACACACGAACACAAAGGCAATGGTGGGAATGGTTAAGTAGCGTATAGTTACGGCCATGGGAAGAGGAAACAGTAACGGTCAGGCTGCAAGGGAGACAAGTAAATGGGTAGTGTGGGAGAAGAAAGACTTTAAGGCGGTTGGGTAGAAATAATAACTGATTGGGAGGGGTGGCAATGACTTAGGGACAGCAAGACTAGTCCCATTGAGCCGTTCCGCCGTTCCCGCCACCGCGAACCATTCGCAAGCGTCCCGGGCAGTTGGCTACCAATCCCGTAATTAACGTATTATCGATGCATCTGGCCTCTTCTCTCTCGCAACGAACGGCCTCGGAACAGTGGCTGAGAGGAACTCCATTACCTCCGCCGCCGCGTCCCGCCGTCCGGAGCTCAATATTCCATCATGAACAGTTTTGAGACCACGCAGCGCTTCCCTGTGCTGTCCGTGCCGTCATGAAACCCGGCAGCTGAATGTGCCTTGGACGAACTATACGAGTGGATATATCAGAGGAATAATTCTCTGCTAATAGAGTTGCTTTTAAATTGTACGCCTTCGCAAATGCCACTATTTCTTACCATAGGATATTAAAAGCTAACATAATAAGATGCAGAAAATGAGACCATTACACAACAAATTCTTAATGGGGTTATTATTATTGGAAACTTCACAACTCTCTAAAATACCATGTTTTTTGCCAACTCAAAACGTATTTGATTACACACACTTATGGGAATTCCCAATGCTTTCAATACATACACCCTTCAATCTCAGTTCAGAAAAAGCTAGAAAATACAGAAGTAATAAAGTTAAATAAGTAATAAAGTGTGTTAAAAATTCAAAGCTTCCTGTAAAAATCGCGAATATGTACTACGTTTTATAACTTTACGTCTGTCAAATAGTTCAAGTCCAAAACGAAAAAGAAAGAAACTAATAGAAATTGAATGACACCACAAATGCATATAAATAAATCTTTCGGTTAACAGACACATAGTCAAGAAGTCACCAGAGTTGTGGGAAGTGTAGCAATTTTCTATGGCGGAAAGTGGATGTTCCTCTCCCGAGGGGTGTTGAGGTTCAGCGACATACGTTTCCTTGCGGGATATTTTCTCCTTCACTTACCTCCCACTGAGGCCCTTCGACACGCTGTAGATCCCGTCTGATCTCCCACCATGTCTATTAGTGAAGCGCGGGTAAGTGTAAGTTTGTCTAAGTAAAGCGAAAGGATAGGACGAGGAAGAGGAAGGAAAGATAGCGCGCACCCCATTCCCAGTTTGTTAAGAGAAAACTTCAAGCATTCGTCCGGTATTGATGAGAGAAACCACGGAAAGTTACCAGAGAACTTGGCTGGTGGACTCCTCCTTCAAATAGGTTCTGAATTGGCCTAGTTCTTTAGTGTCGAATACCCGCCTTTGCCAAGACTAACCCCCCCCCCCCCCCCCCCACAACAACAACAACAACTGCAGAGCGCGGCAATGTTGGTTCTAAGCTAAATTAAACCATCCAATCACATTTTGTTACATCGCTCTTGGATCCTGGAGTTTTGTTGAGTCGTCCTTGTGAAACTGGATGTAAGTGAACACATTTCAAACAGCGGTTAGCTGAAAAGAAGCGTCATGTTCTCCGCCGCCACATTCGCACGGGTAAGTACTATTGAAACCCTCTCTACACTTCAGTAGATTCGTTTAGAAAAAACTAAACGTAATAATCAACAAAGCAGGTCCATTATATTTTGAAATAAGTGCCTTCTTACTACAGTATCAATTATAATTTCCAATAAACTACATAAACCGACCATATGATATACAAATAGAAGTTTCCTAGCACGAAGAGTCAACGAATCATATATGATCGTTTATCATTCCTCTTGAGCAAACGTGTATTCTACATTCACATATTTTTAAGGGATAGATTCAACTCCACAAACGAATTCTAGAGATTATGCTTATATGAATAAAACATGCAGATGACCAAAAAATGTTCTGGATTGTGCTGTAATTGCCGTACGGAAATTAAGCAATAATTCTAAGGAATTCTGTTTTTTAACTGATGTCACCGAATCCAAGAATTATGTGACGATTGACAAGAACCTTGTGTTAGAGAGATAACACAATTTGCGATGTTTCATTTTAAGAAAGTTTGCAAATGCATTCCTGAACAAGTACTACATCATGAATTGCCTGTATTATTCGCTGAATCTCATAAAATTCTCGAGCATGGTTCTTCTCATGTTTCCCTACAGAAAACATTGAAAAAGAGTTTCCTACTTCCAAAACCCCGTATTTAAATTGTCGTTTTTCTCCCATAAGACAACGATATATTTGGACATAAGAACTATTAAACTAATTTTACATTTAAACGTGGCGTCGGTGTTTTCAAATGCGGTGTAGAACCCGTAAATACTCTCTCTGTCAGGTAATTCGATCGAAATTGCACCGAAATTTGTGTCGTTACGCTAGAAGGCGTTGCTGATTCGCGTTGAAAGTGGGCCGAACAATTATGAATAATTGAAGTTCTCGATGTTACGAGTTGTGAGTGCCCCTCCCACAGTAAATCGTTTTGGTTTGAAACCAATTTACAAGTTTGAAAGATAGCATCGTCATTCTCATTATACTAATAATGCATGCGTTTAGAACATGCATAAAACAATTTACATTTTTAATTCACGGTCACAAATAGGACTTGAATGCTTCCATAATCTAAAATCATAGAGTGTTTCAAGATTAATCAAGTAGTTCACACCATTGTAGAAAATTAAATTTTACTGGTGAAAACGATAGACAGATTCAACTTTCTCTGCCAGTCATTTCACATTGCACGATAATATATAATGATAATTTTCTGAACCTGATTGTAAAAAAATGATTTTCGGAAATAAATGCTGGAATACTGTTTACAAAAGTTATATTGTTATGTAAAGAACGAAATATTTAAAACTATCCCAGAAAAACAGCCATAATTTTACAATTCACATACTCCGCCAAGACATTTTCTCACATATTCAGGAACGTAGGTCATAATTCCTATTATTTAATAAATCAAATTATGGTGCCTACCTGTGTTTGCCTCGTAAGAGTGGTGATATTTCTATAATACAAAAACATATTATATTTCATCCCTCGGATAAACAAATGAAATAATGTACTATTGCGTTGTATAGTTATTCTTAAAAGACATGTAATTCTCAACAGCAACTTCAATGGTAAGGAAATAATATAATTTTCAGATTGTTTCATATTTGGGCGTCATGAAGAAGTTGCAATTCTATAGAACAAACACGAATATGTCAGCTTATGAACGAGTTTCAAAGAAGTGTGTCACTCAAAGACATTTCATTCCTCTAATAAACATGAAATGAAAAATTATGAAACAAAAAATCAACAATCACCAGAAAGAACAGGAGGGCAAATTCCTCTGCAAATATCGCAGAGTAATGTCCCTGAAAAACTCACTTTGACCTTTACCAAACATTTTTGAAATACACCTTGTCAGCAGAATGAACGTGTGCCCTCATATTCAATCTGTCATCTAAACTAATGAATCATTTACGACAGGAGGGGAGATAATGTCCTGAGGCGTGGGGTTTTCACCTCTCAGGCAGATGGTAAATTACTCAAAATATTCATCCCAGCGTCAATTGTTTGCGTTCGCGGTTTGCTCATCTGATTTGTGGTCGATCGTGCTGCCCCACGCGCCTCGGGAGCGCCGGTCACGTGACGAGGGAGGGAGTGGGCGAGTCCCCCCCCCCCCCCCCAACGAGCGGGACCAACCGTCTGCGGCCGGATTGGATTAGTTGCAGCTGGTCACGTTTGGTTTGGCCTCCGTGCGCAGTGCCCCCCCCCCCCCCCCCCCCTGCGGAGCCTGCTGGCCCCTCCGCCGCCGCCGACATCGTCGCCGCAGCCTCTGACATCGTTTATGGGGCTGCCTTCGACACCATCCGACATCGTCATTTGGTTTAGCCTCGGTGCATGATGCGCTGCTTGCGGTGCCTAGGGGCACCTTAGCGGCAGACTCGACGGCGCCACCTACTACATCGTCTGTACCGTCGCCGTCGCCACCGACATCGTTTATGGGGCTGCTTTCGACACCATCCAACATCGTCATTTGGTTTAGCCTCGGTGCACAACGCGCTGCTTGCGGTGCCTAGGGGCACCCTGGCGGCAGACTCGACGGCGCCATCTAGTACATCGTCTGTGCCGCCACCGTTGCCACCGACATCGTTTATGGGGCTGCCATCGACACCATTTGACATCGTTATATGGTTTAGCCTCGGTGCATGATGCGATGCTTGCGGTGCCTAGGGGCCCCCTGGCAACAGACTCGACGGCGCCATCTAGTACATCGTCTGTGCCGCCGCCGTTGCCACCGACATCGTTTATGGGGCTGCCTTGGACACAATCCGACATCGTCATTTGGTTTAGCCTGTGTGTATGATGCGCTACTTGTGGTGACTAGTGGTCCACTTGCCACCGACTCAACGGGCCATCGCTTATATCGTCTATGCAGCATCCGACATCGATTCCGGTGCTGACTCCGACATTGTCATTTTGTTTAGCCTCTGTGCATACATCGCTGCTTGCGGTGCCTAGAGGCCCCCTGGACACTACGACGGCAGACACCATTCGACCGACGGCCGACGGCTACTAAGACAGCGCCATCGCCTTCGAAATTGTTTACGACGCCTACGTTACGTTTCCGACATATGTTTCAGCTGCTGCCTCCGTCATCATTATTCGTTTAGTCCCATTCGCTTCTCTTATGTGTTTCAAATAACCTTACCTCTCTTTTCTGCCCACAGAATTTTAGCCTTTGTGTTCTGTTTGCGTGGTGACCCATTGATTTACAGCATGTTAGCCTTCAGTCTAGAGAATAATGATTCGCATCTCTATGCAACAACACGCTGTATCATGATTTGCAGAATTTTATAATTTCTTCATAGCATATTTTTCTCCCCCTCTATTCTTACGGCGTTCATGTGGACATTTGCGTCATGACCACCTGTTCTCGTGTTTCGACATTACTTTACCATATGGCTGGTTGTGTAATTTTTGATTTATTCCAATCCAATCAATTCAATTCACTATTCGCATTTCACAAATAATACTACGCTGAATTCTGAAAGTAATCCAAGCACAATGTAATTTCGCTTTATTCAAAAATTATTTCTACTAATGTTAATTAGTATCTGCTAATTCAACTTGTGTTATTCCTTCTGACCTGAATAGTTCTCCTTCCATTCTTAACGAGATTCCCAACGCAATTGTAATATCCATTATCCGTTCGCTTCTTTAGTCACGTAACTACAGCCGAACCATGATTAGAGCAGCGATTTTAATGCCAATCTACATTGAGGACTCTGGAAATTAAAGTTATTTGTGGATAACAGAATTTATTTTTAAGTAATTACAGGAATTATCATTTACTAGTGGAACGCATAGTAAAGCCATCTATATTGGTCAATGTTGGCTTTGCCTTGAGGTGGAATCTCGGTAGCAAATTAAGAAATATTTAAAACTGTTTACATAGCCTTCAAGATAATAGATCGAAATGCGTTACCATCGTATCCAGATGCATTTTCCCGATCGATCTATACTCTTATCAATTTCAAAACAATATATTTTAATCATTAATTAGGTGTATTTTAACAATAATTTTACGTTACAAGTATCCAATTCCTATATTTCGAAATATGTTCACGCCGGTTGCCTGATAATGTGGTATCCAATTCCATCCTGTAATTCGCTCTTGATGATCGCAATTTCTGTATAAGAAAGATGAAAGTCATCTTAGCAGAAGCCATTAATATCTTGGTTGAATATGTTATTAAACGAGCTCTCTCCTACAAACAAATGCCAAATGTGAAATATGCGCATCCGACGTAGCGATGGGAAACATTTTCACAAATTGACGGCGAGAGGCACCTGGCGTTTGGGTTCTCTGGAGAGAAAAAAAATATGGTGAACTCTTTTCAAATATCTAAATTGTGAGAAAACTTTCGCACTCCTACATGTTCTTATAACAATGGTGTACGCTTTGAAGTATAAAAGCTAACGTTTCCATCCAAAGTATTATATCGGTTATTAATAAAAATTCTATTATGTTCTATGAAACTGAAAGCACATAACGACTCTCCAAACTACCATCACAATGAACAGGAATGGAGTGCCTACGTTATGTTTAATAAATCGTAAATTATTAAAAACAATTAAGCGCTTTAATATCATTAACATGTCTCATGTCCCGTCAATATTAGTACAAATTCCACCATTCAAGGTGCAAACCTCTCAATCAAAAATCCCGATTGAAGTTAACACAGGAGCAACTGCAGAAATAAAATCATCCAGAACGCACAAGTCCCAGAAATAGAAGAGAAAATGTCCCACGCCGAATTTACCGGGAAATCAACACTAGTTCTGAAACGCTCTTCGCAAACGCGTTTTCCGTCTCCTTTTCGAATTTTCAATCGCATCCCCCGCGCGCCGACGCACTCGCCGGCAGCGCCTCCGCCGGGGATCCGATCAACTAGATTACACGGCGGAGGCTGCAACTTTGTAACTCCATTAGCTAAACAGAGGCTCCCACCAGCGGAAGTTCGCTCTTCGACCACGACGGCGCGGCGAGCGCCGTTCGGTTGGCGGTCGGGGCGGTGACGGCGGGGGCGGGGGCGATAGTGGGAGAATCGCTGGAACCAGAGACGGGTACTGTGTGGAACGATGGTTGGTGCGGCGACGATGACGCTGGTGGACGGGGTGCGGGGGCTGCGACCTCGGAAGGCGACGTTGAAGGGGAGGGGGGCACGGATTGACTGATTAATAGATAGTGATTTCGGGCGCGTCAACTTCTTGGGTCATTATTCCCGTGTGTGCATGTGTAGTGAATTTTTTATTTATTTATTTAAATTTATTTATTTATTTATTTAAATGTATTTATTTATTTATTTAAATATATTTATTTATTTATTTAAATGTATTTATAATTTATTTATTTAAATTTATTTATTTATTTTGTTCGCGAAGTGGCGGTTGTCTTCCCCCACTGTATGGCGAAATCCGTGCCGCCCCACCGTCGGCTAGCGGGATTTTCCACTGAGGTATCGCCCCAGCCGAGACAAGCCCTTAAGCTCGTGACCGGTCTGCCGACATGAGTGGTAGAGTAGTGTAGAGAGGAACGGCGTCGACGTGGAGAGCGGGGGAGACAAACTGCATCGCAGAAAGCGACGAATAAGCGCACAGATAGCGAGCGGCCTCTATACCCACAGCGCATTTGATGACCACATCTTGATGTGCGAAATGAATATGAAGAACACGGGCATGGAGGACATCTCGGGCGACGGCGTTTGGTCGGTGAAAAAAGTATAAACAGCATTTCTTCCGCTCCTGATTAATATAACTTATTTCATATTTTAATTTTTACTGCATTGTGTGTGTGTGTGTGTGTGGTGTTTTTTTTTTTTTTTTTTTTTTTTTTTTTTTTTCCCTTCTTCTTCAGCTTTTTCCCTTTAAGGGGTCGCTGTTTTTCTGGTTTTGGCGAAAGTTTTACGGCCGGATGCCCTTCCTGACGCCAACCCACGTGGGGATGATATGATATATGATGATGATAGGAGGTGAAAGGACGAACACAATACAACCATGCCCGAGGCGGGACTCGAACCCGCGACCCTTCGGTCCGAGATCGCTACGGCACTACTGCCTTAGCGATCTCGGCCACCCGGACCGTTTTACTGCATTGTGATTATTGGAATTTTTCATTCAAAAATAAAACATTGAAAAAATCACAAAACATCGATATCAATGTCGCATCCCTACTCGGAAGCACAGGAGCAACGACGTCGAAGCAAAATATTGCGGTCAAATAATCCCTCGATGAGGAGTCGTGTCGCTTCCAGGTGATGTGACGGTCCAAAGGAACTGAGACCAAGCGAGGTTCCGTTTGAACCCGTTCTGAGGGGGTATGCATCGGGAAAGCTCGTGCGATCAGAACGTGACGGTAAAAGCTTAGGTCCAATTGCTTAAAGCTTCGATACGAATTCATTGTCTTGTTTATTCAATAAAATACTCTATAGTGCCACACAACTTCCGGAACTACCAACATGATTTGCAGGACCTATAAAGCTTCCTAGAGCTTATTGGTTCAGAAAAAGGTTTGTTTTATATATATATATATAAAATGGCGTAAATATTTTCCAATGAGCCAAATTCACAAATGTTCGCATGGAAACCACAAGCCTGGTGATTCTATAAATTACAATACAGCGGCGAAAAGAGTTTTCAAACTAGAACCGATAGCAATTACAGGACCTAATGCTTTCTAGAACTTATTTCTCCAGAAGTGGCTCTACAAATATGATTCTACAAATATGAAAAAAAGGCAATAATTCGCACAGCTAAAAACCGCAGCTCCAGGTTCGTAGTGACCGTGGGTTGCGGTGTCTTTCGTAGCTTGTGTTTGTTCTTTGACGTGTTGGGCGCGTGATGTGTACAGTGTAGTTTTTTTAAGTGTAAGTTTTTTAATTCAGTGTTCAATATCGGGTTGTGCTCAATTCATACACGTTTACTGGACATTTCATGTGAAAATTACAAAATGCCGCAAAATTTTATGACGAAAATAGGGCGTAGGTTTGGTTATAATAATAAAAGATATAAGAAATATTTTTCCATGCGAAGTACCTACTTTACATTCCAGCACCATCAGTTATTTTATTTTTGACGAATGTCTTTGTATGTAGAAAATAAGTAATTACTTGTTAATGTCATTGTAATTCCTGTTTTCATCATATTCCCAGTAACCTCGTACATTATTCGTTTCTAAATGCTGGTAATGCAATTCTTTCCGTACCTGTAACACACTTTTCAGTTATGTCTGTAACAATCTACCGATGTACAACAATACGTCTCAAAAAACAATATTTTCCTGCACAGCAGAAAAACATTTTTCACCGTGTATTGTTTCACAGATTATCGTGTAACCAGTGATAAATCCTTTTTTACACAAGTAAGTTAAGAACAAAATAACCATCAATAATCTACCGACGTTTATGTCATACTTCGTAACATCACCTTACGAATTTCATCGCTAAGTAAAATCAGAAATTACTTTGATGTAACCTAAAAATTAATAGCTACAGTTAACGACACAGTGAAACTAATTCAGATACAACACAATTTCTTGATCATGACAATATTCAATCCTTCAAAATATTTTCATGTACGGACATGTTCCTTAAAACCGTTCTTGAAAAATGTTTATATGTTATGTAATAATATTGTAATATGTTATATATCGCTCACATAATATTAATGTAATATGTTATTTATCGCTTCTGGTGTGTGGGACCGCCGACGTATCGCGGGTGAACTATCACAGTGTCGGAAAATGGCGAAGACCTGCCTTTTTGACTTCAATAACCGACTCTCAAAATGTTTAATATTGATGAAGGGGGACTTTTTTAACATAAATACACGTTTCATTGCATTAATTGTCAAAAGCCAACTATTTAACGACAGCTTCAAATTAGAAAATTAGATCTGAAGTTCCAACTTGAGCGAATTTTCTATTAACACATTGAAGCTCGCGGAAACACTTGCACAGATGAGATATAACAAAACTTTAACGCACCAACGCGTAGTACAGATATGACCTTCAAGCCATTGATGTTTTTGTTTACTTATCCAATTTCATTAGGTAAAGAAATAAATTTGAAATTATTTTCATTGCTTCAATGTACTACTTTACCACACCAAAGTTGTCATTTTTACACGAGCGCTGTAGAACATATTAACGTACTTATAAAAAAACATGTGAAATAGACCACGTAATATTACTTAATAAAGAGTATTGAAGTTCTTGAAAATCGAAAAACCTATAGTTCACATAGCCATAAATTTAAGATTTCTTTAAAAATAAAAGCAAATACATACTTCAACATGTTTGTCGTAATAATAATAATAATAATAATAATAATAATAATAATAATAACAATAATAATAATAATAAACATAATGTTAATTCGCGAATGTGTACTTAATAACATTAGTACTTCATAGCATACTCTCTTCTTCGTTCTCTTGTGCAGCTTTTCTGGAAACATTGAGTCAATGGTGAAATAATAAAGGTGGTTGATCCACGTGGTTGCACAATTTAAAGAAAATATATATTGCACTATTACTCATTTTAATGTTCAGGTTTTTTGATATTCTTTTCGAAGGAATAATATCGATATTCCGTATAGGCCATAAAAACCATAAAAATAAAATTTCCACAAATAGCGCTGTGCAAAATAGCACAAAGTAACTACATTAGAAGTTAAATTCACAGCCATTCCACACAGTTAAGGTAAATTAATTTATCATTCAAGTGGATAAAACGCATGATATATCCATTGAACATTGCAAATATTCGATTACCAAAAACGGCGAGAAAGTAAAACACTAGCACGCCACTTCTCTAGAAGCACAACAGCTGTGGTGGATCAGCGCAATAAAAGGCGCATTAGCATCATCCAATATCCGACGAGCCTACTTCCAAAGTATTGTACCCTTAGTACCCACATAAACATTCAAACTTCTTTTTTTCCCCTACCAGGATGAAAATGAATTCAATGTATAGTTATACATTTAAGTGCCTTCGGGTACCTTCTAACATAACATTTAAAAGAATGTACAGTATAGTATCTCGAAAAGTATAGCAGCTCGAAAAGAGGAAGAAATGACAAATTTATATGTAAAACAAGAAAATAAACTTGAATGGACACACGTGTCGCTTTAGAAATAATCTCTCTAATTCAGCATAGAAAATTCGACGTTCGGTGCTGAGAAACATTTCACCCGCCTGAACGTGACGTAACAGACAAAAACCTAGTCGGCAATTCCACAAAAGCACGGGACTCCTCACCGATATATTCTAATGAGAAGACGCATGTTGTGGAAGCGACCAACGGGCAAAAGGCCCGAAATATATCCGTATTGCACTTGCCGAGCAGCGCATCTATTGATTAAAATAAACAAAAAAATCTATAGACAGTTACAAACTTACTTTTACTCTTTTAGATCGGCAAGCGTCAGATCTTCAGCGCACAGATTTTCCGAATTGTAGATTTCCGAATGTGATTGGCGAAAATTTATTAACCTAGCGCGTTGGTTAAAAGTGACTAAGTCCTAGAAGGCGGATATACTTCCAATATATTTTCAATAATTTCTAATAAATCCGATCGATTGCTTCATGACTAACGCGATAGTGCCATTACAACTTTTTTCGTGATAAATAGTTGCCTTGTGTCAGAATTGTCACAGTGGCATCAAGCATTGTCACACTGGGTGATAGCTGCGTTTGAACACAGCAAAAATTCTTAAAATTCGTTGTCTTGTATGAAGGTATTTCGCCTTACCGGAGTACCACGGCGACTTCTGTCGCTCTATCTCTTTAAAGAAGATGCCTCGTATTGAAAGAGCAACTGCAGATGTCATTAAGCAATAGCATCACAGTATAGTATCACAATTGCCTTTATATATGAGGCGACGCTTAGCTAAGCATTCGAGGGAGTGTTACGAATCGTACCGGCCTATGGTAGCATGATCGTGATATCATGAACAGCAGAAAACAGAATCATTACACACAATTTTTTTTCCTTCTCTCTTTTATTTTATTCCCTTCTTTAATATGACACCAATCAAAAAGGAGAGAGACGAAATGTGCCCGTACGTATCATATACAGTAGCAAATTATAGTAGAGCAATTGCTCCTAGAATAAACTAAGCGTGTCTAGGAATACAATAGCGCCAAGCAGTCCAAGAGAGTCTAAGATCGCCATGTGATTTGCTTAGACGTGGAGTGATAAGATGAGAGATAAATCATTTACACTTAATTTAACACGGCAGCTTATTTTGCCACGCAGTGATTCGCGGGGATTCGGCTTCACCTATCGGCGAAGTGCAGCTGGTAAGCGGTTACAGTGAAAGGGTGACCAACTGTCACGTATGCCACCTTCAGAGCAACACGCTGCACGGAATATTACCTAAGGAAGTCAAGAGTGGCTGCAAAGAGTCATGCATGCATGTTCGACGAATGCTAGACAGAGAACGTAATTCACCCAAGATACAATAAGAAATAATTTAGTGACAAATGTCTTCCAAGCTGCGAAGAGTTTTGCCTTTCTAACCACTTTGATTAGGTAGAAATACACTTGTGGAAATTAATTTCAGGTAATTTGTGGTAATGTATTTGTTTACCACACTACTTGTTCACATTATTACGACACCACAGCAGTTAAATAACATTACGTCGAACGTTAATACATTGTAAGACAATATACAAATAAATACAAATATTTTAAAAATAATCACACATTCTTTAAAAAAACTCCTTAACCATGTAGTATTTTAACTTTTGTATTAAAAATTAACGCTAAATAACTTACATATACGTAAACTACCTACACGTACATGAACGTCCATAAACTTACATTAGGTAATATGTAACTTACGCGAAAATGTAAATCATTGTATCGAATATCATTGGGAACATTGTGTACTGCTGTTGTATACGTGCCTATGCACCCTACCACCATATGCAGTGAAAAAAAACATTAAGCCGAAATAATGCATGATCCCAAACTTCAGATGAAATACATTAACCCAAGTGGATAAAAACAATGAGCGATATTCGGAACATGTTACTAGAATCATGTTTTCGTTGTCTCGATTTATTATAAGACGAGTTACACACATGAAAGGGAAAAAAATATGGAATAGTCATTTCTTTCTTGATTTCTTGTCAACTGAATGACAAGACGGGATATAAATTATAATTAATATCAATGGAAGATTTCTCCCAAAAGCGCTCAATGCTGGACCAAGAACTTATAGAAGCATTGCTTCGATTAATGTATTAAATTATTAAAACGTAACCAATTCCAAATTAAATAATAATAATAATAATAATAATAATAATAATAATAATATGTATTTTTTATTCCCATTTTCGCAGTTTCGTACGTCTAAAAAGTTATCCATGTTAGAATTGCCAATGATCTTCCACGGCGACGTTCCACCAGTCTGTGCAAGTGGAGAGGAGAGAAGAATCCAAGAACGAAGGCCTGGTCGTGAGACGAGAGGTCGCGCACCTCGACAACTGAGCTATGCCAGGAATGCGAACGGACACTTCGCCAGCAGCACTAACGGAAACGATGTCGGTGTCAGTGTTAAGACTGGACTGAATATATGTTAAATACATATGAAACAATATAATATTAATACAGCTAATGTTGAAACTCCTGTCGCCGTTGGAACTCGAACCTAGGACCTCGCAGTCACCGCAATGACATCCGGCAATGCCCTGCGCCACCCTTACTGGACAACGCCTTGGGGACGGTACGGGACGAGACGAGAGGGGAGGGAACGGGACAGGTGCGACGAGACGGGACGGAACGAGACGGGACGAGACGGGACGAGACGGGACGAGACGGAACGAGACGGAACGAGAGGAGACGAGAGGAGACGAGACGAGACGAGACGGGACGGGACGGGACGGGACGGGACGGGACGGGACGGGACGGGCGTAGGAAAGCGGGTGAAACAGGGCAAAGTGGGTGCGGCGGACAGGGCGGGGCGCGATTTCTGGCCTCTTAACTGCGGCGCGTGAGCGGTTCCCTTAAGGGGGGATGTCAACGAATTTGCATAACTAATTTAAAATATATTTTTCTCATAAACTGTTGTCAGTAAAATTTTGAAATTTGGCACACTGTTGTCACGCAAGTTAATGTGCATATAAAAAAAATCCAATGCTCCCTAATGAATATTTAGCAAATTAATTATAAACATATTTATCAACTTTTCAATTGTTGAAAGTACACTTATTTCATAAATTTTTAATTCAACTATTTTGAAATTGGGACAGTTACATAGCAACACAATAAACTATTTACTGAACCAGCATTAATTATTTTTACCACTCCGCTGATTTTTTATTAATATTTTAATTTTGTACTCAAAATATGGGGTAAAAATATGGCCCTTATTTGCATACCAACAAAAAAATATTTAAGTTAGAGGAAATCTTCTGGTTCAGTACTTTCATAACACATATTTGTACATACCTGCCAAATTTTGTGGTAATAGGATAAGTAGTTTCTTAGGAAAATGTCACTCTGTAGTTAAAAATGTAGTTTTCGGGAAATGGACAACAAAGTTTTATTACAAATGTTTTGCATTAAATACATAATTAATGTGCTCCATATCCATAAAATGCTTCATTTTCATCTTCTTCTTCTTTGTTTAAGGCCCTCTTTTTTGTTCTTTTTTCTTTGATTAGCTTATTAATGGCATTTTCTGCTTTTTGAACTCTTTTTCTGTCTATGCCATTGAGTATGGTCTTCATGTAAAACCCTGACACAATGTTCATTTTTTCTATTACTGAATTTCTGGTAGAGTTCCCTGAATTAAAACACAAAACTGCATCATATGTGGCTATTTTAATTACAGTAGAGCCAACAAATTGAGTTTTTCTGCATCGACGCCATACCAAACTATTAAAACTCTCACTGGGATTTTGAGTTTTACCATGGACACACTTTTTGAGGAGTTCAGTATCTGCAAGGGACTTAAAAATTGGTTTTATAGCATTCATCACAGGAACTGGTAGGGAATTCTTATGATTGTAATTTTCATCTGTAGCTTCTTGTCTCCTATACCCACACCGTGATACATTCCCTTCAGGACACAACGAATGAATAGGATTAGCACTAGTGGAGATTTTGTGGAAAAAAAAATGCCCACACTGCTCTTTTCATTTTTTCCACACTATCACAATTTTCTCTAATGGCTTTTCCATAATACACTTGCAAAGAGTCAATTATTTTTCCTGTCAAACGTCCTTTTCCCCCTAGTGTTTTCCCATCTGACAAATATTTATTTTTCATGTCTTTCAATAGGACTCACAGCCAACTCACAGTTGCTCTTCTGTTTATTGTTTACATTTCTTTCGAGTGCCTGCAGAGTGCTGCCATCTACGGTGTTTTGAGACTATGAGAATATAGTCGTTCAAACTTTGCAAGGATGAGAAATTCAGCAAGAATATTACTTGCCGTATATCATTACAAATAACGAGAGAAGTAAATGCACTTCAGAAGTGGGCGTGGCACTCTCATGGATAGGCTGCACCGCATGAAAGGTTTTTTAAATTTTAAATGACTTAGCGTCGTCAGATCGATTTCAAATGTTGCAGACATGTACATCATGAACCAGACTATCGAAAAATGATGAAATAAAAAAATCGATTTTTTGACAGAATTCGATGACATCCCCCCTTAATTGCGAACGGTCATCGCCGCCTCCATTGCGCGCCCCACGCCCCATTCCGACCCCCCACCCCCACCCCCCGCCGCACATGCCATCGTGTGATCGCTGCGAACGTCAAGCGGAGAACGCTTTCCCAAAACGAACAAATTAGGCTCTGCCTTTGATCGTTTTAAATTGGTTCTTTGTTTTACTGTTTGATTTGTTCATGTAATTGGGTCACTGAAAACATGTCAAAACTACAATAAGAAAAAACAAGAACATCCCGCTATGTATTGTCCGTTCATTTTAA